>CM033645.1:197579182-198179182 GCA_019512145.1 Engystomops pustulosus | reverse complement strand
AAATAACAATTTTATGTTCCCTAAATCCCACAGAAGTATTTGTCTTATTGTAATAGTGTTCTTAGCATAAAATTGAGGGTCTCTGGAATTGCACGCGGAGGTTAGCTCGTACCTCTGGAAACAATATAGGTTTCAGCATGAGGTACGACTATTTATGTGTTTTCCCTAAATGACTTCTGGTAACGTGATTAGGCGGCGTGCGCTTTATTAGGCGGCTGCTTATCACGAGATGATTGTTTTATATCCTTAAGGTATTTTATAATCATTTATTTCATGAACAAATAACTCTGCTGGTCTGCAGGAAACAAAAACTAATTGAAGGCATTTTCTATTAGTTTAACTTTCTCGAGAAATATTTTGCTCGTCATTATGGGGGCATTAGGATAAACTCTATAGAATTGAGGCAATAAAAAATGATTACATTTGTAGTGGTCACTATCCATACTATCAGGCTCTAGGGGAAGTGGACCCACTGGACCTCCGTGGACGATGACGTAAGTCGACAACTGGGACCAGAATCTAAGTGGCACCCAGCTTTCACTAGAGCTCGCCACAAAGCGGGTTAGACCTGCTGCTGCCTGGTACCACCAGGTCCTTCCACAGGTGCAAATTTGTCCATGGTGAGGCGAGGTACACAGACATTAGGCAGATTCGTAGTCGGGGACAGGCAGGAGGTCAGGATGGGCAGCATGGCACAGCAGAGTCAGGGACATAGCAACAGGGCAAGGCAGGTGGAACAGGATTGAAGTCAAACACGGAACCAGGGTCACGACGGGAAATCAACAAACAGGCACCAGGCAAGGATACAAGGTTTGTCAACGGCATAGAGCCGGGAGGGGCCGGCTTTTAACCATATCCTAGCAGGACCAACGCCAATCAGCGGTGCGCTGGCCCTTTAAATCTTCTAAAGCTAGCACGCGCCCTAGGAGGCGTGGATTCGCGCACACGGCAACCAGAAATGGAGCAGTATTGCGGAGAGGTGAATGAACGCTGTGGTTGATGAGGGTCACGGGAGCACCCTTGACCCATACCAAAATACATCTGCCACTGAAAGCAATTGGAGACCACTTTCAGAAAAAAGAACATGTCCAATATTCTCAATGGACAGCTGAAATCCAACCTGTTCGATCCTTGTCTCCTCCTACGTCTACTGTCTGAGGACAGTTGGGGGCCGAGACCTCATGCACATTAGATGTTTGTCTAAATCTGCCAAATATGCTGGGTTAGAGTTTTCTGTATCACATGTACAGTACATGGGAACATAATGGGATCAGAGAAGGCAAGCAGCTAATTTATTAAAATAATTTTAAAGGCCTAAATTAAAGGGCACCCGTCAGCAAAAATGGGCCTAATAAATCAATACCAGTATGTAATGAAACAGATTAACAACTTCCACATCATGTTTCCTTCATGGAGCCACCTCCATGCATCATCTAGAAAATCTAGTTTCAAGTGAGATGTAAATTGGTTGTACGAAGTCAAGGAGGCGGAGAGTTGAGCACTGAAGTCAAGCTCTCCCCACCTCAGAAGCTCCTTCTGCTCTGATTGACAGCATTCACCAGACTTCAGGAGAGCTGGCTATGAAGCTCTGGAGACAGGATGGTCAATCACAGTGAAGGGGCAGTTCTGAAGCAGAGAGCAATTGGTTTAAGTGCAAAATGTTCTGCCTCCTTGACTGTATACAACCAGTGTACATCTTACTTAAAAGATCATTTTCTTGATGATGCTACCATAAAAGAAACATCTAGAAGGTGCTAATCTGCTCGTCAACATACTAGTAGTGGTTTATTAGGTAAATTTCTGCAGAAAGGTTCCCTTTAAAGCTGCATATTAATAATTTATAATAATCTTTATTTATATAGCACTTCACAAATCATAGGGGACATATACAATTAAAATACATTACAGAGTACAAACATTCATATGGAACAATAGGAGTGAAGTTCCTGCTCATCAGTGGTATGATGGATATTCCTAATTTTAAGACACCTTGCATCTTAAATGTCCTTGAAAGTGAAGTTGGTCTCTGCTGGACAAATTTTCATGCCGGTTTTGAGCCATGTTATATTATAAAGGGATTCTAGCATTATGGCGAAGTTGGATCAAGACTGCAATGAGCCTTGGGCAAAATGAAAATTGTGGGTCTCTACGAGTCTAAGCTTTTTTAATGCTTCGACTTGTGACTGCCAACATAAGATAACAGAACCAGTTCCTTCTGTTGGCTTTCAGTTCCTCAGTTTAAGAAACTTTTAAAGACCTTCAAATCATAGAATCGCTCTTACATGTATGCCAAAAGCCAGGACATTTGTATATCTACTGCGCAGTAGTGAACTTCATGGTGGTGCGGGTGGCCACCAGCGCCCTAGAAGCTTTGGACCCCAGGCGACCAATTAAAGCCCCCCTTATTATAATCCACAACTGCATGACGCAACCTTTGAAATTTTGCTAACCTTGCAGCCTTTCATTAGATCTTTCCTTTTTTTGCACCGAAATCCTTGAATTCTGTATGTTCCCTGTGCTGTGCATTGTGTGTGAGTGTTGGGTCCAGTATGTGTAGTATAATACATCACTTTACATTGTGCTGTACAAGGACAGTGATATTATGGTGCATTGATATTTGTGATGGAGCCTCCTGTACGTGTTGTATAGAAACACCCGCTGCCTCTTTGTTTGCAAATCAATTATGTGTCACTGGTAGTAGAAGCGGATGAATGCGGTATTATAACCTGCTGTAGAAGTTATGGATCCATTAGAAGACTAATTATTGTTTTCTGTAAATCTGATGTCAATTTAATTAGAAAAAAGGGTGACTGCTTTAACAATAATTTGCCTACGTCTAACTTTTTTTGTGTAGGTGAATTTACCTTTTTGAGTTTTACTATATTTACTGATACTTTTCATTTATAAACCTTAACCTCTTTAAAGTGAGTTTACCATGATCCCCCTGGTATAGGACTATTGCCACTTTGTAACAGTTTAAAATAATAACCCTCATCCACAAAGCTCTGCATAACGCCGCACCTATCTACACTCTTATCTCAGTCCTTCGCCCATTCCATGCTCTTCGACCTGCCAGTGATATTAGATTAATCTCTACCTCAATTTGAACCTCTTATGCTTGTCTCCAGAACTTCTCCTGAGCTGCACCGATTCTATGGACTGCCCTTCCCACAACTATGAGAATGGCAGAATTTTGGCAGGCAAATCCTGAAACAGGCGCAATTCCTGGCATACGGGCAGGAGTTGCACCTATTTGCACCCTTCGGACACCTCCATGCAGGAACTGATGAGGGCTAAGGCACTATTCTATGCTAGGCTGGACCTGGCATCAAAACAGTGTTGGACTGGCCCACCAGAGTACCAGAGGATCCTCCTGTGGTCTCTGGCTCACCCCAATACTGAACCCCAGAGGTCCATCAGAAAACACCACAACTTGGAGACTGCTAGAGTCTATTTCCTGGGGAATAATGAAGAGTGGGCCCCCCAAATGGATTTTCTCTGTTGGGCCTTAGGAACCCAGTCCAACACTGCATAGAAATGCCCAATAGGCAACCCCCAATGGATTAACCAGAAGGCCAGAACCTCCCAACAGGTCTGGCTGCTGCCAGTGTATGATAAATGGGTATTTCCATGAAGTCCCATCCAAGTCAACATCTGCAAAGTGCTTGTATGTCCTCTCCGTGTTTGCGTGGGTTTCCTCTGGGTCCTTCGGTTTCCTTCCACACTCCAAAACATACTGGTAGGTTGATTAGATTGTGAGCCCCATGGGGACAGGGACTGCTCTGTGCAGCACTGTGTAATCTATTGGCACTATATAAATTAAGGAATTATTACTATTATTATCAGAGCCACAGTCAGGATGTGCATTGTACTTGCATTACACCTATATGATTATGGTCCAAACGAGCCACATCTATATCATCTTCCTAACACACAGCCATCCACCGCCTATACAAGCATTGTATACATTCATACCTATCGATGGAACATGTCCTGATTAAACAAGCCCTCTGTTAAAGTAGTAAAGGATCCCCTTTTAATGAAATAAGGAGAAGTGGCAGCGGTGGGTAAGTTATGCCCTTATAATGCTGACTTGACATCCCACATGATCCACAGGCAATGTTCTTATTGTATATCACAGCAAATCTGTCTTTAATGCACCAGAGGGGGCAATGAATCTCAATATACCTGTAAAAGTTCCCATGCTGTAAATCATTGCCAGCGTGTTCCGGCCATAAAAGGCAAAATCTGATTAGTTAAATTAAGAGCATCTTTAAAGTGCTACATGATGTCATGAAGGCTCTTATGTCATCCCCGTCTTATGTGTCTCGCTGCCATCTGGCCAGAATTTACAAGCTCACCCCCCCCCCCTCCTCCAGGCGTCTCCTCTTCTTCCCTGTGAACACTTTACCACTTTAATTATTCAAGTGTTGAGTCCTTGTTGTATTTAGAAGAGGATTAGAAAATCTATTACAATGTATCCAGGTATAAATTTTCAGTTCTCTTTACAGCAATTTTATGAATTATTTTTCAGTGCAAAAAATGTAATGTACAATCTACACGACAAGAGATAAGCAAATCATTGAAAACTAAATTTGTTGAAACTTCGCAAATTGTTTAACAAAATTTGGGTCCAGGTTAGAAATTGGTCTGAACTGATGTTGCTCTAATTGTTCTAGAAATTGGTATACAACTTCCTGTAGTCCACTAAAATACTGATTTTAAAATAAAAGGTCCTAGTTGTTTAATTCACTTGCTATGAAATTCTAATAAAACAATGCCTGTTTTTGCTACCTTAAAAGGCAGCCCCCTTAAAGGGGTTTGTCCATGAAAGAAAATTCGCAAATTTTACTCAGTTTTATTGCTGTTTTAACTTCTATCACTCAGTGATTGTCAGTTTAAGATTCCAGAGTGTGAGTGGGGACTCTCTAAGCAGGGACTCTCTCCCTCTGTGCTATGAGATGCTGTGTACTGACAATGCGCTTAGATCATAAGGGTGCAGGGTTTATATACACTTTCATTTACCTTGTAAACATTGTACTAGTATCTGACACATAGAAAGAGAGATGAGATAGGTCAGAGATGAGATGATGAGACTCATGAGATGCGTATTACACATGACTTTCTCCCCTCTGCTATCACAGACATTACATATTTTCAGCTCTACTATATACCTCCCTCCCTCTGCCCTGGATAAAGATCTTATCTGCCTATAGCTTTACACTGCTCACGCTGTGTGTGTGATCTCATCCAGGAATGCAAGTGTGGGGGCTAGAGGCAGAGAGAAGCTCAGTGCAATATCAGACGGAAGAACAATTGGGAACATTTACTAAGGGCTTTGCACCAGTTTTCTGTTGGACTTTGTACATTATTTCTAGTGCAAACTGCTTGCACAGGTATTTAAGAAGTATTTATATAGCTGCACTAGACATCATTTGACACAAATTAGGGGGCGTTCCGATGCTGAGTCAGACTGTGCGCCAGATTTAACATGCAAGTCCAACAGAAGTGTGTCGCATGCCCCATGTTAAAGAAAGGCCAGAAAAAAAGTGGTGCACTCTGACGGGCCAGTTCAGGGAGCACCAGATTCATGAAGAACGGGTGCCAGAATTCATGAATCTGGCACACCCTGTATTATACATCGGCAAGCCACACTTATTGCAGTTTGAACCATTCTTAGTAAATGTGCCCCAATATGTCTGCCGACCCTAAAGTCAGAAGATACAGGGTCGGTTCCAGGGGCAACTAAATTTGTGTACACCAGGACTAACAGAGACAGGTTGGAATTATATCTGTGAAATGCTGTATTTTTGGTAATAACATTGAATTAGAGAATGGGGCACATTTACTTACCCGGTCCATTCGCGTTCCAGCGGCGGCTTCTCCGATGAGCGTTCGGGTCTTCTGGCGATTCATGAAGGTCCTGCGCCCAATGTCCACCAGGTGTCGCTGCTGCGCCAAAGTCCGCCGAGGTGCCCCAGAGTTCATCGTCTTCATCGTTGTGCATGGCCCGTGCGACCAATTTTTTTAAAATGCGGCGGTTTTTCCGAATCCGTCGGGTTATCGTTCGGCCACACCCCCGATTTCCGTCGCGTGCATGCCTGCGGCGATGCGCCACAAACCGATCGTGTGCGCCAAAATCAGGGAAAATCAGCGCAAATCGGAAATATTCGGGTAACACGTTGGGAAAACGTGAATCGGGGCCTTAGTAAAAGTTATTTTGCTATTCTGAGTATAATCAAGAATCTTGTCTTCGAAATACCCCTTTAACATCAAACATGACTTTCAAAAAGCCAAATGATATGACGTGAATTAAAGTCAAACCAGTTGTAAGCACCTGTCCAGCAATAGTGCAACCACAACCAGGCTTGGCGATAGCTGTCAGACTAGGTAAGTGGCGGTGAACTCACCCTGCGATGTCCCTGCGGGCTAAGGCCCTGCCTAAAGCAGGTAAACCGCCCTGGTAAGGGGCGAACCCACTATCAGGAACCTAACTGACGGTCCCTGAGTGACCCTACAAGATGAAGGGGAAAACTTCGTCTGGCAGCTGCTGGATGGTGGAGCGGACAGGTAACCGGAATACAGGCATAGACCAGTGTTCACACTGGTGCACAGAATACGCGGAAAGGTCAGAGACAGGGAAAACGGAATAACACTAGAAGGTAAACGATACTGAGGGACAAACAACAGATACAGGACTACAGGCGGGTTATATACAGGTCAAGATCAAACGGGTTATATACAGGTCAGGTCCAGATACAAGCGGAGACAAACAAACCAGGTAAAAACCAAGATGGCTTTGTATACTAGGCAAATAGGGCACAACCACAATCGTGGTCCCTCTCTATGCCATAATGTGGACACAAAACAAGACTCACAAACAAATAACACAAAAGCCAAGTCAGAGGTCCAGATTGCAACAGAGATTGCTAATATGGCGCAAAATCAAAAATACAAAGAATAGTTTAGGAACACAAGCCAAAAATCAGAAACCATAAGTATACATATAGCACACAATTTAGCAGGCAAAGAAGTCTGAGAATTAACCAGCAACCTATGATTAAACTGGGCAGAATATAAAGTGAGTAATGGATGCCTCCCCCAGCAGTTGTCCATCACTCAAGCCACAGCTACTCACAACTAAACTCACATCCAGCTTTCTTCAAGGAAAAGATCCTGAAAGTTAGCTGTCTTTCAAAAAGCACAGAGTCCTGCAGACATTCAGAATACCGCAGAGGAAATCACACTCATATGGAACAAAGGAAGGGAAAAGTGGCGTGGAAAACTGTGAGGGAAGACAGAGCCGAGCCAGCAGCTATGGCCACTTGTAGAAGTAACAAAATGATGGTCATGGACTGTAGAAGTTAGACTTTCTGTGTCCAAAAGCTATTTACTTATATACTTTACACATATACAAGTGTATACAGTGAGGGGGGTTTAAGCCCATGCCAGGCGGTATTAGTGGTCTCATACAAATAACATAATAATAGTAATTTCCCAGATTTTATTTTTGGATTGGTAAATCTACATATGCATCAGTGTGTGAGGAGGGAGAACGTATCATAAGTAATTATTTGTTGTTCGTGATTCTGGAAAGTCATCCCCTACAGGGACAGCGATGGCAGCCATATTGGTTCCATGTGGCTTCTTGCAAAGATGAAATAACCAGAAAGAATTTTTAGCATTTTTTTCCTTTCTTTACAGGACATGGTCTTTAAGTTTTATTTGTGGGAGATTTATTTACATAACTGTTGGTTTCTTGCCTTCTCTTTTGGTGTAGCAGATGTTTCTGTTACTTTGCTACAGATTTGCATCTAGTTCCCAGAATGGTTGAGGCTTGTGGTCAGCTGTATTTTTCATACTGCTTTACAGTCCGTTTCAACTTTCTTTACTTAAAGCAACAACAAACATATCAAATATATACAACAAATAAATCTATACTCAACTATTTTAGGTAATTATTTTTATTTCCACTTTACAAATGACATATTTCTCTCAAGCTCCGATCCAGTTCTTTCCTTAACCCCTCCGTCCCATTGGTCTACCATGACACTTGCCATATTATCCTTTCTTTATGCTAAAAACACTATGATGTTTTTCGGACTATAATAAAATGCCTGCTAAAATGTCTATGTTAATATATAAGGCGCACCGGATTATAAGGATGAATGACCAGCAGGTGGCAGACCTGGGCACTGTTTAAGGCAGCAGTTGTCTGTAAGTACAGTTCATATATAAGGCGCACTGGACTATAAGGCGCAACTTTGATTTCTGAGAAAATCAAAGGATTTCTTGTGCGCCTTATAGTCCGAAAAATACGGTATTTAGATTTTTGTCTTTGAGGGGAGGGGCATCTATATTTATATTCATGAATTCATTGGGGCAAATTTACTTACCCGGTCCATTCGCGTTCCAGCGGCGGCTTCTCCGCTCTGGATTCGGGTCCGGCCGGGATTTAATAAGGTAGTTCTTCCGCCGTCCACCAGGTGGCGCTGCTGCGCTGAAAGTAAACTCATCGCGCCGGAATGCACCGAGCTGGACCAGGTGAAGGTAAGCGGTCCTTATGCGACACATTTTCGGTTTTTAAATGCGGCGGTTTTTCCGAATACGTCGGGTTTTCGTTCGGCCACGCCCCCCGATTTCCGTCGCGCGCATGCCAGCGCCGATGCGCCACAATCCGATCGCGTGCGCCAAAATCCCGGGGCAATTTAAGTACAAGCGGCGCAAAACGGAAATATTCGGGTAACACGTCGGGAAAACGCGAATCGGGCCCTTAATAAATGACCCCCATTGTCTTTCTTATCTTTTTTTTCCCCTATTTTATCTCATATTTCAATAAAAATATTAAAAGTATATTAAAAATATATACAATTTTTCCTTCTCCTTTTTCTCACTCTCTAAAGTGAATGACTAGAAGACAACTGGCTGCAGCAGGATATTGCCCCTTCTGCTCAATATGACAGAAAAGACAATGGGGCACATTTACTAAGAACAATGCAGTCTGTATTATGTGCATTTTGCCTGTGTAGGGCGCAGGGGGCGCCAGATTCAGGATTTCTGGGGCCTATTCTTCATGAATTTGACACATCCTCCACTGCTCCGACAGAGTGCACCAACTGTTTTTAGTGCACCCTTAACTAAGGGCGTGCAACACAATTGTGTTGGAGTTTGCATGATAAATCTGGCTCTTGGTTCGACTGAGTGAGTACTGGAACGCCCCCTTCATTGTAGAAATTTGTGTCGCATGATGACTAGTGCAGCTGTGCTATAAGAGGGTCGCGTGGGACACAATTGTGGTGCAGACAATTCTTAAATACCTGTGTAAGAACGTGCAAAGTCCACCGGAAAATTGCCGCATGGCCCTTAGTAAATTGCCCCAATATTTGCAAGACTTGAGATAAACAATGAAACCCTTGTGGAGGAATTCTACAGGATCTGTCATCTGTAGATAATCTTGTTACAAAAAATATATACTCATTTTCCCTCTCTTTTCCTTCCTTTCACAAGGTGTGTGGCTGTAAGACAACTGGCTGCAGCAGGATAGCATCTAGCATCAAAAAATGGAAAAATAATCTAAATGAGTTATTATATTATATTATTAATTATTATTATTATTATTATATTATTATATATTAATTAAGAGTTATTATAAACCACTGCCTCCTTTAAGCTCTTATACCAGGGGCTGGGTCCCAAGTCATAGACCCCCATAATATATTCCATAAAAATAAACACAAAAGAATTTCAGAGTCACAAAACACACACAGAGGGGGTCATTTTAATTTTCCCGACGTGTTACCCGAATATTTCCGATTTGCGCCGATTTTCCCTGTATCGCCCCGGGATTTTGGCGCACGCGATCGGATTGTGGCACATCGGCGCCGGCATGCACGCGACGGAAATCGGGGGGCGTGGCCGAGCGAAAACCCGACGGATTCGGAAAAACCGCCGCATTTAAAACAATAAAAGTGTCGCTTGGGACGCGCTTACCTTTACTTGGTGCGGCCCGGTGAATTCCAGTGCAGAACGATGCTTTTCAGCGCAGCAGCGCCACCTGGTGGACATCGGAGGAACTACCTTGATGAATCCCGGCCGGACCCGAATCCACCGCAGAGAACGCGCCGCTGGATCGCGAACGGACTGGGTAAGTAAATCTGCCCCAGAGTGTTGGCAAGACTGTCTACAAAAATACATAAAAACAAATCTATTCTTAATGCAGCAGCCAGTCTTCTATTTCAGACCAAACACTACACAGATGCCTCCAGTTTGAGCCAATCACTGCACTGGCTGCCTGTCACCTTCTGAATACAGTTTAATATAATAACCCTCATCCACAGAGCTCTGGATAATACTGCACCCCGCTACCTCTCCTCTCTCATCAGTCTATTGCTCTTCCCGTGCTCTTCGATCTGCCAGTGATATTAGATTAATTTCTACCTTAATTCGAACCTATCATCTCCAGGACTTCCCCCGAGTTGCTCCAATTCTCTGGAATGCCCTTCCCCGGACTCTCAAACCAATACCCACACTCCAAAGTTTTAAATATGCTCTTAAAACCCATCTTTTTAGGCAGCCTATCACACTCGCCAACTGCATGAAATGTCACCTCCCTCTTTACTAATCCATCCTGTGTCCTATCTCCCGTCTGTTATCCGGCAAATACCAGATATATACCAAGTTCCAGGCTTCTCTGTAGTCACTTTCACCTTGGACCTCGTGTATAAGATTGCGGCTGATGGCTGCCCCCACCTTGGCTGCCCCCACGGTCAAGTTGCACCTGTGGAGCGACCTGGTGGTACGACGCCGCAGCAAGACCAACCTGCTTTGTGGCGAACTCTGGTGAAGACCGGGTGCTACTTAGACTCCAGTCCCAGGTGTAAGATTGTGTCATCGTCCATGGTGGTCCAGGGGGTTCACTACCCCAGAAGCCTGACATTTTAACTTTTTCTGGCTTTGATTATGTTCCGACCATCCTAGGGTTTGTGAAATGGTGAGAAGATCGACAGAGTTCAAAATACAGCATGTACATCATTCTGGTAAGCACAGGAAGTGGACGGGGAGAGGACTTCCTGCTTGCCAAGGTGGATATTTGAAGAGACACTAAGCTGTCAATCAAAAAAAGGAGGTATGGCTTGCTGGTAACCTGTAGTAAACATGACTCTTCTCTTCAGAAATTGACTCTTGTCTACTCATTTGCATAATGGCTGTAATTAAGGTACAGTTCCTTAGAGGCAGATTATTTTAGGTGATACGGGACAGACTTTTAACCCTTTACCAACAGGTATTAATGGTGTGAGGGGTAAAATACTGGTGACAGGTTCACTTTAAGCTTTATCATATATTGCTACATTTAAACTTTCTTTTTTAAACTTGTTTTTTTCCACCTTTTCACAGTGTGAAATTAGATTGACCCCAATTCCCGCCACATCCAAGTAATGATGAGCCTTACAGATGTTTCGGTAAACAGTGCAAAAAAGAGGTTAGTGGATCAGGACACCCAGTAATCTTCAGCAGGATAAAGGATGTGGACTGACAAATTAGGAGAAATCTGTTATTATCTGCTCTGTCCTGAAAGGATCCGCCTGCGCTGGAACTAAAGGTAATGGTTTCACAGAACTCGGTTTTTGCATTTGCTGCATCAGCTATGCAAATAACGCCAGGGCTTGCAGAATAAGCTCCGAACAATTACTGGGGGAGCCAAATAAAGCATTAAAAGATGAATAATATATAATGACATATACCAAGGCAATCATTTGGATGATACTGCTGAAAAGCACTAATCCATCAAAGCAAAGCTGAAAAATTATGACAGAAGAGGCCAAAAACTGCGCAGTGAATTACAGCCTTGTTCACACGCGGGGATGTTTTTGCAGTGCAAGTACAAATGGGCTTCATCAGTTTAATTCCACTTTTATCAGATAGGAAAATGATGTTTTCTTTCACTAATTTCTCCATCTTTGATAAGTAAAAGGCTCTTTGTGTGTAATTTGTTCTGCAGTAGACACGGTGTAAAAGTTTTCTGGGTGGATTATAGGAAACTGGATTCTGTCATGTAGTCATTCATGTGATGGGAATGAGGAATGAAATAGCGTTTGCCAGGGGCAGCAATTATTGGGATAAAACTTTGCATTAAAAAAAGTCCAGACCTCAGTTATAAAACTCCTTCATGATATATGTCTGGTAAATGATCCATCCACACAATGATGGATGGATCCATACTACTTCTAAACAGGGGCCTTAGGGTGCATCTACACAAACGAATGGGGTACGTATATGTGGCTCACCAGATATACATCCCCATAGGCGGCTATGACGCCTGGGCTCAATGCGGTGAGTACAATGAGTGCTCACCGTACCGTGCCGTGGCCGCAAAATAAGATAGAGAGTGCTCTATCTTCGGCCGTAAGAACCATGTAGCATTATTTTCTATGGAGAGCATTATTTTCTCCTCTCCAGTGCGCCAGACGCATACGTTCACATGAATGCAGCCTTATAGTGTGTGCGCACCACTAAAAAGAAATTGAACAGTTCCAGACATTATTGTCGAACCTCATCTGTTTGAGAGAGGCTGCCATACCCATAGCTGTCTGTTCCAGCCGAATTTATAAAGTTTGGCAGATATTCATGTAAGTTTGGGCACCAAATGTGGAGAGTAATACAATAGCCCAAACACCCTTAAAGTGATTGTCTAAGATGCTTTTTTTTATTAATAAGCCCCAGGTACTTACCTAAAAAATCAATCCCAGATAACCCCTTTAAGTTAAACTTAAAATAAAATGGAATATTTATCCTAAAATAAAAGTAACTCAACAGTTTTGTCTTGTCCAGTGCAAGCAGCCAATATGTCACAGCATCAAAGATCAGGTTATATGGGACTTTAATTCACGGTGACCTAGAAGAACCCGGAGAGCTAACGCACTAATGGGCTATACGTCCTCATCAGGACACTTTGCAGTTAGATTTATTGACTTTTAGGGTTGGAAATACTTACATGACATGTTGGAAATACTTACATCTAAACACAACTAGTTGCCCTATGTCATAAATCTCAACTCAAATCCCATCCTGTGTAGTTTGCCCATTGAGAAGTTCACGCTTGTGACAGATCTATCTGAAGGGGAGACATAATCAAGAATAATGTCAGTATTTGACATTTCATTAAAAACACATTTGTTTAGTTGCCGCTTCAAAGCCTTTCATGGTTTTCTGTCTGATGTTTACCATGGTGTACATGCGGTTACATACCAGGAATACCTGATTCCACTTGGACCTTTGCAAATTAACTCAAATTGCTGCCATTTTTCATTATACGAGAAAGTCCTTTTCTATTCGTTTTTCCTCTTAAATCAATAACACATGTTGCTAATAACATCCCCAAACACAAGACCATGAAACACGAGACAAACAGTGCACTGATTCTCGGTGGTCACGCTGAAGTGCTATAACTATGGCAGAATACTGGCAATATAGATACAAATACTAGTACAGGCAGGTTATGTACAAGATAGGATCTGTAGGTTTGTTCTTAAGTTGAATTTGTATGCAAGTCGAAACTGTATATTTTATAATATTAACTCCAGACACATTTTTTTTAGGTCTCTGTTACAATTGGATTTTAAAAATGTTGGGTTGTCATAAGAACCAGGTTTAACGATAAAGCTTCACTACAGACACCTCTGTTATAGCTGTTTATTGTACCCAGAGTTCCGTTTGTAACTAGGGGTCATCTGTAAGTCGAGTGTTCTTAAGTAGGGGACTGGCTGTAGTAATGATAATAGTAATAATGTTAAAGTGAGTTTACCAGCTCCTCAAGCTTTATAATCTGCTGGTACAATGTTGAAGAGAAATGTGCTGTATCTTTATTATTTCTGTCCATTATGCCATTTGTGAAAAATTCCCATTTTAATCCATATGCTAATTAGGCATGTCCATAACACCCAGAGCATTGCTATTCCAGAACACTACCTTCTTCATCAGATAAGCGAGAGATTTGTCTTGTGAGAAGCGTAGGATGACACTGGAAGAAGAGCGAAGGCAATCTCTTGGTGCACCAACTGCCTCATTAGCATTGAGATTTATCTGGGAATATCTTTGAAATGGCAGAAAGGATAGATATGTTAAAAATCACAGAGCATTTCTGTACAGCATGCTGCCAGAAGATTACAATGCTTGGTGCAGGTGGTAGACTACTTTTAAAGGGGTGTTTCCATGAAGACAATAATAATAATTCTTTATTTATATAGCGCCTACAGATTACGCAGCGCTGCACAAAATGTTCCCTGTCCCCTTGGGGGTCACAATCTAAACAACCTACCAGTATGTTTTTGAGTGTGGGAGGAAACCGGAGTACCCGGAGGAAACCCACACAAACACAGAGAGAACATACAAACTCTTTGCAGATGTGGACCCTGGGACATGAACCCAGGTCCCCAGCGCTGCAAAGCTGTAATGCTAAGCACTAAGCCACCCTTAATCCAGTTCTCCAGATTAGACATTAGTTACACATTAGTTAAAAGTAGGATGATACCTGATCAACCAATAAATAGTTATAAGATCAAAGTTCATTACGCCAATGCTACAGTCTATATTTCAATTCATACCACCATTACAGTTGTCTATCCTTGCTATATATACTGAGAGACACCAGCTAAAGAGTATAGTAATGATTAGCTCAACCACTTATCGTATTAGTAGAAAATTGTCCCCTTTGTTAAACTTTAGACTAATGTCTATAGCCAACTATAAGGCCCATTCCACACTTGCGATTGTGATGCGAGTTCATCGCATCACACTCGCAAGTGTGGAACGGGCCTAAGGGTTTGGCCACTTTTCAATAAATCTTCTCCATTAGACAGGTCTCTGCATGTAAATGTACTTGTGTCTTTGCCTCTTTTGAGAGCTTCTACCTTTCCCCGTTCTCACCATGCTGCGCTCTGCATATATACACAGTTTCCTATCTCTCACTGCTCCAGACCATCCTCATAGCATATCCCACAGTTTTTTTCTTCTCACTGTCACTGACAGACATTGGCAGAGGGGTTGGAGCAGGATGAGTTATAATTTTCTGCTGCAGCTCCTCATATTCATTGGAACCTTCATTGTAAACAAAGAATTATGGGGAGTCTGCACACAGC
This sequence comes from Engystomops pustulosus, assembly GCA_019512145.1. NCBI lineage: Eukaryota > Metazoa > Chordata > Amphibia > Anura > Leptodactylidae > Engystomops > Engystomops pustulosus. The sequence goes on along the minus strand of CM033645.1, from coordinate 198,164,048 downwards.
ACTAATGTAAGTATCAGGAATGTTGAATCACTTGATCAACATTTAGAGATTATTATTAAGGCAGTAAAGACACATACGTCACTTATGTAACAAAGTGACCAGGACCTTTAAAGTGTTATATTCCATTGTAAAGTTTTCCATGTATGTTTGGAGTGGTGTATATTGACCCTCAGTCTCAAGAACCCTCTCAAAAAACTTCTTAAAACTTTTTAATTCCGAAATAACACAAACCAGCAAGTTATAAAATAAATACAACATAAATGATTATAGGAAACACGTTGCTTCCTCTTGTGAGGTTTTCCTGACCTCTTATTGAAGAGAATTAGATGTAATACTACTAAATGGAGCTGAATCACCAGCAATCTTGTAGAAGGAGCAAACAGAAGATTGTCATGTCATGACCCAGTAAAAATGTTCTTAAAGTATGTAAACTATGCAACTAATAGAAGACCTTTTCTTAAGTCTTGAAATGTATTATAAATTGCATCTTTCAAGTTTCCTTATTTGGTGTGACATTGATGCACTTCTAAAGTACAAGTTTAAGGGAAATTCCATGAAAAACTCCTCAACTTTGCTAGTTTAAGACTAGATTTGCACGACATAAAGTGTATGAGCACATAGAGGCACATTTACTAAGAACAGTGCAGTCTGTACTATGTGCAGTTTGCCTGTGTAGTGTGCAGGGTGCGCCAGAGTCAGGATTTTTGGTGCCTGTTCTTTATGAATCTGCTCTGACAGAGTGCACCACCTTTTTTTTGGTGCACCTTTAACATTGGGACGTGTGACACACTTCTGTTGGATTTTGATAAATGTGACACATTCAGAGCATAAATTTGTGTCACATGAAGAATAGTGCAGCCGCGCCACAAAGTGTCATGTGTGACACATATTTGTCTCGGACACTTCTTAAATACATGTGCAAGCAGTTTTCTCTAGAAAGAACATGTAAAGGTGAGAGAAAACTGGCGCACTACCCTTAGTAAAGGTGTTCCATAGTTTGTAGAGAACACATTTCCCCTTGTAATGGCTAAACGGGGGTCCAGCACCTATGGGGTACACATTCCCATTTCATTACTTTTAGAGAGGAAGTCTCCCCACCTACACTCAATTCAAATAGTTTGACTCCTAATAGGTGCCGTTCAACTGATTCTGATGCAGTTGGCATTTTTCTCCGGGCCTCCATCCTTCCTGAGCAATCAATGATGGTAGTTTTGCCTTCTATATGTTAATTAGGCTCTATACAGTCAAGTGGGTGGTTCTTAGCTGGGTAACGAAGTCATCAGCCACCCATCTGACAGCACAGCATTAGGTGCTAGTATTAGGGATATTGAAAAATGTTATGGTGGATCCTCTCCACAATCCTCTCCACGAGTATGTCCAATGCAAGATTTGAACACATGGGTTTAGCCCCTAATGGATTTGCCTCATTCACACGACTGTGTGGTTGCCTCGACCGGAGCCCAGGTGAGCACAGGGCCGGGGGAGGAGGTGGGAGGGATAAGCACTCGTTACCCTTCCTTCCTCCATAGGCAGAACAGTGGCCTACAAGTGCTATACTTTGCGGTGCGGTCACTGTCACTGTGTGCTCACTGCGCCGTGATCAAAAGCCATTGAAATCTATGGGGGCCGTGATCTGGCGGCAAATCATGTGACCAGATCACGGCCCCCATTGCAGCTGTGTGAATGCACCCCAGCTGTAGGTGTTCACAAAAAGGAAATATGAGAAGCATCTGAGAATCTGATCCACAGGCCAAATAATAATTATTAACTTATTGATAGTGGGACAGAAGTCCAAGGAAGGTTAATAATAAAGAGAGGCATTCACTTCCCCCACCAGCCTTATCTCTTTTTTTCTTCCATTTTGGAAAGTTATGATGAGATTCCAGATGATGAAATGATGAAACAACTGACAACAAATTCTGGGATTGGTACAAGTACCATGTTCATGGAAATGGAGTCACTGGAAATTCTTGATGGGATTCTGGTTATGCTCATATATGCGATGGCATGACCACGGTATAGTAATAAATGTTGACTTTTTGTTCAACAATTAATGAGAATTCTTGTACATCGAAAAATAAGACATCCATCTTTAGGAGCAAAAATTAATATGTCTTATTTTTGGGGTAGGTGCGGATCCTATTTTTGGGATACTTTCCCAAGTATTTAGTGCAGGTAATTTTAATTTTAGGTATCAATATTCTAATTGGCCTCTATACTGCCAGTTGGGTGGTCCTGGGCTGGAGGAGAAAACTTGGGACCACCCACCGGACAGTAGAGAGCAATACTGGCTGCCAGAATTAACAACAAATATGGCTGGGGAGTGGTGGGGGCTAGAGAAATTGTCCTGGAATTAATTTAAGTGGTCTCATAAAGGATGCAAACAGTTGGATCTGGTGAAGGTAGTGAAGGGCTGTCTTTAATATTCCTTTCAGAGTCTTTGGGTCGATTAAAGTTTTAAGGAGTTTCAGATATACATAAAATCAGATGCACCAACCGGATGTTTAGAACAGAGATGAATGGATCTGATGGTCAGGTTCAGTGTTCAGGAGTCCCCATGGCCAATCATAGTCATGGCTAGGTGCATGGGTTTTCCAGAATGGCTGCTCGGCCACCAATCCTGCAATATCTCCAAGTCAGGTGGCCTAACCCAACTCCTTGACCATCGGGTCATCTCATCACTAGTAAAGAAGAATGTTTGTATTTTACAAACGATGCAAACAGTTGGAATGGGTGATAATAGAGACGTCATCCTCTTGAACTTCCGGCAGATTAACAATTTGATAATTTTAAAGAGATGTTTCAAAGAATTTCCAACTTTTTCATAAATATTCTTCATTTGCCCAATCCAATGCATCACCACCAGATGCAAAGAGGAATGTTTGCTAAGTGGCAGCACAACATGTGATCAATTACATGGGGCTGAACTACAGTTTAAACACTGTAAAGTAATAATAGAAAAAAGGGGAGGATATCTGTGGAGCTTTTAGGATGTCAAGCATGAAATGTAGCCGTATTACACCACACATTGCCCAGAATCACCAAATGTTAGACATAAGTCCTGCAGGATGTGGATCCTTCCCTGGGCGTACACTGCATCTTACATAAATCACAGCTTACACCTCATGTAATGGCCTCAGTGTTGTGATTTCATTATGTTCCAGAAGATAATAGAGCCATCAACGCACATTTATCTTGTACAGTACACCAGTACAGTACAAGCACTAAAATAATTGACTTGTGAACCGCCATTATTTTCCACTTTAAACCACATCCACACCAATTAGGCATGAACACTGGAGAGAAGGGGACATAGTCAATGGCTGAGTGGGTCGACGGCTCAATTCTGCATCAGGAAGAGCCACCTGACGGCATTGGGGAATGGAGTGCTTCATCATATGCAGTTGGCGAAGAGCTGCCGTATGATAAATGTCCCCACAATAATCTTTTTACCTAGTGATAACATTGTGGTTTCGATCAAAACCAGTAAATGCCCTCGGTCCAGGACTAATAATGGCACTGCACACAAACTTTAAAAAACTGTTCTTCCCTATCCCCTCATAATCACCCCTGGTTTATATGAGCATTCATGTGTCTTCAGTTGCGTAGACACTCATATCTAGAAGTGTCTCAAAGCTTGTTCTAGCTTTGCACCTACTATTAGTTGGCTTAGTTTAAGTGCGCCAAACTGCAAACTGTACCCAAATTCTGGTGTATGTGCTCAAAAGTCACATCCTTTCTCCAACACTAAGCCCTGCCATGTCCATATAATTTCTATGTAATCTGATCCTTCTTTAAGCTATCCTATTATCATGGCAAGGTTCAAGAGAGATTTTGGAATAAAAAGCAGATTAGGAGTAAAGTAGGAGTCTGATAGAATCCAAAGTTAGTGCACAAGGCAGTTACAAAGTCTCTTCTTAGTGTTGAGCGGATCCTAACCGCAAAGTTTGGGGTTGGTACCAGACTTTTGAGGTTTTAGTTTCCTAGTACCTTAGCTTAATTTTGACCTTTGTTAGATGTCTTGGCCTGGGTTCATTTCAACCCCTCCGCCCTGTCACCAGTTGGCCACATGTCCATTCATGAATCACCTTTGTTAGGTACTAACCATATAAGACTAGTGATTGTCTGATCCAGTCACCTAACCATCATACCATGTTCTCTGCCCATTTTACCAGCTTCTAGTACATGAAATTTATGAACTGACTGTCTCGAATCGGTTTTAATGGGTCATCACTATTTCTTATATTCTCGTATATTATCGGTTGATGCAAAGTTTGTCGAAAAGTAAGTGACCCTTTAAGAACATAGCAAGTTAACTTTCTCATTCCATCCGTCCGTGAACTCAAAAAAACATCCATTCCATACAGTTCTGATGTCAGAGGTCTCGCACATAGCTTCTCCTCCATTCGGTGGCTTTCGCCAATGTTTATCATATTGCACAGTTGTTTTATTTCAGTTTCTCCTAACTTTCAATTGACTATCTTTATATTTTTGCCAGAATATCTAGACTGTATTATCATTAGCCAATGCTGTCTGTTTCTTTGATCCCCTTCTGAATCTTTATCGTCACTTTGGAAATGTTTCTACAATTTGGCATTGCTTTAACTTAATCATTGTCAGGAATGAAAATGTACAAAGAGAGGGGGAAGTTTATTCAAAGTTGTGTGAATTTTCCTGATATGAAAGCGTCTTCTTTGTACCAAGTTTAAATAAAAACTATAAAAAAATAGATTAAAGGGGTTGTCCACTTTCAGCAAATAATTGATATTGTTTGTATAGTGAAAAGTTATTCAATTTTCCGATATACTTTCTGTATCAATTCCTGACAGTTTTGTAGATCTCTGCTTGCTGTCTTACTATAGGAAGCTTCATTGTTTACTTCCTGTGGATAAACAGTCATGTCATGTGATGTCACACAGGTGAACGGCTTGTTATAACCCTGAGCATTTGATGACACACAGGGGCACGAATAATTATGTCCCTGGTAATGTGAAATCACACAGGTGCACAGTTCATTATATCCCTGAACACGTTATGTCACAGAGATGCACGGCTCATCATATACCTGGTCATATAATATCACACAGTTGCACATCTTATAATATCCTTGGTCATGTGATGTCACAGGTGCATGGCTTGTTATATCCCTGGTCACATGATGTCACACAGGTGCACGGCTTGGTATATCCCTGGTCATGTGAAGTCACAAAGTTGTACGGCTTGTAATATCCCTGGTCATGTGATGTCACACAGGTGAATGGCTTGTTATATCCCTGGTCATGTGATGTCACACAGGTGCGCGGCTCCTTATAACCCTGGTCATGTGATGTCCCACAGGTGCACGGTTCGTTATATCTCTGGTCATGTGATGTCACAGAGGTGCATGGTTTGTTATATTCCTGGTCATGTGATGTCACAGAGGTGCACGGCTCGTTATACCCCTGGTCATGTGATGTCACAGAGGTGCATGGTTTTTTATATCCCTGGTCATGTGATGTCACACAGGCACGTAGCTCTTTATATCGCTAAGAGTAATCAGAGGTGTGTGTGATGTACATTTTTAAAAACCTGAAGAAGGTTTAGGTGTTAAGCTAAAACGTGCTAGGAGCCGCATTTTATATATACTTCTAAACAAAAATCTCCATCCTGTAGTAGCGCCTTTATTTTTTCGGTCCAAATCCTCTTGCATTCTACATCTTCATTCTATGCGGCTGCATGGACACATGTTCTCTGTCCAATAAATGGTAAAAGACAAGTACAAATACTTCAGAATACAAGTGTAAATGTTCCATAACCTTGAGACTGTGAACTGAAGGAGGGGCGACGACTGCTACCTGTTCCCACAACCCTCCTGTGCTGTCTCCACGGACAGAAGCTAATTGTGTCAGACACATCGTATTAACTCCACTTTCCACATTGACGGCCATTGTGCTGCTTGTCTCCACTGAAAACTTCTGTTTCATTTTGACAAATATTTTAGAGACCAGAAATGTAAATTCTAGGAAATTGCTCAGTTTTGTTGAAACTGCAATTATAACAGTTCAGAAGAAATTCTGACAGTCGTAACTTTCTTTTGACTCCACATCGTAGGAAAAAATATATGAATGTGAAATATCACTTCAATGTGTCACTTGATAAGACTTAGATAAGATAGAATTTATGGGAGTTGATTAACTTGGAAAACATTATTATTATAATGTACTCTTAAAGGGATTGTCCAACTCAATCTTTGACAAAAAGGGTTTGTCCAGGAATAAAAACAATCATTTATGTCTGCGGGGAAGGGGATGTTGTAAAAACAATAAGGTGAGTATTTACTGCTGGTACAGCCCCTCCCCCCCCATCCTGTAAACATTTTGATACCTCAACAACCCCTTTAGAAAAACAGATTGTTAAAAAAAAGTGAAATAAATTTACCTAAACCCTCATTTCCTGCACTGGCTTTCTGGTTTCGGATGCTGTGGTCCCTGCGGTGGTCCTCTGAGAGATGGTCTATACTGCAGTTGAGGCTAAACACTGCCCTCAGTATGTCCTTTATATACATAGCACATCACTGGCCTCAGCAGTAACTGTGGGCATAGAGATAATGGCTGAGGCCGGTGATTAGCAGCAGCAACTATCTGCCCCGGAATGATGAATCAACTAAATTAGGGCTTCAAAACTGGAATCAGGTGAACCAGCCCTTATGACTTTGAGTTGAACAACCCAAACGGTGAACATGGAAGATGCTAGAAACATCTACCATTGAGATAGATTTTGGTTGTTCCAGCTAAATTTTGGTGGGATCTGAGGGCCATTCAATCCCTATGAGAAATCTTACGACTTGAACATTGAATAAATCTTCCCACAGATATTTTATTCATATAAACCACTTCAGAGTCACTAAATGACTACAGCAAAGCGTGAACTTTATCATCAAACGGAATGAATGACCCATAAGTTTTCATAAAAGTGAAACTAATGATGCTCCATCACAAGATCTGCTTTCTGTTCTCTTTATAGTACACAGTGGCTCTATTGTTTTTTGGGAAATGGTGGGGATCATATTTGGAGAAATGAAAATATGTACAGTATTGTCCCATCAGTAGTGTTATGTCCCTTGTACTCATCTACACCGGCAATTACCAGGAATTGTGGATGACAGATGTCAAGTTTATTATCTCTAATTATTACATATCCCAACATCATGGAATAATGCGATTGGAGTTGCCATGTAAAGTTACTACAAAGAACACAAAGATCTGGTGCTCTGGTGCGCTATACCAACACCTGTGTTCATCTTATGAGGAACATTTGTTTCTATTCTTTAGTTTTTTCCCACATCCCATAATCTTATTTACAGTTTAACTGTATAGATGAGTGAATACAATTAGGACAAGGTTGCATTTGATCTGAATTTCATGAAAAAATGTGATTTGTCATGAATTAGAGTTTCCTGGCTTTTCATAATAACAAAGTTCCTAGACAAGGAAGATCATTGAAGACATAACCAACCTTCTGGGGCCCTTTCAGGATTTCTTTGTGCCATGTGGATGTTCTGAAACAGTAGCTTAGTCAGGGTTCCTGGAAGGTGGCCATGGCTTCCTTGTTTGTTCCAGTGGTGGAGAACCAGAACTATAACTCATTGGGACTATCCACCAGGCATCACCTTCCCTGTTACTCTGGGAATTTGAGGACCCAGTTGACTAGGGCAAAATTTTGCCAAATATATATACGTAGCAGAAACATTACATTTCGCCCCCAGTGGGGACAAGGACTGATATTACTGCTGTTGTACTTAATGCTGTAGAATATGATGAGATAAAAACAGCTTCTTACATCTTGGTAGGTGCAAATAATTTAGTGACCTCCATGGATAGCTTGGACTAAGCTGGGGCATTATACAAAAAATGCACAAATATTGCCCTTACTAAGCTCAAAGCACAGCGCTCTAGCCATTTTACCGGCAGCAAAAAGGTTGTGTAAGTTAATAATCCATGCATTTCCATTACTGAACAGTACAATAACCAAGCCTCCTTAGCATAAGGTGACCTCTTCATGTAGCTGAATAGTAGTTGTACAATAGTTTGTTGGAAATAATTGCCAGCTTTTATTCTGATTCCTTGCAGACACGGCACAAAGAGACAGTGAATCAACATTGTCAAGACAAGTACACTGTTCTAGGGAGTGTCTGGTGTTTGTCTTCCATGATTTCTCCACAGTTACTTATGAAATGGAGCGAAAAGTCATTACGGCCTCAAAAAGGAGACAAGAAGAGGCCTGAAAGAGAAGTACAGGCGGTCCCCTACTTAAGGACACCCGACTTACAGACAACCCATAGTTACAGACAGACCCCTCTGCCCACTGTGACCTCTGGTGAAGCTCTCTGGATGCTTTAAAATAGTCCCAGACTGCAATAATCAGCTTAAAATAGTCTGCAATGAAGCTTTATTGATAATTCTTGGTCCTATTACAGCAAAAAAATTTGAAACTCCAATTGTCACTGGGGCAAAAAAAAAAATTGTCGGGAACTACAATGATAAAATATACAGTTTCGACTTACATACAAATTCAACTTAAGAACAAACCTACAGTCCCTATCTTGTATGTAACCCGGGGACTGCCTGTACAATGTATCTGCATGTGTACTACGGAAATTCCTTAGAGGAACAGATCAGGAACTGTTCCTCTTACAAGTACTTGTAAAGTTAAAAATAAAATACTGGGGGGCATCTATCTATCTATCTATCTATCTATCTATCTATCTATCTATCCATCTATCTATTATCTATCTATCTATCTATCTATCTATCTATCATCTATCTATCTATCTATCTATCTATCTATCCATCTATCTATTATCTATCTATCTATCTATCTATCTATCTATCTATCTATCTATTTATTTTTCTATCTATTTCATATTTATCTATTTCAATATTGTATTGTGTTCATCTATTATCTATCCATCTTTTTATCATCTATCTATTTCACATATTTCTCACTCTGTATTACCTATTTATCGACATTCTATCTATTCATCTATCTACTCAAAGAAAGTCCAGAGCAGTACAACTAGAAAGCAGGTGCACATCAATAATAAGAAGTAGAAAAAAGGCAGCAGTCCAAATAATCCGAGTAAAAAAGTGGTTGTCCTCTTTATTCCATAATCCAATACAGCAACGTTTTGTTTTCTTACCTACCTAAACAAATAGGAAAAACAGATAGCACTCCCAAATTTCAGTGAAAATGTATTTCAAGATGGCAAATTGAAATAAATTCACCTGGATTTTCATTGAAATTTGAGAGTGCATACAGGCGGTCCCCTACTTAAGGACACCCGACTTACAGACAACCCATAGTTAAAGACGGGCCCCTCTGCCCACTGTGACCTCCGGTGAAGCTCTCTGGATGTTACTATAGTCCCAGGCTGCAATGATCAGCTGTAAAGTGTCTGTAATGAAGCTTTATTGATAATCCTTGGTCCCATTGCAGCAAAAAATTTGAAACTCCAATTGTCACTGGGGCAAAAGAAAAAAAATTGTCTAGAACTTCAATTATAAAATATACAGTTTCGACTTACATACAAATTCAACTTATGAACAAACCTCCGGACCCTATCTTGTATGTAACCCGGGGACTGTCTGTATTTACTAAACAACAAACACCACATGTATCAATAAGAAAAAAACCCTGATACATCTGACCAGCAGAAAAGCCAAAAAAAGTCCCAATAAACAGACGGACAAAGCCAGACTTATGATACATGTGCTCCTAAATGTTTCACCCAGCATCAACCACTGTGATAGCAGCCTCAGAGGCATCCATGCATGCTGCCCCTGCTGTTTCCTGTCCATTTCCGTGGTGTTTCCATCCTTTTCTGAGGTTCCCAGGTGTTTGGCCAAGCTTCCCTGTGCAGAGCCTTGGTCCCCTTGAAAAATGCTCGAGTCTCCCATTGACTTCAATGGGGTTCGTTATTCGAGACGAGCACTCGAGCATCGGGAAAAGTTCGTCTCGAATAACGAGTACCCGAGCATTTTAGTGCTCGCTCATCTCTAATTATTACATATCCCAACATCATGGAATAATGCGATTGGAGTTGCCATGTAAAGTTACTACAAAGAACACAAAGATCTGGTGCTCTGGTGCGCTATTCCAACACCTGTGTTCATCTTATGAGGAACATTTGTTTCTATTCTTTAGTTTTTTCCCACATCCCATAATCTTATTTACAGTTTAACTGTATAGATGAGTGAATACAATTAGGACAAGGTTGCATTTGATCTGAATTTCATGAAAAATGTGATTTGTCATGAATTAGAGTTTCCTGGCTTTTCATAATAACAAAGTTCCTAGACAAGGAAGATCATTGAAGACATAACCAACCTTCTGGGGCCCTTTCAGGATTTCTTTGTGCCGTGTGGATGTTCTCAAACAGTAGCTTAGTCAGGGTTCCTGGAAGGTGGCCATGGCTTCCTCGTTTGTTCCAGTGGTGGAGAACCAGAACTATAACTCATTGTGTATATCCACCAGGCATCACCATTCCTGTTACTCTGGGAATTTGAGGACCCAGTTGACTAGGGCAAAATTTTGCCAAATATATATACGTAGCAGAAACATTACATTTCGCCCCCAGTGGGGACAAGGACTGATATTACTGCTGTTGTACTTAATGCTGTAGAATATGATGAGATAAAAACATCAGGATGTAAAAAAATAAAGTTTAGTGCTTTATGACAGCTTCTTACATCTTGGTAGGTGCAAATAATTTAGAGACCTTCATGGATAGCTTGGACTAAGCTGGGGCATTATACAAAAAATGCACAAATATTGCCCTTACTAATCTCAAAGCACAGCGCTCTAGCCATTTTACCGGCAGCAAAAAAGGTTGTGTAAGTTAATAATCCATGCATTTCCATTACTGAACAGTACAATAACCAAGCCTCCTTAGCATAAGGTGACCTCTTCATGTAGCTGAATAGTAGTTGTACAATAGTTTGTTGGAAATAATTGCCAGCTTGTATTCTGATTCCTTGCAGACACGGCACAAAGAGACAGTGAATCAACATTGTCAAGACAAGTACACTGTTCTAGGGAGTGTCTGGTGTTTGTCTTCCATGATTTCTCCACAGTTACTTATGAAATGGAGCGAAAAGTCATTACGGCCTCAAAAAGGAGACAAGAAGAGGACTGAAAGAGAAGTACAGGCGGTCCCCTACTTAAGGACACCCGACTTACAGACAACCCATAGTTACAGACAGACCCCTCTGCCCACTGTGACCTCTGGTGAAGCTCTCTGGATGCTTTAAAATAGTCCCAGACTGCAATAATCAGCTTAAAATTGTCTGCAATGAAGCTTTATCGATAATTCTTGGTCCTATTACAGCAAAAAAATTTGAAACTCCAATTGTCACTGAGGCAAAAAAAAAAATTGTCGGGAACTACAATGATAAAATATACAGTTTCGACTTACATACAAATTCAACTTAAGAACAAACCTACAGTCCCTATCTTGTATGTAACCCGGGGACTGCCTGTACAATGTATCTGCATGTGTACTACGGAAATTCCTTAGAGGAACAGATCAGGAACTGTTCCTCTTACAAGTACTTGTAAAGTTAAAAATAAAATACTGGGGGGGAACGACCATGCCCCACTGCCGGGCTTAGGCCTCTTGATGAATCTGTGTCGTGGCTGTGCCACCGGGCAAAGCCACGCCTGGCCTGAGGTAGTATTGTGTAAAAAAAACAGTTAACAAATGTTTGCAGGCTTCTAGGAACGAGGCAGGAACACCCAGTGCCGGCCCACTCCACCAGCCCAGCGGCTGTGGGCGATGAGGCGCATCTGCATCACATCAGAAGATCCTGCACCAGCGCCTCCTCGGATAATGCCCCGGCTTTAGTGCTTATGCACTGTACCTATGGCACTTGCACTGTGAAGCCAGGGTGTATTACGCCGGCTTAGTGTGGTTTAGTGTCCCAAATCGCCATGACACGTTTCATTTAAGGACACCTGTCTGTCATTGGGAAAGAAAAATATTTTTGTTTGGAGTTACAATATAAGATTGACCAAATCTGACATACTTAAATCCACCAACCGGATCAACAGCAGCAGGGGCTTCATGTCGCACAACTGGTTGCAACAGTGCGCCGGTAATGGATCCTGGCAGCCAAGAGACAAGTGATCACATCCAGAGCCTTACAGCAAGTCAGTGGCTCCAGTGGCAGCTTAAGGGCCAGTACTTTGCTACAGTGGAGCTACGGACAGTGTAGTGTGTCTTCTGCCAAACCAATACCGGCAGCAGCACAGCCATTAGTTCACCATAACACTGTCATCGCTGTAGAAGCACCCCTAATGTAATATCCCCTACACGTGTCTGTCTAGTCCGTGTGACTGCTATATTTTTTGTACCGTAATTGCTTCCCCATATGTAATGTAATGTGTCATGTAACCTGTATTGTGCTGAATCGGAACGTCCTGTTAACCATCTTTCTATGCAAACAAGGAACCAGCAACATGTAAGAACGCGCCTCTCAAAGTATTTATGTATTTGTATTGTTAAACCTGTGTTTAACTTTAACAATTGCCGGAACACATAATTATGTACAAAATAATTTCCCCCCAGGGGATCAATAAAGTTGTATTGTGTTGTATTGTAAAGAACCTATCTTATACATAACCTTGGCACTTCCTATATTCCTATTAAAGGTAGAAATCTAGCATGAGCATTATATACCCTACATTAGGGGGCTTGTAGTTTAAAGGGGCAATATCTGGTGGCAGTGTCCCTATAGTGGAAATAACTTTCTTAAAAAAATTCTCAATCCAACATATTTCGAGCATTGTGCTGTATGACATAATGTTACCGAGTAGTGGAAGACTCTAAATAAAAGTTAATAAATTGCCAATAAACCAGTGCATTTAAAGGATTTTCATAGTCTGTGAAAGGCGTCCTGCCAAGTCCAGATATGTGAGGTGTTAACAACCGTGTTTGCAGGCGGCAGAGGTGTTAGATATGGGCTGTACATTGACACATGCACAAAGACCCTTAGGAGAAATCAAAGCCCTACAGCGATCCAGTTCCCTTTACTACTACAGAAATAATTGCTATGGTCTTACAAGACGGGACTCTCCAACAACATATCCCATGATGCACTGCAAAACCTCCCCGTTAGTAAAAAAAATTTGGGACATTTTGGTGGTCTAGCTTACGAAATCTCCTTATTGTAAACATCTGTGAAAACAAGGTCAGAACCTCGAAGCGTTCAGAAGTGGCACAAAAGCAAAGTCACTGGGCATCCAGGGAATAAGCCTGAGAGCTGGCGGAAGTGGTAAAACGTCTATAAAAAGAGCCGTCTGCGCTGTTCTTTATTACACAATATTTTCCACTATATAATCCTCATTTACAACCCGGAATTTTATGGTATAATATTAAGGAATGATCCTACCTCAGCAGGTTTTTCATTAATTTAATTAGATAGCATTTGTAAGCAATGTAATGTATGGCGGCGGAAATAACGAACCTTTCTAATTAGAGTTTCTCTCCCGGTTTGTAATCAATTACATTGAATGTATAAGCAATTATGACCATAATTTATTATTTGATATACAAAGCAATTCGAGTTCCTCTTTATTCCCCCCTAAATCTGGTCTGATCCTAATATCGTCTCCCTATTAAGAATCACCATAACACAAGTATTGCTTCAATAACTCACATGTGTACTATACTATAAGTGCACAGAAGCCACAGCGACTGCAATGTCACAGCATGGGGCACATTTATCACATGCCGGGGCTGCGTGCACCAGCATATGATGTTACCCCGATCCCCCGGCATCGGTCGGAGATGGGTCAGGAGGCTCCGGTCTCCTGTTAAATCTGTGGGGTGACGGTTCTGCACCTGTGGGTATTGGGGCATGAACGCTCCGGCCTACTCAGCCGCTTGCCGTACCCCTTCATTATTTCTCTTTACACCCACTGGAAGTGGAGGTGGTGTAGATAATTTCAGGGCTTGTGTCCCATATTGTAGGCATACAAGCCTTGGTTAAAATGTGTCTTATTGTTGCCTATACTTTAAGTGGTAAACAAATCTCTAAGAAAATAACATCTCAGCGTACTGGCAATAACGATCACAATTACAGATAAGCGGACACAAACTTTAAGTTCGAGTCTGAGGTATGAGTACGTCCCACAGCTATGGCTTGTAGCTAGGGGCAACAATTTTCCCGGATTGACAGTCAATCTAGCAATATGTCTGGGATGCACAGGATCTCTGATCACATTGGAGCTCATTTACTAAAGGTCCTCGGACCGTACTGTCGTCAGAATATCTGCCGATTTCGGATGTGCGCCACATTTAGAAGGTTTTTTTGGCACACGCAATCAGATCTTGGTGCATTGGCGCCGGCTTCCATGCGACAGAAATCGGGGGCGGTCCGTCGGACAATCCGACGGATACGGACTAAGCGTGGGATTTAACATTCAATTTTGTGTCACAAGCCAAGCACTTACATGCACCGGGAAGAAGAAAATGAACTCCGGCAGACCTGAGAAGGGAGCGACACATGCAGGATATCGGGCGCAGGATCTACGTGGATCACGGCACAGTACAGGATCGTCGGGGAATGCACCTTGGGGATCGAAACTCAGACAGATAAGTAAATGTGACAATATGAGGCAGATTTAGGGCAGATTTATTTGGGCTTTTACAGCTGTTTTTTCACAGCCAAGAATTGCGGCTATTTCCCCCCTTACACCACTTCCATGTCAAGTTGGCCTGGAGGCGTGTGAAGGGAGGTGAAAAGGGGTAAACCCAGCGTTGTGGATGCCGCTTATATCATATCTATCCATGATAATGTCCAAGCAGCACACCGTACAGATCAAGATTAAAGTTTCAAAAGTGGCCCCTTGATGCCATTATAAGCAACAATGTTTTATTATTGGCCTGTACGGCGTGGTGCTTTTTTATTAGACATATTTTTGGAGGACCTGGAGCCCTTTTTTAATTGGCATGCACCCACCTGTTACCTGTTGTGCTGCTTGGACTACAAGTTTCTAAAGTCTGACTCTATCTATCTATGCCTCCATTTCCAGAATTACTCATTAGCATAATACAGCAGCCACCTGTCAAATATGGAGGGGCCTCGGCCCATGAGACCTGCCCATACACCCTTATCGACGCTGTGATGTACTAATCGTTAAAGGGGTTTAATAAAGTTTCCATAGTTTCTTTATTTTTTTGGTGCTGGAAGCTAAATTCACAAACCACTCAGTAACATGCCCCAGTGCTATGGTGTAGCACCCACCTTGGTATCAATCCTGCAATAAAACAATGTACAAATAGTGGGGTATACTTATCAGTTACCAACAATCTGCCGAAATTTGTGGCACATGGGGCAGATGTATCTTAGTCTTTTTTTTGCACAAATTTTTGCTCAATTTTTGAAGTTTCCTACCCCTGGGGACTGGAGTCTATTTAAAAAAAATTTTGTGATTTCTTAGGCACATATCAGTGGTAAATCTTGTGCCAACATCTGCCACCAGGCAGAATTCAAAGATCAATATGGCACAAAGCAGGGAAACCATTGGGCTAGAGCGCTGCAAAGAATGCATGAAAAAGTCAAGAAATGTGCAAAACAAGGTATAAATGCAAAAAGAAAATATATATTTTTTTTTTAAAAAAAAGGGTACATCTGCCCTTTTGCCTCATTTATCAAGTGTTATAAAATTCTTTGAGATACTTTTAGCACTTGAAGGGGGTGTGGCTTTGAGCAATGGGTGTGGCTCAAGTTTCACTAAAAATATGTTCATTTAGTTGCACATTTTTGTTGCAACTAACAAATAGAATGTGCAAAGTAAAAAAAAGAGTGTCTATAAGTATAAGTCAGTAGTTCAGAATGTGTACAGGGGAGTAGCAGTGTTTCAGGGCTTTATATAACATTTTAAAGCGCCTCTAATCTGCTCTCACTGTCAGTATATATATGTCTCAAAGCTGTTGGGAGGAGACCGAGCTGCTTTGACTCACTGCATAGACACCCGCCAGGTAATCTTATACCTCCATGAGCCTCTGCCCTTCTTTCGAGCAAGATGTAGTCAAGTCAAAAATTTTGAATGAAAAGGGTAATAAAGGGGTAAGGAGGGAAGCAAGATTAGAGCCATATAACTGGAGAAAGAAGCTCTTATATGCTCTGATATGATATATTACAGAGGGTGTTGTACTGACTTTGATAGATGACTATAGAGAAGCAATAAAGAGTTGGCTTGTCACATAATCCCTAGGAAATAAGGACAGCTATAAACGGAGAGGATGTGGTTTGTGTTGCAAGAAAAAGAAGAGGAAACTGGATTTTTGTGACAATTACATAACACTTAAGAAGTTAAAATAACAATATTACTATAGGGAAATGTGCAGATGGTAAGAAAATCTATAGGGTGTGTTCCCCAACTTCATTTTTTGGTGAAAAATTTTTACTGTATACATGTCCACTAGAGATGAGCGAACATGCTCGTCCGAGCTTGATGCTCGGTCGCTCGACCGAGCATCAAGCTCGGACGAGCATGTTCGCTCATCTCTAGTTAGAAGTTAAAATAACAATATTACAATAGGGAAATGTGCAGATGGTAAGAAAATCTATAGGGTGCGTTCCCCAACTTCAAAGCTGCAAAATTGTTACTGTATACAACATGTCCACACCACAGGTCAGTTAACACTGCAGCCCATGGATGGGAGTCTGATAGAGGTAGAAGTGTACTGCAACATTTAGAAATGTGGCGGGGGTTTATCTCTGCTTGCTGATCCCTCGCCATGTGATGTCACACAGGTGCATGGCTCGGTATATACCTGGTCATATGATGTCACACAGGTGCACGGCTAGTTATATCCTTGGTCATGTGATGTCACACAGATACATGGCTTGATATATACCTGGTCATATGATGTCACACAGGTGCACGGCTTGTTATATCCCTGGTCAAGTGATGTCACACAGGTGCACGGCTCGTTATATCCCTGGTCATATGATGTCACACAGGTGCACGGCTTGTTATATCCCTGGTCATGTGATGTCACACAGGTGCACGTCTCGTTCTATCCCTGGTCATGTGATGTCACACAGGTGCACAGCTCGTTATATACCTGGTCATGTGATGTCACACAGGAGCACGGCTTGTTATATACCAGGTCATGTGATGTCACACCGGAGCATGGCTCATTATATCCCTGGTCATGTGATGTCACACAGGAGCACGGCTTGTTATATATCTTGTCATGTGATGTCACACAGGAGCATGGCTTGTTATATACCTGGTCATGTGATCTCAAACAGGAGCACGGCTTGTTATATCCCTGGTCATGTGATGTCACACAGGTGCATGACGAGCTGTGCAACTGTGTGAATGACAGCAAGCAGTGATCTAAAAAACTGTGAGGAATTGATACAGAAAGTATATTGGAAATTTACACCAACAATATAAATTACTTGTTAAAAGTAGATAACCCCTTTAACTATCCCCTTCTCTGCATCTTGTATTGGTAACAAAGCTGCTGTGACTCACTGTCCCTCTCTGTAAAGTTTCAGGTTAAAGTTTCTGCTCTGTTTTGTTGATACGTAAAAAAAAAACTTCCTGTCTATTACCTCATCAGCTGGAGACATTCCTGTCCTTAAAATGGAGGCAGATGGAGGGTCATGTGATCTCTATCTGTCCTTGAGCAATCGCCCTGCCAGGACTTTATGACAGTATTCATGAATATAAGATCAATGTCGTGGCAGGGTGATTGTTCATGGACAGTTAGAGATCACATGACCCTCCATCTGCGGCCATTTTTTGAACAGTAATGTCCGGCTGATGAGGTAAAAGACAGGAGGCTTCACTTTACATATCAAGAAATCGGCGCAGAACTATAAATGGATGTATATTGGTAAATTACCTCATATCCTGCCCCCCATACTTATACACACATTACAAAAACATGAGGTAAAGTGGCCAACCATTTTAACACCCATGAATCGGTGCCGGCATCGCTTGTAGTGTTTCTGGTTGGGGTCTGGGTGCAGCTTTTTAAAATTTGAATTACCACTAATAATGAGATATCATCATTTCTGTCTATGTATCTTCACACTCACTATATCCTCGTTCTACAGTTCTAACACAATACGTGAAGAGGAACAAACATCCTGATGTAAAGCATTTCTATAGGGATCAATGAAACCTACGCTCCAAATGCAACATTTTATAGAACCTCATACAAAAACGAGGTGAAGATGAGAGCGGTGCTATTTATCCTGTGCACATCGTGTAGAGCCGTATATTCTTGTGTTACATCCTGCAGGGAGTGGAAATTGTCAGAACTTGTTGCACGACAATTTGTTGCAGTAAATTGTGATGATGTATTTTTGGCCGGTGTTTTATCCCAGAGTCTTAACCGTTCTCAGTGCGCCGAGCTTCTGTCCTGTAGATACGGGATGCCCGGGCACGCTCGCTTAATTACACAATGATGTATATCTTATGCAGGGAAGTACAAGCTAAGCACACAATAGGAATGGAAAAACTGGAATTTATCACTGAGAAGTGGATTAGGATTTTACTCTTCTTTATTACTCCATCAGTTAAAGGGATTGCATGGTTTTTTTTGTACTTTTGTTATGATTGTGCAGACGTCTCCAGAACGACCTGTTTGGATACTCTATAGACTCTCCTAGTAAAATGTTCTTTCTTTCGAACAGATTCACAGAGATCAACACGAACAACTAATTTGCTTATGAACAAAATTAGGAAGCTATTAGAGATGGTATAAGCAGCGTAGGACTTGTCCTGTGTGCAATCTATTGTCCCAGTCTATCCCATGCATTTAAATAGAAATTCTCCTATAAAGGGGACCATTAACAACCTTCACTAATTCCAACTTTTTGCATACATTACTAGAGTAGAGCAGAACCGATCGTCGGGGAAAGCATTCGGGCTTGGCTGTCTGACCCGACAGCCAATCTGACTAATTGACAAATCTGACAAATCATTGCTATGATTGGCTAGTTGTTAAGGGCGTCAATAAGGCTGTTCAGCTGCCAATCCGGCAATATGTCCAGGTCAGGTAGCCAAACCTGAATGCAGAACCTGACCATCGAGTCCACTCATCTCTATCCATCCTACATCTTGCTCTGCTAATTCTGTTGCAGCTGGATTTTTCCTCTTGTCCTTCCTAAACAATTGGTGCTATTAGTTTTGGCACCCAATATGCTAATTAGGTTCTCTACGGACTAGTGGGCGGTCCTAGACTATGACAAATAACCTGGCAACCAATATGCTAATTAGTTTCTCTACTGACCAGTAGGCGGTCCTGGGCAATGGCAGATAAACTGGCACTTCCCACCTAACAGTAAGCATACTAATAAGCAAATTGGTTGCTTAAAATAATGGTACCAATTGCTTGGGAATTGTGGGGGCAAGAAAAGCAGATGTATCGCTTTACAAATCTGTAGTCAGGGCTGGGAATCATCTGACTGATAAGTTGTGAATGGAGTAGAGATATGTATGGTGTTGGAAGCGCTGCCCAAGTAATCTTTGACTGAAGTTGCAATAAGTAATTGATTGTATTGGTCAAAAGAAAACACATTTCGGGGATGAACTATCCACTTCTTCAAGTCCACAAGATAACATACACAGAGTGGCGGATTGGCTGTGTGAAATTTGGCGCCTCGAGGGAACAATAACCATTGAAGGTCCACACACAACCCCAATGTACGAGTTAACCTTGTGGTGGCCTCTCTATGATAAGTTGTGAAACAATGTAAGTCAATTCCAAAATTCAACCTTGGTATAGGAAACTAACTTTTTTGTTCTGGCACGATGTTGCACTTAGAGATCAGCGCTCCATCGGGTTTCAATATTTGGTAACAGCATAATTACAAAAATGGACAGCAACAAAAATTAGGGTAGTGGTGCACAAAGTCTAACACATTTCTGACCTTTCTGGTCGTAGCGAGTGGCACTACTGAGCAGGTTTATGTCCTTTTAAAAAAAAATATTTCTATCCATACTAGCAGTCTGTAATCGAGGACAAAATAGCTCCACAATGTAGGAGCAGGTAGCAGTGTCAGACTGTGGTGTATTGGTGTCACCATCGAGGCCTACCCCTTCTTCAAAAATTCAAAATAGATTCTAGGGTCCCTCCAAAGTGGGTTGCCTTCTACTGTACTTCTACGGTTCAGTATTGGGTAAGAGCATGGGCCCACCGGAGGTTCCTCTGGTGCCCTGGTGTCCCAATTAGTTCTTGCCCCTAACATGTAATACTGCTCTTCTACCATCTCTATGCCACCAGAGTGTCCACTGCCTTATTTCCAGAAGATAACCCTGTTATGTCTGAACCATAGGATGTCATCATCTGATTATTCATATATATATATATATATATATATATATATATCCAAAGAAGAGACAGCACCCCGAGATGTGTTCCAAAATCAGGGGTGTAACTTTTATTCCATTGAGACGTTTTGGTGACAAAACAAACCTTTTATGTATTGAGCTTTTTCCCCCAAGCAGTCCCTTTGTTGCAGAGCTTGTTGCCTCTCTCATGGAGCTCGCTGCGCTGAATTGGCTCAGACGCTATAGAAACGCATGATACGTTATGTGATCAGTGATGTGACTGCTGAACCATAGGGTGGAAGTATTTTCTGGCTGTGTGACTGAAGTTACAGTAAGCGAAGTGTAAATAAACTTTGATCCAGATGGTGCACAAGCGCCTGTGCTGATGGATTTCTTACATTATAGAGAATGTAGATGAGTGAAATCATCTGCTCATGTCCATGATCGCTCTCCGCCATCTATTAATTTATTTGTGATCTCACTACGGATGAAGGTTTCGATTCATATTTAAAAGAACCACAATCCTAATATTTTTACAGCTAAGTAGGTGTGAAGCATAAAGATAAAATACCTGTTCAGTGTTACTGTGTCATGCCATTACATCCTACTAAAGCGGAAAATTGGAATATTAACCCTATCCTATCACCAAAGATGAATTAACACTCCTGGTCTTTACAGCATTGCCTTTAAGGAAAAAGAATTAACATTCCTGGTCGTTATAGCACTGCCTTTAAGAAGCATTAAATCTAAACATAAATAATTCACATGAACCAGATATACTCTTGTCCTCTTTGTCATTCATTGTTCAACAGTTATGCTGAAATATAAGAGAAAATCCCTAGAGAAAAGTTGTATGGTTTGATCATCTTAAAGGGAACCCGTCAGCTCCCAGGTCACATGTAAAATTATCCTCTACCCACAGGATCCCTGACCAGAGGCAATTCTATCGATCTGGACTAACATTACAATAATTGTGGTGGTGACAGGTCTAACATGTGTCCTACCATTCCATTCAATACAAGGGAAGTGTCGGAAATTGCTTGTCTATTTCTCCTGTTCACTGTCTATAAGAGAGTCGAGATAAGGTGAGCTCTGTGCTTAGTAATTTCTGGCACTCTCATATTAAGTGAATGAAGAGTCAGGTCAACCATGGGTCCTGTCACTTCATTTTTAACTGACCATGGAACCACATAATTAGTGAGAATCCCGGCAGTCTGGCCACCACCAATCAGATTGTCATTGATAACAATAAAACTTGATTCAACCCCCTTTGAGGTAGCTAAAATATAATTTTAGTTTGTATCAAATTAAAAATTTTGTTGTAACATGGGAGTGACCTCAAGGTATGTTGCACCCTCTCTTGCACTTTTTTTACAAGTTAAGCAGGGTACCATTAAATCATGAAAAAATGGAAGATATAATGGTTATACTATGATATTTGCATAATAACTGTAAAATTATGATTCTATGTAATGTCTATCTATGGTCTTCAATAAAATTTGTTAAAAAATAATGAAAAATTATGTTCCAATTCCTAATTTTTCCAATTACTGTGACTCACAATACTTTTTGGGACTTTATGTCACGTGCCGTACTATTACGGCTCGCGTTAAGGTGCCAGCTAATGAGTGGAGTCAGTACCATACAGAGAGGGTGTTAGCTGCATATTCCAGCTCACACTGTGCACTAACAACCATGACTGCAGTTTTCTGTAGATTGTAAGGGGTTTCCGATGTTGATCAGACCACCCTTCGCCGCTTACCGAGGGGGTCAGATCCTCCGATGGCAATCCCAGGTTTCGACGAGAGCCCAGGGTCTGTGCGATATCCAATACAGTCTGGACAGAACTCAATTGTGCCGCACATGCTCAGTGCAGCTGCAATACAAATGTTAGGTCAATCAGAGGATCACTTGTAGAAGCTGATCTTTAAAATTGTTCATAAACTTTGTTTAATAATAATAAAAAATGTAATAGAGTGAAAACACCAGGATTCCAAATACATTTCTAGTAAAGTGCAAAACTACAAAATCACAACCACCCCCGCCCAAATATTATTGTATAAATGAGGTATAGAATGGTATAATAATATGGTATTTTAGGGACATAGTAGAACCAGGGTAAAATGAGCTATATACTCTGCCACCATTTACGCACATCCCGGTACTCCGCACCTGGCATGGTAAGACTGTTCCTATTTTTTCTCATCCTTACATTTGAAGGAATATTCTACATCTATTTGGTTCAGTTTGGATTTGCAATTTTAAATGGTTTTGGAGAAGTTAAGTTTTAAAGGTACGCTGCTTTTTCAATACTAGTTTGGGCTTTGTACTTATGGTCTATGCTGTGCACATGACGATAGATATTTGGCTTTTTGTGCTGTTTCACAGTTCTAGCTGTAATTTAATAATAATAATAATTCCTTTATTTATATAGCGCACACAGATTACGCAGCGCTGCACAGAGTTTGCCAAACCGGTCCCTGTCCCCAATGGGACTCACAATCTAAACAACCTACCAGTATGTTTTGGAGAAGAGGATCAAAGTTGTGGCGCAAAAGATGGGATGAAGTACTTTTTTATGCATTTATAAGATCAATGCCTTGATAGGAAGGCCCAAGGGGGGAAATTAGGAGAAAAAAAGCATCGTTTTTTTAACTAAATATTATAAAGTCCAATATGAAAACTAAGAGTACTCTTCAATTATGCAATAAAAAAAATTTTGTACACTATCATGTCTATTTATGTTCTACATAAATTGGTTTGGTCATGATTTACTCTGGTATTCCGAATTGACACTTAGGTTAGTTATATTGGACAAAAAGTTTAATATGAACTCTATATTCAGGAAGTTTTATGAACTTCTATAATAAATTTAAATTTTACAACGTAAAAAAACAAACAAAAAGCATAGGATAATTTAATTTTAAGGAGTTAGATGTTGGCTAGTAATGTATCCTATGATGTAAGGACTGTGATTGGCAGGTGAGTCTGTTAACGTCTTTCTTCATTGTGGATCCCAGTTGGTCGGCTTTCTCATCGTAACTTTTCACGTCTACCAACATGTATGAAATGAAGAACATTAAATATAGCTTCACCTGCCTTTAAAACAGTCTTTGAAATGATGACTCTCCGCGGTGCTGTTTATATGGCCGCGTGCAGAAATGATTGCATTCTGGGAGAATAGCCTCAATAATGTGTTATGTGAAATGCAGAGAAAAAATATCATTGAACATAAAATAACATCAAAAGCGCCATAAAAATAAAAGCACATGAAAAACAATCTCCCTCACTACGCTCCAGCTAATCATTATTGTTACATATTGTTACAAGAGCCATCGAAAGGTTTCTGCAAATCGTTATGGCTTTCTGTTGTGGCGTACGCTGCCTTTACGGCTTTATTAAAATCTCATTTCCAGAAATGTGATCAAAAATATTATACATTCCGCAATTATAAATCCCATTCTATAGACCAAAAGTGCAAGATATGAGCCATGGCATTGTTATAATAAGTGGATATATAGCTAAAAGAATTAAAAAGTAAATACATTGGGTAACAAGACCCTTAACCTACCATAATAATGGGGCCTTTTTCATTGGTAGATAGACCATTGAGGTCCTTTAGGCGAAACCTTCACCAGATTTATGATAGGTCTGGCTAATGATGCAAAGTGGGGGAAACATAAATCCCCCCATGGTCTTCTATGTTAAGTGCCTGCATCATAAATATTTTTTTTATGAAAATCTGTGCCCTGAATATAGAGACACCTTCATATTTTCGAATACTAATATACTTGTAGGGTCCAGTGCACCAATGAATTAGCACCTCCCACTCAGCCTTAATTAACAGTGGTCAAGAAAGTAATCAAGAAAGGGTTCATCGTACCTTATGGCCATACCCATGGTGCATTGAAATGCTCATTTACATATAATAATTAAAAGTGAAGACGTCGCTGCATTTCAGCCACTGATCACACTGCAATTTGGTCATATTAATCAATTTTCCGCTGTCAATAACTAAACCTGATATGGTTGCAATTAATAAAAGACTCCCTTGGCCTCCTTCATTCTAAAATTAACTTTTAAAATTATACTAATGAGCCTAAGGGAATATAATGGCCACCTGTGATGTGGCTTTTGGGTTTAACACTTTCGCACCATCACAGCGGGGAGAGGGTGGCCCCTCAGGCTCATTAGAATAATTTTAAAAGTTGATTTTAGAAGAAAGGAGGCCATGGATGACAAATATAAGAAGATTACCACAGTCCTGGTGCCTGGATCTATGAGTAATTGCCCCTGGTTTATCATGATGGATTTTGATGGTAGATTTCCTTTAACTTGTTTCACATTGACTATAGGTTTGAGGTTATCAGTTGATGCAATGAAATCAAAGATTTATCCACAGATATTCATAGATATGTAACATAGGAAATGTTTGATTCCCGTGTGAACCACGGGAAGGTAAGGATTGACATTAAAACCTAAGACGTTACGACCAGTAGCCCCTTTCCCACACTTCTTCCTCTTTGTAATGACTCAGATATGGAGGTGAACAATGGAAGGATAGACACAGAAGTGGATCAGATAACTATTGTTGCAAATCCCAGATAATATTTATGGAGAGGTAGGATTAAGTGATAAGTCTACAACCAGATGAGGTAACTCCAGATACCGGTGTGAGGGAGGGCTCTCGAGGAGGATACTACTAGGATGTTTTACTGGTTATAACATATTGTACATAGGACACGTATCAGCAGCTACAGAGGCTTATAAAACCAGAATATGATTAATTACCAACATAGCAACAGAAAGTGCAAAGGTGAATGTCTGCAACGCAACGGAAGCCAAGAACCTTAAAACATGTTATTAGACATGAGACGTGAAGGGAAAAGTCTGCTTAATGCCAAAGCAAAGTGCTAAAACCTGCCAGCTCCTAAGGAGCAGAACAAAGGCATTTATAAAAGTAAAAATTGTATAGGCTGGTGTGATCAGAAGAGCAAACAGTCTATTTGCCAAGGTTTTTAAGTCGGTCTTTACACACCCTGCCTATTGAAATAAATACAAAGCGGACAAACACTCTTCTGCATTGCAAAGTTATCCGTGCGTTCATGAGGCACATTACTGTCTGGGAGAGGCTGGAGTCTTGGAGGGGGGCGATCGGGGAATTACAATTTTATTTGACTGGTAGGAATTCAACCATTCGAAACAGCGATTGTACATCTAAACCTGGATAGGAAATTTATACAAGTTCTTTCAGTGCTTTGACTTATTCTTTATCATTGGGGTGTGTTAAAGAAGATATTCGAGTTTTCTGAAAAT
Source organism: Engystomops pustulosus (assembly GCA_019512145.1). Lineage (NCBI taxonomy): Eukaryota > Metazoa > Chordata > Amphibia > Anura > Leptodactylidae > Engystomops > Engystomops pustulosus. The sequence continues at coordinate 198,138,392 of CM033645.1, read as the reverse complement.
ACATATTATCCCCATAAAACAAAAAAGTTACGCCACATTCTAAAAAATAATATTAAACATTAGTAAAAAAAAAAAGTCTCAGGACACACATTTATTTTAGAAACTATGGGGAAATTACATATCTGAATATCCCAGAAAGTGATGGTTGGAGGGGCTTATCATTTAGATTGTGTTCCAAGGATGGCCTCCGTCTTAAAAGCTATCATGTTGGATCATAGACATGTTGGTCATGTAGCAAATCAAAGAAGACCAGAACTGTCTTATTTTCTGCCATCAGATTTCTAATATCTCTTGTGGCTCAAAAAAGTTGCAACAACAAGGAAGTTTCCTTGTGATGCACCTTTATTTGATTTGATATGTTGTCCATAGTGCTGAATATCGAATTAAAAGATATTGCAAATCTGATTGTCAGTAATCAATTTCTGACCAAATTCTGGTCTTGTTATACAGGGTTATGGACAGATAAGGACATTTAGCTCTTTGACTTTACCCTTTTCCAGCTGTTCTTACCTAATTGCACAGCTTACCCTAAATGGTAGTTGAAGCAAGCACCATAAAGCGCAACAATCCACCAAACCCTATTTGAAAGCATAAACCCCATCCAGAAGGTGTTTGGATAATTTCTCTGACAACATACAGGTTACCAATGGGAGTGGAAAGACACTGTGACTTGTAGCAGGCTAACTGTTAGTGAACCAGAGCAGAGTTTGCAGGAGGCAGATGGGTGTGGTGTACTTTACTGACAGAGGATGACACAGGCACCGATGGAGAAGGTCTTCATTGATATGCTACAGGACCAACTTTCCTTTGGAAAAAACTTGCCCTTGATCTAATATGGCAGATTTAAAAATGGGGGACATGTTGTGGACATAGAGTAACAGATAGACCCCCTCACCCGCCACATTTTGTGTATGGTTCTGATGCATGGTATTAAACACATTAAACAGTTATGTTCTGTCTCTTACATTCATGGCATTTCCCAAGACTTCTGGTAGCCGCACCCATGTCAAGAATGCAGATGCTGACCTTCTACTTGTGGTTGTTGTGAATAAATCAGTGGTTGCACATTCTCCCTCCATCCGCTCTATAGGAGTTCCAAAAATAATCAAGCATGCACCTCTTTCCTGAATTTTACATGAGCAAAAATAACACTTGAACCCCTTGATTCTTCAGTAGAATTAGTGACATTGTGTCCAGAGAATTATCTGGCCCCATGAAAACTCACCTCAGATCTTCAGGAAGATTTATATTAATAAATATGTATATACTATTATAAGCACAATTCATGCTAATAAACCTGTACATTAATACAAATATACATTCTGTGGACAATGGTTATTATTAGTTTGCAACAATTTCTTCTACGCAGAGTGACCCTCACAGAAGAGCTCATGCTTCCTGCACTTGGCCCTACAATAATAACATGACAGTGCAGGTCACACATCTCCCGATTCCTCTTCAGAAAAGAGTAAAAATAGGCAGCAGGATAAAGGTTAAGAAATACTTACAGTTATCACAATACTATATATGTAAGAGGTACTTTAAAATATCTGAGTGGCTTCCTTAAATGAATTTTCTTCTGTACAGTCAGAGAGAAGAAAGAAATACAGATAGATAAGATTATTTGATATGGGATAGATGGATGGACAGATTATAGATAGAATAACACACAGGCAGCTGGGAACCCATTGTGCTGTCCAACTGGTTTGACTTTGGGTCACACACTAAGGACAATATCTCTGAACCTCACCAGTACTCATCCTTCACCCCAAAAAAGAATGCAAGAAAAACAATTACCCCTATACAGGAACCTGGACTTCATGAATTGCAAGGCTTTTACCCGGTGGTCAGATCCGGTGAAGCTGGAGTCTTCAAAAGAGCAAAATACGGACACACAGAGCAGCAATGGAAACTGAGCCAGGTCAAACACATGACTTGAGTCAAGTTAGATCTTAAAAATAAATGAACCCGAATTTAAAAATCTATTCCATTTTAGCTATATGAATGCCAGAGGCATTAAGGCCCGGGTTGGGGGACGGTTGAGCCAAACCCATACTAGAACTTCTAATGAAGTTTGGAGTTGTGTAGGCAGTATGCACACATTTTCTGTGAACGGCAGCACCATTATACTCAGACACATCCCATTGGGGAAAGATGGCTTTTATCAGCGAAGGAGTGCACTGATTGGTGGGGATCCAAGGACTTGAGTTAGTTGAGACCAATTGAACGTAGAGTGGTCGCTCCCATGTCTGACCACCACTTTAGTCTAGATTTACTACACTATGGTAAAGCAGTAAGGATAAATAGAGAGCTCCAGACCCCTGTTACTTATGGCCCTATAATAAGATATTCAAACATATTTGTCTCCATCCAAGTGATGAAAATCTTAGCCTCACGATTCCTACATCTTCTGTATGACAACGATACTTTCTCTCTGAAGATATTGCTGTGTATCTCCAGGAGGTGTTGTCCTTTATGAAGTGATCTAAATATAAAAAGCTACATCTGCTTCTCGTGAATCGGTGGCCTCCATAAAGCTCCATGTGAGTTGTGCTCTATATTGACATCCCATAATATGCAGCTCGCAGTGGGTTCTGCTTTTTACTGCAGTGAAGAAGACCTATTACTGTAAATTTTCCCAGAGGAAACAGAAAAACAAAATTTGCTACACTGAATAAGTGCATACAGACGGCTCGACGGCAACTTGTAATTTTTCATTTTCTTAAATTACACTGAATGAGTGCAGGTGCTTTTTCTTTGCTGTGCGCTTCTCTTATGTGTTCTTAAGTGTTCCTGGGAATTTATACCTCTGGCATATAAAAGGAGAAACAATGTGGCACCAAAAGCGTGGGCTGTCTGCTCGTTTCAAGGTAAAACCTATTGAGGATCATTTATCTTTGGATTTTCTCCTTTTTTTCTCTTATTTTTGTAACTTTTTTTTGGCACATTTGATATATTTGTGCCTAAATTTGCGACTTCTCCACTTGCCTAGAAAATTTGGCAACGTAAGAATTTTTCAGTGTGGCGCCTGAAATACCTTTAAAACCCTGATGTGAATCCCCGTCGAAATTTTGCCACAATTTTGGTAACAATTTTGGTTAAAAAGTCGCAAATAATCTCCAGTCCAGACCAGGCGTAGGAAAAACTTTAGAAGAAGTTGCAGAAGACTTTGAGACTTTTGGGCGACATTTTATTAAAAAGTTGCACAAAAGTATCAAAGTCTACTGCAAAAAAAACCCCACAGACTCTGCTGTCTGATATATCAACCTCTGTGATCAATAAATCAAGTCTAAAAATTGGAATTACCATAAAAAGAAACAAATGTCCTGACTAAAGACATATCACTAGAGATGAGCGAGCACTAAAATACTCGGGTACTCGTTATTCGAGACGAACTTTTCCCAATGCTCGAGTCTCCCATTGACTTCAATGGGGCTCGTTATTCGAGACGAGCACTCGAGCATCGGGAACTTTTCCCGATGCTCGAGTGTCGTCTCGAATTAACGAGACACCCATTGAAGCACTGGGAGACTCGAGCATTTTCAAGGGGAACAAGGTCTGCACAGGGAAGCTTGCCAAACACCTGGGGAAACTCGACACAAAGGATGGAAAACACCACGAGGAATGGACAGGAAACAGCACGGGGCAAGCAGCATGGAGCCTTGAGGTGCTTAGATCGCACCATTATGCCAAAAATATGGGCAAACAAGGCATGGGAACACGGCCGATGAGAGTGACTATGAATGAAGCTAGAAGCACTATAAAAACATCCAATAATGACCCGACACTATAGGGGACGGCATGCAGACGGCAGACGGCGCACGGCTAGAGAGTGTCATGGCAGACATTACCTAATGACTCAGGCTTCACAACCACATGGGTGGCAGAGAGGAAACACAAGGAGGTCGGTGAGAAGAAGCGCTTCAAATAAGATCGTGGGAAATGCATAAAGTTTTGCCAGTATGATGGTGTGATGTGACTCACGCAGTCGATGGTGGCGACAAAGGTTAACATGGAAGCCATGAAAACAACCCAACATTTGCCTGACACACAGCTCGTTTGATTAAGGGGACATTGTATGGGGCGAGTGAACTAGTAGTAGATAAAGGGTGCTGCAGTTATAAACTACTGTTAGTGGGATCTTGGCATGGAGCGGCGCTACGCTGATCCAGGCGAGCTTATCGCCAATCCAAGACCGTCTCTAGGCTACTCCCCAAACAGCATTCTAAGAAACTTTTGTATAAGATCAAGTGTAGTAGCGTTCTTATAAAGTTTAGGATATGCCGTCGGGTTGAGGGGTGAGGGAAGTACATGCTCACACAGTATGGCGAAAGAAGCGCTGAAAATAATATCCCTAAATGGTAAAAGTTTGAAAGTATATTGTGGTGATTAAACAGGCCAGGGTGGCGGACAAAGTTAAACAACTTTGATGTGAGAATGCCCTTTGTAATAGCTCTTGGGAAGGTTTGCCTCCTTTGATCGCCTAGGCGTCAGTCAGTTTCAGCAACACGTGCATACTGGTGCTTACGAGACGGCCATGCTGCTGTGCCTAGAGCTACCGATGATGGCGCGCATGACCACGGATGGTTAATTAGCGGAGGAGGAGGAGGGTGGGGAGTGAGGGGTGGGAGGAGGTATAGTAGGCTCTTTGAGACGACGAGGTAGGCCCGCAATTTCGCGCGGCAGTATGACCAGCCCCAGGGTCAGACTCGCGTCCCAGTCGCACCAAGTCGTTAAGTGTCAGTAGCATTCTTATAGTTTGGGGATATGGCGGTGCGGGGAATGTAAACAGATGGAAGAAGCGCATGAGCGCATGGAGCTGGCGGTCGCTGCAGGCGAGCTTTCGCCAATCCAAGCCCCTGTCTCTAGGATACTCCCCAAATAGCACTTCATAAAGAACCTTTTGTTATAAGATCCAAGTGTACCAGTAGCGTCTTATAAGTTTAGGATATTGGGGTGAGGGGAATGTAAACAGATGCGCAGAAGCGCACTGAATAATATCCTAAACGGTTAAAATTTGAGACGTATGATTTGGGGAATAACAAGCAGATGGTTGCGAACCCACAAGTTAACAACTTTGATGTGGAATGCCATGCAATAGCTCTTGGTGCCGGGCTGGTGCCTTTTATCGACGTAGTGCTCAGCAGTTTAGCAACCGCTGCTGTCGCGTTAGCGACGGCACTGCTGCTGTGCACCTAGAGTACCGACTGATGGCGCAAGGCGTCCACGGAGGTAATTCGGAGGAGGAGGATGAGGAGGGGGGAGGAGCGAGGAGGTATGAGTAGGCTTGAGCACTGACCGAGGGTAGCCCGCAATTCTTCGGCGTCGGCAGTAATGACAGCCCCCAGGGTTCCAGACTCGGGTCCCAGCTCGAACCACAAGTTTAAGTGTAGTAGAGTTCATAAGTTTGAATGGCGGGGGTGAGGGGAATGTAAACAGATGCGCAAAGAAAGCGCGATGGATGCGCATGGAGCTGGCGTTCCGTGCCAGGCGAAGGCTTTCGCCAATCCAAGCCACCCTGTCTCTATGGCTATCCCCAAACAGCACTTCTAAGGAACACTTGTGTAAAGATCAAGGGTAGTAGCGTTCTTATAGGTTTAGGATTGCCGGGTTGCGTGGGTGAGGGGAAATGTAACAGATCGCAAGAAGCAGTGTGAAATAATATCCCAAATGGTAAAACCAGTGTACAGTATATGTTGTGTGGTATAAACACAGCAGGGGTGGCACAAGTTAACACTGTGATGTGGAAAATCCATGAAAACAACCCAAATTTTCTGCCTGACACACCTGTTTCGATAAAGGGGACGATTGCACATGGAAGGCAGAGCCTATATGGAGCTTTTTGGAGGTAGCAATGGAGACAACGTGTGAGGCTGCTATGAGAAAATTTAATTTGGATAGGGCTGTGATGTGGCAGTCCCAAAACATTTTTCAAACCAGAGGATGCTAGGTAGGTGGCCCTCCATAAAATGGGAGTAGATTGAGTGCCTGTGTGTGGCACAGCCCAAAAATGTTTTCAAACAGAGGAGCAGGAGTGGCCCTACAGTAAATGCGAATGAGATTGAGTGGCCTGTATGTGGCTGCACCAGTCAAATACATGTTACACCAGCAGAGAGGACGGTGGCCCTGCCAGTGTTAAAATGGAATAGATTGATGCCTGTATGTGGCGAGTCACTAAGAAGAATGTTCAAACAGAGGAGCAGGTAGGTGGCCCTGCGTTTAAAAATGGCAATAGATTGGAGTGCATGTATGTGGCAGTCCCAACATGTTTCAACCAGATGGAGCAGGTAGTGACTCAGTAAAATGGAACTTTAGATTGAGTTGCTGGTATGGGCGTTCAGTCCCAAAAATGTTCAAACCATGAGGAGCAGGTAGGTGGCCCTCCAGTAAAAGGAAAGATTGAGTGACTGTGATGTGAGGCTACTATGCCAGATGAGATGACACTGAGTTATTGCCTAATAGAAATCCAACCCCTACTGAATTTTGCCACTTCGGCCTTTGCTATGGATATGTGCGCCACTAAGCGCAGAACACAGCGGTCGCAAGTCTCACTACAAATTGCTCAGAATTGGCAAGTACATGCACTGCAGAAACTACAGCCACCAGCAGATCAACCAGAAATCAAATATATAGAACGCTACTGTAGGCTTCAAGAAGCTGTTTGTATTCTCCTATGGCTATTTTCTAGCCAAGTATCAAAGGAAGCACACTACTATGCCAGATGAGATGACACTGAGTTATTGCCTAATAGAAATCCAACCCCTACTGAATTTTCCCACTTCGGTCTTTGCTATGGATATGTGTGCCACTAAGAGCTAAACACAACGGTAGCAAGTCCCCCTGCTAATTCCTCACAAAATGGTAATAGATGCAAATTAAAATAAAAAAAGTAGAACGTTATTGTAGCCCTAAGAAGGGCTGTTGGGTTCTTTGAGAATCACTCCTGCCTAACAGTAAGCTAATAGAACACCCTAACGCTTTCCCTGACCAGCAGCAGCTCTCTCCCTAGCGGCATCCAGAGACAGAATGATCCGAGCAGCGCGGCCAGCGGCTAGTCTATCCCAGGGTCACCTGATCTGGCCAGCCAACCACTGCTATCGACGTGTAAGGGTACCACGTCATGCTGGGTGGAGTGCAGAGTCTCCTGGCTTGTGATTGGCTCTGTTTCTGGCCGCCAAAAAGCAAAACGGCGGGAGCTGCCATTTTCTCGAGCGGGCGAAGTATTCGTCCGAGTAACGAGCAGTTTCGAGTACCCTAATGCTCGACCGAGCATCAAGCTCGGACGAGCATGTTCGCTCATCTCTAGATATAACTAATAGGTCATGGATTCTGAGAACCACTGGATTGGTGGCACCTAGAATCACAGTCTTCTCATTCATATGAGCCATGGCAGAGTAGAAGGGCATGTCAGGTCATGCTTGGTGTTAAGGGGCAGCCTTTCAAAGTTGTAAAAGGAGGCATTGTTTTCTATTTAACACTTTGGAAAGCTTATTTGCATACTTCCCAGAATTCCCTATCGGAGCATCAATGGCTTTAAGTCTCCACACTCCTATAAGGCGGCCTTAATTGGCAAACTCTAAGAAGAACTCCTCCTTTCTGACCCTAGAACCTGAGATATTGACTAAAGTGAAATTTAGGTGCACTGTCATCTACAGAAATCACTTCTAGGTAATATCTTAGGTTCTCTGATAGCTAGAAACACAATCATGGAGTCATATAAAAGAGGAGACCCCCCATCACAGATGGGATCATCATTGGATTGAACTAGTAAACTTTCTCCTTTCTGGATATTGCAAATATTAACATGTGGGATATGTATGAACTCCACACTTCTTACTAGTTTTAGGAAAGTCCTTTTTTTATCAGTAGGCTGCATTTGTACATACTTGTGTGGAAAATTTAAAAATGTTTATGTCATTTTGCACTTTATCACAATTTGTTGCAAAGTTGCATGAAGGTGGTTTTGTGTATTAATTATAAAGTTTGTGTATTTTTCGTACTAAAAGATGCATGTTTTAGCAAGATAAAATCTTGCAAGAAAATCTAACTGGATCTTGCCTTTCTGACTGCTGTCCTGGAGATTGGGTGAAGCGCTAACAAAGCATTTCACCCGATAACAAGATGAGAGAAATTCCTCTGCATTGCACCTTAGCTTGTAAGAAACCAGGACCAGTGATATCATTGGGTCATGTGACAGTCCAAAAACTCACTTTTGCATCAAAGGGTCACAGATTCTGTCAAAGAAGTCCTCTAAGCAAATGATAGATACAACTGATACAAACTGATAGTTTGGACTCTATTGGTGCCCATCATTTTAAACTTGCAGTCCAATAATGTACAGCAGTGATCACAGTCTAGTTTGCAGGAGAGGGAAAGAAATGATTTATGTCTAGTTGGATGTCACCTGTAACTACCAAGGTGTGAAAGACGGCACCAATGAGGGATCCACTTCTTCACTTGATAAGACTGAGATCTATAGAGTTGGCAATAGTATCATGTAAGGATCCAAGATTTTATAAACCCATAAAACTTAAAGATGTATCACTTGTAGCAAGGTGTTGAGGTTCTCAAGAAAGAATGTGCTACACTAGGGTTGAAATGTTGCATCTTTATGCAATAAAGATCTTGAATCTTTAGACGGGGATGGGTAGACTACAGAACATTGCCACTGCATGTGAATAGACGTCCCAGGATATTTATGAGGGAACATTCTTTGCACCAGAATGGGTTGATCAAAGAACATTAGAATTACATATAGGTTGACATATTTAAGGAGGGTAGAATCTTTGAACCAGGATCACCCATATTCACTTTCCTGTAGATTGAGCAATAATATGTTGTATAGATCTATTTAATCTCTTGGTAGCCAAAGTTTTTACCCAAACTGGACTCCTATAACATATTGAAGTGTATACTCGAAGGTTAACTCTATTTGGGACAGATTAGGAGGCCCAAGGCCCAAGTCTCAAGACTTGGGGCTACTTAGACTTTCTGTAGGTCAAAGTCCTGATGTGGTGCTCTAGTATATCTGCATAGAACTGAGGGACTAATTCTTCAATAAATTAAGGTCACAGACATCTCTTCATTTTAAAAGAGAAGAGGGTGATGGTAGAGTCCCAGACAGTTTAAATTTAATAGCTCTACAAACTTGTCTTGCGTATCCAGACAGGAGGGATCTGTGGCCTTAGGTTTGTATAGATGGGAAGCTGGGATAGGGTGTGTATAGATAGGGGTCTGCTCTGGGCTCTATAAAAATGGGGTACAGTTGCTGGACTATATTGTTAAAAAAATTCTTCAGAAGTTTACATCTAATAAGAGTCTGACATGTCCCATCTTCTTTCCTGTTCTGAATTTGTATGAACGCCTTTGTATAGACCTTAGGCTACATTCACATGATGTATGCCTGCCGTACCATAGTATGGCGGGCATACATCCGTGCTGCATTGAGGAGCAGGGGATGAGCTCAGCTCACCCCTGCCCCTCTCCATGGGAATACACAATGCACGTTGGCGTATTCCGTAGAAAGATATGACATGTCCTATCTTTCTAGGGGTTACGGAATGGTGCCGCACGTGTATGAGGGGCGTATATATACCGGCCATATATATACGCCCCCCTTACGTTTGTGTGAATGTAGCCTTAGACTGTAAATGGTGTAACTGGCCCAATGCTGTCACAATGATAGGTCTATATTATCAGGGTGGGTTTTATGAGCAAAACATTCATACATTCATAGATTCTTTTCTTGTGGATATTGGAAGGATGGGAAATCAATTATCATGGTAATATAGGCTCCATTCACACACACAGATTTGTGTCCAATCTTCATTCAATCAGACCAATGTCAATCTCAATTTATGAGTGTAAATGGACTTTGATTGAATCTGTCTTATGGAACCTGATCTGACACACTTCAAAATATGTCTGTCAATCATCATCACAACAACTCCATTATGCGCAGTCGAGTCATGTTATTATGACCACCATGTGATTTCTAGAATAACCACTTCTGGCAGCATAGACAGCACCCAGATTCTGTGGGAGTAACTCAATAAGATCCTAGGTGCTTGATCGTAAGTATCTGGAGCCATATAGACTGAATTTAATCATAAAACATGTCAACTGAGGTGGTCCCAAATGTTCTTGATTGGGTAAGGTCTGAGGAATGTGGCGGCCATAACAGTATTTGGAAGTCTTAGCCACTCTCTGCAAACAACTTGTGAACAAAATCAATTACCAATGTGGCATTGCCCTGTTGGAAGGGTCCATTAGCCCAAAGGGAAAAGACAACATGTGCTGATTTAATTGATTCATAAGAATGGATATATCCCGAAATCAGTTGAGAGTGTCTTCCATTAGTATTAGTGGAGCAAGCCTATGCGAAGAGAACATTCCCCAGACCATAACACTCTTCTGTTCTCAGTTGGGGTGTTCATGAAAATGTGACTCCATCCTGTGAAAACTATGAAGGTTTCAGTTCAGCAAAATCTTTAGCGAAGATAAGAAAATCAAGCATTGTTCCTCTCACCACACAATTTTTATCAGTTAGATCAATTGAAAAGGCAATATTATCTTAGTTTATGTCAGTAAAAGCCAGGCAGCCACTTTGCATATTTGACAGACCTTTGGAGACAGAACTATAATAAGTATGGATCAGACTTAAAATCTATCAGCCCATTTTTTCCCCCATAAATTTGCCCTCCATGGAGAGTCAGTACACCTTAACAAATCTTAAGTAGATTTCTCCAGCCCAAATTGGGAAGATTTTATCGATTTGTTCTTGGCTGTAAATTTAATGGCTTTCCAGAAGCTTAGGATAGGTCCTTAGTATGTGATAAGTGAGGGCATGGTGACCTGCGCTGCGCTGCCTTATATGAAACAGAAATTGGGGGGGCGTGCCGTCAGACGATCTGACTGATTCAGACTGAGCGCAAGATTTAACTTTCAAATTGTGTTGCAAGCCCCAGCACTTACATACACCACTAAAAAGATGGTGAACTCTGAGTGGGGAAGCAACACATGCAGGATATAGGGCGCACGATCTTAGTGAATTGCGGCACAGTGTATTATCAGACCAATGCACTGTCAGGGAACTCGCTGGGACTGGTAAGTAATCCCCCCCAATATATTGAAATAAACTGTCCATCAATTGTTATATAACTGGACATTCATATCAGTTTAGGCCACAGTGTTATTTTAGTCGGTATAGATCTGCCAATTTTCAGGCCCCAAATCTAAATTGAATATTTTCTGATCCGCTATAATGTATCTTGTGTATATACAACAATAATGGAAATCTAAAGATCCATTCGAATGCCTGTTGATTTAAATTTTGACGGTTTCTGTTACTGTACATTTGCTGCATGTCCCTCAGGTTTCCTTTATTATAAAAATGGTAAAATTCTGAGATTACTTGTGCTTAAAAGGTCTAGAGGGGGTTATATACCAATTTCCAGGACAATTTAAAGCAAAATCGGTTCTGATCAATGAGATTCCGACCTGCATCGAATCCTACGAAAAAATCGAAAAAGTTCAATGATTCACTCATTACTAATGTTATATTTAATTTCACTTAGGATAGATTCACATGACCCTTGGGGGACATATAAATGGCCGCAAGCCAGCGGCCTTATATACGTCCCCCATAGACTGGCAATAGGCGCACGGAGCAGTATGGAGCGGTACGTTGCCGCACACATGCGGCACTGTACTGTTCCGTACCTGGGGAGAAGATAGGACATGTCCTATCTTTCCCCGTAATATGGCGCTGTGCGCTCGCCCCCTCCTCCTCTCCAGTGCACCGACGGTTGCTCGCCATGCTAAGGCATGGCGGGTACACGTCAGTGTGAATGTAGCCTTATAGTTACTGATCGGCGGAAGACACTTGATTAGCAGCAACTTCTTTACAGCTCATCGCTGGGGATTTCAGAAGCTGACTCATTCTTGGGTCAGATTAATAAGAAAACCCCTTTAACAAAATACAAAAAAATGTAAAAGCAGAAGTATTTTCTTTTCCTAAAATAACTTAGCAATATATATTGTGTACAGATTAAGCAATCATTGTTTGTTCTAATGCATAATTCCACTTCCCGCCTGAGAAGAGAGAATAAAAGTAACTTTGAAATTTAAATAGTTTTTTATTAGTTATTTTTATCATTATTATTGTTATACTTTATGTAGTTTTTATTTTCTTTTTTTTTTAGTTCATTTGCATTAGACTTGTAAAATGAACAAATCATTAAATCTTTACACAATATATATTTTTTTTAATATATTTTAAAGCCTATTTAATTGTCAGGTGCCAGACAGATATAAAAAAACTCCCCTAAAAAATACATTATTATTTGCAACAGTTGGCTGTCAGTGAAAGGAATGACAGGTTTACCATGCATCACGCTCTAGGGCAGCCTCCGATTACTGCATGTTACTGCTGACAGCCCTGACACTGTTAGAGTCCAGGAGGCACAGGACTAGGTCAAATTAACATTTTTAGGCTTCGCTGACTCCTGGAGACACAGGATAAGGATTAGATACTAGGTCTATGATGATTGTATTTAAGCTTTAGCTCAGTATTTAAGTCTGCGCTTGTGTATCCATCAACCTTTTATATGATGAGGCCATAGGAACGTAATTGCATGGAGGGTCATACTAAGTGCTGAACATACATTCAGTATTAAGGAGGATATGGCAGATAGAAATTGTATGAGATATTTAAATATAGTAGACGACCTGGTCTGAGGCCAGAAAAACATCATTATGTGTAGAAAAGACTCCACCAGGAACAGAGCAGGAATGATGACCTGTCAGGTGGTTTTCCAGACCTATCCAGGTCTAAGTATTGAGTAATGACTTCACCCATAGTATCCTTCACTAAGCCAAAAAGTCAAGTAGAAAGCATTTATAACCTTAAATTAGCATATGCAAAATTACTTTAATTAGTCAGGGGGGAGGGGAGCAGCGTCATCTAGTCAGGTAGTCATGACTACAAATCATGCATGACTGGGCATGGAGTATCCTAAGGCATCAGGCTGAAGTCAGACAGTGAGGCGCATGTCAACAAAATCTCAAAGGGTGATGACAACATGAAGTTGCTCCCCGCCCCTGTGGCAAATTTAGGTAATTTCCATATGGTAATCTTAGATTTTTTTATCTCATAACTTAAGTTTTTATTAACAACAAAAAAACTTAGTGGGGGCATTTCTTATGCTGCACCTGATTGGGCATGGTTGAGTTAAAAAACCACCTGACGGGTTCCCTTTACTTGACACCAATGTCCACCAGAACATACATCAAGCAGAGACCACTAGAAATACATAAAATATAGCATGATGAGACAAATATAAAAAGAAGTAAGACGGGACTAACTTATTTTTGGTCAAGGAATCCTCAAGCTAGTCATGTTCCATCAGCAAAGCATTATGGGATATCATTTTGAGGATTTTCTATATATAACACTTATGTGATTTTGGTAATATTTTAACATTGTTCACAGTGCACGGGTATCTCCTGCCAATCCCAATGAACGGAATAGAGCATCAGGGCAAAAGTTTGCAGTGGCTCTTCAACCATTAGTGAGAATGGGATCCCCATTCTCCTAATTGCTGGGGGTCCCATTCTAATGATCACTGAGATCCAAGCTGTGGGACCTTCACTAGTTAGGAATTTATCCCCTATACGATTGATTGGGGTTCATTTGTGAGGTTGGGACAAACTTTTTTAAAAAGTTATCTCAGACAATATTGAAAGTTAGATTTTGATGGTTACTAAGACCACATTGGACAATTTGAAGATTGGGGATCGGTCAAATTGATGATATCTGCACACAGAGGGATTCAGACTGTATTAAGACCGGTACTTAGTGCCACCCCCTATAATAGTGCACCCCTCCACTTAATGGTGCACTGCAAACGAGATTTACTAAGAGGCTCTGGTCAGAACTGATGGGGCTATAGTTTAATCCCGATCCATCCTGCTCCCCACCCCATCACATTACACCCGAAGTAGCATGCAGTGTTGGAAAGGGCAAACACGCCATATTAAATTTACTTGATTGTGTACATACCTTATAAGTGGAATTTGTCTACAGATTTTCCAATAATTTCATTGTTGCCTCGGATGATTGGAGCCAGTTTCAAAATTAAAAAGACATGGACAGAGGTTTTTGGGTCTAGTTAAGATATGGGTAAACCTATGAAGTTGAGGGTGCTATAGACTGATGACCCAAAAACTGACCGATCAACACATTCTTCTAGTGAATGGTCTGATTATTTGATTGGATTACAGATATCATTGGATTTACTCTCTTGAAAATAAGTTGAACACAAGCAAAGTAGTAATAGACTAAAAATAAAAAGTTGCTTGGGGCAGTTTGATATTTATTTTTTATCATCGATAAATAAATTCCTCATTTCAACTTTGTTTAGAAAAAAAATCACCATAGATATTCTGTTACTTTTTAAAACCTTTTCTATAATTAAACTATATATTTTGGACTAAAACAAAAACCCAGTAAATAAATTCATGCTCTAAGCCCAAATATCACGATAAAAATTGGGGGGGGGGGGGCGTAGGCACCCACCCTGAAGTATTGTGTGACATATCTGCATAGCTATATTAGAACTAGAACCCCAGTTATGACACTCAGGTCCTCATGACTAAGAGGGAAAACTTTGAGTACACTCCAGCCCCTGGTCAGGGAGGAGGGACTGCCCTAGCACTTCCAGGAGCCCTAGGGGCTGAGTCCACCCATTGCATGGCTTCGGACGGGGAGGTGAAAAACCGGGTCCTCTGACCGTCTATCACACGGAGACGTGCAGGAAAAATCATCGAGTATTTGTACCCCTTATCCCTTAGACGACTGCGAACCTCATTAAAATGGGTGCGCTGCTTCCGCACCGCAGCAGAAAAATCAGGGTAAAATGCTATTCTGCTATTACCCAAGAGGATCTCCCCTTTGCCTCTAACCGCTCGCAGGATTGCATCCCTTGTATACTACTTGGGGCTGGCTGTATACTACTTGGGGCTGGCTGTATTCTACACCCTTGGCTTATACTTGAGTCAATAGGTTTTCCCAGTTTTTGGTGGTAAAATTAGGGGTCTCGGCTTATACTTGGGTCGGCTTATACTATGGTAACTTACCTAATATCCTGCCCCTCACACGCACACTTACACACACATTAAAATCATGAGGTAAAGTGACCAACCCCTTTCATTTCTAGTCTGTGCGGCTGCCTTTTATTAGTTTTTTTGTCTACCTATCTATCTCATATCTATCTATCTATCTATCTATCTATCTATCTATCTATCTGTCTATCTATCATTTATCTATCTCATATCTATCTATCTTCTATCTATCTCATATCTACCTATCTATCTATCTATCTATCTATCTATCTATCTATCTATCTATTTATCTATCTCATATCTATCTATCTATCTATCTATCTATCACATCTCATATCTATCTATCTATCTCATATCTATCTATCTATCTATCTATCTCATATCTATCTATCTATCTATCTATCTCATATCTATCTATCTATCTATCTATCTATCTCATATCTATCTATCTATCTATCTATCTATCTATCTATTTATCTATCTCATATCTATCTATCTATCTATCTATCTCATATCTATCTATCTATCTATCTATCTATCTATCTATCTATCCCATATCTATCTATCTATCTATCTATCTATCTATCTATCTATCTCCTATCTATCTATCTATCTATCTATCTATCTATCTATCTATCTATCTATCTCATATCCATCTAGCTATCTCATATCTATCTATCTATCTATCTATCTATCTATCTATCTATCTATTATCTATCTATTATCTATCTCCTCTCTGGATATAGATCTATAACTTGCCAAATGTAATTACCAATCTATCAGCTGCAGTTGGATATCCTGCGGCTTACAGTAAATACGTTAACAAGGTTAATCATTTTGGAAGAGCCATATGTCTGAGGGGATTAGGTATAATTATTTCAATCCTCATTAGGGGTTTTGGAAGCCTCTGAATAAGTCAGCCGCGGCTCAGCCACCTGACAGCGAGATCGAGCCTGAGCCATCAGATGTGAGAGGAGATCTTACACTATTCATAAACTTTCCTATAAAAAAATTTGCATATACCTGCAATAAAGTTTTCTAAAAGACACCCGGGACGTGGGGATTAGCCTTTTTTTTTTTTTTTTTTTTTTTCCCATCCATCCACCTACCACCCCTTCTACCTTTATAAGTAGAATCGGGGTGGTAGGTTCCCTTTAACGATTATTTCAGGACTTCTACGTCACTGGTGTGGTGCACAAGTCCTGATAAATACCCCCCCATTGTTTTCATTGTAGAGTATTTTACATATAATTGTACGGTTATATAGACTTGTTTGATTCTGTAGATACATTTAACATAAACTAGTGCTCAATTATTTCAGATACCATATACCATATACCATATTTAATGGAGTTTCTACCTTTCAGGACCTTATGATACCAGTAGTGTTGAGTGGACCCAAACTGCAAAGTTCAGGTTCATACTGTACTTTATGGGTTCAGGTCCAATGGAGGTTCGGGACCAGGTTCGGTTCAACATCCCCCGGTGGTTAACTCACGTGATTGGTGCTGACATCATTAACTGTTTAAATGCCCCTGACAAAATTGCTGCAGCATTTAAATGGCTGCAGCCATGTGCCGACACTAATTGGTGGGTGGATGACTCCCACGTGAGCAAGAACCATCCGGAAAATGTTGCCACACGAAAATGGGAGCTTTGCCAGGGGCATTTAAACAGTTAATAACTGTGTTCGGTGCCAAGTGTTAATGGTTGGGATTTTAAAACTTGATTATCATCGGAAATTTTTGTGGGTTTGCTCTTTACTAAATATAAGTTTAAGGTCCTGGAAGGTAGATTGGTAATGGACAGTAGACAATAGAGATCACATGACCCTCCATCTCTTGCCATTTTATGTACAGGAGTAGCAGCTGATGAGGTATCAGGGGCAGCTGATGAGGTAGTACTGAAACTGAGGCCTTACTTTACATTTCTAGACATATATAATATAGAAATGATATAATTAGAGATGAGCGAACACTAAAATGCTCGGGTACTCGTTATTCGAGACGAACTTTTCCCGATGCTCGAGTGCTCGTTGTATACTACTTGGGGCTGGCTGTATACTACTTGGGGCTGGCTGTATTCTACACCCTTGGCTTATACTTGAGTCAATAGGTTTTCCCAGTTTTTGGTGGTAAAATTAGGGGTCTCGGCTTATACTTGGGTCGGCTTATACTATGGTAACTTACCTAATATCCTGCCCCTCACACGCACACTTACACACACATTAAAATCATGAGGTAAAGTGACCAACCCCTTTCATTTCTAGTCTGTGCGGCTGCCTTTTATTAGTTTTTTTGTCTACCTATCTATCTCATATCTATCTATCTATCTATCTATCTATCTATCTATCTATCTGTCTATCTATCATTTATCTATCTCATATCTATCTATCTTCTATCTATCTCATATCTACCTATCTATCTATCTATCTATCTATCTATCTATCTATCTATCTATTTATCTATCTCATATCTATCTATCTATCTATCTATCTATCACATCTCATATCTATCTATCTATCTCATATCTATCTATCTATCTATCTATCTCATATCTATCTATCTATCTATCTATCTCATATCTATCTATCTATCTATCTATCTATCTCATATCTATCTATCTATCTATCTATCTATCTATCTATTTATCTATCTCATATCTATCTATCTATCTATCTATCTCATATCTATCTATCTATCTATCTATCTATCTATCTATCTATCCCATATCTATCTATCTATCTATCTATCTATCTATCTATCTATCTCCTATCTATCTATCTATCTATCTATCTATCTATCTATCTATCTATCTATCTCATATCCATCTAGCTATCTCATATCTATCTATCTATCTATCTATCTATCTATCTATCTATCTATTATCTATCTATTATCTATCTCCTCTCTGGATATAGATCTATAACTTGCCAAATGTAATTACCAATCTATCAGCTGCAGTTGGATATCCTGCGGCTTACAGTAAATACGTTAACAAGGTTAATCATTTTGGAAGAGCCATATGTCTGAGGGGATTAGGTATAATTATTTCAATCCTCATTAGGGGTTTTGGAAGCCTCTGAATAAGTCAGCGGCGGCTCAGCCACCTGACAGCGAGAGCGAGCCTGAGCCATCAGATGTGAGAGGAGATCTTACACTATTCATAAACTTTCCTATGTGCTGATAGAAGGACAATAAATACTGACTGTCACATCAAATCTTCAAATCTACTGTTTTAGACGGATGTATTTATCGGGAGTTATATAGCATACTATATCATACTCTGGCGCCGGCCTGTGCTGCATTTATTTCTACGCCAGGCCCTGCAGCAGTGAGTGCGGCGGACAGCCCTCTGGCTGGCCACGTTCCCTTTTCATACCCCCCCCCCCTCCACGCCCCCGCGTGGTGGAAAGAGGGAAATAATCGCAAGTGCTAACAATAAGCTAGCATTCGCGATTATTTCAGGGCTTCTGTACCACATTTAATAGAGTTTCTACCTTCCAGGACCTTATGACAGTATTCATGAATACAAGTAGTGTTGAGTGGATCTAAACTCCAAAGTTCAGGTTCATGCTGTACTTTACGGGTTCAGGTCCAATGGAGGTTAAGGACCAGGTTCGGTTCAACATCCCCCGGTGGTTAACTCACGTGATTGGTGCTGACATCATTAACTGTTTAAATGCCCCTGACAAAATTGCAGCAGCATTTAAATGGCTGCAGCCATGTGCCGACACTAATTGGTGGGTGGATGACTCCCACGTAAGCAAGAACCATCCCGAAAATGTTGCCACGCAAAAATGGGAACTTTGCCAGTGGCATTTAAACAGTTAATAACTGTGTTCGGTGCCAGCAATGATCACAAGTGTTAATGGTTGGGATTTTAAAACTTGATTTCTCATGGGAAATTACATTTTGGTGGGTTTGCTCTTTACTAAATACAAGTTTAAGGTCCTGGAAGGTAGATGGGTAATGGACAGTAGACAATAGAGATCACATGACCCTCCATCTCTTGCCATTTTATGGACAGGAGTAGCAGCTGATGAGGTATCAGGGGCAACTAATGAGGTAGTACTGAAACTGAGGCCTTTACATTTCTAGACATATACAGGCAGTCCCCGGGTTACGTACAAGATAGGGTCCGGAGGTTTGTTCTTAAGTTGAATTTGTATGTAAGTCCAAACTGTATATTTTGTAATTGTAGATCCAGACAAAAAATATTTTTTCCCCAGTGACAATTGGAGTTTAAACATTTTTTGCTGTAATGGGACCAAGGATTATCAAAAAGCTTCATTACAGACACCTCACAGCTGATTATTGCTGTAACATCCAGAGCTTCACCAGAGGTCAGATGGGTCTGTTTGTAAGTATGGGTTGTCTGTAAGTCGGGTGTCCTTAAGTAAGGGACCGTCTGTATAATATAGAAATTATATATTATTGTGCCCACCACATACACAGGTTACAAAAACAGGTAAATTGGCCAATCCCTTATTTTACACTTTGATGGACGCTGTCATTTGCTACAACTCCTTTTAAAGGGACAGCTCCTATTTTTGACCATGGATTGCTTTGCAAAATCAATACTCATTAAAGGGGTTTAAAGAGGGAAAGTTAAGTAAACATCAGCTCTGACATCACTACCCCAAATCCCAACGTGAACTTTTCCATCAATGATATTTTTATATGATGATTTATAGTTTATTTATTTTTCATATTTACATTTTTCAGTCATTTTATAATTAAATTGCGCAAACCATGCAAACAAATCTCTTACTCATTAGACTCCTTTTATGCTAATTTCTAATTAAAAATTATTCAAGCATGGAAATGTGTCTAAAATTTATAAAGGTTCCTCTTAAACTGTCCATAATCTCTGCAAGCACAACATATCCAAACAACACCCTTAGGCTACATTCACACACATATATAGGGGACGTATATACGGCCAACGTATATACGGCCGATATACATCCCCCATACACTTCTATGGGCTCACGGCCCTGTACGGGCGGCACCGTACTGCTCCTATCTTTTCCCTTGATACGGCGCCGTGCGCTATATCTTCCTATGGAGAGGGGCGGGGGTGAGCAGCGCTCATCCCCTGCTTCTCTCCGCAGCGCTGATGTATGCCCTCCGTACTACAGTACGGCGGGCATACATCATGTGAATGTAGCCTTAGGGCTCATTCACACAGCTGTGTGCTTGCCCAAACTGGATCCCAAATGAGCACAGCGCCGGGAGGGGGGAGCGTTCGTCACCCCTCCTCCATCCATAGGCAGAAGAGTGGCCCGACCCAGTCACGGTGCGGTGATGCACCATGAGCTCACCGCCCCATCACCTGGAGCCATTGAAATCTATGGGGGCCGTGATCTGGTCGCAAATCATGCAATCAGATCATGTCCCCCATTGTGGCCACGCGAATGAACCCTTAGATGGTAAATCTGAACCTATATATACAAAACCACCTGTAAAATCATAAAAAAGTACATCAATTCAAAAATGTACTCTTCAAAAAGAGAACTTGCAATTTTTGGATCTTGTAACAAAAAATTATATCCAAACTTATACGACAGAAATGTGATGGTTTCGATCCTATAGAAATAATAGAATTCCTTTAGAATTAGATGAATTCAAAGTAAAAATATCATAAAAGGGTCATAAAACCCGGAGACCTGGTGCTTACTATGTGCACATTGATTTCTCCCTGCGTTTATTGCAGTTTATTATTACATTGTAGTCTCTGGGTCAGGCAATGTATTTATTACGTATTCACATATTTCTTGAGAAGATTTCTTTATATACTTATATAAAGTGCAGCAACATTTCTGTTTCCAATTACCTGATAACATAACTGTTGTGCTTGGTATAACGGTAGTCGATAAAAATGTTTCTAAACTAAAGTTTTATAATGTAGTAACATCATTAATGTGTTGTACAATAGAAAAAAAATTCACAGTTTTTAGCTTAGCTTTGTATTCTAGAGTAGGCGGTTGGGTTTGGCAGAGTAGGCAGTTGCCTAAGATGTGACGACTAAAATGGAGTGATACAACCTTCCTTTAAAATCTGTTAGGTGTTGTGTCTGACCTGTGAACAATGCTGTAGGAGCCTGATAAATTTAAATTAAAAGAGTCAGCCACTATTTTACATTTGCTGCCCATATTCTTTTACTGCCTTAATAATAATCGCTGAATATTCATCAAGTGTTTTAGCATTCGTGGTACTAAGTTTTGTGCGTTGTGCAGACTCTCTGTGACTCTTTTATTACATGTCTGAGCGCTGATGAGTGGGAGGCCTTGTAGCAGGATAGTTATGACTCGTCCTGCTCCCTCCCCCACTCTTCTCCCACTCTCTGTCAGGGAGAATGGACAATGAAAAGAGTTTGGGCCAATGTGTGACGCCCTGAGGACGGCCTAGAGCAGTGAGAGAGAGGAAGCTGTGTATATATACGCAAAGGACTTCATAGTGAGAACAGCGAAAGGTTAAAGCTATAAAAGGAGGCAAAGACACAAGTACACATACATGCAGAGACATGTCTAATGGAAGATATTAAAAAGTAGCCAACCCCTACAAGCAACTCTATTTGTTGGTTGGGGTCTATTTTGGCTATTGTTGACATGTTCTGAATAGAAAATGGATTTTCAAGATTTTCAAGATGTGAGCTAGCTAATACTGTCATTCATTCCACATTTCATTCCATTGGGGAGGGATAATTTTATAAAATTCACAAAAAAATGATGGAAAGAGATTTTCATGAAAAGTATCTAGGCGACTAGATACTTCATTTTTTTTTACATAGGACTTATATACAAATTTTGATTCTGACTGTTTCGTTTCAGAGCCACACCAAATCTTTTGAAAAATTTGACAAAGCTTCTACAAATCAGATTTTGGATAAATATTTTTATATTGGGAAGTCTTTCACAGAGTAGCCCAATGTGCTTTCTTGACACGACAATAGTTGAATGGTATATAGACAACATATAAGAAAGAAGAGCGATGAAGCTTGGAGAAGAACCGAAAGGCCAAGCAGTCTTTACCAATCAGTAGTATGGTGGCCAGTCCATCTTCCATTGAGAACCTGAGGATAAATAAGAAATGTGGATGATAGTAGGAAAGGGACAATTATGAGTGTAATACAAGGCATACTCTTCCTTGAGCACCAAGATTCCTACTCCTGTTCTCGAATCAAAAGTATCATACAATGTTTGAAATATGATCATGAAGCCAAATCACGTTTAATAGACAGAAATCATAGAGCCTGACTTTTTGTATAACATATTTGCACACTTTCCTTAATCTTGGCCCATTTCAGATGATGTAAATCATTGATTGTCCATGACAACGTGATTTGGTCTCCATTGGTATGGTCTTCCCACACTGGCACAGTGGCATGCCTCCAAAGTATATGCCCTTCTATGATTTGTAAAGCGCTACAGAATATGATGGCGCAATATTGATAAAGATTATTATTATTAAGATTATTATAAAGCAGAACTTGACAGCACTATAATATGGTTGGTCAAATATTTATAGAAAATTTGCAGAAGATCTGTTTTTGGCCTTACAGTATGTAAGTCCATGGATGCAGTACAACTATTTTAGGTCCGCACTCACATAACATAAATGTGATCTAAATCTATTTCAAGAGGACAGGCCAACATCTAACTGGCTTGGCCCATCCTTCTTACTGTATTCTACATGTAAATCATGAGACCAATAATTAATACCTCCTACTAGGGATGGATAATCTGAAGCCTATCTTATCTCAATTTGTAGTTCAATTACATTCCGTCTTATCAGCTTTTCCATGCTGGGTGAGGCCGGACTCCTCTGTTCATCAATGGGATTACTGACAGGATGTCAAAATATCCCTGCCCACATAATTACTACTTTATCTAATGGCCTCCAGAAGACTTCACATACATATGTATATATTATACATGTTGCACATGAATATAGTGTTGACCACTGTGACAATGCATGTATATGATTTTGAATTTGCATGAAAAAAATGGTTCCCAATGCAGATGATATCTTTTTGTTGATTTTTCTTCCTCCAGAAACATTCCGATCAGTGACAGCTTAAGACAAGATCTGATTATTTGTGTAACCTCCTCCATCTCTTTAAGCTGTAGGGTCCCACGAGAGCTAGCCTGCCCAGCTTGGCTACCACTATGTATTTAGTAGATTCTCATCATTATTCTCTGTAGCACAGGTGTTAAGTACTTACTGCAATTTGAGAATCCAGAAAAAAAATGTAAATCCCCCCATTAGGAATGTAAAGGAAAGATTCAATGTAAATGAGGTAACACAGGCTAGAACTGGCTTGGGGCTGCCTCTTCTTATACAAGTAGAAAGCAGAGTCCAGTGTATAAATCGACAGAATACTATGTTATAATTTTTTCTAACCCCATTACATTGCCACAGTCCAGTCACTGGATTGTATCACTTTTACAATGAACATAGAAACACAAACATAAAGTTAACATAGCAATAATAGGATTCCCCTCCTTCTGGATCTCATCATATAGAAATTGGAAATTCAGATCTCTGGTGGAGGTTGTCTTGAGAGGGAATGTAAAGGAACGTGAGAAAGAGAGAGAAGGGGTATGGAGGGAGTGGCGGGAGGGGGGGTAGGACAGGTAGGAGGAAGGGACTATCAAGATGAGTTAAGAGAAGAGTCTTCTCATTTTTATTGTCTGTTCATGGTCTCCGAATTTTTATGTACATTTTTTTAATGGGTACCTGTTGCACAATGGCCGAATTCTTCAAGCCTGCATAGTTTATTGGTTCTTCTCGGTCCATTGAGTTATTGATGGAGGGGTAGAGGATTTCCAAAGCGTGGGGATAAGTAGTTTAGCTGCTGTCAGCAAATGGATATGAAGGGTATTTCGATCTAATGCGAAATCAGGGATTCCTAAAAGAATGTTCTTGGGTGACCTAGGAATCGCTCTAGAGCAATTTTTCACCATAGCCTCAGTCATTACTGGGCATGACCACCATATATGCGTCATGTTTCCAGTGTCCAGTCCGCATCTCCAGCAAGGGCTAAGGATGTCCCTGTTAATCCTATGTAGCCAAGAAGGTGTTCTATACCACCTCGTAGCTATTTTGTGGTGATTCTCCTTAACCTGGCAGTATAACAGCTCATGAAGACAAAGCATGGAGGGTGGTAGAGCCCTTCTGGCTCAGTAGCCAAATTTCAAAAGTTGATTTTAGGGAGGAAGGAGGAAGGAAGGAGGCCATGGATAACAAATATAAGGAGATGACCACAGTCGTGGAGCCTGGATCTGTGAGTAAGTGTCCCTGGTTTATCATTCTTGATTTTGATGGTAGATTTATAAGTGGAAATAAATTAGTGAATTTATATGTTAAAAATATGGAAATTTGCATATAATCCATACCAAGTGCATGTGCAATTCTTTCATTGTTTAATTTACTAAGGAAAGAAATTCAATCTTATTTTAAAAAATATGACGTTGCTTCTGTTATTTTTACAAAATCACACAAAAAGTAAATCAATTTTCTCTAACTTTTGACTTGCTTCTTGCGGAGTTACGTCACATATATCATTTCAGGCTGGATATTGGGATGTATATGTAGAAATGACCTTCCTGAAATAGAATATACTACACATTTTTGTGATGTGCTCCTTTATATAGCTCTTTACTTCTGATGCAGAAACACAATTTTATTAGTACTTTCAGTATATGGACCCCTTGGCACTTTTCCGATGAAATAAGGTTAGGAGACTCTACTATAGTCAGAAAGCGGAAAGATCTGCCGCTCACATTTTCTTCAAGACTATTTCTCGAGTCACAGCATATGGTTGAGAAGAAACAAGTGATATCTTCAAAGGAAGATCCTTAAGCCCAGCATATAGCTGGCAAAAACAAACACTTGCCTTATCAGGTCTAGAATACGTTACAATAGAAAAGGTAGCAGAGCCGGGATAAGATAACAAAACAAACAGATCAGCAAATGCCTGGGAAGGTATAATTACTACACAAAGACAATATCCTCTAATGCTCACTCTCAAGTTCTGCAAACATTGGAGGATAGAGGGAAGTAGTGCGATATCCATCTCAGGACAGTCGTGTATAGGAATAAACCTGCTGACTACAATATAATGGTCCATGATCTTATATCATGAGTGACCAAGGTAGTCCCTTATGACTGTGTATGGATGTGACGTAGAATGATTCAGTTATGTAAGTTGTCGCGTTGGACCCTAGGGGTTGCTTAGTTTTCATCCTATTAGTCCTTCTGGGTTTTTTTGCGTGCCACTCTGTCAATATTCACATTGTGGATACTACCGATCCTGCACTGTTTCCTGAAGGCTGCTTTTTTTTACGAAGAGGCTTTTACTTTAATTAATGCAATGTAAAGTGCAGTGATCAGTTGTTAGTTGTCATTCACAACAAAGTGAAACAACCCCAATTTCTCCATTAGAGATGGGCGGATCTGAACTTTAGGTACGGCATCCTCCTTTAGGCAGCCTCACCTAACCTTGACATGTTGCTTGATGGGCAACTAGGCAAGGCTGTGATTGGCTAGGTAGACACCTAGGTAGGGGTAAAGCTCCCTTATTGGCTGTCCTGCAGCCTATCACGCAACATGCCTGGGTTAGGCATAGCTCCCGAACAGAGAATGCCAAACCCCAAAGTTTGGGTCCACTCATTTTTAGTCTCCTTCTGTTGTGTTGTGGCTCTGCTCCAATACTGTGCAGCTAACAGCTGGCAGCAAGTACACATCAGCCAGTTGGTGCCTGCAAGGTGTTGGCCCCCATTGATCAGTTATTGATGGACTATTCCAAGGATACGCTATCAAAAATGGAAAGAAAAGGCCTTTTAAGGTGAACATCCACATTAGTACAATTTGATTTAATTAAAAAGATCTTAAACTTAAGAAATTTTTTAAAGAAAATTTTAAGAAAATGTATTAAATGTTGCATAGGTAAGCTCTGGCTGTAATTTTTAGTTGAATTTTTTTCTGTGATAACTTAATGAATATTAACTAAATGAATATTAAATTAGTCTAGACTAGTAAAGTCTTCTCATTAAATAAAATATTAAAAATATATTTAAATATATTTAACAAATTAAATATTCATGTTACATGTTATGCAGGCAAGGAAAAGTGGAAAATATTGTGTGGCCCTTAAAGGGGTATTCCCACGAAGACAAGATTATTACATGTACTCAGGATAACAAAATAACACATTGGGGCTTATTTACTAAGGGTCCCGCGGCCGCATTTCCGTTTGGTTTTCCGACGGTTTGGGGGATTGCGCCACTGGGACAGGGATTTAGAAGGGGATTGTGTTGCATGCAATCGGACAGCTCACAGGATTTAACTTTGAAATTGTGTCCAGAGCCATGCACTTATAGGCACCGGGAAAAAGGTGAACCCCGGCGGACCTGAGCAGGGAGCGACACATGCAGCATATCGGGCGCACAATGTAACTGAATCGCGGCGGAGCTCATTCTCATCGGACACTCCGGAACGGGGAACGCGCAGGACCGGGTAAGTAAATGTGTCCCATTCTCTTCTTCAATGTTATTAACAAAAATAGAGCATTTCATAGATATTATTCCAACCTGTCTCTATCAGTCCTGGTGTACACAATTTTAGTTTCTCCTGGATCCGACCCTGGATCTTCTAAATTTAGGGTGAGCAGACATACTGTTCATCTGTCTGATGCTGCAATGAACTCCTCGTTGCCTCTAGCCCCAACCATTGCGTTCCAGGACGAGCACACACACACTCACTTCCTGCCGGCAAGCAACAACACAGCGTGAGGAGAGTAAAGCTACAAGCTACAGGCAGATAAGGTATTTATCCAGGAGAGTGGGAGGTATATAACAGATCTGACAAAATGTCATGGCTGTGATAGCAGAGGGGAGAATGTTATGTGTAATATGCATCTCATGATCTTATTATCTCTCATCTCTGATCTGTCTCATCTCTCTTTCCAAGAGATAGCTAAATGAAATTGTATATAAACATGCACCCTGATAATCTAACCACATTGTCAGCTCACAGAACTAGATGGATCATGAAGTGTCTGGCACTGACCATCACTGACTGATAGGAGCTAAAACAGCAATAAAACTGCATATATTGTAAAGTAAGGGGATAAAGATGAGAATTGGGCAAACCTCTTTAAGGATAAGATTAGAGATTAAAATCCTGAAAGAGAGCAACAATACATTTTTTAGGTTTTGTATAACAGGCTACGGAGGAATTATGATAGTCTCCAACGATGTCTGAAAAGCCGATTGGAGGCCAGAATAAAAGTGACAAAAAAGGGAATTATCCTTGATTTGGCTCCCGGTTTCCATGTTGTAGCAGTACCTCTAGTCACCTCCACCTGCACCTGCATATTGTTTGGCCAATCCCTGCTATCCTTGAATCATGGCACAACACAAGTGATTTCTCATGGTCGGAGGAGGACAAAGAATGGCCATAGTAGTTCCATTACCCCACTGTAGTTCCAAAAAACAGAAGTACTGGCACAACCCTGCAATATCCTGTGGTCCAAGGAGGCCAGGGATTGGACCAACAGGTCTCATGACTCTCCTAGGACTTCCAGCTGGGTGCCGAAGACTGGAGCTACCTGTGAACTGGGAACTTACTCAGGGTAAGTACATTTAGTTAAATTTTTCCCCAGCTGCTGTGGCTTCCATTAATATAGGTAAATAAAAAATTAAAAATGTGTATATTAAAAAGTTCTACTGAAAAAGTAACTGCAACTATGGATAGTATGGTAAATCCAACCTAGTGATTAATACAACTCTATATCACATAAAAGCATTGACTTCATGTTTCTATCTGTAAGATGAGCATGTTGACAAAAATGCTCCTAAATGGTCCCACATGGAGACCCTTCTGTTTTGGATACGCGTCATTGATTTAAACAAAGCAGCGGGTATCTTATGGGGGCTCATTTACTGCCTTCTGTGACACAGTGAGATTTGATAGCCTTTGTGTTTGTAAGTCAAACATTTTACTCTTGAGAAAAAGCAAATATATCATTGCCCTCAAATTTGTTCCTATGTTTGATTTTCTGCTAAGATAAGGATATTTGGAGTGTGAGTAATGTCCCAGAGAAGGGTTCTAGGCAGTTATTGGATTAGAAGACAAAAGGCAGAACCCATGAGACATGTTTATAGTTTTGACTGTCATTTATAGGTTTATGTGTCTTTGAAGAGGGCCACGGGTCTCAGTTCTTCTCAAAAGCCTCTCTGTTTTTGGACAAAATGCAGTCCTATTGATGTATCCTTCCAAATGACCCAACCAAACAAAGTAACCTATATTTGCATTTCTTGGTTGACCTCTATGCCTGGAATTCCTCAAGGTTCTGGTGAATTCACACTCTGTGCTCCGAACACCTGGCCATGTTTTTTTGTTTTGATCATATAAACCCCACATTTCAGCATTCTAAGGATTTTTGGGATCCATTGACTTTTGTCATCAAACATAATAGAGCTATTTTAGAGACTTTTTTTATTACATTCATACAATCACCTTAACTTTACTGAAATTGTGTTTGCTAGAGAGATGGTCCATTTTAAGATGACTAGTTCAAGGGGTTAATTTGAATAGGCTACATAGTTATAGTTACATAGTTAATACAGGTGAAAAAAGACATATTTCCATCAAGTTCAATCAAGGAAGGATAGGGATTGGATGAGGAAATAATTCTATATAACATAACCATCAATATTTTTTTGATGTAAAAAGACATCTAAACTCTTCTTGAAGCTCTCTGCTGTCCCTGCTGTGAGCAGCTCCTGAGCTAGGCTATTTCACAGCTTCACAGTTCTTACAGTGAAGACGCCTTGTCTGCTCTGGTGATTAAACATTGTTTTCTCCAGACAGAGACAGTGCTCCCTTGACTTTTCATATGATTTTATCTGATCAACTTTCCACTTTATTTTCTGTATGGACCAGTCATAAATTTATATAAATCAATCAAGTTCCCCCTTAGTTGTCTCTTTTCTAGACTAAAGAAATCAAATCCTTTTAATTCTTATTTTAAAATGTTACCAGCCTTCTTACCAGGTGCCTTTTTACCTTTGTTCTCTCCTTGGGCAGATATCTGTTCCTTCTGACGCCCCATGCACAACTGGTTTGAGCATATATGTTGCCAATGGGCACAGTAGACTAACCCTCAGCGAGATACATCTCCTCTAAGAACAAAAAGTTCCAGAATTGAAATGAAAATAGGCAGTCCTACCTATCCCCATCATCATCAGTTTAATCTCAATTACCTTACCCCTTATATACACAACATAAGATAAAGAGATAAGACATAAGATAATTGAACATAAGCCACTACCTTCTTTCACCAACATCATAATCAGGAGGCCTCCATAAATATAAGGATTATTAGTCCATCCTGCCAAAATTGGCATTATCACACAATTTTCTACTTTGTGTATGGTGCCCTTGACCCTGGTAGAACTTATCTCCAATGAAAACAAAATACTCAAGCTTCAGGATCAACAAGACAATTCTTCCTTTACTGTACATAGTATGTTGGGGGTGAGGGGGTGGTTAGGAAATAATCAACAACTATACAGATAAAGTTCTGCCCACTTTTCTCTTTAGTGTTTGGTGGCCCTTTGGCTTGAAATGTTCCTTAATGTTCCGTCTGTTGAATCTAATCCTCGCTGGACCTACTGACCTGTTCAGTCATCAAAATCCTAATGAGCAAACATAAGCTACTATCACTTAATAGAAAAAAAGAGACCAGATTATACTAGTACTGCCAATTTCACTAAACTCTTGAAGGACCTTGACCCGTACCATCTGCACCTATTCACATAAGAACATGTCCAGGTTATTCAAGCATGGCCTGTGTAAATATTAAATGTGATTAAGCCAAGTTAATAGAGTGAGTGATCAGTCTCAGATTTCCTATACTCACTGGGACTTGGCTATTTGTCGGGTTGCTTCATGTGTAACAGTAAGCTATTAGATTCATCCTTTTTCTCTGGTAACCCAAACATTAACAGCCATAATAGTAATAATACATAGTGCCCATAAAATATAACCATAAGAACCTAATTATCTAATATAATTATCATTAGATATATAATGTGAGAGATTTAAGTGTCTAAGAGCAGAACAGTTGTCTATGAGAACCAATCAGGGTTCAGCTTTCATTTCCCTAGAGCCGTTTATGAAATTAAAGCTGAGCTCTGATTGGTTTCCATGGGCAACTAGAACAGTTTTGCCTCAGACTCTCCTGATAAAGCTTCCCCAAAGTGTTATTAACCAGAGAACCAGCCCCATTAGTTCTCAAGGAAAATATGAATATACATAAATCAGACAGCGGTCCTTGCCCATCATCAGGTTACATTGTCTGGTTTTTGCTAACCTGCTCTCCACCCTGATTCGCTTCTACCTCCTCCAATGGTCTTTCCCGCTTGCCCTATTCTGATGGCAGGGGGCGTCTCCTAGGCCTTAAATCATGTACATGTTGTGTCCAATGATTTGAAGGGTCCAAAGTCAAAGCGGATAGGTGACACTGGGGAGAATAAGGGAGAAACAGAGTTGTGTCACATGTGTTAGTGACTTACTTTTCAATAGACATGCTTGCTGTGCCATAACTATGATGCATGTATATACAGAAGATGACAGTACTAGTTCCAGGCCAATAACTATTTAAGGTACTTTTAGTTATGTTGGTTCACAGATTTAAGGACTGCTCTGTTACAGTGACTATTTAATATGTTGGGGCTATTGTCCATTGCTAGGCATCACATTGTATCCCATTAGATTCAACAAGGCAGTGTCTCATCCAAGAATTTACTTCCATTAATAGCCGTTCCCTTGTCCAGACTCATTTAAAGGAATTCTGTAAACCCCCCTGGGAGCAGAACAGGGGGGAAAAACAAGGAATACTTATCCTGGATAAGTTGCGTCCATTCTTCAGCTGTACACCAGGCTGGAAATTTTGGGGAGTCACTAGAAGTGTTTCAACCAATGGTTGGCCTCCTTGGACCAAATTATGTCACTTCCTCTGACCAAAGGATGTCACTTCCTCTGACCAGAGGATGTCACTTCCTCTGTTGCTCCTTGGGGTCAACTCAACCCATCACTCGCTGAAACTTCCACTGAGATGCAGGGCTGAAAAATCTGAAGTATTAGAGTGATGCATAAATCGGATAAGTATGCTACCCCTGCCCTAGCCCCAGTGAGTTTTCAAAACGACTGTTTTACGCCTTTGATAAAGAATCTGAATAGAACACGATATTGTTAGGAGTTTTTAGTGTCCATTTTATTTCTGTTGCCTCCATGGCCGGTCACCTGCTCTGATTGGATCACAATCCGGGGCAGATAATGTGTTAAATAGTTTTGTAGACTTCTCTCACTTCACTTTATGTTCCCGTCTTCTGCATTATTAATTAACATTAGTGAAAGGAATGAGGGAACTATCATCTGTCTATTCCCTCTACCGTACAAACACTGAAGAAGATATTCTAATGTTCTGTTTTTCTTCTGCATAAATCATTTACCATCTTTCTGATGCATGAATATAAATGTATGCTGATGTGCCCAACATCTCTGACAGTTTGAGGATAAAGGGTTTTTTTTTCTCTCATATGTGATGAACAAAAATCATCTTTAAATGATTTAAGCAGTATCTGTCTTCTTTGTATCACAGAGAGGATTAAACATCAAATGTTTTGCTTAATCCATAGAAGTTTTGTGCTCCACGGACTAGAGTCTTAGATATTTGCTGGTACGTTACCTAGAGAAGTAAACTTTCAGTATATTGGATGAAATATAAAATGTGTAAAATGTAGTAAAAAATGTAAAACATTGGAAATTATATAAAATATGGATGAGTGTCAAATGCATGGCTAGAAAGGGATGGGGCACGATATGGCACCCAGGTCCATCACTTGCACCATAGACCTGGGGGCCGAGTGCCCCAATAATCTCTAGACAAGCATCAATTTTAACTGTATACTGTGTACTCCCTGATGGGAGTACCACTATTACTACCCTGATGGCAAGTGGTGTAACTACCAGCGGCTGCTGCTGTGGGATCTGGGGAAAGACAATGCTCCACTCATTGTGGGACAGGCACTTGGTAATATGTATAATATTTACGTTTTTATAGGCTATAGCAAGATTATATTTATTTTGGGCACAATTATCTGATTAAGAATGCAAAGGAAGCATCATTATTTATCGGCCTACTTGGGTGTAATACTACGTTAAGAAGGAATTCTAACAATGTTTTTGATTTAAGGGTACATTATTCATTATAGGGCGCATGCATGGAGTATTATTTTCTTTATGGAGGTATACTATTGGAGAAAGCAGCAGGATGTGTCCGGGTTAGTCTCAACCTCTAACCCCCCTTGCCGTCGTCGGGATCGTCAAGCCTCAAGCCACACCTGTGTCAAGCCACATCTATGGTTGGGGTCTGGGATCGGTAACCGAACCTGGGCCAAAGGGTTTTTGCAAATTCGGGTTGAACTTAGAAGTCAGAATCCATGCATTACAGAGCTCCCTGAATAAAGCAGCGCAAAAGGTGACAACGGCACTACCTATGTTACTTAGTAGTTAGTAGTCAATCAAATTGCATGGGCCATAAAATCCACAGGTAAGATAGTGAAACAGTTTGCGGTGGTGCTAACATCCAAATAAAACAATGTCCAATCAAAGAAAAAAATTCAAAAAAATGGGCATAGAAAGAGTTTATCTTTAACATTCTGTCCATATCTGTTTACTGTACACAGACTAGAGAACACTTACAGGTTCACTGCTCACTGCAGGAGAAAAAAGAAGCAAAAGCATTTTTCCTCAATAAAGTATATTACAACTAAGAAAATCTCCAAAAGTTTTCTAAAGTTTTTATTTTAAGTCAGTGTGATAATGAAAATTACTGGTCAGTTCTTACAACCGCCCAACAAACCCAAGGAAGCAAAATCCAACTTTTCCAACGTTTTTTTGATTGACCATGTAAGTCATCTTGGCCACTGTACAAAGTCCACGATGATAACAAAAAATGCAAAAAATATTTTTTCTGGAGCCATAAAGATGGATATGTTACTTTCCTCCTAATATCTCCTTGTACTATGGTGGGTCCCAGATTGTGCCGAGTTTACAATTTGCATGCAGAGCCATAATACAAGCAACAACAAAGAGAAGTAAAAAGTAATAAAGATAAAATAGTGTCAAGAAATGCCTATTAATATTG
Organism: Engystomops pustulosus; assembly: GCA_019512145.1. Taxonomy (NCBI): domain Eukaryota; kingdom Metazoa; phylum Chordata; class Amphibia; order Anura; family Leptodactylidae; genus Engystomops; species Engystomops pustulosus. The sequence continues at coordinate 198,105,044 of CM033645.1, read as the reverse complement.
AGTACACAGAAAACTAAACCCTTAATGAACAGAAAAAATGTTACAATCTGTTTAAAAAATAATTCTGTCCCCGCAGAGCCGCTGTCTGCTGAGAAAGTTCTTTCAGTCGTCAAATAGATTTCATGAATTTTAAGAACTTCCTTCATGGGGAAAATCTTTAAAGTACAATGTGTAACACTTGTGTATTGTCCCCTGGAACCTAATTGTAGGGTAGATGACAGAACAGAGACTTCTACTGTCTATACTTCATTCCTTATTAATTGCCTACAAGATAACCCGTTTTCTGCCTCTTTTGGTGCCTGTGTGTGTTTTCATTTCCTAGGAACTAAGAAGTAATAGTGTCATTTGCATCACGCTGATAGAATCCAAAAAGGGGTTAAGTAGCCGTACAATAGACATCAGTAAGCCACTGTGACCACTGAACCGTGGGTAGTTATTTTTAATGATTTTTTTTTGTTGGCAAAAAAGAGGGGTGTTCTTAACAATTATTTTGTCAGAATATCCTTATAATTAGGGGAGAAAATGGATCTCTAATTAGACCGCCATAGGCTATGCAGAGGTTTCCTATGTTTAATAAATACTACATTTTTTGGGTTGGGCTGTTATAACACATGAGTGACAATTTTTGGATTGCACCATTGTAATTATTACCGTATAAATATAAATGGGTGGATGTATCTTCTTAGCATTCCATTTTGGTTGACATTTTATTATTATGTTTTTTCTCGTAGTACTGGTATAGTATGTCATAATTACTGTCATTGATTTAGGGGTGGTCACTGAGATCCCGGCTGATCGTAGGAAAGAAGAAATGCAGTGCCTCTGCAACCAAGGACAGTCATTTTATGGAGATTTTATACTATTATCCTGTCCACATGGATGTGTCTATCAGGGACATAACTTGAGGAGGTGCATAGGGAGAGGTCGTAAACGTGTAGAGACTTAGGGGACCCATATGGTGTCACTTTCCCATATAAGAAGACTAGTACTATAACCAGTATGGAAAGAGTATCAATATCCACATGGGTCCATATTTGGGTCCATATTTCCATGTCTTGCACTTGGAGTGGCACAGGATTTTCCTCTCTTGTGACCCGGCACCGTTCACATTGGTTTTGGATGTTGAACACCTGAAAACGAACATTCTGCCAAATCGGTGAGCTGAAGATACATATATATTTCTTCCTTACTTGACGATAACCCATACATTATAGTTGGGGGCCTGGCAGAGGCTTTCGCTGGGGCCCATCATCCTCATGTGACACCAATGGTGTCTATGAAGTGTAGAGTGAGCAGAGGGGGGGGTCTAACTCATTGCAAGAGTTTTGCTAGTTCTGTAGCACAGGAAAGGGGCACAAAGGCCCCTTTTGTAACTTTTTATCCAGTCAAGTCACAATATTGTTAAATATGGTCGTGATGAGAGTAGGGAGTTAAAACAAGTCAAGGCTTTCATTTCACACAAGAAATCTAGAAAAAGTTCAGATTTCAGTATACAGCCTTCTTATTATGCACCAAAAATATTGAGAGGTTCATAGCTCTTATTTTTTTATGCGTCTTTTTAAAATTATTTTTATTTTTATTTTTTTTTATTTATTATTTAAAAAACAGAACATTACATATGAAAAATTCATAGGGATATCAATTCCAGATGTATATCACAAAAAAAGATAGTAGTAGGAGTAAAAAATGCAGGGGAATCCATTAGATTTACTATAATGTATGCAGAAACTGAGAGGTGAACCTAAACTCTCTGCTGTCTGAGGCGAGCTGTAGAATGGCACCCTCTCTGCCTCATCCAATAGTAATTTATCTGGATATTTTTTTTAGAAAGTGGGTTTTCCATGCAGTGTTTCATACTCATGCTGACATCACGTGGGAAGAGACATAATTGTCAGGTCCTGCTTTGCAGCAGATAACTATGCTCCTCATATTGTCCCCCCCCCCCATCTTACTGCAGGTGGTGCTGCCTGAGGCAAAGGCTTAACTCACCTGATGGCTGGTGCTGGCTAAGAGAAGCAAATAAATCATGTAAATAAATTAAGTGCAAATAAATAAAACACATGAAATACAATGGGCTTAAGATTCTTCTGAGATTGAACAATTGCTTCCCAACCGGACCAGCAAACTACCAAAACTTCTGATTTTACAGAGTTGATCACCTTATTTTTTGTACGAAGCATTAATCTATTTATCTAGCTGTTTCTTCTCGAGACTAAATTAATCTAATTCTTTAAATCTATCTTCAAAACTGAAGTTCTGCATAACTCATCATTTTGGTGGCTCTACTTTTTATCCTTTCCAACTCTAATACAGCCTTTTATTTGAACTGAACCGCAGAACCTCATTTTTCATTATCTTTGATTTCTCTAAATCGGATGTTAATCTTTTACTTTTTAGTAATCAAATTATTCTCTGATATTTTTGCTTTGTGACTAGAGATGATTGAACCTAAAATGTAGGTTTGGCGTTCGGGCGTGTTCCACCGACTAAGACATATTGCTGGTTTGGCTGCTGAGCAGCCAATCCTCAAATTAATGCCCCCAACAACTAGCCATGGCTGTGATTGGCCTGGGAGATACCCCTGGGGAGCCAATCCATCAATATGTCTGGGTCGGGGGGAACACACTCGAACCCTGAGCCCAAACCTACACTTTGGGTCTGCTCATCTCTATTTTTGACCTATAACTAGTTTTGAGGAAAATGCATCCTTATTCCTTACAGATCACATCTTATTAATGAGCCCAATTTTGGAGTGGGGTTTCTTGGAGTCCTCAGATAAAATTTTTCTAGGGCCCACCCTTCATAAACCCCTAGCAAGTTAGCCCTACTAATCTCCAAATTCGGTTGTCTTCTCTTTCCTCTACCTCCGTGGACCAGAACAGGGTTAAAACGTAGTCCCACCAGAGGCTCCAAATATTTCTATTTTACATAACCAATAGCTCCTTAGACAGAGTTCTTCATGTCATGTTCTTATCTTATGGAGATAAATCTAGATGTTATAAACTTTTTGTGAGTAACAGAACTTAAAACTGAATAATATGTGAGAGAAGCCATATATTTGCACTTGTAGCATCTGCGTTCAAATCATCAATAAGATCAGATCAGAATTTGTTCTCCTGATTAATTTGAGATCTGTAGACCGAGCCAATTTTCTTCACATATCCGGTGAATGTTATGTTTGTTCTCCATGACAAGCTGAAATGACAACTGAAACAGCTGCATGGCCACCTGATACCCAAGCTCCATCATGGACTTTATGCCCATTTCTAGTAACTAGCTATGAATAGATGAACAATGGAAGCAAACATTATTATTACGATACCTACTTTACATTTTTGTACCACTTACAGATGAGATATATCTGCCACACCAATCTGCAATACTTAGGTATGGAGGAAACTTAGAAGGATGGAGCAGACCAATCTTTTTTTTTTTTTAATAATTCCAAATAATTTTTCAAGTGTATAAATAATAGGAAACTAACAACGGAGAGTGTGGACCCTCTGAAGAATAACCTGGGGGTCTTTGTAGAGGGAGATGAGGAAAGGGCCAATCTATTGAATGTCGCCTTCTCAACTGTCTTTACCCAGAAAAATCCCATAGGCAAAGACATGAGGAGAAATAATGGAAATTCTCTTTTGAATGTCAACATTTTAACCCAGGGATAGATACGGCGCCGCCTCACATCTACTAAAATAGACAAATCACCAGGTGGCATACATCCCCAGGTCCTGCATGAATTTTTTTTCCCGTTAATTTTATATGGTGCACACAGATTACACTGCGCTACAAAGAGCTTGCCAAGTTGGTCCCTGTCCCCAATGGGGCTCATGATCTAATCAACCTACAGGTATGTTTTTGAAGTGTGGGAGGAAATCGGAGGACACGGTGGAAAACCCACACAAACATGGAGAGAACATACAAACTCTTTGCAGATGTTTACCCTGGGACTTGAACCCAGGTCCCCAGTGCTGCAAGGCTTTAATGCTAACCACTGAGCCACCGTGCTGCCCCTATGTGCCGTGATAGACAGACCATTATATTTAATATTTGAAGATTCCTTATGGACTGGTTCTGTTCCACAGGACTGGGGCATAGCAAATGTGTGTTGTTGAGAAAATATTTGAGAGGTTTGTTAGTGATGCTACCCTGGAGTATCTCACTGTACATAACCTTATAACCCAGTATCAGCATGGGTTTATGAGAGATCGGTCCCGTCAGACTAATCTGATTGGCTTCTATAAGGAAGTAAGTTCCAGACTGGACCTTGCGGAGGCTGTAGATGTTGTGTATCGGGACTTTTCCAAGGCATTTGATATAGTGTCACATAAAAGGTTGGTATATAAAATGAGACTTCTAGGACTGGGGGAAAATCTGTGTATTTGGGTAAACAATTGACTTAGTGATAGAAATCAGAGGGTTGTCATTAATGGCACATTCTCAGATTGGGACGTTACCAGTGGAGGCTTCAGGGGTCAGTATTGGGCTAACTTTTTTCATATTTTTATTAATGACCTTGTGGTGGGTTTACACAGTCACATTTCAATATTTGCAGATGATACTAAGATGTGTAAAGTAATTAATACTGATATTATACCGATAATATAGCATTAAAGTGGGATTTGTGGAAGCTTCAGGAGTGGTCAAAGAAATGGTTGATGAGGTTTAATGTAGATAAATGTAAGGTTATGCACTTGCGCCATGGAAACACAAAGTACAATTATGTTCTAAACGGTCAATTACTTGGTAAAACTGAAGCTGAGAAAGACTTGGCGGTATTGGTGGATGGTAAACTTAATTTTAGTGATCAGATGCAAGGTTGGGATGTATCAAGAGAGGAATAGATTGTCATGATAAAGACATAGTTCTGCCCTTATACAAATCACTGGTCACACCACACATGGAATATTGTGTACAGTTTTGGGCACCAGTGTATAAAAAGGACATAGTAGAACTGGAACAGGTGCAGAGGAGAACAACCAAGATTATTACGGGAATGGGGGACTAGAATACAATGACAGATTACAAAATTTGGGATTATTCAGTTAAGAGAAAAGACAACTGAGCGGAGACCTCATTACAATGTACAAATACCTGAACGGACAGTACAAAGATCTCTCCAAAGATCTTTTTATACCTAGGCCTGCGACCAGGACAAGGGGGGCAGTTCAACCATCGCCATAGACAGGGGGCATACTCTACGCCTAGAGGAGGGCCGTTCTACCATCACTATAGACAGGGGGCATCCTCTACACCTAGAGGAGAGGCGATTCTACCATCACCATAGACAGGAGGCATCCTCTACACCTAGAGGAGAGGAGGTTCTACCATCACCATAGACAGGGGGCATCCTCTACACCTAGAAGGCGATTCTACCATCACCAAGAAAGGAGATCTCCTCTACACCTAGAGGATAGGAGGTTCTACCATCAATCACTAGATAAGGGACAAGCTCTAACCTAGAGGAGAGGACTGTTCTACCATCACCATGCACAGGGGACATCTCTACACCTAGAGGATGAGGAGTTCTACCAGCACCATAGACAGGGGTACATCCTCTACACCTAGAGAGAGGTGGTTCTACCATCTATAGACAGGGGACATCCTCACACCTAGAGAGAGGCGGTTCTACCATCACTAGCAGAGTGGGTCATCCTCTACACCTATAGGCGGACGGTTTCTCACCAATCCACCATAGACAGGGGGGATCTCCTCTACACCTAGAGAGAGGCGATTCTACCATCACCATAGACAGGAGGCATCCTCTACACCTAGAGGAGAGGCGATTCTACCATCGCCATAGACAAAGGTTCTTTACTGTACAAGCAGTGAGACTATGGAAGTCTCTGCCGCAGGAGGTTGTTTTGGTGAACTCTATGTACATGTTCAAGAGAGGCCTGGATGCCTTTCTGGAGAGCAAAAATATCAGGGGATATGGCTACCAGACCTTAGGGAGTGTAATTAGCATATTGGATAGCAAAACCAATGGCACTCATCACTGATTTCTCAGTACATGCAATTGGAGAGGTTGCTGGGCACTATCCAGTTCTTAAAGAATCCCGGGAGTATACTGCCTTTCAATGGTATGTCCTGGTATGGGGAGTCCCAGTGAACGGACCAGACGGTGGTGCTCAGCTGTAGGTAAAACAGTCCATGGAAACTAAATGAAGAAGGAAAAAGCGGCACTCACCGTAGTGTGCAAGACAAGTCCTTTATTGTAGGTGCAAGGTACAGGGAAGTGGCGGGGCCTGGCGACGGGCCGTTTCGCGCTTGCTAGCGCTTTCTCAAACCGTTGACGTCATCCGCCCCCGACTCGCACAATATATGCGTAGACGCCGGCGGGTGTAGTCAAGGGAACAGTGTAAACATAAAATGCCAATCAAAGTTATAGACATAGCATACAAACAAACGTTAAAAACACAATCAATGTTAGCTAAAAACAACTATAACAGGCATAACCCTACAGAAACCTACTCCTATGTCTGTTTATTTTTTATCCTCTCTTTTGATACTAGCGGTGTATCGGACATCTATCGCAGCCATAATAAGAACATAGTGGCTTATGCTTATAGCGGAAGGAACAATCAGCGGAACATACTTAAATCGTCTATATCGTATACCCCTAATCTGCCCATCGCATAAATGTTATCAAGCATTTACTTTCATGTCTAAGGGACAATCAGAGGAACACACTGTAGTCATTTTTGTCATTCATCCCTAGTCTACCCATGGCGTTAAATTTAATAATACATTTACTTTCTTGTCTGAGTAGCTCTCGATTTCTGTCTCCTCCAAGGGGGTCCGTTTTAACCGATAGGATACCAGCGAATTTTAAGACTTCAGGGTCCCCTCCATGATGGTTTCTGACGTGCTCAATAAGTCTAGGGCACCCTTCCCCTGAACCGACAGATTTATAATGCTCTCGAAATCTTACATAAAGTCTGCGTATAGTTTTCCCGATGTAGAAGCACCCGCAGGGACAAAACACTACATACACTATATAGGTGGATTTGCAAGAAATAAAAGAGTCTACTTTATGTGTAACACCCCCAAACTGAATAACTTTAAGTTGGCCATTGTACGCACAAAATTTGCAGTTTCCACATTTGTAGTTGCCTTTAGGGATGCCCCTCTCTAGCCAGGTGGAATGTGAGGTAGAAAACCGGCTCCGTACAAGAGCTTTTCTCACTGTGGGGCAACGTCTAAAGGATACGCAAGGACGTTCAGCAACTACCTCCCTCAATTGCGGGATACCCCAGTTTTTCCTTATAGCTTGACGAATAAGGTTCTCGCAGGGGTTAAATTCGAAAGAAAATGTGAATTTTCTCCCCTTCGCCTTATCCTCCTCCCTTCCGTTAGTCCTATTTTTATTGTTGGATCGCAGTAGTTCCTCTTGGGATTTTTTTATGACCTTTTGGTATGCTTCTCTTAATATTTTTTCCGGGTATCCTCTGGCTAAAAGCCTACTTTTTAACTCCTCCGCCTGTCTCTCGAATCGCATGTTGTCATTATTTATCCTGCGAAGCCGTAAGAACTGACTATAAGGTAGTCCGTTTTTTGTATGTGCGGGATGAAAACTATCGAAGTGGAGGAGGGAGTTGGTGGCCGTCTTTTTTCGGAAGGCGGTAGTACACAGCTCCCCCTCCACTTCGGTAACCCCTACGTCCAAGAAGTCAAGGGTCTTGTCCCCAAATATTGCAGTAAAGCGCATACCCATGCTGTTTTTAGTGTTGAGATAATCAACGAACTCAAAAAATAGTTCCCGGGAACCCTCCCATACAATGAAAATGTCGTCCACATAACGATAGAAAGCCTTCATGTTCGAGACAAAGGGATTGTCCAGAGAAAAGATGTAACGGTTCTCGAAACATGCGAGAAACAGATTGGCAAAGGTACACGCAACAGGTGTACCCATTGCGGTACCAGTTCTCTGGACAAACCATCTGTCATCGAACATGAAGGCGTTATGGGACAATACAAACCGCAGGCTTTCACACACAAATTCTACGTAATGGGGATTTTTTTGTGCGTTTACCAAAATATCATGTATGCATTGGACTCCCTGGTCCTGTGGAATGCGGGTATATAGACTTTCTACATCAATTGATGCTAGGGCATAACCCTCCTTCCAATGAAAATCCTTTATTATTTTTAAAAAGGAATTAGTATCTTTAAGATACGAGGGTACTTCAAGTAAAAGGGGGCGGAGAAGCCAGTCAAGATATTGTGACAGGGGTTCGGTTAAAGAACCGATCCCTGCCACAATCGGACGACCAGGAGGGGTGGACAATGACTTGTGGACTTTGGGTAAAAAATACCAAACAGGGTATTTAGGACATAACGGTAGTAGTTTTGTAGCAGTGTGCTCTGACAGGACACCCACTTCGACACTTCGACGTAAAAATGTGTGGAGGAGTGCCTGATATTTAATAGTGGGATTGTGATCCAAGGGAGTGTAGGTATTAAGGTCCCCCAACTGTCTTAATGCCTCATTTCTATAGTATTCTCTGGTCATAATGACCACGTTGCCCCCCTTGTCTGCTGGTTTAAAAATATAATCCTCCAAAGACTGGAGCCAACGGAGAGCAGAGATTTCACCAGCCGATAGATTCTGGTGGTTAGTGGGATAAATAAGAGCTCTTACATCCTCTTTTACTCGTTGGTAAAAAATGTCAAGGGGAGAACCAGCAGACAAGGGGGGGCAAAACGTTGACTTGGCACCTTTTTTAAAGACCTCAATTTCTAGATCAACATCATAAGTAGGGTTTTGCAAAGAAGTGAGGTCATCGAGATCTATAAGGTTCTCAATGACTTCCATGTCTAAAGAAGAGGAGCTACCGGGGGGAGAAAAACCCAGGGGGCCAACTGTTACAGGGATCTCACCCTCTTTTGGTGCGTTACTGGTACCGCCATGATCCTGGAAGAACTTAAATAGATTAATTTTGCGAATGCTTTTATACAAATCAATATCAAATTGAACAGTATCAAACTTATTGGTGATGGAAAAATTAAGACCTTTTGTTAGTAGTGATATGCAGTCTTCAGACAATGATAGGTCAGTCAAATTGATGATATTGTTAGATTTAACAGAGTTGGTTAACAAACTATCATTGTCATATAGAACAGTTGATTCCGGTACAGTCCCCCAAATATTCCCACATTCAGGGTCGGGAAGATCATGGTTAGTAGATGAAGTCCCTATATTAATAAGATCAGATGTTACGTCACATGAAGAGGGAGTATGGGAACTTACTGGATCTAGCGCCAGGATACCTGCTTGCGCTTGCGATCTGGATGCCAGTTCTTTCTTCCTCCGTCTCCCCCTCCTGATGCGTTTCCTAAAGGGACAGCTGGTGAGAAACTTGCAACACTACTTTCAACACACGGGATTCCGGATGGATTGCTTCCTTTATTTTTCTGTGTGTCATCTGATAGGCTTGAATCAGATTCGGTGGTCCAAAATTCAGTATTTTTTGTACGTTTCTTTCTCTGATTATTTCCTCCTTTTCTAAAGTTTTGTTTTTTTAGAGTTCCCCACTCAAAGATCAAGCCTTGCTCAAAGTCCATTTTATCTCGTACGAACTTGTCACGTTTCTTTTCTTTAACATCCATTTGTGTGAACATGTGAAGTTTCTTCTCCAGTTTTTTGGAGAATATCATGAACTGGCTTTCTCCTAGTCTTGTCCTGAGTTCTGATTTTGCCTTGAGGAGATCCTCCGTAATTTTGGCATACTCTGTCTCGTTCCGGCTCATAACTAGCCGCATGATATTAAGCGAATGCTGTAGGTGTAATTCTTTCCATCTGTTCATAAAGATGGGGTCGTCTTGATATTGGGCAGCCGACTTAAACACCCTTAGTCCTCTCGGAACTCGATTACTGTCACTGTAAGACTTCAGGGAGTGGTTTGTCCAAAACAATCGAATTTCTTTTTCAGCAAGTAGAGAGATGCGATGTTCCAGAGCTTTAGTGCTCATCATGAGTAGGTTATCTTTTGTGTTACACTGCTCGAAAAAGTACAGTGAGAAGTTCACGATGATGTCCTTCTATATTCTGAGAGATTCAGCATTTCATAGAGAAAGATCTAAACTATGGGACATCAGAAAATATAGATGGGACAGTCCTCCCCGACTCTTCTCCACCCCTCAAAGTTTGTTGCCATGTTATATTGTTAGCATCACATGGGTAATCCCAGTGCTGGTTCTCGGTGGTAGATGTTGCCTCTCCTGGTCTTCATTGATATTCTGAGTTTCCTTTACTGCGTTTATCCGAATAATGTAGAAAATAGTTTGGTTGCTTTTCTTCACAATTGGAGGAAAGGAACATTAAAAAAAACCCACTATAACTTGTTTATAACTTGTTTTCCTTGTAGACGCAGCCTCTCATGCAGGACAATCCAAGCCAAACCATGATCTATGAATATTAACTTCCAGACATGCTAATTAATGGAAAAATTCAGAACAATCATTTTCATTCTGAACAATGACTTATGAACAATGAGCCAGATTTTCCTAAATATTTGGAGGCTTGTTATAGACAATATGATCCTCTAATAAACATAATGCGATTTCTTCTTAAGAAGCATTTGCAGAAATGGGAAGGATTTTTCGTCTAATCCAAAATAGTCTGGAAAAGACACACAGCTGTTTCTTTGTATATGAAGATTTTGTCATTGTTTAAATTCTGCAATGTATTTGTGTGGTACATTGCTTGTGCAGAATTACTTTACTGCTCTCCTAGTAAATGGTCTCATGGGCAATAAGGGCATCAGTCCATTAGGTAATTTAAATAAAGTCTACAAACTACCAAATCACTCAAAAAGTAGGGCAGTTTATAAGGTCTACAGACACCCCTCTATGGGTTCACAGTTTTATTCTTATATGAACATGCATTTACGGGTCGTTAACAACAGACCCATAGTCAGTTGTTTGTGGCCAGTATGTAACAAGAGGAAGCATAAAAGACTGCCAAAGCCACAAACCTGGGCAGAAATAAGACTCGGATTTAGGCAGTTAGCTCATAGAGGCGTAATGCAGTGAGGGAACAACTAGGGTGGCCAAAGACAGTGAGCCCTGAGGCTAATTCCCTTACCAGTTGTCCCTACCTAATTATCCAGCCTACCCTAAGCGTCAGGTGACACCTGATCGACAATCTCCACCTATGCCAAGAAGGGACATACAAACATAGAAGAGTATTCCAAGATGTGGGTCAGTATCAAGAGGACAACCAATAATCAAAATGGATGCTTAGAAAACAGTTAAAGCCTCAAGAAATGCAAAATACAGAAGTCAAGATAAATGGTCCAGAAGTTGATTGGACCAATTGTATGACATCCATACAAAACAGACCATCAGGGATGCAGTGTGAGCAGAGGAAGAATCTGTCCATCTCAGCTAACTTAACTGTTAACAACCTCAAACTAAATGCTTAGGAGACAGACAGGTTTGGTGTAATTCAATTAAGTCAACCAGGAAACAAATAAAGAAGTGTTTAGACTAGTAAAGACAGAATGCAACCTATGAACATGATCACACTCATCAGTATATCCTCAGTCATACTTTATGGACAGAGGATGGCGCTGAAGCCCAAGACTGGCACAGATGTTACAAAGGGCCATATTTTAATAAAATTTGGAACAAATGTGCACCTTCATACAATCACATAAACATCTAATCTACATAGAAGGTTGAGTGATTTTATGTATATTATGTAACATGTACTAGTCCTAGCTTATAATATGGTCTAGAACGCATTAACAATAATGTTGGTTTCTGAGTTGGAATCTCACAAGTCTACATCTGGTTAGAGTTTTACAACAGGTTTTGTATAAAAATGTGTTAAGAATTTTAATAAAATCTGAAAAGACGTGTACTTGACTGCAATCTTGTCCATATGGGACAGGAAGTGACTAGAGGACGTTCATTTTGCAATAAACAACACCCATGAAGTCACTTCAGAAGCTCCAGGGACCAGAGCACCAAAGGTGAAACCAGGTTTTGCATAAAGAGATGGTTTAATGGTTTTTTCTTCCTATTTCAAGTTGACAAAAGTTGCTTTTTTCTCCAATTTCTAAATTCAGGAAACCCTGAAAATCAATATTTTTAGATTTTTTTTTTATTAATCAGATTCAATCACAGATTGGATAAGAAGATGGGTAAGATCTGATCTACTTAATGGAAATCTACCATTTGTTTTCATGCATTATGAACCAAACATACTTTGAGGATGCTCTAGCTACACTGATGCAGAAACATATCTTGTTTAATCCCTGATCCAAGTGGTTTTTCTGAAAAAACAATTATAAAATTATGATAATGATGCTCTGTCGCACCTGTGGCTTCTCCGGCACTTCTCCTCTTACCCTAATTATGCACCGCTCAAGCCTTATCCTGTTCAGCATAAGCTGAGAATACATAATCACTGTGTTGTCCCTGACAGGCAGAAGTAATCAATCACTGCACCATCCCCCAGTCAGGTTGATTAGTCCTGTCTGGACAGTTCAGGAAGCTCAGTACAATATGTGTTTATGAATAGCAGGCAGCCTGCACCCAGATTTCCTGAATTTTATAATTGTTTTATGAGCAAAACAAATCAGATAAGGGATTAAACAAGATATGTTTCTGCATCAGTGTAGCTACAGTATTCTCAAGGTATTTTTGGTTCACAATGAATAACAACCTATGGTAGATTTCCTTTAAAGAAATTAGATTCAATAGAAGAAGTAAAAAGATGTATGGTAAGGTTGAGTATGGAATAATCTAAGCATGAAACTAGGCTAATAAATTATTACATCCTTGCAGCTTAGCTTTGCTTATAAAGACAGATGATGGAAAAAAGTTTCAGACTTCCGCAGTTCAAATAAAAGTCAGATATACAAAAAAAAAATGGCCGTTGTTTCTAATCAGATCTTCTATAGGAAACTGAGAACCACAAAGAGAATCAAAGCAAGGTACAGATATCCAGTGTGAAAGTATCTACCGGGATTGAAGTCAATTGCAATATAGGATGAAAGTATCAAACAAAACAGTTCTAATACTTTTCTATTGACGAAACTGGTAATTTTTTTTTTTAGATTTTACAGAAGGAAGTTGAGTGGAATGAATTTGATGTTGGTTTTCTTTATGCTTTCTTCACAACTCTATTGAGCCTGTAATGCTTTGATCCAGAGATCAATATACCTGTTAGAAGTGACCTCACTGAGAACATCTTATGCAGGTGCTTTTGTTGTGGGAGACTTCAGCTGATGAGATGTGAAGTCTTCAGGTGCCTACTATGGGAAATATCACAGTATAGGTTTATAAATCCTGAGAATGCTATGCATCATTATATAGGATATGTAATGGTATTTGAATAGGATTTGACTACAATAACTTAGAAACACATTTCATATGATTTCTATCAAAAAGATGGTTGTTTGTATGAACTCTGTATGGCGGTGTACCAAGTGCTGCCGTGCAGACCAGTATTACGATATTAGAGGCTGTTTCTGCAGTTCATATTTTGTGGCTAGAGATGTGGGAACCTATTCGTAGATCAAGTGCAAATCTGATCATTTTCAGGCACTGAATCGTATCCAAATATTTTCCGATTCACTTCTGATGAACCATGTACAACGCTCTAGGGTAGACGTCAGTGGGCGCAGGTCTAGAGTCTGCAGCAACATTTCTACTGCACCTGCGCTAGCCACGGGATCAGGAGCCGGTCTTCGGGTGTCGGAGACACCCAGAGACCCTAGGGAGAAGAGATATGCCGTTCGTTACCGCTTCTCCCTTCTCCGCTCCTCACATCATTGTGCTGAAGGAGCACGATGCATAGAGAAGCTTAGCTGGTGCTGACGACGCCTCTATAGACTCCGTGGGCACATGACCACTGGGGCTAAAGGGGTTAACCAGAGCTGCTGGGTCTAATTAGACCCAGTACAGCTCTGATCAGAATACCCAATCACAGATGGTCATTTCCCCTGTAACTGAGGCTATTACAGATGCCTCAGTTTCGGGGAAATACTTGTACAAGAAAAAAAAAGTAAAAGAAAAAAAAACTGTGCATATGTCTTTTATGACCTCATGGGGGGCATATTTTGTAAAAACACACACACAAAATATGAATAAATATATCTCATTTCACAATAAAAAAAATTCCCTGCTACACTACAAAAAACATCACCATAGTCACCCCGCTTGCCCGAGACTATACATATTAAAAATGTCAAAAATGACCAAAACAAAATAGGGAAATCATTAATGATGTTCATTTTGAGTTCATTTGAAAATTTAAAAAAAAAGTACTATAAATTACAAAAAAACCCTTTTTTAAATTTTAACTCCAAAGAAAACTAAAAATAAAAAAAATCTTTAAACTTTTATTATTTTGTAACTAGCTCTATGTGTCCCCAAAAAAACACTGCATTTTACGGTAGCACACACAAAAAAAAGTTATGGCCCTTAAACCATCATGTACGAAAATTTGCTAAAATGCCCGGTCACTAGAGCCTTTTCAGGCCGTGTCACTAAGGGGTGAAAAAGTCCATTAGGCTTCTGTTACTATCATTTTACTGGGAAAAAAGTAAAAAATTATATAGGACCTCTTTATAAGAAAAAAAACCCTAGTATTTTAGAGGACTAAAGGGGGTTACATACCATTCCCAAAGAGAATAAATTCAACATCGGTTCAGACCAAATACATTTGCACCGAAATCGAATGTTATGAAATTTGTCTGAAGCTTCAACAAAAATTACTCTTGAATAATCCGTTCAATTCTATTTGTGACATGTCTGAGTAGTCTCGATTCTTACTATATGAACCATGGAAATAAGTTTTCCAGGATGGGACAAGGAAAGCAACACCTCTTTTGCCACCTTGTAAGACAGTCCACTTACCATCAAGCATAGCATGATGTGGGATTAAAGGGGTTTTCCCACAGGATAGGGATTAATTTACTGATTGGTGGGGGTCTCAGTAATGAGACCAACACAGATCACAAGAATTAAGGGCCCGATGGGGTCTCAAGTACCTCCGTCAGACTTCTCATTGCTCCCTGAGATTAATGGAGCAGACTGCCATGCATGACCACGCTGCTCCATTCATGTCTATGGAGCCAATGGAGATTGCTGAGCGCCGACCGACAAGATTGCCTACCAACCCATCGGACCCCTCATTCTCGTATTCTGTGGGGGTCTCATCCCAGAGACCAGCGCCGATCAGCAAGTTAGGCCCAAACCTGTGGATAGGGCCTAACTTGTTTTGTGGGAAACCCCCTTTAAAGCCAAACTAGTATATCTATTCCAGAAGGAACAGATTCTCAACTGTAAACAGCTCTGTTTTGATGTGGTTGTGTCTTTTCAGTAAAGTGTAGGCACTAGGGTCAGATTTTCCTTACAGAGTAAGAGTTCTCCTTACAGAGCCAATTAAGGCTGCCTTGCAGGCACGTGAAGACTTATGGCCATTGATTCTCCACTAGGGGGGACTGGGAAATATGCAAATAAGTTTTCCAAGAAGAGACAAGGAAAGCAAGGTAACAAAAGAGGTATGATTTTCCTTGTCACATCCTAGAAAACTTATTTGCATTTTTCCCACAATCCGCTAGTGGAGCATCAATGGCTTTAAGTCTCCTCACCCCTGCAAGGTGGCCTTAATTGGCAAAGTCTCCATAAGAAGAACTCTTAATTCCCGACCCTACTGTATATGTACCATGGAAAAATGGACAATGTACTTATTTATACTCTCCTGTCTATCTTCATGGAGATATACTGTAGATTTGCTCCAACAAATAAGTGAATGTTGACTAAATGTAGCTCTGCACAAATACATCCTATCTCTATTACTTGTATACCTTCTAACCATTTAGTGAAATGCAGTTTTACTGAAAACAAAATGCATTTATCAAGATACGCATATAGTGGTATTGCCAATATTTTTCAGGCCTTTAAAGGATCTTAAACCTGTTACTATTGTTTGGCATGATTTTTTAATGGAATATTAAAAACAAAACCTGCTATATAGATATCTTAATTCATTTCATAACAACACTATGTGGATAAACAAATTGTGGATGCCCAACCACCATATCTATTTGGACTTGTTGGACCTCTATATCAAAAAATAGCATTATTTCTGGAGCTCTGGAGTTATACATCAACAGTGTTGAGAGCCTTCACTCTTCAAGCAAGGGTTTACCAATGATTTAGGATTGCGCCTGTGTGGATATGTGCAGTGATGGTAATAAGAAGGTCAGGCTTGGGCTGAGGTTAGGACTTTCTGCAGGCCATCTTAGTTCTTTCACAAAATTCTCACAATTTCACATCTATATAGACTTTGCTTTGTGCGTAGTGATAAACGAGCCAGGACAGCCATACGTTTCGGAACATGCAGTACTCTGACCTGTCTTATACATAATAATATTTACATTACCCTTTGCTCGAAACCTCAGAAAAACCCAGATGCATAGTTCCAAATTGTTACCTATCCATTACCAAGTTTTATTATAGACACTATTAATTCTGTCAGGAAAAGTTCTTCAGGCAAACCCAATGTGCCGACTGCCCGATTGTGAAAAGTGATGAAACTCTCCAGAGGACATGTTTCCAAGTCTCCAGAGTCTAAAGATGATATGCTTTATATCACGTCAACTTCCTGTACAGTAAAATGTAGATTTAAAGTAACACTGACTAGGACAAACGTATGGATTTCTACAATGTCTATATAAATAGTTATGACAGAAACTTTTGGCAACACATCTGCTGGGGATGAATATAATCTAAGAAATGTCCACATTGTTTTTATCTCTATATATTGAGATGAACAATTTGGCAGCTCAAGACTGTCTCTTTCAGAATAGGGGGATACTGACCCAATAGAGCACCAAAGTTTTTTGGGGGCAATTTGGGGTCAATTGCAGCATAATACTGTAATTGCCTATTACAACATAGCAATAAGACTTATGCAGAAGACAGTGTAATGTCTGTATCGGCGTCATCCTCCATCTTTCCTATGCGTCAGAGAAGGTGCTGACTGTTTTCTGATGTTTTACATGCACACTGTAGTGTGAACATGTGTTTAAGCTTAGTTTTGCTTCCTCAGTAGTTAACGTGCTGTGATTGACATTTCACACTAATCATTGTTTTCTGTGTTGTTCAGATCTTTGTGTTCTGAGCTGATCACTGTCGGAGGCTGGGCTCTGGAATCACATAGATGTCCTGCTAACCCTTCTTAGGGTTTCTTCTGAGTTAGCGCCATATGATTCATGTGATTCTGATCCTTGTTTTTCTGCAACCCTGACTTTTGGCTTGTGTATGGACTATTCTACTGTCTTGTGATTTTGTACTGCGTTTTCCTTCTATTTCATAACCTGGCTCTGTTGACTATCTTTTTGTACTGTCTTGTCTTTGCCTCTTTTTTTTGTACTTTGGCACAGAGAGGGATCATCTTCTAGTTGTCTACCCACCGCCTACTGTTTGTAGGGCAATAGGAAGGGACCCCTGGGAAGCGGACTAGTCTAAAGTGCCACTGTCTCTGTGTATTTAGTCTGTTCCCAGGCCCAGTGTGACAGACAGGTCAAATATTGGAGACACAAAAGTGTTACTAACATCTAGTGTTCTTGGCTGATTCATAGATAAAATGTTATCTACATATACAATAAAAAAAAATAATTGTTGAAAGTGGTTGTTCACAAGTTATATTTCCTTGGAGGGTAAAGTCATTTACTCTGATGATGCAGAATGAAATATCATAAAATGGAAAAAGTTGCTCGAAACTCTAAAATAATTTTCCATCAGCCAATTTGGCCGTAATGGGTAGTCCCCTGGGCATTAATTAAAAAACAAAATTGTACAAATCAATTTACAGTTCATCATTTTAAGTAAGCGGAAAGTGCAGAGTTTTGTGGCAGTGGGAAAGGTCCTCATTTAAATGAATTCAAATGAGATCGAGATTTTATAATGAGGGGATCAGATCGTAACCTCGAATGTTAAATCAACCAGCATTTTGTTTGATGTTAAATTGATAGAAATGCACCTTCATCTTACTGTGTTTGTTATCTGGGGAAGTAGATGCAGCACATAACCTTCTTCACATTCATCTTCCTGCCTACAGGCAATTATTAACCAGTTATTAGTGGGATTATGTTTTCTTGTATGTTAAGAGTGTCATTGAACACAATTAGACTAGTTTAGATGCTATGAGTTTGGGGGAAGGTCGTATATTTCTGCTCATTTCTCTCAGAAATTGGAGGTTCGTGAAGAAACATGTATGAAAATATGTCTCAGATAAACTCATAATTTGCTACAAGAGAGATAACATAAAACAGTAGTCAGTATTGGTATGACCTACTTACCTTCTTTTTATGGATACCACTGTATTACAGTAGTATAGTTTACAAAGTTTTAATAGAAAAAATGATAACTTAGGTAATGATAATGAAAACTGAAATGTGTAAAATCGACTTGTCATGTCAAGGGGAAGAGAGGGAGTCCTAAAATGAAGCCCCTGCTGCCCCTGCCTACTTGATGACCACATTGATGATGGCTCCCAACTGGGCAATGTTCTATACACTGAATAATGTGCAACCCAAATCAAACCAGAGAATATATCAGAGACAAAAGTGTAGTTTTGAGAACTCAGCATACAAACTAAGGTCACAACCAGAAAGCAGCACAATACAAAATAAGGAGGCAAGCTATGGTCAAAAAACAAAACCAAGGGTAGGAGACAAGATTTCAGATCAATCAGAATGCACATAACTATAGGTAACCAATACCTGACATAGGATCCAGCTTCATGGAAGCTTTATAGGTAAGTCGGTCTAGCTCATCCTGATCTCTGAGGCTTTGTCCTGGCGTGCATGTATTCTCCCCGCTGCTGGGTATATTCTCATGCAAAAAGAAATTCCATGGAGCCAGCTCGTAGCAAAGTAAAACCGCTTTTATTGAACATCTTGTGGCATCCAAAGCAAAGTGCTGGTATACAAGTCCAAACGTCAATGTGTTTCTAGCACTGTTACGCGCTCTTACTCATGACCGAAGTGATTTTACTTTGCTACGAGCTGGATCGTGGAATTTTTTTAAGGAAGCTTTATACCTGGCTAAGAAACTGACCAAAATCTCTCAAGGTTTAAACACTTGACTGCCTCTCCAAGCCTATTGCAAATAGAAAAAAATGGCATAACTTATAAAATTATAATTTACTAACTAGTAACAAGTGGACTCGTTCAAGTTTTGGTCTGCGGAGCTCGACTGAACTTCGAACAAAGGTTTGGTTCAGGTTCCGAAATCCAAACCTGAACACAGCGGTAACACCTACGATCGGTGCTGGCACAGATTACGGATGTTAACCCTATGAAATGGTTTGGATCCACCCATCACTTTTTAACACCCAGGTGTAAACCTTTAAAAGGAACCTGTCATCAGGAGATCTTTTTCTGGCTTCATTTATTTTCCCATAGAGAATAGCGTGTACATTGATTTTTATACTTTAACAATAATGAGAAAAGTTAGAGGAAAAATTAGCTTTCTCTTTGCAGAGCAGTGTCCCATGTCCCATGGGAGTGGCCAGTGATAAGCGGTCCCCATCCCCTGGCTTCCATGCGACAAAAATTAGGGGGCATGCCAGCGGTCGGTCCGACTGATTGGGATCGAGCGCCGTATTTAACTTGCAAATCGCGTCACACGCTGTATGTTAAAGGAAACCTACCACTTTAAAATGCCACTCATAACCCACAAATACCTTGCACCAGCTCAGGGTGTTGCCGGAGCATATCTTCACTATTTGCAGAAACCGCTGTAGTCCGTTTAAAACAGTTTTATTCTTTATATTCCAACCCCCCATTGTGCTCAGCACACCATGAGCGCGACCGTGCGTGCGCCTTATTATGAGGTGCTAGAGAGCCGGTGGCTTCACCGAGCTCTCAGGCACAGTCGCGCCTGCGCAACTTAAAATTTTTATCTTGGCCAGAATAAAACAGTTTTAAACGGACAACAGCGGTTTCTGAAAATAGTAAAGATATGTTCCGGTATCAGCTCACCCTGAGCTGGTACAAGGTATTTGTGGGTTATAAGTGGCATTTTAAAGTGGTAGGTTTCCTTTAAAGGTGCATCACAAAAAAGATGGTGTCCTCTGTCGGGCCACTGCGGGTAAGCAAAACATTCATGATTTCTGGCGCATGATATTAGTGAATCACACTCAGCATGTCAGTTCACTCCCGCAGTGCAGCGTTCGGGCCGAGCTCATCGCATCACACTCGCAAGTGTGGAACGGGCCTTAGGCACATGGATGAATTGGAAACTCACCTTTCATAACTTCTTTAAAGAGATGTAAAAGTAAAAATTAATTTATAGCCATTTGCTGATTTGTAATAAAAACTTTTGTATGACGCTTTGAAAATGATAATTCCGTAAATACCAATTTCTATGGGATAATTTTAAGCATCATGGCGTACATCCCTACCCCTAACCACAGGGTACTTCTACAATGTTGAAATTATCAAGCTCCTTGTACAAAAAAAAAATTCTTTTGTCTCCCTCCTCCCGCCAGTGTAATCGACATAATGATCACTAATTTCTGTAGCACTTTCCTGTTCTGCAAAGTACACAGAAGGTTCTTATCATTATAATTCGAAACAACGTAATGAAATGATTTTTTATGGATTAGACATCAACAGCAAAGGAAAGCCATAATCTGAGCTTAGGCTATAAATACATGTTGTCACATTTCCATTATCTCACTGAATTGCGGTAACAGTATGAAAAGAAAATCCTGAATGCAGGATCCCGTTATTATTCACCTTGCCATGAAGCCATTATCTCATAAACAGGCTGTAAAAGTCTGTGTACACATTTCCCCCGTAATATAAGCAATATGTTTAGGTTTACAAAATGAAAGGGCTCTCTGGTCCTATATCAGAGGCTTTATGTACATTAGTGTATGACAGCAAGGACATCAAAACAGAGCTGTCTACACATGGGTGTCTACTCCTTTTTGAAAAGCTCTACGACTTTGGCTTTATCCCTCAACATGTCACTAGGCTTCTCAAAAGTCAGACATTAATGAAGAAGGAGCTGCTTGCTATTTGGTATAGATTTGCTTTTCTGCACTGAAAAACTATCTGTATATTATTTAACTGTAATCTCTGCATGAGCTTTAGGACTCGGGTGACAGGTTCCCATACAGCCCAATTAACTAACTGACCCCCTTCTTTCAGCTGACAATTGTTTCCCCCAGATCCCCATATAATCATCTTCATAATTGTGTCTGGTATCCAGGGATATCTATAGCGCGTCAAGGGTGTGTGGCCTCCTCGGGCTGAATCCAGCAACTCATCTTCATGCTTCCTTAGTATGCAGCAGTAATGTTATGTGACCAGGGTAACATCATTTCAGGTCCTTTAGCCTTCTAACATTAATAAAGTGCATGCCATGCATATATCTGAGTACATGAAATTACAGCAACCTGGACTTTTATACCTCCCCATGCCTCCATGCAGGCTGCTGTAATTTCATGTGATCAGATATATTTATAGTGTAGATTTGCAAATGTTAGGAGGCTAAAGGACCTGAGATGATGTCCCCCTGGTCACATGACATTACTGCTGCATATTGAGAAAGCATGGGGAGGAGCTGCTGGATTCAGCCCGATGAGGCCATGCCCTCTCCCCCCACCCCCCGGTGACTCACCAGAAATCCTGAATCTGAAAGTTTTTAAGTATGTACAGAGTGACAGAGTGGTGTCCTAAGTGTGACTCAGGACCCCTATGTCCTGTGTACTGGGTACCTCTACCATGTACCACCAATATCTGTTGTATAATCACTCAGATGTCATATAATGGGGTATTTTCACCTAGCGGAGTGTCCACAGCTTGGTTCTCCTCTGACGCTGTGTTATACATGCTACTTATTTAATGTTAAAACTTTATTGTGACCCGACACTTTCCATGCCTGCTGAGACATACATGAATAATTTAGTATACAAAACCCAGACCAGGGAATTTTACTGAATATTTTATTAAAGTAATTCAACAGATATTACAGCAGTGAAACAATAACAGTATTGTGCTGTAAGTCGCTTTATATATATATATAAAATAGATTTGTATCCCAGCATGCAATGCAAAGGTTGCGGGACAATAATGGTCTCACCGTTTTGGGTTAAAGTACATTGTAATTCTACTCTTGTGCAGCGACACACAAGACATCTACAGGTTCATCTGTGTGCTGCCATACAGCGAATTACTGCTAGGGAAGAACACATGGCGCTGTACCAGGTCTACAGAATAAGCGATTACAATCTGAGAAAGCAACCACAGCGATCTAGAGAACGGGATCTTTTTGTCACTTATTGATCCAGTGTCAGGTCTCGGCTATTCCCTGCACAGCGCCCTGGTATCTCCAGCATTCCCTTTCACTATTTATCTCAGTGCCAGAGATAGAAGAGCGCTGTGCTCAGCAATTTCTTACTCTCCCTTGTTATTTAATGGTGCAACAGGACACATGCTCCATCAATTAGTCCTCCAGATTGATGGGGGTCACCTCACCAATCTACTTAGATAACATCCAAACTGGGTTCGAGTCCCACCCAGGTCAACATCTACAAAGAGTTTGAATGTTCTCTCCGTGCTTGCGTGGGTTTCCTCCAGGTCCTCCGGTTTCCTCCCACACTCCAAAACACACTGGAAGGTTGTTTAGATTGTGAGCCCCATGGCGCTATATAAATAAAGAATTATTATAAATAATTATTATTAACTGGATACAGCCCCTTTTAGGAAATTTTTGTGAACTGTAAATTCATTTTTAATTTATCTAACGGAATAGGATCTTGAACAAGTTATGGAAAACCTTTGAATAAACTTTCTCCAGTTTTGCAATAGAAAATAGATTTATTTTTTAATAAAGTTGATTATTGTATGTATGTTGCTATAATAAATGCAGTAATCGCACACTGATTACCAATAATTGCCCTTCAGCTCTCACCCCCAGCCCCTGCATACACATGCACACTCACCCGGGCCGGTAGGTATTTTGAATTAGGAGTACAATAGGATCAGGCACAGTCACATCTAGCTGCCTGAGCCTTCTCTACTCTGACATCTTCTGCTGGAGAACAGTTGAGTCTTTAGATGGTCATCCGGCCCTACTGTCATTGGTATTAATGTCTGATCTAAATGTGTAAAACTAGAGGAACCAAGATGTGTAAAAAATGATCAAATCTACAATTACACATGAAATAATGTTTAACGAGATTGTACTACTATATATCATGTACATTGCACTTCTATGTCTGTATACATAATATACTGTATATATAAGTGATGTTTCAAAATTTTGCGGCTGGGTTCACACTGGGGGTCATTTACTAAGGGCCCGATTCGTGTTTTCCCGACGTGTTACCCGAATATTTCCGATTTTCCCTAAATTGCCCTGGGATATTGCCGCACGCGATCGGATTGTGGCGCATCGGCGCTGGCATGCACGAGACGGAAATCGTGGGGCGTGGCTGAACGAAAACCTGACAGATACGGAAAAACTGCCGCATTTTAAAAGAAAAAAGTGTTGCGGGACTCGCGCTTACCTTCACCAGGTATAGGCCGGTGAACTTCAGTGCATTCCAGCGGACCTCGGGGGAACTTCAGCGCAGAAGCCGGACCCGGCTGGACCCGAATCCACCGCAGAGAATGTGCCGCTGGATCGCGAATGGACCGGGTAAGTAAATTTGCCCTACTGTGTTTTTGTCCACAGTTGTAAAGAAACATTTGGGGGAGATTTATCAGAAGTTTCTGAGGTAAAACTTTTCCAGTTGTCCATGGAAACCAATCTCAGCTCAGCTTTAATTTCATAAACAGCTGTGGGAAAATGAAAGCTGAGCTCTGATTGGTTGCCATGGGCAACTAGAACAGTTCTGCTCTCAGATACTTTTGATAAATCTTTCCCAATTAATTGTGCTAATTCCATATGTGTCCTTACAATGGAGGGCAAAGACACATCCCATGGTATGGAAATAATAAGGGAGATGTATCATAAGTCTCTTAGCGCAGAACTGTTCTAGTTGCCCATGTCAGCCGATCAGAGCTCAACTTTCATTTTCCCACAGCTGTTTATAACATTAAAGCTGAGCTCTGATTGGTTTACCTCGGAAACTTCATGATATATCTCCCTGAATGTGCCAAATGCAGTGTCGGACTGGGCTTCCTTAGGCCACCAGAGAAAATCAAACTGGGGGCCCACTCTTCATTATTCCCTAGGTAATATACTCTAGCAGCCTTCAAATTTTGTTGTTTTCTGATGGACCTCTGGGGTTCAGTTTTGGGTTGAGCCAGAGACCACAGGAGGATTCTCTGGTACACTGGTGGGCCAGTCCAACACTGGCCAAATGTGTTCCTCTTCCCCTGAAAGCAGGAGGAGGAGAGAATACTTGTGGTATTGATTGGCTACTGCAGATGTTCAGGATGTTTACCCCGGTGATGTCATTGTCCTTATATGGAAAGTTATTTCAATAGGGACCCCCCAGAGCATTCAATCAGGGGAGGCCAGGGGAGGGATGCAATATGTAGGCTATTATGGCCTCCAGTGAGTCAATCAGTAGGAGGGAGCAGGATGGAAAGATGTAGCCTGCAGGATCTTTCCATCCTGTGTTTTCTACAGTATACGAACTATACTAGGCAGGCTGAGGTACAAATTCTGCCTCCACATGCCACTATATAGGGGAGATTTATCATCACGTTTCCGGGGATAAAACTGTTCTAGTTGCCCACAGAAACCAATCAGAGCTCAGCTTTAATTATATAAACAGCTGTGGGGAAATGAAAGCTGAGCTCTGATTGGTTGCCATGGGCAACTAGAATAGCTCTGCTCCAAGAGACTTATAATAAATCTGCTCTACCCTATGTATTCACTCATATACTCCGGGAGCATTAATGAACCTATGCATAAAAGGTGATGTGAATGTATTATTATTAGAGATGAGCGAGCACTAAAATGCTCGGGTACTCGTTATTCGAGACGAATGTAGTAGCGTTCTTATAAGTTTAGGATATGGCGGGTGAGGGGAATGGAAGCAGATGCGCAAGAAGAGCTGAAATAATATTGGTAAATGATAAAAGTTTGCCAGTATATTTTGTGGATTACACAGCTGGGTGGCGACAAAGTTAACAAGTTTGTTGTGGAAGCCATGAAAACAACCCAAAATTCTGCCTGACACAGCTCGTTTGATAAAGGCTCGTTTGATGTATGCTTACAGTTCATGCCAGTCGCTGCACTGGCTGCCAGTCTCCTTTCGAATACAGTTTAAAATAATAACCCTCATCCATAAAGCTCTGTATAATGCTGCACCCCAAGATGTAGCCTGCAGGATCTTTCCATCCTGTGTTTTCTACAGTATATGAACTATACTAGGCAGGCTGAGGTACAATTCTGCCCCCACATGCCACTATATAGGGGAGATTTATCATCACGTTTCCGGGGGTAAAGCTGTTCTAGTTGCCCACAGAAACCAATCAGAGCTCAGCTTTAATTATATAAACAGCTGTGGGGAAATGAAAGCTGAGCTCTGATTGGTTGCCATGGGCAACTAGAATAGCTCTGCTCTAAGAGACTTATGATAAATCTGCTCTACCCTATGTATTCACTCATATACTCCGGGAGCATTACTGAACCTATGCATAAAAGGTCATGTGAATGTATTATTATTTAGAGACTAGACCTTCTTCCCGTCTGAATATTATTGTAATTTTTTTCCATTTCTCTTCTCTTTCCAATATTTCATGACTGCAGTTCAATTCTAAAGCAAATTCATAACTTTAAATGCCATAAAATAGCACTAAACATGACCACAATGTAATTAATGGCTACATTATTCCATTATTTGTCAGAAATGAAGACTAACTAACCGAGGCAGGAGCCGGCACATCCATTTCTGACACGCCAAAAAGCGAGTTCATTTATACATGGTAAAATAAACAACATAAAAGTCTTTAGTGAGTGTGTATATCCGCTGTACTGTGTACATCACTGTGTGTATTATCCTGTACTGTGACATCACTGTGTGATTATCCTGTCTGTGACATCACTGTGTGTATTATCCCTGTACTGTGACTCACTGGTGTTTATCATCCCTGTACTGTGCATCACTTGTGTGTATATCCCTGTACTGTGACATCACTGTGTGTATTATCCCTGTACGGTGATAATACACAAAGTGATGTCATAGTACAGGGATAATACACACAGTGATGTCTCAGTACAGGAAAAATACACGGAATAAACAACTTAAATTTCTTAAAAAAAGCAAAAAGATATAAGTGTCACCATATAAATGATACAGACATAACAATAGAAATGCAGAAGAATATTACAAAAGAGCAGATGTAACGTTAAGCACACAATAGGAGGTAAAACAACTTAGGGTGAATTGTTATAGTAAAGCCTGGAGTAAAATCTTAAATAGTTCCCCCCACCTGTCTACCATTGTCATCTACCCCCTGCCTCTGGCCATTGCTTCACAGCAGATGGTTTACCCAGGTTATGTGTATGACAATACATCCTTATATAACAGTTAGACGGCTAATCCTCAATACTCACCGTGTTGACTATAAATATATCTTGTACATACAATGTCTCTTAGATTGCAAATAATCCAAAACATGAAATAATTGCTGGTATAAAGTACTTTAATAACATATTTTCCAACGCAGAACAAGGGCTTAGCAAGTATTCTAGATGATTTTAGATCAATAATGGTGTGATAGGCGACCCGAAATGCAAAGTTGACGTTCATAGCAAACTTGGCAGGTTTGGGTCCCTTGGACTTCATTAGAAGTTTATGCTCGGGTCGGGTGTTGCTCTATCCCCCGGCAATTTTGGAAGCAATTTTGATACCCCCGTTGACGTCACGAGAAGAGACAATACCAGCCAAGAGGATCATCGCTCTTCATCCTCGTCACAGGGAGCCACAACGCGGGAAGCAACCAAATTGCTGCCAAAATGGTGGCACGCATGGCTACAATTATATGGTGGCAATTACACTAATAACACTAATCACCAATCCCGGGTGTGACCGGTGGAGTGGGGAGTGTAACTTCTGACTGTGGTCCAGGTTCGTGTTCTGAGGAGCTAAATCTGTAATAATCGGTAAGTACCTGAACATTGTGGTTCGGGTTCGCTAATCACTACTCAGGCAACCAAACAGTAAAATAGAAAATACAGCAAAAAAGGAAACATGTTATTCATGTGACTACAATACTGATATAAAACTTTAAAGGGGTTTTTCCATAAAACAACCTACCCACATGATGGGGCCTGACTTGCTGGTCAGTGGGAGTCTCAGAGATTTATGGATTACGGCATATTTCCCTCCAACCTTCTCCAAAAACCGAGTCTATTGGGGGCCCGATTTTCAAAGTGTTGTAAACACAACAATACTGCCCTGATGGCGGCTCCGTGCCTACACAAGAATGTGTCTTTCCTCTTATTTGTTTGGGCAGTGACTATTGAAGGGATATTTTTAGAAGTGAAGAATAATAAACTGCAGCCTTATCTGTGCATAAATTAATACTGCATTGTCTGCTATTTGCATCTTCTAATTTATTGTGCAAAAATGTCTATAGCACAATATTCAGATGTGTTATTTGCCTAAAGTAAAGTATATTATGGTTTCCATTATAGCAAATCATTATGAAGGATAATATATTCATCTATATTCTAGTTTCCCCCATTGTTTAGAGTCCATAGCATTTGGCATAATGTTGGGGGTGGTACATAGTGAGATACATTCAGCACAAACAAGAGTACAGAATAAGATAAGGGAGGCAATTATTTAAGCTATTATGGAAATAACTTCTATATTTGTCATGTTCATTCCATGTGGATTAGGATGATATACAGTATTGGGAATGTAAAGTGCAAATTGTAAAACTGGGGATGGAAATATATATATATCAATCTCACATCAAAACTCAAGAAAAAACTTCATGCATCTGTAAATATTTTAAAATATGTCTTCATATTACGCCAATTTGGTGGAGGACACAGACAGCCTTTATGCAACAAAGGAACAGATCCTTAAAATGTTTGACCAAAAGCTCAAAAAGGCCAAAAATACAACAAAGGAAGTGATACTCATTGGGGCTCATTTACTAAGGGTCCGCAAAGCGCATTTTCGTCGGGTTCCCTGATGATTTATGATTAGCGCCGCATTTAACAAGGTTTTTTGGTGCATGCAATCAGATTTTGGCACATCGGTGCCGGCCTTCACACAACACAAATCGGAAGGCGGACCATCGGACGATCCAACGGATTCGGATTTAACATTGTAAATTGTGTCGCAAGACAATGCACTCACATACACCGGGAAGAAGAAGGTGAACTCCGGCGGACCTCAGCGGGGGAAGCGACAGATGCAGGATCTCAGGTGCATGATGTTGGTGAATCGGTCCGGATTTCATCTTCGTCGGACCATCTGGATCGGGGATCGCAACAGAACCGGGTAAGTAAATGTGGCCCATTGTTGTGATACTAATAAAATAGAGACAAAGGAGAAAGAAAATAAGGTGAATATTGCTATGACAAAGGGATTTAGACACCCAAGGCAATAGCTGGCCTTCAAGTCAACACATTAATGGGGTTACCCGGACCCTTACATTTTTGGCCCTATATAAATAAAGATTATTATTATTATTATTTTCACCTATAAGTTAAAACAGCCAAAATTAACAAAATAGACAATACTCATTAAGCGGGTCTCAAAAAATCATGGCATAGGATTGACTGGGGATTGTTAAGGGGAATAAGTAAGACAAATGGCAAGGTTCTAGATAAACCCTCTAACAAGGCCACGTACTCTCTAGTTCATAATCAATCCTTCAAGGTTTTAAGTGAAAAATTTGTCTACTGGGTTCATGTACAGTTTCCTCCCCACATTCCAATACGCATGTCATTGGTCCATGGCTTCACATATATCAAGTCATATTTCACCTATAGCCCCCACCGATGATGTAACTTAAAGGTACTTGGCCCCAATACAAAATATGCACCAGGCCACCCAACTATTAAGTATTGTTTATAGTAAATATCTTTTTATATAAGGAAGAGCCAACTTATAGGCTCCAAGATCTAGGCACAACTGTACCCCATGTACTCCCACATGTTACCTCGTGGTCAGGTGGGTCAAACCCTCCTCCATAATTTCAACTGTCAAACCATCCATTCTCTATATCTTTTTAGTCCTTACAATGGGGCACATCATTACCTTCCCTGTGATATCACCCTGTCATGCAAGCCCTTGTGCATAATCTCAACCCTTTCTGCTACTGCAAATTATGACTTTCATCAATGACTCCATCTCAGGTCTCAATCTACGCCTCACCTGTGACCAGTGTCAGATGCAAGTTCTTTAGGCCCACCAGATAATTTAATTATAACCATTAACCATTAGGAAACAGGAATCCTAGTAGCCTTCAAATAAGGTTTCATTTGCTTGTCCCCTGGTTGTATTATTCGATTAGATCCTGGGGCCCATCGGAGGATCCTCTGTTTCTCCGGTGGGCCAGTCCAAAACTGCCTGTGACTCTCAACACTTGTTTGTGATGTAATTTTGGTTTTATTGTGACTAAATATAGTTTACTTGTAATTTACATATGGACATTGATCATTTCTAATATACTTTTACTGATATCAAAAGCCAACAAGTACAATGGCGAATATTCATCATCATTTCCGATACTTAGAGCCATTTAGACTCATACAAACATCATCTAAAGCTAAAATGTATAAATAGACACCTGAAAGATTAATGTTCACGTAGTCATCATCTTTTTGTTGGAGATGTTACATTGTCAAGGTCCTAATGTATCTGTGCAATTCCCAGAAAGGACACAGGTTTCCAACACATTGTTCTCAACATTCGACAAACAAATTGACCTATATTTATAAAACTAAGCATACACAAGAAAGAAGTGCTAAAAGCTAGCAACCTTTCAAAAATCTAGGCCATGCTACCATACAAAGCGTGTACGAAATATATATATAGTAGGTCTTACATTCATTTTTAAACACTTCTCTTCGGTGGAGCTTCCACGATGGGGCTCATCTGACAATGACAGCCTAAGCTTGATGGATTGGTCCTTGTTCAAGCTGATATAATAACATATGCTTCAGAGTAATCTCACAAGCTACCAAATCTCTGGAAAATACTATATTAAACATGGAGAGGTATCAAAAGTCAGAGTCAAATGTGGTCAAGTATCGAGCAAGTAAGTGTTGGACATATTTACAACCAATACTGACCATAATACAGCAGTCCCCAACCACCAGGCTGAGGCCCAAGACTGAACTGCAGTACAGTTATTGTAGTCTGGGCCGTGATCGCTAGAGCTGAAGACAATGATGAAGCAGGGAAGCTACGCACTGCACTATGGAGTCTGCTGCTGCCTTATGATAGTATTCATGAATGTAAGGTCCTGGCAGGGCGATTGTTCATGGAAAGATAGAGATCACATGACCCTCCATCTGTGGCCATTATATGGTCAGGAATGTCTCTGGCTGATGAGGGAAAAGACAGGAGGCTTCACTTTACACATCCTCATTATATAGATAGATAGCTTCAGCACAAGCCCCCAATGTATAGATAGGTAGCCCCAGCACATGCCTCCAGTGTATAGATAGGTAGCCCCAGCACATCCCCCCAGTATATAGATAGGTAGCCCAAGCACATACCCCCAGTATATAATTAGCTAGCCCCAGCACACACCTCCAGTATATAGATAGGTAGCCTCAGCACACTATCCAGTATACAGGTATACAGTAACCAGTATACAGGTATCCCCAGCATACCCACCCCCCATTATACAGGTAGCCCCAGCTTGCCTCCCAGTATAAAGGTAGCCCCACCATAAACAGCCTATTGTACCTCCTAACATCTAGGAAGAATGTGATCCAAACAAAAGCATGGAATAAAGGATATGTATTCAATAAAGTTTATTAAATAAGACAATTTACTGGTTAAAAAACTTGGCCCCACAACAGGGGGAACACAAGGCAAAAACGGTTTGAAAACCAGGCAAACAGATCAGGTAATTTAAACAGTGTGAATTAATAATATTGCTATAATAGCCATAAAGATACATACAATGGAATGGGAAGCACGAGAAGATGACATGTGAACAAAGGATTACAAGTGCAATTGTCAGCAGTGTGAATGCGGCTTACCCATATTGGACCTGATCGCTGCCTGGAAGTCAAACGCCCCGACGCGCGTTTCGGCTGCTGCACAGCCTTCGTCTGGGGGTAGAGTCTTCAGGGCAGCGAGCCACATTAAAAACCTTTTAAGAGCCAATGAGCGTGCTGGATGAATTGTCACGTGACCGCATGGTTGATCACACAGTGACACCAAGATATCGCGTGATGTCGGGCATGCCGCGCGTGCGCACAATGCTTGTTTCGCCTGGTGGATGACGCAATGTTGGGTGCGCTGTGATGTACGGGTATCGTAGGACTTAACATGCCGCGCATGCGAATCACGAGAGGACAGCTGGAAAATAGATAAGGGTAAGTTTTATCGTAGAAACGTCCCTGTGTGATCAACCACGTGGTCACGTGACAATTCATCCAGCACGCTCATTGGCTCTCAAAAGATTTTTAATGTGGCTCGCTGCCCTGAAGACTCTACCCCCAGACGAAGGCTGTGCAGCAGCCGAAACGCGCGTCGGGGCGTTTGACTTCCAGGCAGCGATCAGGTTTGTTATGGGTAAGCCGCTCTTATACTGTTGACAATTACATTTGTTACTTTTTGCTTACATGTTATCCCCTTGTGCTTCCCATTCCTTACTATGTACGCACTTCTATGGCTATTACAGCAACATCATTAACTTACATTGTCTAAATTACCTGATCTGTTTGCCTGGTTTTCAAACTGTTTTTTGCCTTGTGTTCCCCCTGTCGTGGGGCCAAACTTTTTAACCAGTAAATTGTTTTATTAAATAAACTTTATTGAATATGCATTTATTTTTGTATTATTTTCTGCTTTCGTTTGGATCACACTCTTCCTAGATTTTAGGAGGTACAATTGGCTGTTAGTATCAATTACCAACATAGCTACATGGTGCCTATCTATATAGGGTTATAACATTTAACACAGAATAGCTATATGCTACAATACAATATATTGCATAATATATTATACTTTACCCTATATTTCTGGCTTGTTCTAAACTCTTTTGTCACTAATTTGTACTGTGGATTTTTCACAGATTCTGGAACTACCACCACCATGGATTTTAAAGCCAGAGAACAATCCTGGCTTACACAACTGAATCTGGTTTTTAATGAGGCCGCATCAGGTGGGGATGCAAGCGGTCAGGTCGGTGTAAGTGTGGCACAGAGCAGATTGAAGAATCTGCTACATAAACGCATGAAAATTTGGTGGAACAAAGCTTTTTTGGAAAAATATATTGAACGCGGGTTGATACCTAGAGGACTACGCATACAAGTATTCCCGTCTTTTGCCATTGATGATGAATCTTTCATCACAGGCTGGGAAGATATCTGCACAAACGGCTCAGTTAAATTTATGGAGATGCTCATTAAACTTAACAAAAAAACGCTTGAGCAGATAGAGCTGGAAATTGAAACTATACGGAATTCCTTGACATCTTTGACTTCGTCTGAGAGTCTAAAAACTTTTGAAAAAACATTAGACACGGACTTCACCAAATGGGAAAAAGAGATATGTGACTTTAAGTCAAAAAAATTCCAAAGAGACCTAAATGATTTAACACAAAAAAATATGTATAGATGGAGACGCTCTCCCAGTAATATGGGGAGAAGACGTACGATGAGTCAGGCGTCATCTGTATCCTCTCTAGCCTCCCAGAGTGATCGAGATGACAACTCTCGAATGGATCTAAGACCACAAGGGACAAAGAGGAAATACTATCCCCCCCAATCTGCTAACAAACGACGCTTAGAGACACGCAGCACAAAAATGGATAACTCACTAAAGGTAATAAATCTGTCCGAACGTATATTAACGCAGAATGAAATTAGTGTTTTAGAAAGAGGTTTATCCTTTTCTCCCTGCGCTAACTTTGACATCTTTTCAGCCATAAAAGACCTTCACATTTTCGGAAGAACTTTACTGTTTAAGAAATGGTTCCACACCACCGACGCAAGTGAAATATTTGATACTCCGGAGGAAATTGAAGCAGTAAGGATTCTTGAAGAACTACATAATGAGAACATCCCACAGAATGACATTCCACAATGCATTAAGAGAAGATCCCAACGATTCCCTCCACTCAATTCGTGCCCAGCTGTTGATTTATTCGTCAAGGTTGTCTCCAATGAATTTTCACAAATTCAACATAAGGTTAGTCGCGACAATCTCTCTAATCAAGAGAGACACTGCATTAACAATCTCAAACGCGATAAATCTATTGTGATTAAACAGGCAGATAAGGGGGGGAATTTAGTTATCTGGCCACATACAATGTATGAAAAGGAAGCGTATCGCCAGCTTAATGACACGCAATGTTACAAGCGTTTGACCTACAATCCAACCATCAAATTTACAAATGAATTGAATAAGATACTGGCACAAGCAGTGCACAGTAAAACCATCAGTAAAGAACTGTCTGTTTGTCTCCAGGTCTCTGATCCCGTAACTCCCACACTGTATCTTCTACCGAAGATTCATAAACATGCCACACTACCTCCGGGAAGACCAATAATCTCTGGACGAGGGTCTTTGACAGAGAATGTAAGTAAATTTATCGATCACCATCTGAAAAAAATCGTGGAATGTTTGCCTTCGTATACCAAAGATACCACTGATCTACTGTGCAAAATCGATGGATTGCACATTGATGACAATATGTATCTAGTGACTTGTGATGTAGAATCACTTTATACCTGTATTAGACACGCTGATGGCATACGGGCAGCACGCTACTTTCTCTCCATGGAAAACCTGCCTCTTGATCTTACTGATTTCCTAATACAACTTTTGGAATTTATTCTCTACCATAACTTCTTTACGTTCGGCGGGTCCTTTTTCCTACAGCTCCAGGGGACAGCTATGGGGGCAGCATGCGCTCCCTCATATGCAAATTTGTTCCTGGGGCTGTGGGAGAGGGACCTTCTGGCGGGCGATCATCTGTCGTTAATGGACCGGGTCACGTTTTGGGCCCGGTACATTGACGACATTTTGATCGTCTGGAGAGGCAACCTGGAGGAATTGAGAAACTTCTTCTGTCAATTAAATCAGAACCCATACAACATTAAACTAACTTATGAAGTTCACAAGACCACTGTGACTTTCTTAGATGTGAAGTTAACAAAAGACAGTAATGGTTTTTTACAAACCAATGTATTTAGAAAGGAGACAGCGGTGAATGCATTATTACACGCTTCATCTTCTCATCCTCCCCAGACAATCCGCGCGATCCCTACCGGACAGTTCCTTAGGGTACGCAGAATCTGTTCCACGGATGAGGAGTTTGAGACGCAAGCAAAGGAATTAAAAATACGATTTCAACAGCGTGGGTATAGTAATCGATCAATAAAACAAGCATATTCAAGAGCGAAATCTACAACACGCCAAACTCTGTTACATCCGTTGCCTAAGACGTCCAACTCAGCTAAGGTAAGATTCATTACCGATTACCATTCACAATGGCAACATATGAGGGATGTTCTGCGAAAACATTGGTCGATTCTACAAACCGATCACACAATATCTCAATACATTAATGCCCAACCCAGCATTACGGCACGTCGCTCGAAAAACCTACGAGACCTACTGGTCCGTAGCCATTACGAGGCAGCTAAACCCAAAACCATTTTCAACTCTAGACCACCAGCATGGGGCTGCAGACCATGTGGCAGGTGCATTGCCTGTCCCAATATAGTATGTGCCACAACATTTCATGATTCTACAGGTACAAAAGAGTTTAAAATCACTCAAACAATCACCTGTAACACAAGGGCAGTTATATACTACGCTACCTGCCCATGTGGCATGATCTATGTAGGCCTCACTACACGCGAATTAAAAATCCGCGTACGGGAACACATGAGAGACATCATTTCTGCGAAAAAAGATGATTACAACACTGATGGCAGACCAATAGCCCAACATTTCAAAATCCATCACAATGCTGACCCTCGTGGTTTCTCTGTGCGGGGCATAGATAGAATCATGACCAATATTCGAGGAGGCCCTATACAAAAACGACTTGCGCAACAAGAAGCACGATGGATTTGGGTATTGAACACACTTCAACCCAAAGGATTAAATGAAACATTAAGCTTTGTTCCTTTTTTATAGAATCACATCTATTTCTGCTCTGTGTACCACACTCCGCCGATCCTGACCTGAGTTATCCCTCAGGGCAATAGTGAGGTAACCACGTTTATGGTTCCCCCTCACTTTTTATGTGTTGTTGTATTTCTATGTTTTTAATTCATTTTCCAATTTGTTTTGCCACAGTTTCTCTCTGAGCCTTTTGAGTTCCCGTGTCAGATGTATGGGCGCTGCAGGAATTTTCCACCTCAGTGTTCTTATTCATTCGCCATATATTCCTTATGAACAACTATCTCCCATGATTCTCGAGTGGACAATCTACTCTTAAGCAATGGTTTTAACAATAGAAAATCATCTTTTGATAGCGGGTCTCTTCATTATAAATTCATCATAAATTTTCGTTTTGATGAACAAATGCACTAACTCTTTTGTACCATAATTTTATGTTTGTGTATGTAGCACTCTTCCCTATTCACTCACCTCACCCCCTTCACTATCACGTCCGTCACTCCTTCACTTTCCCTCCCCAATTCACATCACAATAATTTCTTTTGTTTTTTCAACAATTTGTATAATATGTAAGCATCAATTCACTTCATTGCTTGCATTTTTTGCATTTTAAATTTGCATTTTAATAGCAATTAGCACTCTATACAGATATTTCTAGCTTGAATTGACCACTATCTGTTAGTGTTTAGAATATTATCATTAATAATGAAAAAGGATAGATTTATCCTCTGATCCCTATCATTCTTAGTATTATGGGTATTATCGTATTTTCACTTGTGTTTTTTGCATACACTCAATAAGTACATTTGGTAGGTCTTTAAGAATCCTTTTTTCACTCTAGGTTACTTTTAATATGAAAGTGCTTTTTAATGATCATGTACAATGTCCATTTTCAATGTAGGTTTTTACGATAAACTTAACCTTTACTTCATTCTATAGGTGTCCTCCCGGGATGCGATTGCGCGGCAGTTAAGTCCCGCGATACGTACATCACAGCGCACTTAACACTACCAGGCGAAACAAGCATTTGCGCACGCGCGGCATGCCCGACATCACGCGATATTCTGGTTGTCCCTGTGTGATCAACACGTGGTCACGGACAATTCATCCAGCACGGCTCATTGGCTCTCAAAAGTTTTAATGTGGCTCGCCTGCCCTGAAGACTTACCCCCAGACGAAGCTGTGCAGCAGCCGAAACGCGCGTCGGGGCGTTTGACTTCCAGGCAGCGATCAGGTATTATGGGTAAGCCGCGCATACTGTGACAATGTACATTGTATCTTTGTTCTAATGTTATCTTCCTTGTGCTTCCCATTCCTTATATGAGCACTTTATGGCTATACAGCAACATCATTAACTACATGTTCAAATTCCCTGATCTGTTGCCTGGTTTTCAAACTGTTTTTTGGCTTGTGTTCCCCTGTGTGGGGCCAATTTTTACCAGTAAAATGTTTATTTTAATAAACTTTATTGAATATCATTATTTTTGTATATGTTTTGCTTGTTTGGATCACCATCTCTCCTAGATGTTTAGGAGGTACAATTGGCTGTTAGTATAATTACCAACATAGCTACATGGTGGTGCCATATCTATATAGGGGATAACTTTAACACAGAATAGCTATATGCTACAATACAATATATTGCATAATATATTATACTTTACCCTATATTTCTGGCTTGTTCTAAACTCTTTTGTTACTAATTAAAGGAGCAGACTTCTTCTAAGTTTTTATTTCTAATAAATAATTTTAATCTTTATTGAATATACAAGGAAAATGCTAACACATCATAGATAAAAATTAGATATAAGTAATCACAAACCTAAAACACCAAGGAAGGAGGATGATAAAGTAAAAATAAGCATATAAATAATCTTGATCGTTTTGTTTTTTCGATAATAACCATGGGGTGAGCATTTAAAGTAAACCTACCATGAGGAATCTACCATGAGAAGTAGATGTGATGGTAGATTCCTCCGTGCCTCTGCACTAATGTGTAAGTTAATCCTGGAATGACCTAACTTGTAAAAACGTTATTTAAGTAATATGTAAATTAATGCAGAGGCTACTGGGGCGTGTACTAGTCTGGCCGGAAACTGGCAGCTAAGGCTACTCCATGCCCCAATAGCCTCTGCAGTTACTTTACATATTACTAAAATAAAGTTTTTAATAAGTTAGGTAAATTCCAGTATAATTAAATTACAGATTATGGCAGAGGCCAGCAGGACAAATCTACCATCAGATCCTCATTTTAGGTTTCCTTTAAATTGGGCTTGGATACAAGCCATTAAGGGTTTGTCAATTTACCATTTTCTATAAAGAAGGATCTACCAATGAGAGAGAGTTTATCTATAAACTTAGGCTACTGGCATAGAAATGTGTGCAATTATAGACTTCGAGCGGTCTGTGTTTCATCGGCTTGTGATGTCCAGTTACATTTTGATGAAAAATCATAAAAGACCGTTTGAGGTGGAAACTCCGGCAGAAATAGGGTCTGCTCCAGGCAGTCAGCTGATACTACACTCGTGTTTATGAGTTTATAGAAATACATGGAGATGTATGCTAGATGTGGGAACAAAAGCGAGCACATAGCAAAAATCAACAATCATGTGCATGTAGACGTAGAGGCCCTAACATATCAATAGTGGTCCAATATGCCTTAGTGCCGTTTGCCTCACTCGTGTGCACTTTGCGCCAGATAATCCAATAATGTTGCACATTGTTAGTAAATCTGGTCCATTTTTAGGATGTGAAACAGTTGCAACTTTTTTTTTCTTCGAGGCACTTTGCTTCATGATATTGAGACAGAATTGTTGCGAACAGTGTAATAATAAATGTGGCTCCGACTAAACACCACCACGACCCTTTAGGTGCACAGTTTTCTAAAGTGTCGTACAAAATGAAACTGCAATACAAAAGTGGCACAAACAATTCATAATTACATGCGCAAGATCCAAAGACATTCTTTTTAAGGTGGTCAAGGAAGGACAAGAATTATCATAATCTTGTGGTTCAAAAGTTTTCAACATAATAACTTGCAACAACAAACAGAAACTTGCCCTTGATCCAATATGGCGGGCATATTATGACCACAGCTTAAAAAGTAGACCCCCTTGCCCATTACTTCCTTGATTTTTCAGGATGTTTCCAGGGACGTTCAACCCTGTATATTGCTAGTAAGTTAAAGGAAACCTACTAAGGTAGATCTAGTGGAAGGTTACTATAATGTAGTGTAGCCTAAAGTTTTCTGTAATAAAACTTTTGTGCCCCAGAACTTAATGTAACTTTAATGTAATATATATACAAATTTTCAGGCTACGGGGGCGCGGAGTAGCTGCGCTGTGGAGCAGGAGCTACGGCTACTCCACCACCAGTAGCCTCTTTCGATCCCAGATAAGTTTTATTAAGTTCTGGGGCACCAAAAATTTTATTACAATAGTATTAGGGTACACAACATTACAGTAACTTGCCACCAGATCTACCTTAGTAGGTAAATCCGTGATGGAAGGTTTCCTTTAACCTCACTGTTCAACATCCTACCTTCAACTTTACATTTTTCCTTGTTCTACCAAAATATCTTGTGACTTTGGTGAGCCCTGGGTTGGATGTGACTACACCTACAACATTAAAATATTAGATTTCTTACACTGCAGTTCAATGCTGAGGAGCCATTTCTTTCGTACTAAGTTAGGGATGTTAAGTGGGTAATGCATCTCTCAAAAATATGCCCGTATAAGAAAGTATAAATTGCTTTTATAATGGGAAAAAAAAACTTTCCTCCCCATTACGGGAAATAACATCCTTTCTCCAATGACTTTGCTCACCCCTGTTATCTATAAAAACATGAAATGTTCAAAGAAAGCAGCACTAGGAAAATGTCCTCCCATGCTGAGAGCCAAATGTTAGCAGTGTTAAAAAGAGGTGGCGGAGCAATGAGAGGGATTACGAAAGTATTTAATGTAGCCGAGTGCAAAGGTGCAGCGTCTTTACACAACATAATCTTATAATGGCATGATAATAATTACATTAATCATAATGAGCTCGTTGGCCGACGCAGAGATGAATTACGTTACTGAGCAAGAATGCTTCACCGCTTCACTACTAATTGGTGTCCATTCAGCAGAAACAAAGGTTTTTTAACTAATATCCCAGGACAGTGTTACTACAGTAAGAAGCTTCTCTATTAAGTCTTATTGTAAGGGAAAAATTTTGCCCAAAGAAGTCTTTACACCTAAACGGTTCAAGAGCGCATCCAAGTCTGAAGAGCGGTTGGCGAATGATTCAACTTCTGGCGGCTCTTGGTCTTTTTGCATAATAGGAAATCATTTATCATCGTTATATTACGGTAAATGCCTGGTGGATTAAAAAAGAAAGATAAATTTAAACATTCAAAACAAAGGGGTTTTACAAAAGGGGTATAAGGAAATAAAATTTAATCTGCTCTGGCTTCCTATTTCAGTTTCGTGGCTCCAGCTGGTTCACCAATGCTACTGGCTGGGCCGAAAGTGTTGACGGTCATAGGACCGCTACAGCCAATCAGTGACTCCCCCCATTGGGAGCTAGTGAAAGGTAAGTATACTTTATTTTCTTGAACCTTCTTTAGTCCCAACATGGGGGGTGGTTATCAAAGTTCCCAGAAAATCAGTTTATTTCACAAATAAATTAGGTACTGGCTATTCACAAGATAAGTGATAAATGCATCATCTCTGAGGGGCCTAATTGATGATATCCCCTTAAGAATAGGGCAATGGAGAATTGGAAAATATGACATATATCCATAATTTAGGGTCATAGGTAGAGATAAGCAGTTTGGGTTTCGGGGTTAAGGTGCATACTGTGCAACCTGGACATATTCCAGGATTGGTGCCAACTAGCCATGGCATCAGTCTCCAGAGGTGTCCTTCTGGCCATTCATATCCATGGTTAGTTTGCATGGGGCGTAAATTTGCCAGATTTTCTTTTCGGCCGCCAATGCAGCAATATGTCCTGTCACGCTGGACGCATCTGAACCCCGAGCATAAACTAAAAGTTCATGTTCACTCATGTCTAGTAATAGGGGGTTCAGATGTTGCACCAAGGTTCAGGAGCCCAAAATGTGCCTTCTTCCCATATTAAGAGACCACTTTAATAGTCAATACATTGTAGTTGGTGGTGTTGGTGCAGATTTTGCACCTACCCTCCAGCATCACATTATACCAATGTTGGTGTCCATAATATCTAATTATTGTACCTGTACCTATTGTAGTGTTCTACCCTAGAAAAAGGAGTTGCAAACAGTCCTGAATAGGGATGGACAGCCCCATTCTAGTTCGGGTTACTTAAAGTTAGTTCCAGGGTTGTTTATGGGTACTGGACCCAAACATGAATGCTCAACCCCACCAGTAACACCCATGATCAGTCCCTGCACCCCTTAAATGCCCCCTGCAATACCGTGATGTCATCATGGAGTGCAATCATAGTTAACAGTAATGTAAGTTAACATTTTAAGAGATAACAGTTGTGATCGGGCCAACATCGTTTGCGGGTGTTACTGCCTGCGGATTGAGCCTAACACCGAACTTGACCTTCTTGCTTGAGTCTGCCCATCACTAGTCCTAAATCAGGATTATAGTGAATTTGTAGCATAAAGCTCAGAAAATTCACCTTGTACCATCCATAAGTGGAGCATTCCTTAGTGTCAGGGGTGGTACTTCAATGCCAAAGTTTATACCAAGAAGAGAAAAGGGCCCTATACTCCAGCACACACACTTGTTAAATACCTGCACAAGCCGTTATATCACAGGACAAGAATTATACACACAGTGATGTCACAGTACAGGGA
The DNA here is from genome assembly GCA_019512145.1 of Engystomops pustulosus. NCBI lineage: Eukaryota > Metazoa > Chordata > Amphibia > Anura > Leptodactylidae > Engystomops > Engystomops pustulosus. The sequence continues at coordinate 198,063,942 of CM033645.1, read as the reverse complement.
TAATACACACAGTGATGTCAAAGTACAGGGATAATACACACAGTGATGTCACAGTACAGGGATAATACACACAGTGATGACACAGTACAGGGATAATACACAGAGTGATGTCACAGTACAGGGATAATACACACAGTGATGCCACAGTACAGGGATAATACACACAGTGATGTCACAGTACAGGGATAATACACACAGTGATGTCACAGTACAGGGATAATACACACAGTGATGTCAGAGTAAAGGGATAATACACACAGTGATGTCACAGTACAGGGATAATACACACAGTGATGTCACAGTACAAAGATGACACACACAGTGATGTCACAGTACAGGGATAATACACACTGTGATGTCACAGTACAGAGATAATATACACAGTGATGTCACAGTACAAAGATGACACACACAGTGATGTCACAGTACAGGTATAATACACGCAGTGATGCCACAGTACGGGGATAATACACACAGTGATGTCACAGTACAGATATAATATACACACTGATGCCACAGTAGATATATACTATAAACACTGATGTCACAGTACAGGGATAATACACACAGTGATGTCACAGTACACAGATAGTACACACAGTGATGTCACAGTACAGAGATAATACACACAGTGATGTCACAGTACAGGGATAATACACACAGTGATGTCACAGTACAGGGATAATACACACAGTGATGTCACAGTACAGAGATAATACACACAGTGATGTCCCAGTACAGGGATAATACACACAGTGATGTCACAGTACAGAGATAATACACACAGTGATGTCACAGTACAGGGATAATACACACAGTGATGTCATAGTACAGGGATAATACACACAGTGATGTCACAGTACAGGGATAATATACACAGTAATGTCATAGTACAGGGATAATACACACAGTGATGTCACGGTACAGATACAGGATTACTCAGCTCAGCTGTGAAATTAAATAAACAGGAGTATATCAAGAATGATGTCGCAGTACAGGGAGAATGACCACTATAATACCACAGCAGAAGAGTAACACACACTACAATACAACATATCAGCAAAGAAAATACATACAATAACAATATCAAGGGGAGGTTTGTTAATGTCTCACAGGAATGATAACGAAATGAGGTCACATCACTGGAATAAGACAAGAATTTGTGAGATAGTGGGTACACTGCCGGTTACCAAATAAACCATTAATAATTAGCTCGACAGATTTTGATGGAATTGGAATTTGTGTTCTTCCCATGGAACCCAAAGATAAGCAGCTTTACACAGAGCAGCTCTCTCCCATGACCCTGTGACAAAGATTATGACATGAACAAGACTCCACAAGGTGAGTAATGAATTTGGAGGAGACATCACATTAAAATTCCACTTCCAAATCTCCTTAATGTGAACTCTTTCCTTATTAATGGCTGCCCATGACACCTCCTTCCCATAGATCAGCTATATGGTATGGTCCACAAATCAACTGCGGCTAATTTATATGAGGACTGGTGGTAGAGGCCACTCGTCCATGTTTGTACAATCTGCTAACATCAGGCTCTTATTTTCACAATGTCTCCATCTTCTTAATGATCCCTCAGACACGAAGGATAGAGAGGATGAAAGAATTTTACAGTATCAAATGTCTTCCAGAACGTAGACTGTGAGAAGATGCCATGAGTCGATACAAGAAGATGTATGAATTTGCTGAATCGGGATGAAAAAATGATAAAAAGTTCAGACTCCGAAACAAATTGTGTCTTTTTCTATAAGCCAAATGTTCTATAATGATCATTTTACACCAAATATACTCATACCCTATGTCCTCTAGACGAGTCCTTTAATAGGAGCTTCTCCACCAATTTCCTCAAAGTTGGAATTGTTTCTCTATCCTCCACCATTCACGAGCAATCATTGCTATTAATTTATTATCTGAAATATTGTAAAGGTGGTTATACTGCTGCCAGGAACCACTCACCGGATGCCAAGCTTTAGTTGATTATTACAGGTTTTCTTTAGGACACCCCACATTAGAAAGGTCATAGATTTCCAATTAGTCGTAAATGTGTAGCATGAGCGAGCCACACAAGCGGAGGCTACCTTGCGGCAGAAGGTAACCTCTATTGTGCCGGTTCATGATGAGACACATGCACCATGTCTCACTCAACTCATTCATCCATTCATTTTCAATGGATATCAGTGGGGTGATGTTCAAACGGCATAATTTTACGGGCTTTAAGCAATGGCACACAACCTGTTGCATGCAGCCCAATAGTGTTCATGAACCCCAATGCATGGATCACTGGAGTCCACCAGATCGGTAAGGTGGTGGTAAGATTTTGCATTAACTGAGACGGAGCTCCTACGGGGGTCAACTCCATCCATGTACCCGGCAAGGCTGAGCATGCATGTCTTTTAAAAAGAAAAAAGGACTAAGTCACTGCCAGAAACCTTATTCAGCATTTTAAATTCTAATTTTCTGTCTGGTGAATTTGGACAACATTAGGGATCAGCGGATCGGTTAAGGTTCCCCTAGTTTGGCTAAACCCAAACATGAGAGTTCTGTTCAAGCTTGGTATGCTCAACCCTACTCGGTAACCCGGTGGTGCTGGTGGGGACCCTGAGCTATGGGTGTTTACTCTGCTTGTATGGGAACTGGGGGGGCTGATGGGTCTTGGTGCTTGTTTGTGCTGCAGTGGTGGATGCTGTGAATGCACACAACCTGGCATAGAGACCTACTAAAATTAGGTGACTGTGGTATGGTTAGTGGGCTTTTGCAATACGATCAAAATGTGACTAAGAACCTCAAGCTTGTTTTGGTACTGTAGCCTAGATGCAATGGATCATTGTATAATGCGTGCAGGGCCGGCACCAGCACTGGTCACACATGGGAAAGAGCCAGGGCCCTGAGCACCTGGGGGGACCCACATAAGCTGTATATAAGGAATCTATATTGGTGAGGGGGGCTGTATCTAATGAATCCATAGGGTGTTAGGGGGCTTACATAAAATAACCATGTGAGGGCTGATTGGAATGATAATCTAGGGGCCTACTGATACCTGGAACCGACCCTGATTGCATGGTTGTGCCGTCCAGATCTTTTACTTTCCAAATGTTGGTATACTCAACGAGAACTATACATACGCACTCGCCTCTCAATAGCTAAAGGGTATTTTGGACACTAAACCCTTATATTCACGGTATGTTTTCCAAAAGTCCCCAGTTCCCCCAAAGTCCCTTTTAAAATATTCTACTTGCAAAAGGCTAAAAATTAGATATTGTAGCGTAGCTTAGAACACTCCATCCGATATGGAGAACCTCATAGTGAGAATGAATTTGCATATTGTAAATAGAGAAAAGCCTAGATAAATGATAGCTACTACGGACTCCTAAATTTAGCTGAAAAATGGCTGAGCTGTATTTCTCGCGGCCACTGACAGATCCCATCACAACAATTTATACCTATCTCCAACCTCCGGCGCGGCAGATCGCGGTTTAATGGCGACTCACTGTGCTGATTCCCATCAAAAACTCTAGATGAAAGATCTCCGGCCATCACCGTCCTCCCTGTGACATAAAATATATTGAGAATTCCCATTTGCATGTGTAAACAAACTTCTGTCCTCGAGCCGAGACGTCTTCCGAAATTAATTATCTACTTTAAATCCAGTTTCTTGCCTAAATTTTCCAGCAAAAAGCTTTCTGAGACACGAGCCCTTATCTCCATTACCCAGAAATATGTGTTTTTTATGCCAATAACTGTAGTAATGTGGTAAATTATTGATAGGGTCTGAACTATTTTATGGCTAATTATAAAAATAATGAGCCGCTCATCAAAGTAGCTTCATGTTTAAACTCTGCGGAGGAGAAAGAAGGAGAAGAAAATCATCTTTTCCCTTCTATCTGACAGTTCACACGTTCCCTTGAACATCACAGGAATATTGTCTGCGCGAGGAATGGAATAGACCAGGCTGGAGATTATAGTATTATCACACATTCTCTATAACACTGTAAAAAAAAACACAGGAAGCTTGTGTTTTCATATTTTATCTGCTGGAGACACAAAACTGTCAGTCATCGGGGCGGCTTAGAAGTATAGTAAAGAAAAACACATATTACAAGTCATAGAAGCTAAAATATGCAGATTGAATTTATTACATTTCTATTAAAAGTTGCTGATGGCAAGCTGACGTTTGACTATGATATAGAAATTTGTTTTAGAGAAAACCTACATTCCCCAAAAACAGGAAAAAGGAAATCTACCATCAAAATCCATCATGATAAACCAGGGACACTTATTCATAGATCCAGCCATTGAGACTGTGATAATATTCTTATATTTATTATCCATGGTCTCCTTCATTCTAAAATCAACTTTTAAAATTATGCTATGAGCCTGAAGGGCTTTGGGGGGGGCTACTAGGGCCACTTTGTACTACAGCTTCACGGGCTGTTACACTGTCTCCCTCTCTGCTCCATTAGCACTTCCAACTCCCTCTGCCTGATGTAATCTCACAGGAACAGAAGAGGGGGAGAGGGGAAGTCATCCTGCACAGTCTAACCATCTGTGAAGCTACAGCATTAAAGGGCTCTGGTAATGCCCCCCAAAGCCTTTTGGGCTCATTAGCATAATTATAAAAGTTGATTTTAGAAGTAAGAATAACAAATATAATAGGATTACCAAAGTCACGGTGCCCGGATGTACGAGTAAGTGTCCCTGGTTTAGCATGCTTATCAACTCGATCAGTTTTGCCATCTGCAGGCTGTATCTGAAATTTTCGGTTGCCACTCAGTAGGAGCATGGAGACCAAACAGTACCTGAAAAAAACAGGAAGAAATAAGCTCGGAGAATGTTTTGCTCCAGAATCAATAAGTACAATTGTGAAAAAGACCTTTAAATTGAGGCATAAAATTTACTCTCAGATACAGCACAATACTTAAAGCGTCACTGTAAATTTATAGTGATTTTACCAAAATATTATATGTGATTCTACCTTTGAAAACAAGCAAAACGAGGCCTTCTTTGTGCTGCTCACCCTTTTCTTTCCACAGTTATGGAATATTCTTGTCAGAACTCGCTTCTTGCTGGAAAACCACACCCAGAGCTGCTTGTGATTGACAGCTGCATTTCTGATCCTGGGAAAGCTGGGTGTGTCTCTGTAATCATTTTGCCTGCAGCTTTGGTTTGAGTGATGGACGGCTGAGCCAGTCAGTGCTGGAGGCAGTGTCCATTACTGCCTTATATTCTGCCTAGTCCTTCATTTGGTGCTGGTTATTGCAGTCTATCTGTGTATCTAGTGCTCTTGCGTTTCTTGCTATTCTGTGTACTGACTTCTGCTTTGCCTACTGACCATTCTATTTGCTATACGTATCTGTACCTTTGACGCCATCTTGGTTTTGACCCGGTTTGTTTGACTCCGATTGTCTGTCTGTATCTGTTGTTTGTCCCTCAGTATTCTCCTAATGTGATCCCACCTTCCTGTCTGTCTTGTGTCGGTTGCTGTTGCAGTGTGAACACTGACCTATCTGTATCCCGCTTACCTGTCCGCTCCCCCATCCAGCAGCTACCAAACGAAGTAGGTTTTCCTGTCATCTTGTAGGGTCACTCAGGGAACGTCAAATAGGTTCCTGATAGTGGGTTCCAGGGCGGTTTATCTGCTTTAGGCAGGGCCTTAGCCCGCAAGGAGGACGCCGGGTGAGTTCGCCACCACCTACCTGTCTGACAGCTAGCGCCAAGCCTGTTTGTGGTTGTGCGGTTGCTGGACATGTACTGACATTTCTGTTCTGAAAATGTTTGACAAAAAACTTTTTTCACCAGAGGTGAAGTGGGCGGAGGCCAATGTCTGTCAGTCTATGCCCTCAAGCTGAGGTCAGTTAGCTTTTCCACAGATCCCATGATGCAGCAGAGCTCAGCAGACACTACAGACACTATGGGGGTCATTTATCTTATTTCCCCCCTTCTCTGAGCTCTTTTTGCACCAGTTGTGAGTCTATTTTTTGCACCTCATTTGTCTTTTTTGTTTTGGCTCTTTGTCAAATGTAGAGTTTTTTTGTTGCACAAATCATATCATTGCCTCTCCTAAGCATAGTCAGGACTGGCGTCTTGTTGCGCAATTATTTTCCCCCATATAGGCACAATAGTATAATAAATCGGGTGCAAACATCTGTAAAGAGGTGCAATGTATTGACAAATAGGGTGCAAAAACACACGTCGAATTGAGGCATAAGATTCCAAAAACCCCCCACAAAATTGGCGCAAAACAGCCATTAGGCAGCAAAAAGGTGAAAAAACACCAACGGCAAGGGAAAAAATATATAAATGACCCCCTATGTGCAGCCTCTGTTTACAGTTCATGACCTTCTATTTACAAACAATCTGCAAAAGCAGCAGCTTAGAGCAGGAGAGAAGAGAAGCCTGTAGGATTTAGCAAATAGTACAGAGAAGTGTCCTGTGTAGCAGGATGACCTCACTGGTGTCTGAGAAGGATACTGGCCCGAATTATAGGGGTGCAGCAGGAGATCAGCGGTGGGGTATCCCCTCCAGGAGAAGCCACTGCTGAGGAGATCACTAGGTGCAGGGTGTCACACACCTGGGCTCTGCTGTGAGGATCATTCTTATGCTGGGGGGTGGGAGAGAAACAGAGAGGAGCTTGTAGCATGTAAGACGCCGAATCTAACATTACGCCTAAACTGCGCCTAAGTAAAGTGTTTAATAAGATGCAGGAACTCATCACAGATGGTTGTACCTTGTGATAATTCTGGCACAACAATGCACCAGAATATAGGTGCAACAACTACACTTAAGCGCAGAACAGTGATACATCTGGACAGAAAATTCTAAATTCCACATGAAAAAATCTCTTCATCTATGTTACACAAGGTAGGAAACTGTATTATTCTGGGGCTAAATATAACCGGCAGCCCTTACCAGCATCTTTTCTACCGGTTTTTGAGATCTCCTTGTACACAGCGTTAGGTCCGGTGAATAGGAGAATATTGTGTGCAGATCAAGCTGGGCTGTTTTACCATTGATGGTTTAGTGGCCTCAGGAAATAATTCGCTCTTATTTCATGCGATTTCTTCATTAGTAACAGGTTACAATGGATTATTGATTTAGAAAAAAAAAATATTCAATGGACCCCAAATTAATTCTTTGGTTGCTATAACATGACATGAAAAAAAAAAATAGCCGGAATAGCGGTGTCCATTATTGCGCTATATTGTGTTCTGTGAATCGTGTGTCCGCAGTGCGAGCTCAATAGCACAGCTTGCGGCCCTACTCCATTGTTACAACTGGATGTTGTTTGAGGGGCCGGTATACAGAGTATTAGCCGGACTGTGGCGTCTATTTCATGCCTTTTTCCTGTGATGTCGTAATTACAATTTTTTTTATACTTTTCAATGCACTATAATTATTGCACATTATTTATAATGTGTCACACATTCATACATACAGGAAAAGTGGATCTGTATTCAAGATACTAGCAAGAAGGCTAAAATAATAACCATTACACAAAAAGGGAATTGAATTGAGAGGTAACACAATAGGCAGTAATGCTGCTTATGTACAACTGACAGGTTGTATGTGAATACAAAGGTAGAACGTTAGGCCGGGTTCACATTAGCGCTGGGGATTTTATTGTTATGTTCCTTTATAGTAGCATAATAAAATATGTATAAATATAAGCCCCAAGTATTTCAAATAACGAAAACCTACAAACAGGGTCGGCTCCAGGTTTCAGTAGGCCCCTGGGCGGCAGAGCCTCAGTGGGCCCCTTTGCAGTGAACTCACATGGCGGCATTAAAAATTTAGAAACAAAAACTGTCCCTGTTCCCTAAAATATTCCCTAGTTTATCAACCGAAACAGCCCCCACACTTCTTAAATATCTATGCAAGCAGAACGTGCAAATTCCACCAGAAAACTGGTGCAAAACACTTAGTAAATGTGCCCCAACTTATAAATATATCAAATGCACATATTACATAGCAATTTTTACAACTTATTAATTTTATGAATACTTTTTTTTTAGGAATTAACACTTTTATGGTTGGTTAGTTTGCACCACAAAACCTTAAAGGAAACCTACCACCAGAATGAAGGATTTATAAACCAAGTACTGTACACTTTCATGCGGGTGTGTGCCCCCTCTGGCAGGATCCGCTCTTCTTTTAGATTCTTGTGCCTTCATTTTTACAAAAAGAAATCTGTAAAGGAAAACTACCAGTAAGATTAACAAAAAACAAGTTACACAAACTCACCTAAGATCCTCTTTATCCCGATCCCGGTGAAGTTCTTCTTTAATCTTGTCACGCCAAAATCGTGTCGGAAAAATACTTCTGAAGCGGCGCGGCGAGACATCCTGCTAATTATTCATGCTGGGAGAGCGAGGGGATGTCGCCCGAGAGATACCTTCCTCTACCAGCATGGGAGAGGGAGGTATCTTCCAATTTTATTTTTTCCAAGCGATCTCCGATTGTGAAGATTAAAGAAGACAAGCGCCGGGATCGGGATGAAGAGGACCTTAGGTGAGTATGTGTAGTTTGTTTTTTGTTCATCTTGCTGGTAGTTTTTCTATAAAACTTATGAAAATGGATGAGGGGCTTCTGGATCCATATCTGTTAATTGAGTCTGGAGCCCCTCAGGCTCATTTGCATAAATGTTAAAGTGTTTTTTTTTGGAAAAAGAAATAAGAAGCTATAAGAAGAACAGATCCTGCCAGAGGGGGCATACACCAGCATGTAAGTGTGCTTAGTTTACAATCCAGCATTCTGGTGGTAGATGTCCTCTAATAGAAAAGGGCAAACAAACCCATATCCTAAATTGTGGGGCTATGAGAATGTAGCTTTTCAAAATGCAGTAAAATAAAAATATAAAACTCTCTCTTTGAATTCAATTCGGAGTCTTCCAGCGTGTTCTCTACCGCCGAACAGTAAGACGAACGCCTCTCATATATCAAGCTGTATGGTTTTATTTTTTTTTGGACATTTTGATAAATCATACCCATAAAATAACACTAGATTAAGTGAGATTTTACAGTATTTGATAAATCCAGGTCAGAACTAAGGTTTATGTGAGAATATAAACTAACCTTTAAAAAGCACAAGGTGGTAAAGTGGCTCCATTTAATATCCAGACAATGGAAGGTTCATATCAATGACCTGGAAATAACAGTTTACTGTGTTACTTACTATCACTATCTGTTTGCCAAGAAACAATTAAGTTTAATGCAGTTACTGGAATTAATGGGTGAGCGGCCCGGGATTAGCTTTTTGTTGTTTGGAAATTAATAGGCTTTTTTCTTATGTCAGACATCATATTTCAACTAATTCACATTGGCTCCTATTTAAAAAAGGAGTTTTATTAATGAGAAAATTAATTAAATGAATTCATTCTTTAAGTGATATTAAAAAAATGTCAAAATGAAGTAAAATGTTTAAAATAAATGGGAAAAAAATATGTCCTTGTTTCCTGCACTGTGCCTCCCATCCAAATATGTCTCATGTGATTGTTACAGGAAATCACTGGCCTCATCTGTCATTTTATGACTGTTGAGACCAGTTAAATCACATGAATAAAAAGAACATAATTACTAAGGCCACGAAATTGCAGTACAATCACATGCAGGATCGGCTCCAGGTATCAATAGGCCCCTGGGTGACAGAGCCTCAGTGGGCCCTGTTAGGATCAGTGGATCCTCTGGACCACCGCGGGAGATGGAACTAGCCAACACCTGGGACCGGAGTCTAGAGCCCGCCGCAAAGCGGGTTGGACTTGCTGCGGCAGGATACCGCTAGGTCGTTCCCAGGTGCGACTAGCCCGCGGTGGCAGCCGAGGTCGAGGTAGCGGATGACAATCTCGTAGTCAGGTCCAGGCACAGGGTCAGGGCAGGCGGCAGAGATGCAACGTCAAGTCCAAGTCAGGGGTCAGCAACAGGAGGTCCAGGCAGGTGGGAACGGGAACACAGGCACACAGAACACAGCAACACGGAAGAACTTAGGTAACACGGCAACACAGGACTCAGGAGCGGGAACACACAGGAACGCAGGAATACACAGGAACGCAGGAATACTCGCTTGGAAGCTTTCTCTAAGGCTATGAGGCACAAAGATCCGGCAGGGGACACAGGAAGAGGCAGGATTCTTAAAGGTGAGGTGTTCAGCCAGTGCACCAATTAGCGGTGCACTGGCCCTTTAAATTTTCGGCAGGAGCCGCGTGCACGCCCTAGGGGGCGGGGACTTGCGCACACGGCAGTCCGGGGAAGAGCAGGAGCCGGGAAAGGTGAGTGAGGAGACCGGGCTGCAGCGGGGGCACACGGGGGAGCACGGATGTGCCCGTGATCCGAGACAGGGATCGCGGGAGCACCCGTGACAGGCCCCTTTGTAGTGAACTCACATGGCGGCATTAAAAATTCAGACACTATTTTACTGTTCCCTAAAATATTGTAAATTGCAATTACTCTGCCCTTTTGAGCCATGTGTGGCCAATTGGGATGCCTTGGCCAAATGTCCTATAATGTTGGCAACCTGAACATGCCATAGATTTAAATTCTGCAATGCAAGTGCTATAAACTGCACAACTGCAAGCCCACTTGGCATGGAGGTGGTATAAGGGGGGAAATAGTAGCGATTCCTGGCTGTGAGTCTTTATGCCAGTACAAGGCTTGATAAACTCCCCCCCTCCAAATCTCCCTGGGGAGAATTTATCACTGCTTGTACCCATGAAAACTGGGGTAATCCACTCTGTACACCGGATGAGCTCGGAGCGGGAGTTTGCCTCTCCATACAGTAGGCCGACACAGGCCATTCCTGCCCTGCACCTGTGCACTGCCTTTAGCCCTCAATTGTTCAGGCTCAGGCTAGGGCACAATTCTATGGCAGGTCAGACCTGGTGTAGAAGTACCCCACTGGTGCAGTGCATTGCAGGATAGATCAGGCGCGTGCTGGGAGGTGGGGCACCATCAAACGCTGGCCCACAAAACTTAGTGTATTATTAAAGGAGTTGTGCAGGATTAGGTTGTGTACACATAAAGTTTTATGTACACACTCAGCCTATACGTCGGAAAAGCTCTTGATACATACACTGAGCACACATAGATCTATAATGAAAAAGGTATAGTTGTTGCCTCCGTCTGACCACCATATGTCAGATCTGCTCAAAAAGGTAGGATGGAAAGGCATAGCAAGCTACGTTTTCCCATCCTGCTGGCGCGTGCGCTAAGACAATAGCAGTCAATGGGGAGCAGATGCAGTGTATTGCATCCGTTCTCGCAGTCTCGCTGAGCAGATACGTTGCAGGAGGGGGGGGGGGCAGTCCATATTAGGTCAGTGATATAATTGGGAAAACACCCTGTACATCGGCACTTGCCATTTTCCGGGTGCTGCTGATGTGCACTCCTCCCCCTGCATTCAGAAGGAAGGGGTGTTCCCAGGCGATGCATCCCACGTTATAAGCATCCCGTGGGATACGTTTGTGCCATATGTTGTAAGGAAACATCGGAATCCCCCTGACAATCCATATAACTGAATGATGTTTGACTATAAAGCAAAGTTTCCACCAATTGTAATTCACGAGATGGTTGGCTGTGTCCTAGTATTTTAATGCTTCTTTGTCTTGGTGCAGAAGAACCAATTTTCTGAAACACCTGCGTCATGAAATAGTTTCATACTTAACAAGTGATTGGATCTGAACATGACTGATCATCCTTGGGAGATCCATGATTAAAGTTCTGAATGAGTAAGTTTTCTGTACCAAAAAATATAAAATTTTACAATATAATTTTCAAAAAAAAATTGGCTTGTCTGAAGCAGATTTCCTGCAACACATTTTCAGTTCCAGCTTACAGTCACAATTTTCCTTAATAAGATTATTCATTCAGCTGATGGTGTTCTGAAAGGACTTAAAGGGAACCTGCCATCAAAAAGGTCATTATTACCTTATAAGGTAGAAGAAGAGTTGCATGCCGCACCAAGGTAGTAGGTAAAACGAAAAATTTTTATTCCAAAATAGTTAAAAACACATCAGTGAAAGTTGATGATAGAAAATAGCGAGGTAACCTGATGGCATGGAGTGGATAGAAGACTGACAAAATCGCCTACGCGTTTCGGGCGTAACAGCCGCCCTTACTCATGGCTGGTTCTTCAGCAAATGCAGTGTGGATATATGGTCTCATACGCCTACCCCATCAGTGAACTAATAGTATACACCTGGTGGGGGAGGCGGACTTCCGACCCTAAAAACGTACAATAAAACCTCTGTTAAACACTAGATTCTGAATACCAACACGTTAGGATTCACATACGCAATACATGTATAAGTATTTACCTGGAGGAGAAAGGTTAACTTGCATGAATATCATAACACTCAGTAAACATTAACGGAAATACGTCATTAGTAATGTGACTACCCGGACCGGAAGTGTCATTCCTCCGTTTCCCTGGAAACGGGATAACACAACCGCACGGGTATGTTTCAACTAGAAGGGACGGCATCCGTACTACAATAGAATCATTGGTATTGTGTATTTCTTGTTGTAAACCCATATCAACGGTCTATGCGTAATAGGTTAGTCATTATCTATCGTAGTGCAAGTTTTATTTAGATATTATCCTGAAATATGTAAGTTATTTAATTTACGAAGTGACACCATGCACATAGAAGAATTGTGACAATATTGCAAGACCCATATTTGAAATTAATAATGAAACATGAATTCTTTTCTGAAGTTCATACCACGAGGAAATCTAGTATCAAGGGCAAAGATCCAGTATGCCTCCCTGTCTAATAACAACCTATGTCTGTCACCACCCCGTTGGGACAGACATACCTGTTCAATAACAAAGGTTTCCAATGAAGACACCTTTCCCTGGTGGCATTCAATGAAATGTCGTGCCGCTCCAGAGAGAGATCTTTTCTTGTCTAATTGTTGTAATGTATTAAGTTTGGTCCAATTGCATATGTCCCTGAGGTGTTCTAGAAACCTTTGTTTAAATTTTCTCGTAGTGCTACCTACATATAGCCGGGTGCACATAGTGCATTTGATGACATATACCACATAATTCGTATTACAATTCAAATAACCCTGTATCTCATGCAATTGTGTGCTTGTGGTATCGGAGAAAGTTTTTAGTGGTGTGGCATACAGGCAGGTTTTACATGGATAAGATCCACATTTAAAAAAGCCCTTGTGATGTAACCACGTTCGTTTTTGTTTCTTGTTTGTGCCAAAATAGCTGGGGGATATTCTATTGCCTATTGTAGGTGTCTTTTTAGGGATAACCCTGACCCCATTAGTCAGTAGACGTGATATTTTCTCGTCACTCTGTAAAATGGGTAGGTACTTGATGAAGATGTTTTTTATATCTGGAAATTGGTTGGAGTATTGTAATGTTAAACATGGGGTATTCATTTTATTTTTTGGCGGTCTTTGGTTACTTTTACGTTTAAGCAAATCTGTTCGGTCTTTTTTACAGATTGCAGTTTCTGCCCTGTTCAACATCCACTCAGGATATTTGCGTTCTTTAAGCCTCTTTTTGATCCCCATGACTTCCCGTCTATAATCCGCTGTATCACTACAGTTTCTGCGTGCCCTATTCATTTCCCCGATAGGGATAGCCTTTATAACATGTGTGGGGTGTGCACTATGGGCATGCAGAATGGTGTTTCCAGCTGTTTTTTTGCGGTACGTACATGAGGATATCATTCCGGATTCTTCCGCTTGGAGTGTTAAATCGAGGAATTCTATGTTAGTCTTGTTTACAGAAAAGGTAAATTTCAGATTATATTGATTGTCGTTAATGAACTCCATGAACACTGGCACGGCAGACACATCTCCAACCCACACAAATAGCAGGTCGTCGATGTATCTGCCGTACCAGTGCACAGCATCACAAAACGGATTATTATCTGAGAAGATGAATTCCTGTTCCCACATTGCCATAACCAAGTTGGCAAGTGAGGGGGAGAACTTAGCCCCCATCGAAACCCCCTGGGTCTGTAGATAATACACATCATTAAAAGTAAAAAAATTATGTGTCATCAGATACCATGCCACCTGTTTGAGGAACAATTGTAGATCTTCCCCATATCCATTATTACCTTATGACAGGTTCCAGGAGCCTCTAAAATGTTGGCATTCTGATTGCAGTCAATTCTTTAAAAAGTTTATTCACATTCCCGGGCTCCCTGCCAGCAGCTTCAAGTGAGTCCTGGGGGGAAGCTCCAATGGATCATGCCCGCATATCCTCACTCTAACCTCTTAGAGAGAATAGGAGGTAGTGGTATGAGTATGAAGCAGGAGGGGATACAGTGAGAACATGGGAAATCAGAATGCTGACAAAGAGAGGCAGGCTGTTGGAACCTGTCATCAGTTAAAAGTTAGCATTCTGATGACTGGTTCCCTTTAACAATGGTTAGACATTCAGCTAGGTGCATCTCTTCCAAAAGGGGAACTGATTTGTGTTCAAGTACACTCCTAGGTATTGCAGGAGACAAATAAATAAGTAAATTACATAAAAATAGTTGTGCCTAACTATTGAAAAATGTGGAAATTATGCTAATGAGCTTGGGCTGATTCTTTGAGCCTCTCCATACTGCAGATTCACTGGATGTTACAGTGTGCAAGGAGAACTTCCCCCCTTCCACTGTGTGCTGGCACTTCCTGTGCTGCAGTGAGATTAAATCAGGCAGAGGAAGGGGGAGTGTTGAGAGAACAGGAAGGAGGGGGAGACAGTTTAACAGCCTACGAAGCTATAGCACGTTATGGAAGGGCTGTGGTAACACACCCAGAGCCTTTCGGGCTCATTAATTACCACAGATTACCACAGTCTCGGTGCCTGGATCTATGAGTAATGTTCCTGGTTTATCATGATGGATTTTGACATCAACTGGTGCTATTACCAGTTTTGCCCAAAACTCTTTCATGGAATTTAGTGAAAGATCCACATTTATCCTCTGGAATTTGAGAAGCTGCAAAGATGGAAGAATTCCAAGTTTGTGTCACCTATTCACTTATAAATGATAAGAAATGATAAGAGGAAGTGCTACTATTGTTATATTTATAGTGTTTTATGCGATGCTTTATTGTACGATAACATATCTCCATCATCAGTAAAACCACTGGACTGCGATTGTGTAACAACAGAAGTTTATGGGGGATAATTTGGAATTTTTGAGCCTGACATATACTGTACTTCGCCATTAATATATCATTAATATTGATTCTGTATTACAGTAACTGTGTCATTTCTATTTGTTCTTACAACCCTGAAGGCTCCTTACAGCTGAGATATAGCATCAATTACAGGGTGATATATTGCAACAATGTGATATATATCACTATTCTCTGGTAGCAATATGATCAGACAAGATACCTGGTGATTATTGCAGTTTTTAGTGGTTTATTATCAATTCATTGAAGATTACACTATACATTTACCCTTGAGCCATTGCTTAAAGGGGTATTCCGGGAATATGAACGTCTGACACAAAAACCCATGATGATATAAATAAATGAATACAACAATACTCAATGTCATTAGTCACAAAACGGAGCTAAAATAATTAGATTTTATGATTTACAAAATTTATGGCCTCTCTAAAGTAGGTGGAGTTATCACTAAGATGGCCGCCACTGGAAACTACAAGTTCCATGATCCTTTAGTTCTCAGTAACTCCTCCTACCACTTATGCTCTGCTCCCAGTGATGATATAACAGGTTTTCTTGCTCTGTTACCATAGTAATGATGTGTAACTGCCATCACCACAACACTGACCATACTAGAAGCACTGCAACCAACCGACAACAGCCAAAGTAGTGGTGATCACATGACCCTGCCCAGGCAGGTACAGGACATGTGATGTGGACATGTGACCAGCAGCCATCTTCTGTTCTGCGACGGACCGCGCGGAGGAAATTAACGGACTGATTAAAGGGCCGGTAGCATTTTAATTCTTCATTACAGTCTATGTCACCAGCATTTTCTGCTAAGGGGAGCAAAATTTTAAATAACAACTAATTACACATTAGCTTATATTTTGAGTGCCCACTTGTATATGAATTATGCTGATTCCTGGAATACCCCTTTAAGTGAATTCCAAGAAAATGGGAGTCTTACTAAATTTCATTGTGTGTTTCTTTCATGGGTCCTTCTCCATCAGCTGATGTTTGAGCAGGACATGAAGTAGATGGTGATGTAACAAGTCTATAAGTGCCGGTTTTTACTGCTTTTATACGGGTTGATAGAAGATGGAGGGAATGATTGCTACTGTAATGGTTTCATTGTACCCTATTCATTACCATTGTATTCCTATTTACATACCTGCAGGTTCATATAAACAATGAGGGTAATTTACCATTGATTTGTGCTAGAACCGATCGCAGGTGTTACCCCTTTGATTGCTGATAGAGTATCATAGGCGGTTTTTAAAAGACTGTGGCGCAGTCTATATAAGTTTCGTTTGTTTTGGCAGATCTATTACAATGTGCGATTTAAGTGACTAAAACTTGAAGGTAGCAATGAGCAGTTACAGGAGTATAAAGAGAAAAATACATCATATAAAAAAACTTATAAAAGCAGCAAAAACAGAAAATGAAAAAAAAAATTGCTGTGGAAAGTAAAAATAATCGCAAATTATTTTACAAACAAATAAATAGTAAAAAACTAAAAATGGAGAGTGTGGGCCCTCTGAGGAACAACTTGGGGTCATGGTGGAGGGGGGTGAGGAAAGGGCAAATCTATTGAATGTCACTTTCTTAACTGTCTTTACCCAGGAAAGTCCCATGGGAAATGACATGATGAGGAATAATCCTCCTTTGAATGTCAGCTGCTTAACGCAGGAACACTAAAATGGACAAATCACTGGGCCCAGATGGCATACATCCCTGGGTTCTGCATGAATTATGTGATGGGTTTACAAAGTAGAGTTTTTATATTTGCAGATGATACTATAAGTAATAAGTAATAAATACAGAATGGGAGGACTAAAATATAATGATAGATTACTAAACTTTGGGTTGTTTCGCTTAGAATAAAATTGGACTTATAATTAAATAATAATAATAATTATTATGTTAACCTGGATGGGACTTGAACCCAGGACCCCCGTGCTGCAAGGCTGTAGTGCTAACCACTGAACCACCGTGACTAAATTCATGACTCTGAAGCTTTTTTGGAGAAAGTGTTGCACTCCCGTCCTATCCTGGTCTATGTTTTGCGACTTTTGATTTTTTTATATTTTGCCCCATACATCCCCCCCTCATAGCATAAGACACTGGCAGCAGAATTTGCAAGGACAAAAGCCACTTTAATGAATTTGACTGCAGAGGAACTCCAGACATAGAACTGTCATAAGGAGCCGCCTAATGATAAATTACCCCCCATTGAGTTTGGTGAAGCAGGGTCTATGTCAAAGTCCCTTTGCACTGTCTTATGTTCATTTGGCTCCGTAGAAAGTTGGAAAACAGCATGTGTGCCACAATGGGACAAGCCGAAATTTTCATAAAATGGCCTTTTGATCACCTTTGATTTAGATGGTTATGGGTAGCAAAATAGTAAGTGGCAATTTCGAGATTGTATTTTGTTTACTTTATTACATTTACTGCACAAGATCATTCTTTTTATATTTTGTTAGATGGGGTATTTTGGGACACTGGGATACCTAACTTGTTTATGATTTTATTTATATATTTTTTATAGGGAAAGAGGGGTGAATTACATTTTGTAAATTTTTATTACTGCTTTTATCAGGCTCCCTTGGGTGTTTCAACCCTTAGGGGCCTGATCTCTCAGTCAGTATGTAATATATTGCAGTATATTTTGAAAAGGGAAAGAGGGGTGAATTAAATTTTGTAAATTTTTATTACTGCTTTTATCTGGCTCCCTTGGGTGTTCCAACCCTAAGGGGCCTGATCTCTCAATCAGTATGTAATATATTGCATTATATTTTGAATACACTGTATTTTGCATAACCCCAGTGTCTCTGATTAGCTATGCCTTAAATAGGTTTCCACCCATAAACCACTACTGAATAGATGTGGGATACTCTGTTGAATTTAACAGGTTAACAGCGGTGATCAAATTAGACACTTGCCCTGTATAGAGAGGCCTCTTTGTACACTAATCACAAAACATTAACATATATTTTAGGTTGGATGGTTGGGAAAAGGTCAAAAAGTTAAAATGTTTGCCTAGCAAAAACAAAATGGAGAATAAAAAAATAATAAAAATCATTTTACCCGCTAACACTGTTAGACACCTATAATTTGAGGACATTTTAGCCAAGCGTAATTTAAGCGCATTTTATGTGTTATGATTGCTAGACCCAGACTTCCTGCAGTTTAGCTGAACCAAACTTAGATCATATAGGGTTCTCTGTTAACTTCCACCATGAAATTGTCCATTAGCAACAGTCAAAAGTTCCTCCTTCGAAAACACCTTTATTAGAATGTTGACTAAGTAGCCCGGAGGAGAACTCTCTAGAGGAGACTTGCCAGAGGATTTCGGATTATTATCATCATAGAAATGTAAATGTATGAATATATCACTTCCTCGATAAAACATATTGTATGGCATATCCATGCAAGAAAATAAAACTAGCTATCCGTAGCTTTGGGGGCTACTTTAAATTTTCCACCTTTCAATCCCTATGGAGAAGACATTGGCCAAAGGCCTTAGTTGATATGGTTCAGGTGATTTCATCGTGACACCTCAATCTGCAGGAACTGGATGCTTGAATGATTCCATGTATAACAAGCCTGAGCGAAGACAAGTTCCTAGAGTTTCATTTGCCTGAGAATTAATCGGCAAGAATCTCGAGCTCCATCTGGTTGCTGAGGTTACCTACGTCGTATGGAATGGGGGAAACGGTAGATTTTGTTAGGATTCATTGGAATTACAAACAGCTATTCAATTGAAGTGCGAAAATTCTAGTTTATTCTTCATTAGAAAGAGGTTTTCAGTTAAAGGGGAAATAGAAAAGTAGTCTAGACAGTCTGCGTGGGTCATGCCAAAATCAGTAGCAAGACCGGTTACACACTGTCTGCATGGTGTCCTGCGTTAACTCACTCTCATATATTTTCATTAGGGAGTGCAAATGCCAGCAGTCTGTGATGTTCTTTTAATTGACAAGTGACAGTGATGCACTGTCTACAAGCAGAACACACACAATAACAATTACCTGCAAATGTACACAAATGGAAACATTAAACAAAGAAAATTGCTTGCGTGGAATGGTTAAAATGCAATCAGATAGAGGCTAACGTGACCGATGCTACGATTTTCGCCCCGGTTTCAAGGGGTGACCTTGTTACTTACTTATCCTGACAAGTATTAGGATAGATGATACAAAGGTTAAGGAGTTAACAAATATAAAATTAGCCCCCAGACGTGTAGTAAGTAAAGGCCAGTGATATGCGGGTAGATGCTCCAAGTCTGGAATGTCTCATAGTAACCTTGAGTGACCTTGAAAAAGAAAGAACATCTTTATAAGTAACACAGTAAGAGTTATGTATGTTTTGTGTGGTCTGTTATGTTTAGTGTCTTTTAGTTAGATTTTTGTATTGGACACTAGTGAGTTTTACATTAGACACTTGGTTAATGTATATTTAGTATTTTGACCTTCTTACATCATTCTGAGACATGTAAAAAATACTTTATTATCTAGAAAGATGCATAAAAATTTAAATTGCTAAAATATACACGTCTCCCAACTTTTAAAGAAAACAAAGAAGAAACTGATAGGGGAAAGGCTACTCCTTACTTTCCCCACATGATCTTTTATTTTGCCTCCAAAGAAAACTTCAACTTTAAGATGGATTACATTGGCCACATAGGCCATTTTATTAACATAAGAAAAAACATAAGTTAAAATAATTTTTTACCTCCAGATAATTTTTACCTCTAGATTCAAGCCAAAGGGAAAGGTCCTCGGAGCCCTAAGATCTAGCACCAGTTGTGTTATCCACTTTGCCATATTACATTACACTTCTAATCCTTGCTAAAATGAATCAAAAAATTCCTCCAGGGTTACTGTATCCTAATAAAATACACATTTTCCGCCCTCTCAAAACGTGCCAAACCAGCATGTCTCCATGGGGAGTCTAGAGCCCTTTCCAACCTCTCCAAACCATCACTCCGTTATCCTACTCTGAAGATCCCCTCAACCAGCTGCTTTGACGTGCCACATCCAAACAGTTACTTGCCCAACAAATCCATCTGTTCTAACTTTATCAATAAGAGAAGATAAAGCGGACCGGCTCTTACGGAAGAATCTAACGAAGAAGCTAGTGTGAAATTGTAAGTCCTTTATTCATATAGAATGCATTCTATGCTTCTTCGTTCGATTCTTCCGTGAGAGCGGGTCCGCTTTATCTTCTCTTATTGTTACCTGATGGCTGCGGCGCGTTCTCTGCGGTGGATTCGGGTCTTCCGGCGATTCACTAAGGCAATTCCTCCGACGTCCACCAGGTGTCGCTGCTGCGCTGAAGAGCATCGGAACACTCTGGAGTTCACGATCCTATTCCGGGTGAAGGTAAGCACGTGTCCCGCAACACTTTTTTAAAAAATGCGGCGGTTTCTCCGAATCCATCGGGTTATCGTTCAGTCATGCCCCCCGATTTCCGTCGTGTGCATGCCGGCGCCGATGCGCCACAATCCGATCGCGTGTGCCAAAAACCTGGGGCAATAAAGGGAAAATCGGCGCAAATCAGAAATATTCGGGTAACACGTCTGGAAAACGTGAATCGGGCCCTTAGTAAATGACTCCCAATGAGGATGATTTCTCCTCATATAGCCAGGTCTCTCTTAGCATCCAACTTCATTAGGAAGTGGTTAATGATGGAGCAGTGCTGTGTCACACACAACCCCTGTCTGTGCCTCTCTCAAGCTCCAGAAAGGGATTGTGATGAGTTTGGTACAGCACCTGCTGGGGAGAGTAAAGGAAGCTGTATATGTGTGTTGTGGAATATTGGCAGATGGTCCCTAAATACTAGTTCTATCCTGGCAGCAAGGTGCAGCAGTGAGACCAGTCAATTAGGAACATGGATGCAGGGCACTGCTGGAACAATGCTTATGCAGGACTCACATTAATATGATTGGACTCCCATCTGGTGGGTTGCATACAAGTTATTAAACAGATTTGGAAAAAACAACAGCCATGGAAAGGAACTATTTAGGGATAAGTCAGAGGCAGAGTCTATCATATAAAAGAAGTCATTTAGCTCCGTGTAAACACAAAGGCATCCATGTATGCCTACGTAAGTGTCCATATTGCTGCAAACAATTACAATGTACTGTCCTATTGTATTACTAGACACTTAAAAGAGACGTCTCCGTGTAAAGCAATAACCTAGAACAATACCTGAAGAGCAGCATAGCGCCGTGGAGAACAATGTGAGCCATCAGGGACAGTGTAAAGTAATGGCTCAACTACTTCATATGCACAAAAGGAAGACATCATTTAATTTTACTAAATTTATAATTTATTTCTCTTCCATTTTCTCCCAGAAAGGACATTTTGGAGTTTTTATTGCCCCATTTACAGTAGGGCACCCTTAATACTATTATCTCTGACTTCTTCAATGACCTTCCGACCCTCTTCAGTCACTTATATGTGAACTACACAGGACACCCCTTGATTTTCTTCGCAATCAACACTATATCTATGTCTATGAACCTTAGGCAATCTGCACCTTTTAAGATGCTAAATATGAAGTTCATTACTTATGTGTCACACAGCTTGATATCGCTGCTGCTGTGACTTAGTTAACCTTCATTACATGTGCACATTATGGAAACCTGTCTTCTCATATCTCTACTATTTCATGCATGCAGATAAATTACAGCTTTATCACACTTATATGTACAGTGAAGGAAATAATTATTTGATCCCTGGCTGATTTTGACTTACAAAGTCTATCATTTTAAGGGCAGGTTTATTTTAACATTTAGAGGTATAATATAAAAAAACTACACTAGTGGTTAATGATCTCAAGGCAGCTGGGACCACAGTCACCAATACATTACGCCATAATGGTTTAAAATCCTGCAGTACCGTCAACATCCCCCGCTCAAGAAGGCACATGTGCCGGTCCATCTGAAGTGCCGGTGAACACCTGAAGGATTCTATGAGTGATCAGGAGAAGGTGCTGTGGTCAGTTGAGACAAAAATTGAGCTATTGGGCGTTAACTCAACATTTTTGGAAGAAGAGATATGCTGCCAGACCCGACTATCAAGCTTGGAGGTGAAAACGTTGGGGGAGATTTATTAATCTGGCCATGAAATAATTCTGTCAAAGTTTGCACTAAAAAACGGTGTGCACCACATTTATAACGGGACAGGTTTCTGGCTCTCCTACAACTAGCTCAACAAAAAGGGCGTGGTCTAGGAAAAGAGAGTGTGGCCTTGCACCAAAAAGGTCCGTGCGCCAGAAATAATGCCAACCCAACAGAATTTTGTCCTAATTTTCTGGCGTAAAGGAAACCAACTAATAGGAAGTGCAGAGAATGACTAGACAGTATCTGACACATAGAAAATGAGATGAGAAAGATCAGAGATGAGAGATGATGAGATCCATGAGATGCATATAACACATGACATTCTAAGCTCTGCTAAATCTCACCTATAAAATACACGATTGGCTCTGCTTTGCTTCCCTCCCCTGGATAAAGACCTTATCTGTTTGCAGCTTGTAGCTTTACTTTCCTCATGCTGCTTGCTGGGAAGAAGTGTCTGTGTGTGATATCGTCCTGGTATGCAGGTGGAGGAGCCGCTGCAGAGAGGAGCTCAATTAGGAAAACAATCTGTCCTGCCCGACCCAGACTTCTGATTAGGGTCGGATCCCGGGGCAACCAAAATTGTATACACCAGGAATTATAGATACAGGTTGGTTTTCTATCTGTAAAAAGCTGTTTTTTTTGTTAATAACAGAGAATTAGAGAATGTGTTGTTTTGTTATCCTGAGTATATTTCAGAATCTTGTCGTTGTGGGAATACCCCTTTGAGAATTCTTTTTTCTGAAGCAATTTTATAATATACTTGCAGGTTTAGGTTATTACACCTTTAGAGACTATTATATATTTGTGAAACTCTAAAACGTATTTTCACTCCGGCGAGAGAAGTCCGGGACCTCTGAATACAAATATTAGCTGAAATCTCCCAAGACTCTTCCTATTGAACTTGTCATACATTCACCAATGTCTCTTCCAATTGCTGCTCCATGTCCATGTCTATCAAAACACCGGGGAATAAATTATTCATTCTGTTCCATTTCTGCATGATAATTCCCCTGACTTTGCTAAAACATTATATTTCTTCGACAAAGGCTAATCCGTTCCTATTCGGCAGTACAGATCCCGTACAGATGAATATACGGCGTCTTTCTCTCTCGGATCCTCGGCTTTTCCCTTGAACACATTGAATTCATTAGACTGTGATACAAACTGTTATTGACAGCCCGGAGAACAACACGAGCTATTTACTGTGCAGTGTATGAATAATACAATGCCACCTCCTAGTCTCACTTTTTACATATATCATCTTAGGTCCGGTTATGGATTTCAAACAAAATGAATTTCTATATTTTTGTACTTTTTAGGTAATCCCCGGCACGGCACTGCACATCTGTGCTCGGCGATCCTCTATATTCCAATTCTCCACTTGACCTTTAGAGAAATAACAGAGAGTTCGAGAATTTTTGTGGAGGATCAGGCAGAATGTCAGCTGTAAAGTATATTTGGAAAAAAAGTGAAGCAAGATTGTTTTGGGCTACTCGAAACTGGATATTTAAAGGGTATTAATATTGATTATCAATGATAATGAGGGATCTTCGGTATCAGTTAGGTGGTGGTTCAACACCTAGCACCCCCACCGATCAGCTGTTCTCCGCTGCTGGTAAACAGAGAATGGGACAGGAAGCAGAGAGCGCCATTTTTTGTATAGTGGTTGAACAGAGTCACTGCAGCTTAACTAATCTGCAGTAACCTGATATGACCACTACACATACAGCGCTGTCTGCTTCTTGTTCCATTCTCCATTAACTCATTGATGTGTGATGGGGCTTGAACTTTCACCAAATTGATAATAAGGTCCATATTGGATATTTTTAGCCCAGAGACTATATTTAATGATAACTACAACAAAAAAAGTGTCACTTTGATATAAAAATAAATTATTTATCATTACGACGTCACACGCGTGTATGATTAAGTCACAACCGTTTCTGAGGAGTACAATACATCAAGAGGCTCCTGCCAGGCTGTGCATCGATTATTTCTATAGCAGGTCCTACCTGACGTAAAAATCTGTAGCACTCAAACCTTCGCTAATGAAAGTTCAAACACTGCAGCTTATGTGCGGGGGCAGGAACTCCCTGCTCCAGGCATCTCAGCCGCCGATCGCAACCCCCCCATTCAAATATTCACAAGTGCTATCAATTCGCTTGCATTTGGGATTATTTTTAAGGCTTCTACCCCAGTTTTCTGGCGTAGAAGCCCTGATAATTATTCCCAATGCATTGATAAATAGACAGGTAGAGATGGATCGGATAGAGATTCAGATAACACTGTAGAGAAGAACAGTAGTTCAAAGAAAGAAAGACATACAAAGAAAGATGGATATTAGATAGATATGAGATAGATAGATAGATAGATAGATAGATAGATAGAATACAGCAGTTAGCCAGTAATCCTGGTTTGCTCCTAATTTGTCTTTGTATTTCTCCTGCTTTCATATAATAATAATAATAATACTTCTTTTATATATATAGGACACACAGATTACACAGCGCTACACAGAGCTTGCCAAATCAGTCCCTGTCCCCAATGGGGCTCACAATCTAATCAACCTACCAGAATGTTTTTGGAGTGTGGGAGGAAACCAGAGGACACGGAGAGATCATGCAAACTCTTTTCAAATGTTGACCCTGGAACTTGAACCCAGGACCCCAGCGCTGCAAGGCTGTAATGCTAAAAAGTAAGCCACTGTGCTGCCCCTATGTTTGCGCCTTATTCAACATTGATTTGCGCCAACCATGAGTAGGAAAAGCAAGAACCCCATTCACACCCCACGTAAGGGGGAAAAAGGGGCAATTCCTGTCTGTGCTATTTCAGGTTTTTACATTTCTTTTCATGCATACAAGTCCTGATAAATATGGCCACTGATTGAAGAGATAGATCTAGATAGATAGATAGATAGATAGATAGATAGATAGATAGAACTAATCACCTTTATATATAAATATATCCATATAGATATAAAAACAGAGCTCTCAGATTTCACACATGGTGGTAATAAAATGTTCATCCCCATAGCAACCTTCTTACATGTGTCAATCACCAACCTGTAAGTGCAATCTTCTTTAATTGCTATATATATACATAATGTAACATACGTAGGATCCAGGAACATAAAATCCTATAAATCAGACTATGTGACATTACCAATGTTGGATTTTTTAGCTGAATCCCTGACAATGCCATGATTTTATAATGGACTGATCACAAGGTTTTACTTTGCTAATGGAAAAGGTTTAGTATCTCGTGGGTAAGAATGTAACTTGTGATAAAATATAGAATTCAGAGAAATGTTATTTATGTATGGATTTATTTCCCTGCTGATCCCAAGGGTGTGGACTCGTAATACCCAAAGTCCCTCATATCCCAATGTATGCAGGAAAAAAACATCATATATGGATAGAAAACTGTCAAATATGTCCTCCTGAGCTGTGGTCACAATAAGATATCCATAGGGAATCCTTACACAGCTTATTTTATATTCTGACTAATCTGAATTTTCCATACTTTATAGGGTGCAATATTTTTGGGTGCTGATTTAAAGTCAATGGGGTTCTTATAGTGTCATATGCCTTAGAAGTCCACAGCGGATAGGGTAGCCTCGGAGTATGTTCACATGGTGGATGTTCTTGTAGGAAAAACAATGGGGGGGGGAGTTATCTGAGCTTGTGCACTAATTGGGTGTGAAGGGGCGTAAAGAGAGGCGTGCCTGGTGGTGGGTCTCTGTACTACCTCTAGACTGCACCAGAAACTGACGCAGGCTACAGTGCAATTCTAAACCAAGTTGGACCTGTCGTGGAACTGTCTGCAGGTGGTAGATTTGGCTGATCCAAGGGGCGGGATTCACATCATACACTGGCCTACCATGCACCAGCGTATGGTAAATCAATCCCAATCTGCATTAAATCTGCAAATTTTTGACAGTTTCCAGTTAGTCTCATGAACTCGTGCAGAATCTTCATAAATATGTGTTATGTATTTTTTTTCAAATTACAATTTTTAAATTACATCAAAAGAAAATGGGGCATTGCCTCCTCTGTTTGTAGAAAAAAAGGTTTCATCTCCAGGGGGGATAAGTCTTCTTTACTGTAAGAACTGTGAATCTGTGGAATAGCAGAGCTCAGGTGCTGGTCACAGCAGGGACAGCAGAGAGCTTCAAGAAGGGCCATGATGCCTTTTTACATCAAATTAACATTAATGGTTGTGTTATAATATTTGGAGATTTGTTTTACCTCCATAGAATCCCTTCCTCATCCAATCCATTCCCTTTCCTTGTTTGGTTGAATTTGATGGACATATTTATTTTTTTCAACTACTGTACTATGTACAATGTAACAATGTAAAAATGTAACTATTTCTAATGTCAGAAAAAAATCTATGGCTTTTTCCCATTGCAATTAATGAAGCTGAATTTTTCAACAGTGCTTGACTTTTTTCCATTGTCAGAAATATGAACAAGTACATAACATGAGGAGGTGTAAAAGATGCAGATGCATTTTGGACAATAAGTGGGTCCATAAGATTTCTTTTCCCTATATATGGAGACTAATATTAAGATTAAGTGGTCCACAGTACCATTACAAAGAGTTAGACCCGTAAGGAGACATCTCTATTCATTATGTTGGTATCAACACCTCAGACACTACTGCTATCGGCAGGATCAGTCATCAATATTTTTGCATCGGTAAAACAATTGCCTTTTAGTTTTGCTTCATGACCACAGATATATAGGGGACAATGATAGAAGACATGTCCATAGCCAATCTCCTGATTGATCCTGCTCCTCTGATATTCTTCAACTACCGGTAGTATGGCATCCAGATCACTTAGTGTGGGAGGTACACCCTCATTTTCACAGGTTAACGGATGGTTCATACATTAAGGCAATAGTAGGTAAAAGATAATTCCAGCACGACTATGGAGTGATCACTAAAATATTTCGTTATTAATCCATATAAAAAGTTGAAATTGGATAAAATACCATAAAGACGACCAACATTGTGTGGATATACAGCTTTAATCTTGTTCTCACAGTCCATGAATAAGGCTGTGAGACCAAGGGGTACATTTTTCATACACCATTCCACACAATTGCGAAGGATCCAGAGACAATGTGGAACCCCAGACTCGTGGGATGAAAGATCCACAGTTCGCCGGTTTCGGTGAAGACCTACGTCATTGTTGACCAACCGGGCAACACTGCATCATACCATGGGTTGGAGTGTAGCATTAGGAAAGACCAACTACATAACTTTACTTGAGGCCTCTAAAATCTCTTTGTGTCTATTCACTTATCTCCTAACCCTAATGTCTATGTCCTAAGTGAGCCCTCACAATAGAAAGAGAAGAACTATTTTCAGAAGCCATCTATTGGGAAAATCTTGCCCTAAACACTCTAGTCCTAAAAATCAGTAATGGTGGATTCTATGACAGCAGGGTGAGATGCTTATCTAATGAGAAATGGTAAAAAGCTATACATAATTTATCAATTTATGCATAATTGATCTAAAAGGGTTGAACTTGATGGACAAGTTTCTTTTCTGGACCTCTTTGACTCTGTAACTAAAACAGAGCTATAATATTTAATCATGAGACCACCCCTTTAAAGACTTCTAAATTGAGAATGTTTTTTAAAGTACCCAAAGTATGTGGATGATATTTTTAATTATCAATGAAATATCGGAAAATCCTATAAAATATCAAATACGTGAAATCAATAAAAATTTTGGAAAACAATTATATACAGTTGTCACGAGGCTCACCCGTGCCCAACCGTGTTTTCGCAAGTCTGGCGCTTGCGCTTCTCACCTCTCCCGCTCCTGATTCCCGGCCGCGGTCCATGTGCACACATCCCTGTCTGCTAGGGTGTGCGCGCCGGCTTCAGGAAATTCCTGCGTCCCTGTGTGCTTCTACTCCTGAGTTGCCGTGTTCCTGTGTTCCCATGTTTTCCTGCTCCTGTGTTCCCGTGTTCCTACATTCCTGTGTTCCTGCATTCCTGCATTACTGTGTTCCCGTTCCCATCTGCCTCAACCTCCCGTTGCTGACCCCAGATTAGACTTGACCTTTCATCTCTGCTGCCTGCCCTGACCCTGTGCTTGAACCTGACCACGAGAATGTCTCCTGCTAAGGCACCTGGACTGCCACCATGTGCTAGGTGATACCCTGCCGCAGCAAGACCATCCCACTTTGTGTCACTCTCTGGTGAAGACCAGGTGCCACTTAGATTCCGGTCCCAGGTGTTGGCTAGATACAGAGGGTCCACTCATCCCGAATCCTGACAACAGTAATACAAAAAAAATAATTAAAAGTTCCAATTTGCTATCTCAGAAGGCTGTAGCCTAAAGATACAGATCAAACACAGACCTAGAGTCTGTGGGGGTCATTTTTCCAGGCTTCTACAGAACAAAACTTTTCCCCTTTGTGCCATCTCCCCTCTAGTAGATGTGGAAGGGGCCTGAAGGTGTCCCGGCCGGGGGCAGAGTGGATGCTCCTGCCCTACGTCTGTGCACTACCAAGACTATGGGAACATTCAACTTGAACGTCTACTTGTTTTTTTGCAAAATTGCCCCCGGTACCTTCGGCACAGCCACTTACCAGATACATTAGGAAGCCCAAAACTTTCTATATGTGGAGTTATTTACTCCATATAACTGTATTGTTCTAGTTTTACAGCATGGGGTCCAATCCTGGGAAAGTAATCTAATTCTCGGCCATCATTTTAATAAGTTTTGTTCTCTTCAGACAGACCTATTTGTAGCTCATTTCAGGAAACTATCAATCACTATTAGATTGCACACATGACACATTTTCCAAGCATTTCTTATTTAGTGCCTATTCTATCTCAACCAGAAGTCTGAACTAGATTATTCTGGTTAAAAAAAAGCATAGAGAGACGAGATCTAGCTGCAGCTGACCTTGCTGAAGCCTCCCCACCGCCTGTCAAGCTTGATGCTCGCATAACGTGTAAAGTGCAGGTTCTATTCCCACCGGAGAACATATATGTCAACTCCTGTTACTCTTAACTCCACCAGCCTTCGGGCCAGAGGCCTGAGGTTGTTCTTCAACCAGATGTCACAAGCTACCTCCTTGCCTCCAGATCGCTTTATCTTCCTTTGTGTACTTTGCAAAATAAACAGCACTTTGCTTGACTATCGCTGCAATATACAAATTAATGGTGTTAAAAATATATATAAAAAACATAAAGACGTTGCAAAGAGAATTAGAAAGAGAAGTAAATGATCTGGGGACTAGACCTGCTCATGCTTCATGGTGTATGTTACACAATGCCCAAGGATTACTGGTAAGAGCAGTTTCCATACTTCATGCTCATGGGCAAGGTATACAGTACATGCATTGGGTAATGCGCATGCAACATCCATAGAAGATGCTCAATGTAAATATTGCAATTAATATAACAATATAAACTATAGACACACATGCGCCATAACGGTTGAGAAGATGAATTAAATATTGAATCTAGTAACTTTAATATGATGCAGGGGCTCTTTCACAGATTCAGGAGCACTTAGAATTTTCCTTCTAATCCTCACAGTTGCTGAGATATCAGTCTCAGTATCTGATCGTTGTAATCCTCCACTGTCAGAGAAAAGGAGCTGGAGAAGAGGAGGAGGCTGGCAGCGTCTCAGCATCAGAGAAGATTATCTTAACACACGCCCTTTCCTCAGTTCCAGCACCTCCTCTTTGACAGTGGATAGGATTACAGTGGTCAGATACAGGGACTGATATTTCAGCTACTGTTGGTGCTATAAAGAAAAATCCAAGTGCCCCCGAATCTGTTTAGGACCCCTTACATTCATGGTATATTCCTTAAAGGAAATTTTCCATTTCAAAATGGTCATTCTGACCCAAACATACCTGTGCTTAGGTGTAGATTAGGTGGTGCTGGGGTGGTCTTGACAGAAATCCTTAGTTTCGTCCGAAAATCAATTTATACACTAGCCATATGGCGCTTCTTGGCCCCACAGTTTGCTCGGTGCTTGGTAACTTGCATAACAATAAACGCGCCTTGTAAGCTTTCACCACACCTCCCTCTGTCGCTCCCGAGAGCCGGTGACGTCACTGAGCTCTCAAGAGCAATGGCACATGTGCACTGTATCTTCACTATGCACAACCGTCCACTTTGCAGTGGACAGGTGCAGAGGAAGATTCTTTTTTTCATGGGCCCTGTTTTAACATGAAAATTGGAATTAGTTCAAATGCTTTAAATGTTTAAAATTTTGTTCATAGACCTGTTGAACAAAGTTTGGGCTGTTTTGGTTTAAATTGATAAACTTTTGCATTTACATTTTATTGAAATTCATTGGTTATTTCTCAGGTTGTAGTCACACGTGGCATTTACATAGCATTTTTAAATGTATTGCAGAAACCCATGTGTTTTACATTTTACTATGCCTTTGGTTGGTTAGAAAGCATATTTTCTTCATTTCTAGAAGTGTAAGCAGCTGTGAAAATGTTAACACAGCTGCTTACACTTCCAGCAATGAAGAGAAACGCTTTCTAACCAACCAAACGCATCGTAAAATGTAAAATGCATGCAATTCTGCAATGCTTTTAAAAATGTATCATAAACAGCACGTGTGACCGCACCCTCATATGTTGTCATCTCCCTGGGGTGTGAATGGAGAGCTTAAAAATGCAGGCCACGGCCTCAAATAGAAAATTTAGAGTAGGGTCCACTCCTGCATATAACCCCCTCACATGACTTGTGTCTACTCCTGCATATAACCCCCTCACTTGGCTTGTGTCCCTGTGGATTTGAGACATTGGTAACCAAAAGTCTCAAAAAAGCCAAAAGTTGCACTTTCCATGACAGGAAAAACTTAATATGTATCACAAGAAAAAAGACATGATCATATATAAGGCACAAAAAATACCATCCAAAAGTCTCAATAATTCATCAAGAAAATACAAGTAAAAAAAACTAAAATACAGAAGATGTCCCCCATTGAGTCCAGCCCTGGTCAAAAGATTAAGGTCCCTCTTTTTCTTATTAGCATACAGTGAATGAACTGGGCAAAGTAGCAATGAAATTTAAAACTACTACCATGGTGGAAAACTGGCTTCACCAAAGATCTTAGATCAGTGGTGGCGAACCTATGGCACAGGTGCCAGAAGTGGCACAGCTGCCAGGACTACACAAGAAGCAAGAAGGTATGGACAGAGATGGATTATCATTGGCGCTCCTGCTCTGGGTCCATAATTGTTTCTCTTCAGGGGACCCTGGAAGGAAGCTATAATTTCTCCATCTTATTTCTGTTGCATTGGTGTCCTCAGGACGACAATACTATTGAAACTTGTGATATAGCTGGGATCAATAGGTTACTGCTTAAATTGTCGTGTTGGCACTTTGCGACATAAAAGTAGGTTTTGGTTGTAGGTTGGGCACTCTGCATCTAAAAGGTTCGCCATCACTGTCTTAGATGGTTATTAGGAGCTGCAGCTACACAGCAATCAATACAAATCTTTTTAACTTTGTTGGATCCCTTTAGCAAAAAAGGATTGTCAGGGGGATGGGGGACAGGTAGGGTTCACTTTTTTTCTGAATGATCCATCAAATTCCATTGGTAATTGGTAGAAGGCAAAATAACGAAATAAACTAAAATCGTATTACAATTTAATGGTTTTTTTCACAGCTTGTTCACATATTTCCCCACTAAGTGCAATCATAGCCGAGCTAATTAAATATTAGTTTCATTGTCAAAATATTTTTCATGTGTAAAATGAAATATAAATGAACATTGGAATGTATCGCACTACAACACTCTCAGTAATTTAATTATATTTTCTATACGATAGGTACATTGTCTGTTATTACATAAAAAGTCACATTTTTACATTTTACTTCCATCCTACGTCCTTTTTATTTTGAATCCAAGTGGTCGTAAATACTTATCAGGTATTAGTCCAATGCCAAAGGTCACATGATACAGACTGGACCCCATTGAATTGCATTAATAC
The DNA here is from genome assembly GCA_019512145.1 of Engystomops pustulosus. Classification (NCBI taxonomy): domain Eukaryota; kingdom Metazoa; phylum Chordata; class Amphibia; order Anura; family Leptodactylidae; genus Engystomops; species Engystomops pustulosus. The sequence goes on along the minus strand of CM033645.1, from coordinate 198,031,683 downwards.
ATGTGTTGTGTTATTTGTCCCCTCTTTAAGTGCCATAAGGTGCATCAGATAATCCCTATCCAATAAAATCCCTTCTAATTCAATAGGATTTGATGCATCGTTGTGCCTCTGTGCATAAAAAACAAATTTACACCAATGAGGACATAAATAAATTTTATATCATTTTCAGGTGGGAACTAAAGTATTTTTGTTGGGTCATAAGAGACTCTTCTCGATCCCATCAACTTCCAACATTCTTTATGCCATAAACCCAATCTCAAGAGTAATTTTGAAGGCCCATCCAACCATCTAGTACAGTATGTGGTAATACCCAGACTATATTTCCCCCAGATCAATCCTGGCTTCAAAGAGGAGTCAGATTTTGTTGAATTTCGACTTGCCCCGTATTTTGTAGTCTTAGTGGTTAAATGGGTACCAATCTGAGTTAACATACGTGTATGAAAGAAAAGGTCAACTAATGGAGGAGCAAAGTTGAACAAGACAGTCTAGAATTCCTAGGAAAACGAGGGCATTTCAGAAATACCATTCCTTTACCCTAACCATTTTGTTATACAACGAATGTGCAGTTCTGAGTCGAAGACACGTATGCCTATGATCTCAGTTACAGAGAGCATAGGAAGGAAGAAGCAGGGAGGTTTACTTGAGTTGTAACTGAGATGGCACAGATAGGAGAAAGGCAATGTCCAGGAGTCAACAATTGTGTTCTTGGAGTTAGAGGTGTGGCCTGGAGCACCACTTTTCTCATTTGCATACAGAATAAACAATCTTGGCACACACAGAAAAAATAATACAAAGCTAAGTCCTATATTTGGTGCTGTGAATGCCTCAGGGAAGTGGTAAACTTAAAAAAAATATTTGGAAAAAATCAGACTGGACATGAAATAATAGCAGATCCTGTATTGTTTCAATTACAATAATATAATTGAGCTTGACTTTCATAGAAAATATACACAGTTATATGTATATTACAATGCATGTTCTAATGCAAATGCTTAAAGAAAATTTAAGGGAGGGGGGACTAAGGGTGTTGAAAGAGATGCTGGCAATGAGTGACTCATTGAATAGAAATCAACACCCTCATTCACCCATCCCTCAGGAATTCTCTTTAGCGAGTCACTCACAGCCAGCATCTTTCTCAATTGTATTATACCTCCATTCCCTCAGGAATTCTTTTCTCCATATCCCCGGCCAGGGTGAATGCATAGGACTTCAGAGACATTTTGTAGAGGCTGGCAGAATCTAGAGACTCAGCGGCAATGCACTCCTGGGCCTTCATCACTACAGGATCCTGCAGCAGAATTAGAGGAGTTCCCGGTGAGGAGATGGCGCAGGTTATCACCCCCAAAACCTTCTAGAAGAATGGGTGTCACTTACATTGAACTCCAGGGGGTACTCCAATAAGGCAATAATAATATACGCAGTCAGAGTAATCTCATCATTCACCCCGCCCTGAGGAAGACACATGATAAGAGTAAAGAATACAAACTGTGAGCCACACAGGGAGGGAATCCTCACAGTAAGAGCAGAACTCCCCAACCACAAACACGCAGATGAGGAAAGGAATCGAGCATTAGAACTGCTGGGAATAAAAATTGGATTGTAAGTGATAAAAACTATCAATCTCCCTCCTCCTGCAGCTGCAGATCCACATTGAAGGTGAGGAATCAAAAATGTGGTGTGATGTTCACATACAGCGAGAGATATGCTGCAGCTCCTACTCCTCTCTCTCAGCAGAAATCACAGAACAGAGTGAAAGATATGATGCAGCTCCTTCTCCTCCCTCACCAGTAGTTACAGTACACAGGGAGAAATAAGATTCAGCTCATCCTTCCCTCTCTCAGCAGAAGTCATAGCACACAGGGAGAGATATGATGCATCTCCTCCTCCCTCTCTTAACAGAAAGTGCCGGTTTGTTGTAGGACGCGCTTCCCAAAATTAGAAAGGATCCAATATCAACTGCTTGGTTTTGATGAGGTTTTTATTTGGTTTATAAAATTGGACTACGCGTTTCGGGGGTGGTCTACCCCCTTCATCAGGTCCGTAAGATTTACTAAACAGAAATAAAATGGGACGTATATATACACATGTAGATATAAATAGTGATAAAGTAATAAAGTAGGTGTCAGTACATGGTAAATACTCCAGCATACTCTGGACCAAGTAAGTTCCCCAGCAATCCCCCACTCTGCCATTATTTGTCTCAGACTCTAACCCTTTCCCCTCCATTTCCCTTAATAGCTTACCCCTGTTGGACCACTAATTATCCCATCAGCTTTTCCTAACAACTTTACCCTACAGGTAATTCCCCATGTTTTTATATCTCTCCTTTTTACATGTATCTATCCCATATCTGTCCATCTATCTGTCCACTCATTCATATCTGTTCATATCCATCTATCCCCACAACAAGCACATCTGCCTCCAATCATTTATACCTCCACCAGATTGACAATTTTTTCGCACAGCTATACTCCCCATATCCCTCAATCCATACAAATTAAACATCTATTCTCCATGCAATGTTTATATAATATTTACATATATGTTTATATATATTTTATATTCTTTTTATTTATTTATCTATCCATTTATGTATCTATTGATTCGCTTTACCATGTACTGACACCTACTTTATTACTTTATCACTATTTTTATCTACATGTGTATATATACGTCCCATTTTATTTCTGTTTAGTAAATCTTACGGACCTGATGAAGGGGGTAGACCTCCCCCGAAACGCGTAGTCCAATTTTATAAACCGAATAAAAACCTCATCAAAACCAAGCAGTTGATATCGGATCCTTTCTAATTTTGGGAAGCGCGTCCTACAACAAACCGGCACTTTCGCCACCCTACCTTTATACACTGTACCATCCGGCACCACCCAGTACCGGAACCCGGTTAAACGCTGCATACCCACTCTACCATATCTCCAACCTCTGCTCCAACGCACTAGACACAAGGTGTCACCAGGTGAGCAGATTTCACAAACTTCAATTATTCCTCTCTAAGTATCATATTGCACTAGGGGCGCCGCCCGTGTCTCTTTCTTTCTATTTTCCTCTCTTAACAGAAGTCACAGTACACATAGAGAGAGATATGCTGCAGCTCATCTTCCTCTCTCTCAGGAAAATTCAGAGTACACAGGGAGAGATATGCTGCAGCCCATCCTCCCCTCTATCAGCAGAAGTAATAGTACACAGGGAGAGATATGATGCAGCTCCTCCTCCTCTCTCTCAGGAGAAGTCACAGTACACAGGTAGAGATATGCTGCAGGTCCTCCTCACCTCTCAGAAGAAGTCAAAGAGAGACCTATTCTACAGCTCCTCCTCTTCTCTGTCAGCAGAAGTTACAGTTCACAGGGAGAGATAAGCTGGAGCTCATGCTCCTTTCTCTCAGCAGAAGTCACAGTACACAGGGAGAATAAAGCTGCATCTCATCCTCTCTCTGTCAGCAGAAGTCACAGAACACAGGGAGAGATATGCTGCAGCTCCTCCTCCTCTCTCTCTCTCAGCAGAAGTCACAGAACACAGGGAGAAATATGCTGAAATAAATTATTTTATTCCTGAAAGCTGCAGCATTGGACCTCTGCTTACAATGTGCCTCCAGTGACCAGGTGGTCATAGTGTGAGGTTCTGCTATACAGGTGACTCTCTAAGCTACATACACAACATCACTGACCTTCATCCCATTGTTAAGGAGCCGACCTGTCGCCTTGAAGCAACCATCGGGCTTCTGCTGTGTCTTCAGCCAGTCCATGCTTCGTTTGACATTGTCCTCATCAATGAAGGTTAAATTTCTGGCCTGGCTTAAAGTCTTCGTTACAAAAGCCGTGAGCCTGGAGATGTCACACGTAGGGTTAAAGCAGAGCCATGGAAAGCTACACAAGAGATGACATCCCATTCACAACTGTCTGGGGTTCCACTTTAAAGAAGCACCCCAGGAAAGAAGGATCCATTACCCATAAATCTTCCATGTTAATTTGTACAGGAGAGAAGGGTCACATGCTCTGGGGGATGGATGGGAACAATATGCTTAGTTCCTCGGAGGTGGAAGGGACGTCTCCAGTGGTAGCCAATAGGTGGACCAGGAGAGATATGGTGCCTCAATGAGCAGATACCGTAGGACTAGGTGATCATTGGAATTCCAAATCTTGGGTGATCATTTTTCTCCCTTCAGATTTAGTTGTAGGAATTGTGGGGTAAAAGATTGGGGTCCCCTTTTCAGGATCCTAATCTGTGCAGAGAAGTTACATAGAGTCCCTCTCATTGTGGAGAGACAGCCCATTGAGGTGACTGGACATTCTGCAATGCTTGATTTCCCCTGTGGGGGCACTGCAGGGAAAAATTGCACTTCCTGCTAGGGTTTCCCCACAGGCTACAGCAGATGGCTGGGAGTCCAGCAGGAGGACTCATCTTGGTCAACGCTAAACCCTTAGATCCCATAGACGATTGTTTACAGTGGAGAAGCCAATAAGGACTAAATCATTGAAACTCTTCATACTCACCATGTGCTGCCCTCTAGATCACTCAAACCGAAGGCGCTAAATGACCCATCAGATCGCATATACTTAAGTTGTCGTGCGTGACCTGAAAGATACAGGAAGTGAAATATATCCAGACCATATATGGAGCCCATATAGACCTATGGTTTTACTACCTCATATGTCTCATAGTCAATGTCTCCATAGAAGACAATGTGCACTCACCCTTTTCCAACATGTCCTTTCCTTTTGACAGCACAGTAGGGTTCAATTGATTTGACATCGTCAAATACTTAAGGATGTAGATATTGGGGGCAAAAAGAACCATATTCTGCTCACCGCAGCCGTACGACATGGCCAAGAGGTCAGCAATGTTATTCATGGATGGTCCCATGATGTCTCCTGATCCAGGGAAAAGAGATGGATAAAGCTCTTAGAGATTTATTGTGTTTCCCCTTGGGGCGAAGGCATAAAAATAGCAGAATAATGTTATAGAATGGGTCAAAGACATGCAGGTCATATTCACAACCTTGTGTAGAACACCCCAAAGATACTGTAGGTCTAAACCATTGAGGCATGGACTGCACAAGTCACACCGACTGGTTGGGGCATAAGATGAGAGGCCAAGCGGACACCACTGCTATGATGGAGAAAGTTGGTCTGAACCATGTCTAGGTAGGTCACAGTGTTATCCACCTGATTGGTGGTGGAGAGGGATCGTGGATAAATAACGCTCAGAGGAAAGGAGCTACATAGAACATAGTAGTTCCTGATTTCCCTTGTGAGGGCGCTATGGGGGAAAAATTATGCACTAAGTGCCACCATGCTCCACAGATCACAGATGATTTCTGTGGTCCTATCAGAGAACACCCTCAATATTTTCATGTTACTATTTTCTGCTTACCGCAAATACTAATGACGGCTTTCTCCGATCCCGGAACGTAGGAGGATGGAAGCTCAAACTTCACTGTCTCTGATACAGGATTTCCTTAAAGAAAAACAGAATTACTAGGTCGCATTCCCAGCGGATCTAGTCTGACTGGACAATGAAAGCTGAGGTGAAGGCTTGGGTCTAACATCAGGATCTATGGATGATGGATGGAACAAATGATGGTGAATACTGAGGTCTCATAATAGGTTCTATCAATGGGACAACTGATAATGAAGGCTAGGGCTGGGATGAGGGGTTGGCTACCCTCCCCTCCCACCCTGGGGGGGGGGGGGGGTATATACAGTACAGGGGGATGGCTGGCTATATACACTACAGAGCAGCTGACTGGCTATATACTACGGAGAGGACAGGCTGGCTATATACACTACAGGGGGGGGGGGCAGGCTGTCTATATACTTGAGGAGGGGCTGGCTGCTGGCTGGCTATAGACACTACAGGGGGCAGGATGGCTATGTACTACAGGGGGCAGGATGGCTATATACTACAGAGGTAAGGCTGGCTATACACTACATGGGGGCTGGCTGGCTATATACACTACAGGGGGCAGGCTGGCTATATACTAGAGGAAGGGCAGGCTGGTTATATACACTACAGGCGGCTATGCTGGCTACATACACTACAGGGGGCAGGCTGGCTATATACTAGAGGAAGGGCAGGCTGGTTATATACACTACAGGGTACAGACTGGCTATGTACTAAAGAAGAGAGCTGGCTATATACTGCAGCTGGGAGCAGGCTATACACTACAGGGGGGAGCAGGCAATACACTACATGGGGGAGCAGGCTAAACATTACAGGGGGGCTGGCTAGCTTAATAATCCAGGGGCGGCAAGCTGGCTATATACTACAAACGGGATGGCTATATTCAACAGAGGGGGCAAGCTGGCTATATACTACAGGGGTGGTAGGCTGGCTATATACTACAGGGGTGGAAGACTTGCTATACACTACAGGGGGGGGCTGGCTGTCTATATACACAAGGGGGGGGAGGGGGTAACAAAAAAGGGGGGAGCAGGCTATATACTACAGGGGGGAGCAGGCTATACACTATATGGGGAAGCAGGCTATACACTACTGGGATATATTTATGCTACATTCTTGGCAGGTTTATATTTTTGGTATACGCATCGCAGGTATTTTCACTGGAGGGACATATTTTTGTTTTTTAAACTATATTCCCGGCTAGGCCTAATTGTAGATGTTTCCATAGCTGTTGGCCAGTTTCTTTCTTATGGGGCGGGGGAATTTCATTTCTACCTTTAGGATCGGGGGTACGGGGGTAAAGTATTGCACACAAGGAAGAGACTGCTTTGGAGGCAGAAACTGCACGGAAAGAAGAAACTGCAAAGTCATAAGAGTCTTGATAGTAGGAAGAAATTACGCAGGCGGAAGAGACGGCACTGGGAAGGAGATGTACTGGAGAGAGAGATTGCACAGGAGGAAAATACTGTATGGGAGACGGCACAGGAAGAAAGGACTATGCAGGGAAGGAGATGTACTGGAGGAAGAAACTGAAGAGAGGAGAAGAGAAGAGACCACTCATGAAAAGCAGAGACTGCTCAGAAGGAAGAGAATACACAGGAAGATGAGACTGCACATAAGAAAGAGAATGCAAACTAGGTAGAGACTGCATAGTAGGAAGGAACTGCAAAGGAGGATGGGAATGCAAAGGAGAAAGAGATTGGGGCTCATTTACTAAGGGTCCGAACGCCGCACTTTCGTCGGGTTTCCCAAATATTTCCGTTTTGCACTGAATTGCCCCGGGATTGTGGTGCACACGATAGCTGTCGAAAAAACACTCCATACCACACATTAAAGTTTCCACAACGACCTAGGTGTATTTTAATACAATTTGTGCATACAATATTTGGGAAAGAATAAATTGTTCTTAAAAGAATTTAATAAAAGTGAAGTTTTAATTTGACTAATGAGTTGCGGTGAGACTCTATATGCCTTTTTTGGTAAATAATGGATGAAGAGACACCTCAGGCAAAGCAGGACAAAAGTAACAGCACAAAAGAAATGGACTGCTCAGGAGCAAAAGACTGCAAACAAGGAAATAATGGGGCTCATTCACTTACCCGGTCCATTCGCGATCCCGCGGCGCGTTGTCCGATGTTGATTCGGGTCTGCCGGGATTCACTAAGGTCGTGCGCCCGATATCCAGCAGGTGTCGCTGCTGCGCTGAAGTCCTCCAGAGTTCACCTTTTTCGCCGCGATGTATGTTAGTGCTATTCTTGCAACACAATTTTTTTTTTAATTCTGCGTTTTTTCCGAATCCATCGGGTTGTCCAATGTCAACGCCCCCCAATTTCTGTCGCGTGAAAGCCGGCGCCGATGACAATCCGATGACGTGCGCCAAAATCCCGGGGCAATTCGGCGCAAATCGGAAATATTCGCGATTCAGACCCTTAGTGAATGAGCCCCACTGTCCTGGACGAAGAGACTACACCAGAGAAATGGTGAAGAAGAGGAGGGAAATGCAAATGAGGAAAGAGGTGCCCAGAGAAAGAGACTTCATGGGAGTAGGGGACACTGCACAGGAGGAAGAGACTGCACAGGAGGAAAAGACTACACAGGAGGAAGAGACTGCACAGGAGGAAGAGACTGCACAGGAGGGAAAGGACTGTTTAGGAAGAAAGGACTGCACAGGAGGAAGAGGCCGCACAGGGAAGGAGATGTACTAGAGAAAAGGACTGCACTGATGGAGAGACCACTCAGGAAAAATAGAGACTGCTCGGGAGGAAGAGAATGCATGGGAGAAATGGACTGCACAGAAGGCAGTGCACAGGAAGAGACTGCACAGGAGAAAAAGACAGTACAGGGAAGGATATCTACTGAAGGAAGGGACTGCACAGGGAAGTAGAGACTGCACTGTAAGAAGAGACATCTGGAGGATTACCATTACTTATCAGCAGTGAGTTGTGTGTCTGCTCCTCTAATGTCCCCTCGGGCTGAAAGGAAAATGTAAAATAAATGGCCGTCAGTTATATATTTGTTGCTGTGAACATTACAGGTGGAGGAGCGGCCATATTGGTTGCCCCTTGTGTAGGCACAGCTGTCACTTCATCATCCTCTTCTATCTGTTCCAAAGTGACAACCTACAAAGAATATAAGTCATATCTGACAGTCAGTATGGTGACAGAGATGATGACTACAGATTTATGAATCTAGGAGTCTCTGTGAGGGGCCAGGGAGCAGGGGGCCCGCGATGGACGGGCGAGGTACCATTTATTAACTGTGAAGCCAGAGTGGCCCCAGGCCCAGGACGTACAGACAAATTATAATTTGTTAATGATGTGCCCCCAGGCCGCAGCATATGAGGGGGACAGAGAGGTAGTGGGACGAGCCAGGGGGCACATCATTATCGAAGTATAATTCGGCTGTCCATCTCCTGACTGCTGCTGACTGGATGTGTATGTATATACACTAGAGATGAGCGAACACTAAAATGCTCGGGTACTCGTTATTCGAGACGAACTTTTCCCGATGCTCGAGTGCTCGTCTCGAATAACGAACCCCATTGAAGTCAATGGGAGACTCGAGCATTTTTCAAGGGGACCAATATTACATTGTCAATGCACACCGGTGACCTGATTTGTATGTGTACACTAGAGATGAGCGAACACTAAAATGCTCGGGTACTCGTTATTCGAGACGAACTTTTCCCGATGCTCGAGTGCTCGTCTCGAATAACGAACCCCATTGAAGTCAATGGGAGACTCGAGCATTTTTCAAGGGGACCAAGGCTCTGCACAGGGAAGCTTGGCCAAACACCTGGGAACCTCAGAAAAGGATGGAAACACCACGGAAATGGACAGGAAACAGCAGGGGCAGCATGCATGGATGCCTCTGAGGCTGCTGTACAGACGCTACTGTACAATCACACACATTTATACACTCATACACACGCATAAAGTTCTACACTCATACTCACTTTTATATAGTCGCATACACATACATATATGTATACAGTTATACACACACATTTATGTAATCATGTATACATTTTATACATATAGTATATATGCACAGTATATAGTATATACACACCCATACATTTAGACACATATTGTATAGTACATACGCATTAAATGCATACAAATAGTATATATGCATCATATACTTACATATACATACAGTATACACTCACCGTGTATACACATACATGCAGTAGAAACATACCATAGCAAAATTCAAACAAAAACATCAAGTTTCTTAGTTGTAGCTCACCCCACGTTGTCCTGGAAGTCTCGCGTTCCTCAGGATTCCGCACAGACCAGGTGCTTGGTGTAATTCACTTGTAAAACAGGAAATGAATCCGCGCTTGACCCAGGTAAGTAGTAAAAACTTCTTCTTTATTGAAATAATGCTTGTGGCAATACAGACTTAAAATGACTGAACCGCCTGTATCTTGAGTCATCAGCGAGCTATGACAGATGGTGGTAACCTGGCTTCGCCTACGCGTTTCTAGTGTCCGCAGACACTCTTATTAACCTGGCTTTGCCTACGCGTTTCTAGTGTCCGCAGACACTCTTATTCATGGCAATGAATAAGAGTGTCTGCGGACACTAGAAATGCGTAGGCGAAGCCAGGTTACCACCATCTGTCATAGCTCGCTGATGACTCAAGATACAGGCGGTTCATGCATTTTAAGCTGTATTGCCACAAGCATTATTTCAATAAAAGAAGAAGTTTTACTACTTACCTGGGACAAGCGCTGGATTCATTTCCAGAAACATACCATATACACATACATATAACAAATACACACATGCATACAGTATATACAGCATATACATATTCTCCATCTACACACATATGTGTATATATATATATATATATATATATAAAAACACGAAAAAATGGCAGCACTCCGAGATTCAAAATGTGGCAAAAAACGTACTAATTTATTCACACATGTGTCAAGTCTACGTTTCGGCTCCTTACACTTGGAGCCTTTCTCAAGTGAGAAGGAAGCGTGCCAGCAGGAAGATGGCTGTGCAGTCGGACCTACCGTAATAGTTGGTGACTTTACCCCCTTTTCAACGCAGCCCTTTTCCATTTTAGTGTTTAAAATTTTTACTCCTTTACTTATAAATACCAGAACTTTTTCTTTAAAATACAAATAGAGATTTATGAGGACTTGTTTTTTATGAGACAAATTGTACTAAGTACCAATTACTAATACTATACCCTGTACTGTAGCTAGTTGTTTCAATTAACATTCTCTGCAATGCGCCGGGAAGCTGAGAAAAAATTCCAAATGAGATGAAAATAACAAAATAAAACCGATGCAGTCCAAATGACACATCCCTTTTATTCTTTGGGACAGAACGATCATCAATTTTTACCATTTCTACTGTATTTTCAACACGATTTTTAAAAAAAGTAAAAAAACATAAAAAAACGATATCACAATATTCTAATACATGTAACTTTCTTAAACTTCAGTGTACAGAGCTGAGAAAATATTTGTTTGTTGTTTTGAGGGAGAAGCTGATGGTTTTATTGTTTCCATGTTTGGTAAAGATCGGCCACTGATCGCCGTTGTTAGCGGTGGATGTCTGCTGTATTACACAGCAGTCACCCACCCTGTAAGGAGAAGTCACAGCCTGTGAGCCCTCTCAATACTGTCTTAGTGATGTTGTGTCACACTGTTATGGTGCTCACCATTAAAGGAAATCTACCATCAAGATCAAGGATTATAAACCAAGCACACTGACATACTGGTGTGTGCCTCCTGTGTCAGGATCTGCTCTTCATTTAGCTTCTTATGTCTTTGTTTTCACAAAATTAGGCTTTAATAAATATGCAAATGAGCTTGAGGTGCTCCAGGTTTCATTAACATCTATGGAACACAGAGTCGTCAGGCTCATTTACATACTTTTTAAAGTTTTTTTTTTGTAAAAGCAAGGTCATAAGAAGCTAAGAAGAGCTGATTCTGCCAGAGGGGGCACACACCAGTATGTCAATGTACTTGGTCTACAATCCTTTATCCTGGTGGTAGATGTCCTTTAAGGGGGACTCCTAAAGCTATTACAATCTCAAATAAGCTTCAAGGTGAGACAGTGTCAGGGTTCAGGGGTAGTGGACCCACTTGACCACCGCGGACAATGACACAAGCCGACGCCTAGGACCAGAGTCTAAGTGGTACCCGGTTTTCACCAGAGCCCGCCGCAAAGCAGGTTGGACTTGCTACACCAGGTCTTTCACAGGTGCGACTCTGTCCACAGTGGCAGCCAAGGCGAGGTACAAAAACTGAAGGCAGGTTCGTGGTCGGGGACAGGCAGCAAAGGTTTAGGGTCAGAGGCAGAGCAGAAGGTCAGGGCTTTTGGTGGAGGAGCATAAACGGAAACAGTTCCGGTGGGTCACAATGGAACATCACACTAATCGCAAAGGTCAAGGGAAACAGGCTTTTTCTAAGGCTGTGAGGCACAAAGATCCGGCAGGGTGTGGAGGATGAGGTTAAATATAATTCTGGCGGGAATTAACGGCGCGCTGGCGCTTTAAATCTTGTGAAGCCAGGGAAAACCTGGAGAATACCATCCTTCCCCAGAGAAAGTTCTAAATTAAAATAAGGGTGAGGAAGAGCCCTGAGACCACCCTGTGTACAATACTATTGCCACATTAAAACATTAGAAGATTTAGATAAAAAAAAACTAGTATTGAATGGGACGTTGCATTTTGGGCTTCTTTACCAGATGTGTGTAGGGTTACACTAATCCCGGCTGTCCACCATCAGCTACTAGTATGTGACTCTTTTTCTCCACACTAATTTCCCAACTGAGTGAACCTGGGCAATATATTCAATAATTCATGCTAAAGTCACTTTGTTTTCATCAATTAAATCACTTACATACTTTGATCAATGCCATCACAGTGACTATAGCTTTTCATTGACCCTTAATGCACAACAGGGGACTCAGAGGCCACATTAGTCCAACAATTACTCGAAAAGAGGACCTAAGACTTAAATGAGTAGAAAAGGAAAAAATGTGCTGGTCCTAAGCTTCTTTATTCTAGAAAAGTAAAAAAAAACAGTGGATGTACAGCAGCCGATACAGGTCAGCAATAGCACAGCCGGTCATATATTCAGATAGATACACCGCTGTCCACTTATAGTGTTCCCATCATACACGTACTGTATACTGCACTGAGAGGCGGAAGAAAGAAATGTCTGTCACAGGAGGGGGTTGTTTGGTATGGTCACTATGATTGACACTTATATGGGCATTGTAGATGACCCGGATGCCCTTGGGTTGGATGGTGCTCAGTGTGAAATCCTCTTTGGTGACAATCAAAGGAGAAACAGAATAAAGATCCTCTTAAAATCCAATTTTGGATTTTAAGGTCCAAGCTAATACAGTTTGTTTTTTAATTTCAAGTATTGTAACTTTTGATTTCTGTGAAAGTTGATGTTTTTCATTTGAATTTAGAGGTTTTAGTTCCATCACAATTGGTAAAAGGTTACATGTAATTTATTGATTAGGTTTTAAAATTTTAGATTATGGAGGGGTAAATGTGGATTCAGTGCCCCAAGAGTAAACAAATAAGCCTTCACAGTGCCGACAAAAATTATATTTCCAAGGTCAAAACTATGAGGAAAAGACCACCCAAAATGGACAAAAGTGTCCTCTATACATTTAATGTATATACTTCTTTACTGCATAGATTATGGGAACAAAAATTGTGTTACTGTGAAATTGGTCTGGTGAGTTATTTTGATGTTTGAGGTTGGGAAGGAATTTTTGTTACTGTGGGCCAATTGGCATAACCCTTGTAGGGATCGTTTCACCTTCCATAAGATTATATGTTGGACTTGATGGACCTACTGTATGTCTTTTTCCACTGTTACCTACAATGATATTATGATACAGTACATTGTTCAACTAGATTATAGAAAAAACTATTTCCCCACTGTGTCCCTAAAAATGTATGTGTTATACTGCGCCTGCGCAAAGGGTACAGTGGCATCATGGTGTCATCTGCATCACAGTAAAGGTGTATAATAAGGTTCCTTTGCGACTTTTTTTAGCCATCATTTCTTTTATATAGACTTTTATTTGTGTCTTTTATTATAGTTGGGGTTGGAGGGGTATGCCAAAGCCATCCACAAGACCCTCAAACCACTGATATGGGAGTGGTTATGGCAAAGAGGGTGTGTCTTCATGCCCCACTTTATCTGCTAGAAGCCAGCAGGACATACGACATCACAGGAAGTCCTGAGTCCTGATGCACAGGGGTCACATGACCCACTCCTGGGGGCAGAAGAGAAACTTTATCAGGGTAAGTGTACTATAAGTAACCCTTTGAAGGTCTTATACTTAGGGTCTTGCACATGCGGTACTCACACTTTATGTGAGTGTTTTGATTGGCTCTATGGTATGTATGTGGTGATTACTATGTGACCATCTATGGTGACTTTAGTAGACTATTATAGCAAATGCTTTTCCTCATGTATTTTATATACAAATATTTTTATGTTAAGACAAAGCAAACATGGCACGTAATCCCTATCTTTCACGTCATACATGAGCTCACAGCTGACAAGGACATAGATTACACCCAGCGTTTGATCACCAGATGTTCTCCTATGACTGAAGTTTTCTTGTTGCTTTGAAAAAAATCTATTAAAACATTTTTTTTGCAAGGAAATAAAAAAATAATTTATGTCTTGGAAATGTCAAGATTTCCTTTATCCTGTCAGATAATAAATGATAAGGAAGAATTCCTTTTCCAATTTTCATTGTACACGATAAATTATGTCAATGTGTAAGAGATAAAACATGATAAATCCATTTCTATCCAACTATAGCCATGTAAGAATGATATAGACACAGATGATATCTGAAATCATCGAACCAGGTGATATATTATGGGCAGACAAAAATGTCTGCTGTTACTATGAAGTTACTACAAAAATGTTGTCACCATAGATTATTATCTATATCGATATTGGTCCTAGACACTAGATCACTGAGAAGAGGATATTTCCCAAAAAATAAGCATTAAAGGGGTTGTCCACTTTCAGTAAGAAATTGATATTGTTTGTGTAATCAAAAGTTATGTAATTTGCCATATAGTTTCTGTATAATAATAATTCTTTTATTTATATAGCGCACACAGATTACGCAGCGCTGCACAGAGTTTGCCAAATGGGTCCCTGTCCCCTGTGTGGGAGGAAACCGGAGGACCCGGAGGAAACCCACGCAAACACAGAGAGAACATACAAACTCTTTGCAGATGTTGAACTGAAATGGGACTTGAACCCAGGACCCCAGAGCTGCAAGGCTGTAGTGCTTACCACTGAGCCACCGTGCTTCCCATGAACTCTTCATGGTTTTCTAGATCTCAGGAAGCCTCATTGTTTATTTCCTGTGCATAAATTTGCATAAATGCATATTTTTTTCACAAATGCTTTTTTGCATAGATTTATGCACATTTTTCCATAAATGCTGCTATATAAATAAAGATTATTCTTATTATTAAATACCAGTATGATACACAGCTCTGATTTCTCTCTGAGGTATAATGAGTTGTGCACCTGTGTGACATTACATGACCAGGTATATATAACGAGCCGTGCACCTGTGTGACATCACAAGACCAAGAACCGGGTTTTATCCACAGGAAGTAACAATGAAGCTTTCCTGTTGATGACAGTAAGTAGAGATCTAGAAAACAGTGAGGAATTGATAGAGAAAATACATTTGGAAAATTGGACAACTTTTCATAACACAAACAATATCATTTATTTGCTGAAAGTGGGAAAACCCCTTTAATGCCAGTACTGAAGTGTGAGAGATTATATAAACCAACAGCATCTAAAATAATTGACCCCAAAGGTTTGGCACAAGGCAACTCCATTCAGAGGTGACATTTGATCTTATTGATGAGAAATCTTCTATGGAATCAGTAGACAAATGCAAAATAAAATCTGCCGTGAAACCTCATTTTTTACGTTAATTATAATATGGGTGATTTGTGTGGCAGCCTGGGGCCCAAGGCTTCAGGGGGGGACCTTTAGCTAACTAAAACAGGTTTGATAGTGTCTACTACTTATTTTAAGAAAGGAACCACCAGCCCTGAAATCTTTATTGCTGACCCTCAACAGAGAAGTCCTATTCAGGACAGGGAATGCAAGTCAAAAAATGCATTGGAAAACCCGATACCAGATTTTGGCACATATTTCTCAGCAGGTAATCAATTTATAGTATGTTAACTAGGGAAGAGCAGACCCAATTTTAGGTATGGCATCCTCCATTTGGCAGCTTCGCCAAGACCAGACATGTTGCGGAATGAGCTGGAGAGCAGCCAATCAGGCAGCTTTATGCCCCAAGCAACTAGGCATGGCTGGAATTGGTCAGGTGGACACCTGGTGGGCATATCTGGCCTATCACAGCCATGCCTAGTTGCTAGGTGCTTAAAGGGGTATTCCAGGAATAAGCATAATTCATATTCAAATGGGTCATTAAAATATAAGCTAATATGTACTTAGTTGTTATTTAACATTTTGCTCCCCTTAGCAGAAAAATGTTGTGGTCATACACTATAATGGAGAATCAAAATGCTACTGGCCTTTTAATTAGTCCTGAAAACAGACACAGGACAGAAGATGGCTACTGGTCACATGCCCACATTTCATGCCCTGCACCTGCCTGGGTAGGTCATGTGATCATCACTAGGTTGGTAGTCGGTTGGTTGCAGAGCATCCAGTATGGCCGGTATTGTGGTGAGATCCATCTCAGTGAGGAAATGTGCAGTGATAGCAGTTACACATCATTACTTTGGTAACAGAGCAGAACAGTCTGTTAAATCATCACTGGGAGCAAAACTAAGAACTGAGGCATCATGGGAGTTGTAGTTGTAGATGGCGGCCATCTTGGAGATTACTCCGCCTACTTTACAAAGTCCATAACGTTTTGTGACTCATAAAAGCAAACTATTTCAAATCCATTTTGTGAGTAATAACATTGTGTTTTGTTGTATTCATTTATTTATGCCATTATGGGTTTTTGTATCAGAAGTTCATATTCCCGGAATACCCTTTTAAAGTTGACTGATTGACTGCGCTGCAGCCCAACAAGTAATGTGTCCGGGTTAGGTGGCGCTGCTAAGCAGAGGGTACCGAACCCAAAGATTAGGTCCACTCTTCTAACATACCCTTAATATTGATCTATGAGCTCCAACAATCCAATCACGGCATGTTCAATTAGTAGGAGTCCAATGCAGGTGACAATCATGTATTACATATATTGTGATGCAGGTGCCCAAAGTAAGCCGTCGTCAAATCCAACGACAATATGTGTGAATGGGGTCTCAGCAAAATTTCCATATTTTCATGTTTTCAGCGAAGAAAAGCTGGAGATAAGCGCCATTGGATGAAAATCGGGTTAATCCTCATACAGATTCACATAAGTTCAAGCCGCAGATGTACAGTAAATCTATTTCAGAAATCCAAAAGTCAACCGTGGATTTGTGCAGGAGAAACTTATGGAGATTTTGATAGTAGTCATGCCCATACAGATACTGTGAGTACCAGCCAATACCAGTATTATAAGACCCATTGCTGGGCCAAGTTTAGGCCCCAACAATACACCGTTTTCCCCACTACAACCGATCCAGGTACGAAGGCAACATCTACCTCTCCTACAGTTATGCTAAAAGTAGGCTAGATCAAAGAGTACAACAAAGTACGAATCAGCGAAATCAAAGGTGCGCCTTATAGTCCAGTCCAGTGCACCTTATATATGAACCTAGACATTTAAGCAGGCATTCATTGACGGTGCGCCTTATAATCCGGTGCGTCTTAGAGTCCGGAAAAATCCGGTATATAATATAATATAAAGGGATACAGAGCACCACCCACCCATTTACAGAGATGTCATGATATTTTCTGTATAGATCTACCTATCACCATCAAATCACTGGATTTTTTCCTCAAAAAATTCTTAGAAATTGCTTGAATCACATGTAAAGTGCTCGAGAGATTTTTCCACTTCTCCAGGTCCGAGGGAGATCTCCATTTATTCTGGCAGTTCCTAGGACAATTGTCAATTATGGATCATATTGTGGACAAGGAATTATCATATTTTGATTTTGATATTATATTTTATTATATATTATTCAGACATTGATTGTAGCAGATGATGGTCTTTATTATATTGTTTCTGCTATTTTTAGCTTGTTGAGTAACAGACAATTGCTGAGACGTTGCTAAATAATGCAATCCTAATGGGAAAAGACTGGACCATGTCTGGAGTGATTGGACTGGATCAATACCAAACTGAATGCTTGCAACAAAGTATGTTTCAGGAGAAACTTTTACATCTTCTATTTGGTTGTACAATAAATCATGCTGCAAAAGTAAACCATAATATCTCAAATCTGCACATCAAATTCTACTTTTATACATTTTTTTACATATTCCTAAAAAATTCTACATCAGGTATCTACATAAAATGAGGATTACGTTTGCAGGGGAACCTTCTGTCTTTTTTTGTTGCATTACTTAAACTACAACTGTAAAGTATAATAACTTTTGTCTCACTTTGCACTAAGACAAATGAGTAATTGCCTAATTTACTCTAATTAGCTATCTGAAGGTGTTTAGCTGCTAGCAGAGGTTTTACCTTGCTGTCCTCAGGCTAGTCTCCATTTGCCATGCTTCCTGGTAACCATGGGAAACTGTATAGAACAGCTAAAAACAACATGGGGTGACTCATCACATGCTTCAGGTTGTCCAATCACAAACAAGCTGTCCTGCATCATTTGAATGTCCTTACCATTCTGGAAAAAGGACCTTTAGTGATGTCACAAGCATGTGACTTATCACATGCTTCAGATCAGCCAATTATAAATTGCTGTCCTGTTCATAACCAGATACTGTGCATCCACATCAGGAATAGCTGAATCTGATTTAATAAGAAATGATGTTAAATATATATATCAGGATAGGAAGAAACCAGGAGAATGATACAGGTGTCATTGGAATTGTTGTCAAAGGCTGTCTCCAGTTGTTTTAAAGCTATTTTTTTTCAGGTACGCTTTAAAGCTAAAATCTGACTTCAGTTGCACTTCTGGGTACAGTGGATTATGGGAGCTCAGATAGCCAGTTGCAAGTAGAATTTCCATCTCGCTACCCTAATTTGTGGCCCAACCCAAGTCTAGTGACCAATAATAATATAATCATTTGGTGCAATTTTGACTTTCATTTTGTTCATATATCATTGGTTCTGAGTTTAAAATTTTGATCTGAACCCCAAAAAGTTACACCCGCAGTCAATGCTAGCAATAATCGTTGGAGTTATTTATTGAAAAGCCTCGGGTAATGAACGCTAGCATTTCGGTGACATTTGTTGCTCTCCGTGACATCATAGTGGAGGGCCAATCCTCTCCCAATATGGAAGCTGGTAAGAATCAGCGCATACCTCACATAAATATAAGCCAGCGGCATTAAAATGGATAACACCCATGATTGGCGCGGGTCTTATTAGCAGTGGTGTTGAGCCAGACGAGAAGTGACTGTCCAGCTTCAGGGCCCGAACTTGCAAAATTTGGTACAGACCTCAACTTTATAGATCAGACCCGTTCAACACTAGTTGTGAGGGGGTACAACATTAAGGAGTATGAAAGATTCAGTTGTACCCTGCACAAGGGCCTTAAGGGGCCAGTAAGGAGGCCCAGCGCCAGCAGCCAGCTTACGCAGGCAAGTGCCGGGGCCCGAAATATTTATACCAGTGCCGCTGGTGGAAATGATCACTTTCTGGCTCTTCCTGTTCTCTGCTCTAGACTGCGCTCGTCAGCAGCGCAGCCAAGAGACAGAATCCAAAACTCACCTTTTCTTGCTTCTCCAAAGCTGTGCTCCCACATCACGTGTGGCGGCTTAATAGCCCACGCATACAGCGGGCGAATACCGAAGAAAGAAGCCAGCTGGTTCATGGGAGCGAGCAGAGGTGAGCAAATGTTTTTTGTTTTCCAGATGGGGGGGTGGCTGTTTGGCTGAATAAGAATACCATGGCTACCGGGGGGGGGGGGGGGGTGGGAATGAGGAAACTGTGGCTACTGGGGGAGGAGGAGGTGAGGACCCTGTGGCTACGGGGATTGGGTGAGGATACTGTGGCTACTGTGGTGGGGGTGAGGACATTGTGACCACCGGTGCGAGGGGGGTTACGCCAGTAAGGCTCCTGGGGAGGAGACGGTGTGGCTACTGGGGGTGATATTGTGGCTACTGGGGGGGACATTGTGGCTTATTGGGGATGAAGACAGTGCAGCTACTGTGTGGCTATCGGGGGGGGGGCAGTGTGTCTACTTTGACAGTGTGGCTACTGGGGGTGAATGGTCAGTGTGGCTACTGGGGGGGAGGCAGTGTGGACCAGGATGCGGGTATACTGAAAAGGGGCCCATTAAGGCTCTGTCCTCTAGGGCCTACTAAAACCTGGAGCCGACCCTGCCAATAAGGCCTTGTTTTCCACATGAAGAGACTAGTCCTCAAAACAACAAACTATAGTAGGGTGGCCTCATTCAGGTTTTGCCTTAGGGCACTAGAACTTCAAGAGGCACCACTGGAGATTGGATTGAGGTTTTAGGCCATAACATTTCAGAATTCCTTTTATTCCTACAGATGAGCAGAAGCAGAATAATTTAGATTTGAAAGCAAATGGTGAAGTAAGTAGGTTAGTGCTAAAATCAAAATTGCTAAATTTTCTATGTCGATTTGAACTCCAAAATAGTGTTGAAAAGTGGAGATTTGTCTCTTTTTTTGGACTTTTCTCTAATGTGAAGAGACTAATGCTGCCCCTTTAAGATAAAGTCAGTGAAAGCTGAGTCTGCAAAACTGATTTATGTCAGTATGAAACACACATTTATCACTTTGGCATGTATGAACTGATGCCAAGAGACACACGGCTTAAATAAAGTATTACTTTAAAAAATTGTGCAATGGTTAAAGAAGACCTGTGCCTGGATCAGAGATATTTTGAAGTAATAATATCTTAAATAAGATCTTTGCAATAAGTTATCCATATCAGATTAGTTGGGGTCGACAATCATCAATGTACAGTGTATGGATGCAGATAGCGTCCTTTTTATCTGTGGTCCGGGGCTGGTGGCGACCCGGCGTCCAGAGCCATGGGGGCTTAGCCTGCCAAAATGGATACTGGGGAGCTACTGGTTCTCCGTCCCTACTGTCGCTGTGTTCTAGTGATGGTGGATGCCATGTGGTCACCAAGAAGTAGTTATTGGGTTATACAATTGGGTTATCAAAATGTTATTAAGAACCTCAAGTCCATAATAGTTAATGTGTGGATGTGTGGTCCAGATGTGTTGGTACAGGAATCAGATAGCTTTGTTCTCTGCGCAATGTTCTAGTGAAATGCCTATCTCTACCAATGTACACCATCGAAAAAGAGTCAGGAGGCACCTATACACAATGGAAATATAAATCCCAGCACTGGAGGTAAAATATCAATACTTTATTAAGTAAATCTTCTTAAAACATAGATGCTACAAACAGACTCTCAAGTTGTTGCATTTTGGGTGTACCAATTGCCCTTAGTCTTAGTAAGGGCAATTGGCACACCCAGAATGTGTCAGCTGGGGAGTCTGTTTGTGGCATCTATGTTTTCTAAAATTTTCTAAAATCTAAAATTTTGACTTTGAACTCTTTATTTGGCTGGAGTCCAAGCAGCATATCATGCCATGATATGTGAGCATTGCATTCACTTGACCAAAGGAGGACCCTCAAGGATGAGCTGTATTGGACTTTCGTTTTCCATACCTGGAAACAATCACTAGTGATCTAGTGGTCAACATTGGTCTTACTGGTCTAAAAGTGTCGAATTTGGTCGAATGTACATGCCCAACATAATTCTTTGAACTCTTTATTTGGCTGGAGTCCAAGCAGCATATCATGCCATGATATGTGAGCATTGCATTCACTGTGACCAAGAGGAGGACCCTCAAGGATGAGCTGTATTGGACTTTCGTTTTCCATAACCTGGAAACAATCATAGTGATCTAGTGGTCAACATTGGTCTTACTGGTCTAAAATGTCGACGTTGGTCGAATGTACATGCCCACATAATTCATCCATTCTCGGGCAATAGCAATGACCACAACAAAGAAGACTGCAATTCCACCTAAACGACCAAGGCCACCCAAGACCGTTCTATGGGCTCATAATAATTACAATCGTTGTTGGGGCGTCGTTAAATTTTGTTGGGTGGACCATCCAGCTTTTTGCTTTAAGGACAAGGCTTTTTCAGAAAATAGTAAACATCATCAAAAACCCGTACATCAATACTCTTTCCATATAGCAGCGATCAGTCAATATATAAGGTACGTTTTCCCGATCTTCTGCCCTCCACAAAGTTCCAACACCACAAACCGATCACAATTGACTTCTACGTACTTTCCACGTTCATTACAGAGAATTCTGGAAGGTGACTTTGTTGGGAGACGTTATTAAAAAAACATGATTAGTAAAGACTCCTGTTTCATCTTCATCACTGATCTTATGTCTGGGAGCTGTGGAAAATGTTGAATTTTCGAGAGGAGATAGTATAAGTACTTCTGGGATGTAAACAGAACCCTCTGCACACCCTATTATACATTATTCCTTGTAATTAATGTCTGTTTATTCCCCAGAATTTATACCTCATTATTATTCTAGTGGGAAGTCTGCCTTGATTATGTGTTTTAATAATGTGCCAGGCCTAAATATTTTCCTGACATTCTCTGGATGAGGGGGTTATGCTTTAACAGCGAGTCTTATATCACTGACCTATGTGCATGTTTATGTATTTATGCTAATAACTTGTAATATACCAAGGGATGAATTAAAAGGCAAATTTAGAGGAGGAAATAGCTCGATATATATTAAAAATATCTCCAGGTTATGTCCCACAATAGACAACAAAAGGGACATCCTGGGGTACATGTCAACTCAGACTTAAAGGGGTTGTCCACTTTTATAGCAAGCAATTGATAAGTTTGAGTGATTAAAAAGTTACAATTTTTTCCAATACTTACTACCTATTTTATCCATGGCCTATTTACTTCTAAAATAAACTTTTCAAATATGCTAATGAGCCTAAATGGCTCCTTGGGAGTGTTAACCAAGCCCCTCCAGGCTCACGCTTCACAGGTGTTTACGATGTGGCAGAGCATTTCCTCGCTCCACGTGTGCTGAAACTTCTGCTGTGGAGGCGCGGTTTTCCTTTTTCCCATCTGGAAATGTATTTGTTGTTTTCCCATATCCCAGTGGAACATTAATGGCTAAAGTCTCCCACACTACAGTCGCCTTAATTGGCAAACTCCCATAAGGAGAACAATTATACCCTGGCCCTAATCATTCAGCCAAATCAGTTTCCCTACACTGTACTGAGATCCCAACCAGTCGAAACATCACTGTCCTACATTTAGAGTCTGTTCCTTCTGAATAGATATACTGGTTTGGTTTTAATCCTGCCTCATGTCATTAGGCTTCTTGTAGGTCATGCTTGATGTCAGGGCTGCCTTACAGGTAGCTAAAGAGCGGGGTTTTCCTTTCCCATCCTGGAAAAGTTATTTGCATATTTTCACAGTAAGATTACATCAGCAGAGGAGGGGGGAAGTGCTGAGGGAGCAGAGGGAGGGTGAGACATGTAACATCTGGGAACTACAGGGAAGGACTCTGCACCTCCCCCAGCCCTTCTGGGTCCTAGCATAATTTAAAAGTTGATTTAGATGGAAGGGGGATAACAAATATAAAAGAACACCACAGTCGAGGTGCCTGGATAAGTGTCCCTTATCTATCATTCTTGATTTTGCCCGATACCTCTGCTTTCTGCATTGTGTCTCTATACTGCAGAACAGTTTTTACAAGGGGCTAACTCAAGAGGAGATTTATCATATACTAATTATTTAATTCCCACACCAAGCTTTGGTCACCTGATAATCCGGCATTTATATGCCATGTCTGCCTGGCATAGAATTGTGCTATAGCCTGAACAGGCGCAGTCTATAGTTGGTGCAAAGGCAAACTCCGTCACCTGCCCATCTATTCCACTTGGCGTGAAGGTGCGTAAGGGGGGAAATAGGTGCAATTCTATTAGATATAGATCTGTTTACAAATCAAATTCCCACCCGAGCTCAATAACAAAATTCCATTATAGAGTGCTCACAAGCTAAAAAAACACATAGGGGCACATTTACTAAAAACGGTGCCTGTAGTGTGCAGGGACTTGTTCTTCATTATCCGGCACCCCCTGCACTGCCGCGACAGAGTGCACCACTTTTTTCTTGGTGCACCTTTAATATGGGGCGTGCCAACACTTTCTCTCGGACTTTGCATGTTAAATCTGGCGCACGTTCCGACTGAGGACCAGAACGCCCCCTAATTTGAAATTTCTTAAATACCTGAGCAAGAAGTTTTGCACAGAAAATGTGCAAATTTTTTAGGCTACATTCACATGTTGTTTTTTCAGCATATGCACCAGTAGTATATAGACAAATATACATATGGAACTGATGTGAACCCAACAAATCAGACACTCACACTAATAATTTTTTAACCATGAATCAGTAACTTTCTCCAGCTTTAAAGGGGTATTCCCACCACAGTAAATACGGGGGTGGTATTGTTGTATTGGTATGTTTCATCACTGTTTTAGATCGCTGCTTGCTGTTCTTTCCGCAATTCATCACTTGTTCTAGATCTCTGCTTGCTGTCGACCCACAGATACCACTATTTTCTAGATTTGCTGCTGTCCTTCCACATTAAATCACTGTTTATAATCTCGCTTGCTGTCCTCCATGAGAAAGCTTCTGTTTTTTCCAGTGATAGAAATTGACCACTGGGTCACACAGGTGCAACTCGTCGTTTAGCACAGAGAGTAATAGAACCGAGAAGCTTCTATAGAATGCCAGAAAGCGAGATCTAGGCAAACTTTGAAGGATTTGATACGGAAAAAAAGTATATGGAAACTTTATAACTTTTAATGTAGTTAAAATATTCATCTTGCTAAATTTGAAGCTCCTTAAGAACAGGCACCCAGGAGATTTAGTGACATTGCGAAAGAGATTAAAGCCAAGTCCGAACCTGACCCTTAGATGTAAAGCTATTGGATCAGGGCTCTCCACTCCTATTGTGTCATAGGAACCACGTTATTGACTCTGTAAGTCTTCTTTTATTATGTTTGGTTCTCCACAATCCGCAAAGCTTCTACGAAATAGAGGAGCAAGATGTTCTACACTTTCCAAAAGGAAGGAGCGGAGCAATCAGTATATTTTGATATTAACTGCATAAACAATATGCATAAGTAGAAGAATATTCAGATTTAGAAAAATTTATTCAGAATGTCTGATAATAATTGAATTAGATAAGAGGAGGAGAATCTGTTAGGGCCCGATGCTTTGTAAGATCAGTGAACTAATCCTGCTCTCCAGTTAGATGAAGCTCTTTAGGTGAACAAGCTGTAAACGAACAGATTCACAACAGTCGGCTTTCTTAGTGTATACAGACGGGCATAAAATGTAATTTTGATTATTAGCGCGGCTTCTTCAGTAGGGTCTAAAGTTGATTTATCCTAAATAGGTTTAAATGCAGGTTGATAGGAAACACTGAATTTGGGTTCTCGTCGCTCTTTTGTCTTTGATCAGCGCATGGCTCACAGTGGTAGGCCACAAAGCAGGAACATCTATGGCGGCTGCTGGAATATGGAATGTAGCCATGACCTTTTACTAACAAAAAAACAGTAAATCCTTGGCTGGGGGAGGGGGAGTTGTTTTTTCCAAGAGATTAGAAAAAAAAAAACAAAAACAATATTGTTTATGAAACTTACATTTCTTAAAATCAATTGTCCCAACGAACAAAAAAATGTTGTGGCTTACATTAAAAAATTTTATAAGAAACAACCTATAGAATCTATCTACGGTGGGGTAAACATCTCTTTTTTTGATTTTTGGTCCAATTCTTACGTTCTCTATAACAAGGTTTTAGGCAACATTCACACATATTATTTGGTAAACATACCACCCGGAAAGCTCCCCCTGCATTATACATGGTTGAGACTTCGGTTTTGGTGGCTGCTGACAATGTTTCACTACGTCCTTCCATTGTAGGGAGATGGAGGAACAGGACCACTTATGACACTGCATTCGTCTTGGCCTCCAATTGTAAGGATAGCAGAATCGCCCAACCATATTTTACAGGGAGGGCAAATAACGGATTTGAAACAGGTCAAACAGCGTTCCCAAATAAATGTTCACTCCTTTCCTCTTTCAGGGGCAGGAAGAGAAACCACCACGTATCCCCTGTTATACGTACTGGCCTTCACATTTAAGGGTATGTAACCCCACAGGGAGGGCAAAAAAACTGATGAACACACCAACCTCAAATGGTCATCTCTAATATCTGTACAGAAATTACTGCTGTCCTCCAAAATTTAAGAACAGGCACCATAGAGATTTATTGACCATATCGGAAGGTGTAAACCAAGTACTAGTGGAGTATAAATTGGAAAAATCAGGAGAACAAAAGATTGAGAGCAAGATGACAGTAATCAGGCACAAGCCAAGAAATTTGAGGCTTCGTATTTCTAAACTTTTGTTTCGTTTCATCTGTCTGTCTGAAACTTCCATGTTCACCTTCTTTCATCCACTGGTACTACACCAAGAGAGCTCCCTCGTGTTATACATGGCTCACTACCGCCGATGGGGAAGCCATTTTGTTGTGCTGCCATGTTCACGTCTTTTCCCCTGCTTTTAGGGAAGAAATGGAAAAAACCCAGGACATCATATCCCCCGGATATAGTTTGGCCTGTTCATTGTAAGGGTAGCTTCAGTAAACCACACCCACGTATTTTCACAAGGGAAGGCAAAAACCTTTTTTTTTGGATGAGGCAACCCAAACCTCAATCGGGATCATTCTCTAAATTAAATTGTACCATGGCTTACTGGCTGTCCTAAAAATTTTAAGACACAGGCCCCTAGGATTGAGTGCATTGCAAAGATGATAAACCAAGTCTGACGAAGTATAGATGGGAACGTAGGGGACAAAGATGGAGCAACACAGGAATCCAGCCGCCAAAGCCAAGAGTGGAGGCTTCTGTTTTTCTAACTTTGTCTCGTCTCTCCGTCTGAAGACTTTCCATGTTCAACTTTTCTTTTCAGATCATGAGATCATCAAACTATAAATGTTTATAAGGGCGAAACTCCTGGAGACCAATAGTCCTGTTAAATCCTAATGTCTCGATACACTACTCCGCCGCAACTCGCACAATACAGGATTTCACATCTTAAGTATGTGTTTTTCCCGCATCCTTCTTGTTATTTTCAGTTATGAGTTCCCAAACCTGGACACCAATCAACTCCGTATTTTGTCAGTAATCATCCTTGTGGCGCCTTAATCCCCCCCCCCCCCCCCCCATTTGAATGGAATATATTTGTACACATTATGAATGAGCTTATAGTAAACAAAATGCTATATCTCAGTTATTTATTCATGGGACGGCTCTGTAACATACACACACACCAATGTTTTCAGAGGTTTAGTTTGATCAGTTTGCTTTAATCAGATGCATCAAGGGATGACTTAACGATTTCCACAACTGCAATGGGGTTCAGCATATCCCCCTGCCCCGCGGCCAGCC
The DNA here is from genome assembly GCA_019512145.1 of Engystomops pustulosus. NCBI lineage: Eukaryota > Metazoa > Chordata > Amphibia > Anura > Leptodactylidae > Engystomops > Engystomops pustulosus. The sequence goes on along the minus strand of CM033645.1, from coordinate 198,004,612 downwards.
ATACGTGAATGCTGAATGTCAAAAATTAGGTAATAGTAGCAGTGATGGTAGCAACCCTTTTCACACTTTAATACTTGAGTCTCACGCCCAGCATTCATGGATTGATATGGGGACTTGCTGAGACAGTATCTCTAAAGCACTTGTTTTTAAAACTGGTGTTTGAAAGATGTTAGTAGTAAGTGATAAAAATGAAGGTGTTGTGACGAGCAGCAGAATTAACCACCAACCATGTTAGGTAAGGGAATGTCAAGAATCCTGAAAAACCTCTTGGCAAGAGGTGTCTAATAAATAATATATGTACTGCCCTGCCCCCTGGTGTTCATATCAGGGCAAGAATTTGTTTTTTGTTACTTATGTGCTCAGCCCAGGAAAAGCTGGATGAGAGTGGGGGTAGGGCCGTTCGCACCCACTGCAGGTCATCTATGGGTCTTGCTTGACCATGAAACATCACTCCTGCACATCATTCCTGTGGTTGGGATATATTGCCAAGCAGGTTCCGCATTCTAAGGCGTTGAATCGGGGTGGCAGAAGATTAGTCATGAGTTGGAACCATTAAGCCGGATAGAACGCTTTGTATTTATGTGCCACGTGCCCAGTCCCATGAGGTTCCCCCAAATACCAGGAAGAACATTAAGTGGATGGGTTATTAGTCTCAGATTATATCTTATTTGTTTGAAGGACTAGTGACTAATAGACCCCAAAGCAGATGAGATAGCTGTAGGGGCAGATTAAGGTCTTGGCCATGGATTGTATGAAAATTTGACCATTACGAGTCTAGATTATTAGCATTTACTTCCTTCATAAGGACTAGAAAATCGAGCTTACTTGGGAAAGGAGGGTGGTTACCTAATCTAATCACTTTTTGTTTGGCAGTTTTGAGGGCTGGATACATATATGTTTGAGAGCTTCATCATGACCAATGGCTGAAGGTCCTCCTCTGTAGTATCTGTACAGGGCAGGCATCAAACTGGCGAATGTTCAGCAGATGACAGATCGTCTCCCTGACCATCGTCCAAATGACCAAACGTCTGTAATAAATCCACTAATGTCATCCATTATCCTGACTTCCTCAAAACATGTTCATGTGGTTAGCCTTAAAGTGTCAATTTATGTTGAATTTGTAAATGGTATTATCAATATTCTGTAACTTAGGGATGGAAGGAAACAGGGTAGTTGCACTATCACTAGGTGGGCAGGGTCATCAGTCAACATCCTTAATTTTGGTACGATTTGCTTCCAGTCTCAAGGGCAGAAGACAAGAAAGACGTAGTGCATCTATATGATTTAGTGTGTACCCCCATCACTGGCTAAAGTAAAATAAGCCATATGCCAATCTAAAAATCCTACTTTTTAACAACTTAAAGCTTAGTAAAATGAGAGAGCACCAATGGATAGGATGATTTGCTACAGGGACGATGCTGAAAATGGAAATACAACACCTAAATGTTCCCTTAAGGGGTGATCGGTCTGTATAAGGACATAAGCATCTTGATTTTTGCCGTTTGTTAAAATTATATTTGGAGAGAAAATTTGGAAGGGTATTGAATGTTGTTTTAACATGCCTGTCAATCACAGTTTATAGATTTCTGTAGCAGGGACAACTATTCCTCTCATAGCACAGTTGGATGTGTTATCTGGGCAGTGATGGCGAAGCTATGGCACTGGTGCCATAATTGGCACTCAGAGCCATTTTTGTGGGCACTCAGGCATCACCCACCCCAGGACGGGTTTCCCCAAGCTGTCCCATCCACTTAAGAGATGCTGTCTCGGCGCTATTTTAAAGTACACTTCATTGGCTGTTTGGAACTGCGGCGAAAGTGAGAAGGTGTTGACAGAACTGCAATACTTCGAAGTCCTCATTCTGGACCCACCAATTCTTCCTCTGCTGCCGAGAGACAGGAGATAAGCTATACTATAGTCTGAATTTGCCCTTCTTTCAACTGTACAGGGGCTGAATAACAATTAAAAGATGTGAACAACAGGTTGCAAAAATAAAAAAAAGGGTTTTACTGCTTTAAAATGCTATGTTGGCACTTCACGGTAATTAAGTGTATTTTTGTTGTAGTTGGGCCTCTTCACCAAAAGGTCTCCATCACTGGCCTATAGGTGTAACTAGAAGGTGGCATCCGAGTTAAGGGCCCTCCTGGTCACAGGGTCTTGAGAGACCGACAAGAAGGCGATTGTCTCATAATCAATAAATAGAGTTGGAAGGACCTAGTGTACATTTTTTTATTGGGGCCCAACAGCTTCAGTTGTGATAACAATATGGAGGGAGTAAGGTCTCTTGAAGACAAAAATGATTGAAAAGTCGTAATAAACATGGAGTTGTAGGTTCAGCTGGCCCCATTGATATGTTCAGGTTCACAACCGACATCCGAAGGTCCACCTTTATTTCAGGTTAGCTATTGTCCAAAAAGTTATCCTCAGAATCGCATTATTTCTGATCATGTTCATCAAGAAGGATTGAAATATACAGAAAAAATTGAATAGTAAAATAATCCTACAAATAATATCTCCTCCCTGAAATCAGCAATAGTTGACTTCCAAATAAAGACATACTCAAGGGGATAGAAAAAACAAAGCTGTCATTTTGTTAGTTTTTCACTAGAAGAGATGAGAGCGACATTGCTCTTCCGAGCGTGATGCTCGGTCGAGCATAGGGTACTCGAACGCTCGTTGCTCGGGACGATTATTTCCCTCCCTCTCGAGATCGAGCTTTAATTAAAAAAACACAGTGAAAGGGCGGAGCCTGCACCGCGGCTGGCAATGGCAACGTTCTTCACTGAGCTCCCGCTACAACAGTCTAAGCTCCAGCGCTGAAATCTACGACCCACGGCAGTACAAATGGTCCTTACGGATAAGGATTACCTGTCTGACCACCCGGAGACAACCATGAAGGAAGAAAAACCCAGGAGTTTGGATAAATTTCCTCCCAAAATGCTACCCCCGCCAGCTAAGAGAGGCCAGATGGCCCGGAGCCCGCGCTGGAATCAGACATACCAGATGATTCTGATCTGATAGTGTCGCAGGGCAAGAGGATACCGAAGCTGCACTCAAATCCAGCTCCCCTCCGTCAAAACTTCCTTAAAGCTATGAGCTAGCGATTCCCCAATAATGAAGAACTTATACCGCCATTCCTTGCTGAGGTGAGTCCTCTGTAATCGTGTTACAACTGGAAGAGCAACAGCTCAGCCATAGTTGAACACAGTGAAGCTTTAGCACATGTGTGGGTGTACAAGCGAGCCATTAACCAACTCCTTGCTAAGCTAGCAGATTCAGAGAACATGAGCCAGAGAATTAACATCGGATAAAGGGATTACCCGGAGGGACATCTACTGAAATGCTAGTGACAAGGTACTGTCAATTTTTCACTTATTTTTACCCGATGAGAGAGCCAACAGAATAATCAAGAGAGAGAGTACATGCTGTGTGCCCTAAGGGCCCCCTTTCCCCCCCCCCCCCCCCCCCCCCCCTAAGAAGCCAGATGATCCCCATGGAATGTAGTTTGCTGCTTACTCAGCTACTGTGAACACTGAGGCTATTCTTAAGCAGCAAGAGCAAAGAAAGAATGGGAAATGCTGGAGTCCCATAGCCATATTCCCAGGATATAGCACCGTCTACTTTGTACAAAAGGCGTTTATTGAACCCCTTACTGAGTGTCTCCGACAGAAAAGATCTATTTAAGTGGCTATACCCAGTCGGATCCATGTTTCGAGCAGAAAGGGCAGGAGATGCCATCAAGCACCCAAGGGGACTTGGCGGAGCATGGGGATCTAGATATGAACCATTGCAACATCACCTCTTGGCTGCCTATCACGGAGCAACATTTGGCATCTTCCAGACTACCCAAAGTCACCAATGGGTTTACATCAGGGAAACCAAATCCCCTAAAACAGGTAGAAGAACAGTGGGGACACTTGAAGGAAAGTTTCCAATGTAGTAGTTGAAGATCTGAAGGCGCAAGTCTATCTGTGCGGACGTTTCATACCAATTTATAGAGGTTGTAATAATATGCTTTATACCAAGGTTTTCAGATATTTTCACAGTTAAAAGATAAGTCGTTTATTGTTTAAAAGAGTTTTGATTATTGAACATTAACGTCAGTTTACCATGTGGTTCTATTTAGATTCTTTCCAATCGCAAAAGGAGCTAGCCTTTGTCTCCGATCAGGATATGCTCTAACACCAGTGGCCACTTTCTGCCCCTATTTCCTGAATTAGATCCCGGGCCTGGGCAGGCGACTCTGCGGGGGGCCACGTGGTTTCTCGTCTCTCGGAGGCGTGGTGCGCAGCGGCGGGAGTTGAGGAACATTCCAACAGTGAATGGTCGTATTTTATTTTAAGGATTCTCAAAGCATTACTTGTTTTTAGAAGTTTTGAGCACTATGTGTTAAGGTCACAGGCCGGATGAACATTTTGGTACAGGGAAAATATTATAGTACTCGATGCCCAATTAGTTAGAGTAAGTCTCAGCTTTGAATTTTCACATGGCTAGTCTAAAGCACACCTACAACTTCCAATGGCCTCATAACCCACAAAAGAGATCACAGCTCCTATACCCCTACTTAAAAAGATAAAATAGACATATTTTGTTATACAGAAACCGGTCAGAAAGGGAAAAATACCACTCATCCCCAAAAAGATATAACACTATGCTATTCCATGCAACATTCACAAGCCTCAAGAGAGTGTCCATTTGGATATCAGCCACTAGTGTACATTCACAGAGCATGAAAAACATGAGAGACGAGGAGGGAAGAATTCTATTAGAGCGGGGAAAATGTTGCTTCGGCAATCACACTGGTGGCATTATATGCACCTAACAAAGGTCGGTGAGTGGATGGATGAACCTAAAAAGACAATACTCATGCAATGGTAATGAAAATAATAGGGGGGGAGATATCAATTTGATCTCTAAACCCGATAATGGATCGTTTTACTGGGAAAAACCTCACACGCCAAGCAAAAGCTCTGGGCAGAGTAAAATAGAACATTGAGACATTATAATCTAATTGATGCATGGAGGAGACGCTTACCCCCTCAACAAAGACTAACACACATTACTCTGCACCACATAACAAGTCACCATATGGACTGGAATTATTTCTTTATCCCAGATCACACCCTTAATACACGCTGAAAAAAAGTAAACAATAGGGCCAGCCACTATTTCAGACCATAGCCCGGTTATTATGAAATTAACCTCAAAAATCTTCCAATCAAGAATGGATATGGAGACTTAATGAGACTTATTGGACAAGAGGGAGGATGTGACTGGATAGACAGCAAACTGGAACATATTTCACAGAAATGTCCCTGCAGATACATCTGAACTTAAATTGGGAATCACACAAAAATGGCCAGAAGGGGGGAACTAATAGCACTGGGGGTGAGAACCACGAAAAAGAGAAATGATCTTTTAAATACCTACTGAAAAATTGCGAAATTAGAGGGCATCTCTAAACACTCTTCTGCGATGAAACACATGAAGAACTAGTATACCTAAGAAAACTTTAGATCACCTCAATATTCATATGCTAACAATATCACACTTCAAATACAATTCTACGCCCACGGGACAAGGGTAATCATTAATTACACCCTCATAAGGGGGAAAGGGAGGCGAACTTCATATCATTCCCCTAAAGACAGACCAAAGGAGGACCCTCAAGGATGAGCTGTATTGGACTTTCGTTTTTCATACCTGGAAACAATCACTAGTGATCTAGTGGTCAACATTGGTCTTACTGGTCTAAAAGTGTCGACGTTGGTCGAATGTACATGCCCAACATAATTCATCCATTCTCGGGCAATAGCAATGACCACAACAAAGAAGACTGCAAGTCCAACTACGACCAAGGGCACCCAAGACCTTCCTATGGGGCTCATAATAATACATCTTTGTTGGGCGGGGGTCGTTACAATTTTTGTTGGGTGGACCATCCAGCTTTTTGCTTTAGGACAAGGCTTTTTCAGAAAATAGTAAACATCATCAAAACCCGTACATCAATACTCTTTCCATAATAGCAGCGATCAGTCAATATAGAAGGTACAGTTTTCCGATCTTCTGCCCTCCACAAAGTTCCAACACCACAAACCGATACAAATTGGTCCAAGCAGCATATCATGCCATGATATGTGAGCATTGCATTCACTTGACCAAAGGAGGACCCTCAAGGATGAGCTGTATTGGACTTTTCCGTGTTTCCCCCATACCTGGAAAAATCACTAGTGATCTGTGTCAACATTGGTCTTACTGGTCTAAAAGTGTCGAATTTGGTCGAATGTACATGCCCAACATAATTCTTTGAACTCTTTATTTGGCTGGAGTCCAAGCAGCATATCATGCCATGATATGTGAGCATTGCATTCACTTGACCAAAGGAGGACCCTCAAGGATGAGCTGTATTGGACTTTCGTTTTTCATACCTGGAAACAATCACTAGTGATCTAGTGGTCAACATTGGTCTTACTGGTCTAAAAGTGTCGACGTTGGTCGAATGTACATGCCCAACATAATTCATCCATTCTCGGGCAATAGCAATGACCACAACAAAGAAGACTGCAAGTCCAACTACGACCAAGGCCACCCAAGACCGTTCTATGGGACTCATAATAATACATCGTTGTTGGGGGGCGTCGTTACAATTTTTGTTGGGTGGACCTTCCCAGCTTTTTGCTTTAGGACAAGGCATTTTCAGAAAATAGTAAGCATCATCAAAAACCGTACATCAATACTCTTTCCATAATAGAAGCGATCAGTCAATATAGAAGGTGCAGTTTTCCGTTCTTCTGCCCTCCACAAAGTTCCAACACCACAAACCGATCCAATTGACTTCTACTACTTTCCCGTTCATTACAGATAATTCTGGAGTGACGTTGTTGGGAGACGTCTATTAAAAACAATTTAGTAAAGACCTCCCATGTTTTCATCTTCTTCACTGAATCTTATGTCCTGTGGGAGCTGTGGAAAATGTTGATTTTCGAGAGGAGATAGTATAAGTACTTCTGGGATGTAAACAGACCCTCTGCACACCCATTATACATTATTCCTTGTAATTAATGTCTGTTTATTCCCCAGAATTTATACCTCAGTTATTATTCTAGTGGAAGTCCTGCCTTGATTATGTGTTTCTAATAATGTGCCAGGCCTAAATATTTTCCTGACATTCTCTGGGATGAGGGGGCTTATGCTTTAACAGCGAGTCTTATATCACTGACCTATGTGCATGTTTATGTATTTATGCTAATAACTTGTAATATACCAAGGGATGAATTAAAAGGCAATTTAGAGGAGGAAATAGCTCGATATATATTAAAAATATCTCCAGGTTATGTCCACAATTAGAAACAAAAGGGACATCCTGGGGTACATGTCAACTCAGACTTAAAGGGGTTGTCCACTTTTATAGCAAGCAATTGATTAGTTTGAGTGATTAAAAAGTATACAATTTTTTCCATATACTTACTACCTATTTTTATCCATGGCCTATTTACTTCTAAAATAAACTTTTCAATATGCTAATGAGCCTAAATGGCTTCCTTGGGAGTGTTATCCATAGCCCCTCCAGGCTCACGCTTCACAGGTGTTTACGTGTGCAGAGCATTTCCTCGCTACCACGTGTGCTGAAACTTCTGCTGTGTGAGGCGCGGTTTTCCTTTTTCCCATCCTGGAAATGTATTTGTTGTTTTTCCCATATCCCAGTGGAACATTAATGGCTAAAGTCTCCCACACTACCAAGTCGCCTTAATTGGCAAACTCCCATAAGGAGAACAATTATACCCTGGCCCTAATCAATTCAGCCAAATCAAGTTTCCCTACACTGTACTGAGAGTCCCAACCAGTCGAAACATCACTGTCCTACATTTAGGAGTCTGTTCCTTCTGGAATAGATATACTGGTTTGGTTTTAATCCTGCCTCATGTCATTAGGCTTCTTGTAGGTCATGCTTGATGTCAGGGCTGCCTTACAGGTAGCTAAAGAGCGGGGTTTTCCTTATCCCATCCTGGAAAAGTTATTTGCATATTTTCCAATAAGATTACATCAGCAGAGGAGGGGGAAGTGCTGAGGGAGCAGAGGGAGGGTGAGACATGTAACATCTGGGAACTACAGGGAAGGACTCTGCACCTCCCCCAGCCCTTCTGGGTCCTTAGCATAATTTAAAAAGTTGATTTAGATGGAAGGGGGATAACAAATATAAAAGAACACCACAGTCGAGGGCCTGGAGTAAGTGTCCCTTATCTATCATTCTTGATTTTGCCCGATACCTCTGCTTTCTGCATTGTGTCTCTATACTGCAGAACAGTTTTTACAAGGGGCTAAACTCAAGAGGAGATTTATCATATACTAATTATTTAATTTCCCACACCAAGCTTTGGTCACCTGATAATCCGGCATTTATATGCCATGTCTTGCCTGGCATAGAATTGTGCTATAGCCTGAACAGGCGCAGTCTATAGTTGGTGCAAAGGCAACTCCGTCACCTGCCCATCTTTCCACTTGGCGTGAAGGTGCGTAAGGGGGGAATAGGTGCAATTCTATTAGATATAGAATCTGTTTACAAATCAAATTCCCACCCGAGCTCAATAACAAAATGTCCATGTATAGAGTTGCTCACAAGCTAAAAAAACACATAGGGGCACATTTACTAAAAACGGTGCCTTGTAGTGTGCAGGGAACTTGTTCCTTCATTATCCGGCACCCCCTGCACTGCCGCGACAGAGTGCACCACTTTTTTTCTTGGTGCAACCTTTAATATGGGGCGTGCAACACATTTCTCTCGGACTTTGCATGTTAAATCTGGCGCACGTTCCGACTGAGGACCAGAACGCCCCCTAATTGAATTGTCTTAAATACCTGAGCAAGAAGTTTTGCACGAAAGAAAATGTTGCAAATTTTTTAGGCTACATTCACATGTGTTTTTTCAGCATATGTCACCAGTAGTATATAGACAAATCAAATACAATTATGAACCTGATGTGAAACCCAACAAATCAGACACTCAGCACTAAATAATTATTGTAACACATGAATCAAGTCAACTTTCTCCAGCTTTAAAGGGGTATTCCACCACAGTAAACTACGGGGGATGGTATTGTTGTATTGGTATCGTTTCATCACTGTTTCTAGATCGCTGCTTGCTGTCCTTCCGCAATTCTCACTTGTTCTAGATCTCTGCTTGCTGTCGCCCCACAACTACCACTATTTTCTAGCTCTCTGCTTGCTGTCCTTCCACACTTAAATCCTGTTTTTAAATCTCTGCTTGCTGTCCTCCATAGAAAGCTTCTATGTTTTATTTCCAGTGGATAGAAATCTGACCACTGGTCACACAGGTGCACCGCTCGTTAGTAGCACAGAGAGTAATCAGAACATAGAAGCTTCTAAGAATGACAGCAAGCAGAGATCTAGAAACTTTGAAGGATTGATACGAAAATAAAAAGTATATTGGAAAACTTTATAACTTTCAGTAGTTAAGCAATATTCACTCTTGCTAAATTTGAAGCTCCTTTAAGAACAGGCAACCATGGAGATTTAGTGACATTTCGAAAGAGATAAAGCCAAGTCCGATGCCCTGACCCTTAATGTAGCTAATTGATCAGGGCTCGCCACTCCTATTGTGTCTAGGAAACCACGTATGACTCTGTAATGTCTTCTTTTATTGTATGTTCTGTTCTCCACAATCCGCAAAGCTCTACGAAATGATGGAGCAAGATTTCTACACTTTCCAAAGGAAGACGGATGCTCAATCAAGTATATTTTGATATTAACTGCATAACAATATGCATAAGTAGAAGAATATTCATATTTAGAAAAATTTATCAAGAATGTCTGATAATTGAATTAGATAAGAGGAGGAGATATCTTTAGGGCCCGATGCTTTGTAAGATACATGTATAATCCTGCTCTCCATTAGATGAAGCTCTTTAGGTAACAAGCTGTAATACTGAACAGATTCAAACATCCGCTTTCTTATTTTACAACTGGCATCAAATGTAATTTTGATTATTAGCGCCGGCTTCTTCAGAGGGTCTAAGTTTGATTTAATCCTAAATAGGTTTAAATTGCAGGTTGATAGGACAACACTGAATTTGGTCTCGGTCGCTCTTTTGTCTTTGATCAGCGATGGCTCACAGTGGTAGGCCACAAAGCAGGAACATCTGATTGCGGCTGCTGGGAATATGGATATGTAGCCATGCCCTTTCTTACTAACAAAAAACAGTAAATCCTTGGCTGGGGGAGGGGGAGTTTGTTTTATTTTTTTCCAAGAGATAGAAAAAAAAAAACAAAAAACAATATTGTTATGTCACCTACATTTCTTTAAAATCCAATGTCCCAACGAACAAAAAAATGTTGTGGCTTACATAAAAAATTTTACTTAAGAAACAACCTAATAGAATCTATCTACGGTGGGTAAAACATCTCTTTTTTTGATTTTTGGTCCAATTCTTTACTTCATCTATTACAAGGTTTTAGGCTAACATTCACACATAATTATTTGTAAACATACCACCCCGAAAGCTCCCTGCATATACATGGTTGAGACTTCGGTTTTGTTTGTGGCTGCTGACAATGTTTCACTACTCCTTCCACTTGTAGGGAATGGAGAGAACAGGACCACTTATGACAACCTGCATCGTCTTGGGCCGTCCAATTGTAAGGATATGCAGAATCTGCCTCAACATATTTTTACAGGGAGGGCAAAAACGGATTTGAAACACCTAAAGAAGTCAAACAGCGTTCCCAAATAAATGTTCACTCCTTTTCCTCTTTCAGGGAGAGAGGAAGACCACCACGTATCCCCTGTTAACGTCTTGGCCTTCCATTGTAAGGGTATGTAACCCCACCAAGGGAGGGCAAAAACCTGATGAACAACCAACCTCAAATGTCATTCTTTCTCTAATGAATTACGCCTGTCCTCCAAAATTTAAGAACAGCACCATAGAGATTTATTGACATTTCGAAGATGTAAACCATACTAGTGGAGTATATAATTGGAAAATCAGGAGAACAAAAAGATGAAGCAAGATACAGTAATCCAGGCACAAGCCAAGAAATTTGAGGCTTCTGTATTTCATAACTTTTGTTTCGTTTCATCTGTCTGAAACTTCATTTTCACCTTTCTTTACATCCACTCTGGTCTACACCAAGAGAGCTCCTTGTGTAATACTGCCTCATACCGCCCGATGGGAATCCATTTTGTTGGTGCTGCCATGTTCACGTCTTTTCCCCTGCTTTAGGGAGAAATGGAAACCCAGGACATCCCTATCCCCCCCGGAATACGTCTTGGCCTGTTCATTGTAGGGTATATCAGTAAACCACACCCACGTTTTTCACAAGGGAAGGCAAAAACCTTAATGAGCAACCCAACCTCAATCGGCATTCTCTAATAAATTGTACCATGACTTACTGGCTGTCTCTAAAATTTTAAGAACCGGCCCCATAGAGATTGAGTGCATTTCAAAGATGATAAACCAAGTCTGCGAATATAGATGATGGGAACGTAGGAGAAAAGATGGAGCACACACAGGAATCCAGGCCGCCAAAGCCAAGAGTGGAGGCTTTCTGTATTTTCTAACTTTGTCTCGTCTCCTCCGTCTAAGACTTTCCATGTTCAACTTTTCTTTTCAGATCATGAGATCATCACAACTATAAATGTTTTATAAAGAGCGAAACCCTGGAGACTCAATAAGTCCTGTTAAATCCTAATGTCTCATACATACTGCCGCCAGCAAGGCAGACCATAACAGGTATTTCACATCTTAAGTATGTGTTTTTCCCCATCCTTCTTGTTATTTTCATTCAATGAGTTCCCATAACCTGGACACCAATCAACTCCGTATTTTGTCAGTAATATCACTTGTGGCGCCTTCAATTCCCCCCCCCCCCCCCCCCCCATTTGTAATGGAATATATTTTGTACTACATTATGAATGAGCTTTATAGTAAACAAAATGCTATATCTCGTTATTTATTTCATGGGACGGCTTCTGTAACATACACACACACCAATGTTTCTCAAGTTTAGTATTGATCATTTTGCTTTTAATCAGATGGCATCAAGGATGCTTAACGATTCATCAACTGCAAACTGGGAGTATCACATATCCCCCTGCCCCGCGGCCAGCCATCCGTGAATGCTGAATGTCAAAATTAGGTATGTAGCAGTGAGTGGTAGCAACACCTTTTTCACACTTTATACTTGATGTCTCACCCCCAGCATTCCATGATTGATTATGGGGGACTTTTGGCTGGAGACAGTATCTCTAAAGCCTTGTTTTTAAGAACTGGTTGAAAGATGTTATAGTAATAAAAATGAAGTGTGTTGTGACGAGCAGCAGATTAACCACCAACCATGTTAGGTAAGGGAATGTCAAGAACCTGAAACCTCTTGGCAAGAGGTGTCTAAAAATAATACTATGTACTGCCCCTGCCCCCTGGTTTTCATACAGGGCAAGAATTTGTTTTTTGTTACTTATGTGCTCAGCCAGGAAAGCTGGAAGAGTGGGGGTAGGCCGTGCACCCACTGCAGTCATCTATGGTCTTGCTTGACCATGAAACAATCACTCCTGCACTCATTCCATGGTCTGTGGATATATTGGCCAAAGCAGGTCCGCATTCTAAGGCAGTTGCAATCGGGTGGCAGAATTATTAGTCATGAGTGGAACCATTAAGCCGATAGAACGCTTTGTATTTTGTGCCACGTGCCCAGGCACATAGGTTCCCCAAATACCCATGAAAACATTAAGTGGATGGGTTATGTCTCAGATTAATCTTAATTTGTTTGAAGGAACTATTACTAATAAGACCCCAAAGCAGATGAGCTAGCTGTAGGGGCAGATTAAGGTCTTGGCCCTGGATTGTATGAAAATTTTTGAACCATTACGAGTCTAATTATTTAGCATTTACTTCCTTCATAGGTACTAGAAAATCGAGCTACTTAGGAAGGAGGGTGGTACCTACTATCACTTTTGTTTGGCAGTTTTGAGGGCTTTGTATACATATATGTTTTTGAGAGCTCATCTTCCACCATGCTGAAGGTCTCCTCTTTATTATCTGTACAGGGCAGATCAAACGTGGCGACTGGTTCCTATGACCATCGTCTCCCTGATCATCGTCACACGACCACAACCTGTCTGTAATAAATCCACTCATTGTCTACCAGTATTCTGACTTCCTCAACACCATGTCTCATTGGTTTATCCATTAAGTGTTTAAATTTATGTTGAATTTGTAATGGTTATTATCATATCTGTAACTTAGGGATGGAAGGAAACAGGGTATACTAGTCACTCAGGTTGGGCAGCGTCACAGTCAACATCCTAATTTTTGGACGATTTACTTCCATCATCCAACAGGGCAAAGACAGTAACGCATCTATATGATTGTGTGTCCCCCATCACTGCTAAAGTAAAATAGTTCCATATGCCAATCTAAAAACCTAACTTTTTAAACAACTTAAAGCTTAGTAAATGAGAGAGCACCAATGGCATATGTGATTATTTACTAAAGACAATGCTGGGGCGAAAATGAAATAAACACACCTAAAATGTTCCCTTTAAGGGTTATCGGTCTTTAAGATAAGCATCTTTTGCATTTTTGGCCTTGTTATAAATTACTTATTTGGAGAGAAATTTTGAATGTCTTAGAATGTGTAACATACCTGGTCAATACCTTTATACGATTTCTGTAGTCCATGGCACGTATTCTCTTCACTAGCCACGTTGATGTGTTATGCTGGGCATGATGGCGAAGCTATGGCACTGTGCCATAATTGGCACCTCAGAGCCATTTTTGTGGGGCACTCAGGCATCACCCCCCGGTACGGGTTTCCCAAGCTGTCCCATCCAACTTAAGAGATGCTGTTCTCGCTCGCTTCTTGTACAAGTGACAGCTTCTTGGCTGTTTGGAACTGCGGCGAATGTGAGAAGGTGTGTGACAGAACTGCAATACTTCGAAGTCTCATTCTGGACTCCACCAATTCTTTCCTCTGCTTTGCGCCGAGAGACAGGAGATAAGCTAATACAAGTCTGAATTTGCCCTTCTTTCAACTGTACAGGCTGGATACAATTAAAAGATGTGGAACAACAGGTGCAATAAAAAGTTTACTGCTTAAAATGCTATTTTGGCACTTCACGGTAATTCAAGTGTATTTTGGTTGTATTTGGGCCTCTATCACCAAAAGGTTCTCCTCACTGGCCTAGGGTGTAACTAGAAGGTGGCATCCAGAGTAAGGCCCTCCTGGTCACAGGGTCTTGAGAGACCGACAAGAAGGCGATTGTCTCATAACAGCATAAATAGAAGTTGGAAGGACCTAGTGACATTTTTTTATTGGGCCCAACAGCTTCAGTTGTGATAACAATAGTGGAGGGAGTAAGTCTCTTGAAGACAAAAATGATTGAAAAGTCCGTAATAAACATGGAGTTGTAGGTTCAGCGGCCCCATTGATATGTCAGGTTCAAAACCGACATCCGCCAAGGTCCACCTTTATTTCAGTTAGCTCTTGTCCAAAAAAGTTATCCTCAAATCGCATTTATTTCTGATCATGTTCATCAAGAAGGATTGAAATAACAGAAAAATTGAATAGTAAATAATCCTACAAATAATATCATCTCCCTGAAATAGCAATAGTTGACTTCCAAAAAAGACATACCAAGGGGTGAAAAAACACAAGCTGTCATTTTGTAGTTTTCACTAGAAGATGAGGCGAACATGCTCTGTCCGAGCGTTGATGCTCGGTCGAGCATTAGGTGTCCTCTAACGCTCGTTGCTCGGGCGATTATTTCTCCCCTCTCGAGATCGAGCTTTAATTAAAAAGAAATGCAGTGAGGGGGAGCCTGCACCGCGGCTGCAATGGCAGACGTTCTCACTGAGCTCCCGCTACACAGTCTAAGCTCAGCGTGAAATCTAGCGACCCACGGCAGTACAAATGGTCCGTACGGATAAGGATACGTCGAACGGAGAAAATAAAAGAACAGGAGTTTGGATAAATTCCTCCGCAAAATCGCTACCCCGCCAGCTAAGAGAGGCAGATGGCCGGAGCCCGCGCTGGAATCAGACATACAGATGATCTGATCTGGACTAGTGTCGCAGGGCAAGAGGATACCGAAGCTGCACTCAAATCAGCTCCCTCCGTCAAGAAACTTCCTTAAAAAGCTATAGCTAAGCGATTTCCCCAATAATGAAGAACTTACCGCCATTCATTGCTGAGGTGAGATCCATCGTAATCGTGTGTGACAACTGGAAGAGCAACAGCTCGCCATAGTGGAACACAGTGAAGCTGTAGCACATGTGTGCGGTGTCAAGCGAGCTCATTAACCAACGCCTTGCTAATGATAGAAGATCAGAGAACGAGCCAGAAGAAGTAACATCAGGATAAAGGGATTACCGGAGGGGACATCTCCTGAAATGCTCCGTGACAAGGTACTGTCAATTTTTCACTAATTTTACCCGAGGAGAGAGCCAAAGAATAATCAAGAGAGAGTACATCGCTCCCTAAGGCCCCCTTCCCCCCCCCCCCCCAAAAGCCAGATGATCCCCCATGGAATGTAGTTTGCGTGCTACTCAGCTACTGTGAACACTGAGGCTATTCTTAAGCAGCAAGAGCAAAGAAAGAATGGGAAATAGATGGAGTTCCCATAGCCATATTCCAGGATATAGCACTGTCTACTCTGTACAAAAGGCGTTTATTGAAACCCCTCACTGATTGTCTCCGACAGAAAAAGATCTTATTTAAGTGGTTATACCCATTTGGAATCACATTTTCAGCAGAGGGCAGGAGATGCACAATCAAGCACCCAAGGGACTTGGCGAGAGCATGGGCGATCCTAGATATGGAACCATTGCACATCACCTCTTGGCTGCCTATCACGGAGCAACATTTGGATCTTCCAGGACTACCCAAAGTCAACCAATGGGTTACATCAGGGAAACCCAAATCCCCTAAAACCAAGAAGAAAAGCAGTGGGGACACTTGAAGGAAAGGTTTCCAATGTAGTGAGTGAAGCTCTGTGGCGCAGTTTATCTGTGCGGACGTTTCACACCAATACATAAAGGTTAGGTATAGCATATGCTTTACCAAGGTTTCAGAATATTTCACAGTTAAAAAGATAAGGTCTTTATTGTTTATAAAGAGGTTTGATTATTGCAACATTAACGTCAGTTTACCATGTGGGTCTATATTAGATTCTTTCTAATATTCAAAGGAGCTAGCCTGTGTGCTCCGATCAGGATATGCTCTTAACACCAGGGCAACCTTTCTGCCCCTATTCTCTGAAATATATCCCGGGGCCTGGGCAGGGCGACTCTGCGGGAGGGCCACGTGGTTCTCTCGGGGAGGCGTGGTGCGCAGGCGGCGGGAGTTGGAGAGAACATTCCAACAGGGAATGGTCGTATTTTAATTTTAAGGATTTCTCAAAGCATTTACTTGTTTTTAGAAGTTTGAGCACTATGTTGTTAAGGTCACAGCCGGATGAACATTTTGGTACAGGGAAAATTATTATAGTACTGATGTCCCAATTAGTTAGAGTAAAGTCCAGCTTTGAATTTTCACATGGCTAGTCTAAAATGCATCACCTACAACGTCAGAGGGCTCAATACCCCACAAAAGAGATCACAGCTCTATACCCTACTTAAAAAAGATAAAATAGACATATGTTTTATACAAGAAACACATTTCAAGAAAGGGAAAATCCCCATCATCCCCAAGAAAAGATATAACTTATGCTATCACAATGCACATTCACAAGCCTCAAGAGGAGTGTCCATTTGGATATCAACTAGTGTACCATTCACACATGAAAAAACATGGAGAGACGAGGAGGGAAGAATTCTATTAGTAGCGGGGAAAATTGGTTGCTCTGCAATCACACTGGTGGCATTATATGCACCTAACAAAGGTCAGGTGAGGTGGATGGATGAAACGCTAAAAAAGATAAATACTCATGCAAATGGTATGAAAATAATAGGGGGAGATATCAATTTAGCTCTAAACCCGATAATGGATAGTTTACTGGGAAAAACCGCACACCCAAGAAAAGCTCTGGGCAGAGTTAATAGAACATTGAGACATTATAATCTAATTGATGCATGGAGGACGCTTAACCCCTCAACAAAGGACTACACACATTACTCTGCACCACATAACAGTCACCAGAGACTGGATTATTTCTTTATCCAAGATTCACACCTTAATACGCTGAAAAAAGTAACAATAGGGCCAGCCACTATTTCAGACCATAGCCCGGTTATTATGGAAATTAACCTCAAAAATCTTCCAATCAAGGAATGGATATGGAGACTTAATGAGACGTTATTGGACAAGAGGGAGGATGTAGACTGGATAGACAGCAAAATGGAACAATATTTCACAAGAAATGTCCCTGCAGATACATCTGAAACTTTAAATTGGGAATCACACAAAATGGCCATAAGGGGGGAACTCATAGCACTGGGGGTGAGAACCAAGAAAAAGAGAAATGATATTTTAAATAGCCTACTGGGAAAAATTGCGAAATTAGAGGGCATCTCTAAACACTCTTCTGCGATTAAACAACAGGAAGAACTAGTAGACCTAAGGAAAAAACTTTTAGATCACCTCAATATTTCATATGCTAAACAATATCAACACTTCAAATACAAATTCTACGCCCACGGGGACAAGGGTAATAAATTAATGACACACCTCATAAAGGGGGAAAGGGAGGCGAACTTCATATCATCCCTAAAGACATCAGGAGGTAAGTCAGTTAGCTCCACCCAGGAAATAGCAGAAGCATTTCAACAATTCTATGGGGATCTGTATAACATCAATAATCAACAAGAGGGAGATGCAGACCAACAAACAAGAGAAACGGCAAGTTTCTTGTCAAAATTAGACTTGCCCAGACTCTCAGGGGAGGAGGGACTAGACCTTTTAAAACCAGTTACAACAGAAGAATTAACTAGTATTCTGGACACACTTCCATTGGGGAAAAGCCCAGGTCCAGATGGGTTGACAGTTAGTTACTACAAAAAATTTGCTAAATCCCTATTACCCCATATGGCAAAATGGTGTAATGCCCTTATGGCTGGTGAACATCCTCCCCCACAAGCCTTATCAGCGACAATTGTAGTGCTCCCTAAACCGGGGAAAAGCCCAGACTGCTGTGGTAATTTTCGACCAATATCTCTACTGAACGTAGATATAAAAATATGGGCTAAGCTCCTTGCGGGTAGAATAGGTAAATATTTACCGAAACTAATAAACAAAGAACAAACGGGATTTGTCCAAGGAAGGGAGGGGAATCATAACTCCACGAGGGTAATTCAAGCAATTTGTTCTGCAAAAGAGCGAAATATACCCCTAGTTCTTCTCGGCACAGATGCCGAGAAGGCTTTTGACAGGATTAAATGGAAATATATGGAGGCATCGCTGGAACACATGGGGTTCCCGCGGGCTTTTATACAAGCGATTATGACCTTGTATGCTAAACCCAGCGCTAGAATAAGGATTAATGGGGTATTATCAAAGGCCTTCCAAATTAGGAACGGAACCCGACAAGGGTGCCCCCTCTCCCCATCCCTATTTATCCTCACAATGGAAACTCTGCTACAAGCTTTCCGGAAACACCCCCAAATTAAGGGATTAACAATAGGAGGTAGCACTCATTTAAACGCGGCTTTTGCGGATGACCTCTTATTAATGATCACCAACCCAGCACAAGCATTCCCTCACATCACAGCAGTATTAGAGGAATTTGGGAAATTGTCTAATTTTAAGATTAATTATAATAAGTCGGAAGCTATGAATGTGACAGCACCCCAACATATTATAAAAGCTTTAAAGAAATCCACCCCCTTTAAATGGCAAGACAAATCACTAACCTATCTGGGAATTCAAGTCACTGCAAACCCAAATGATTTATTTAGGGAAAATTATAATAGAATTCTAAGCAAGGTGAGCACTCAGCTCTCAACACTGGCTCTACCCTTCATTTCATGGATGGGAAGAAAGAATTTATTAAAGACTTTTATTGTACCCAAGTTCCTATACCTATTGCAGATGATCCCTATGGCTATACCTGCCACATATTTTCGTAAAGTCAAAGCTCTTTTCTTAGCGTTCCTGTGGAAGGGGAAAAAAGCTAGGGTGTCATATGACAGGCTTAAAAAACTAAAGATGCAGGGAGGAATGGGTCTACCGGACATAGGTACATACCATAAAGCGGTTAACCTAAAAAGATGGGTCCAGCTGATTAATCCAGCGTGCGCACATTTAGGCAGTGAGTTGGAAATTGCTTCTCTGTCCCACTCCTCAATAGCTAAACTTTGGCTCATCAATACCCCGTCAGCTTGCACTAATCTACTTACTAAAGGGGTATTACAAGTGCTACAATCAATAAAAGACTCCCACACTCTACTGAATTCGCCCCCCCCAATTATGCCGGGGAAATGGGTGCCAATGTTTCTCAAACCAAATAACATACACCATTCTGATGTATGGAAATTATTAGGGAATTTGTCTACTAAACAATTTCATAAGTTGAAACCAGAGGAAATATTGCAATTGGGGAAGGGAGATACAGCTAACTGCAATTTCTTGCACATAGAGGAGATGAAAAGTATACACCGAGAATTTACTAAGTTGCACAGGGTAATCAAAGACCCGACCTGGATGGAAAGATGGTTTCAAAAGGATAAAATGCCTAAGGGAGCCATATCCATATTTTACAAGTTTCTCCTGACAGAGAATGAGAAGGTTACACCAAGCTATTTGAAAAGATGGGAAGAGGATTTAGACATGTCTTTCTCAGTAGCGCAAGTTAAGGCAATTCACAAGAATTCACATGGCTTTTCCAAGTGTGTCCGTATACAGGAAAATTCCTATAAAACGGTAACCAGATGGTATAACACCCCTTCAGTATTGAAGAGGAAGGGATTAATGACTAATGACAAATGTTGGAGATGCAATAAGGAAGGGGCTACACTGGGACATATTCTGTGGCACTGTGAGAAGATACACACATTTTGGCATCAAGTCAATAGAATAATATCTAAGGTCACAAAGACTAATATTCAACTCACCCCAGCTACAGTACTTCTCTGGCTGCCTAATAAATCGTGGAAGCCAAGAAAAGGAGATTTATGCACCTTACTAGTCCAAGCGGCCAAAATGATAATTCCGGTAAAGTGGTTACAAAAAGAGCCTCCTACGATAGCAGAATGGCTGGATAGAGTGGACCACATCCACAGAATGGAGGAATTAGCTAGCTGGGAGATGAGGCAACATGATAAACACAACACACTGTGGGCGCCATGGCTACTTTTTAGGAATCTACCGTGACAAAGGTAGTCCACACGTGGTAAATCCATGTGTGGACAGAGGGAAGCTGTAGTAGGGGGAAACTTTATACGAGAGAGCTACTCGGCAAAACAAGCAAATAACATTAGGATGGGCATATATGCGAAACAACACTTATAAAGGAAATCCTTTAAATGACACATCAAGTGAAATGAGGGATCAGTATGTACTGTGTACCTGGTATTGGATTTGTGTTCTTAAAGTGCTCTAAAGTTGAGTTAAGTTAAATATATTGGAATTATTTCAATTATAATGTAAGCGTGTACATGATAATACAATTATATTTGTATGAATATTTGTCATGTGAGATCGAACGTGAAAATGTAGTTTTTGTACACTGTTAAAACAATGTGAAAAACCAATAAAAACATTTAAACAAAAAAACAAAAAAAAAAAAAAATCTTCTGCCCTCCACAAAGTTCCAACACCACAAACCGATACAAATTGACTTCTACGTAACTTTCCACCAGTTCATTACAAGGAGAATTCTGGAAGTGACTTTGTTGGGAGACGTATATGTAAAACAGATTAGTAAAGACTCCTGTTTCATCTTCACTGATCTTATGTCTGGGGAGCTGTGGAAAATTGTTGAATTTTCGAGAGGGGATAAGTATATAAGTAACGTCTGGGATGTAAACAGAACCCTCTGTACACCCAGATTATACATTATTCCTTGTAATTATGTCTGTTTATTCCCCAGAATTTATACCTCATTATTATTCTAGTGGAGACGTCTGCCTTGTATTATGTTGTTCTAATTAAATGTGCCAAGGCTAAATATTTTCCTGACATATCTTTGGGATGAGGGGGCTTATGCTTTACAGCGGAGTCTTATATCACTGACCTATGTGCATGTTTATGGTATTTATGCTAATAACTTGTAATATACCAAGGGGATGAATTAAAAAGGCAAATTTAGAAGGAGGAAATAGGCTCGATATATTTAAAAATATTCTCCCGATTATGTCCACAAATAGAACACAAAAGGGACATACGGGGGTACATGTCAGCTCAGACTTAAAGGGGTTGTCCAATTTTAGCAAGCAATTGATATAGTTTGAGTGATTAAAAGTTATACAATTTTCCAATATACTTACTACTATTTTTTATCCATGGCCTATTTACTTCTAAAATAAACTTTTCAAATATGCTAATGAGCCTAAATGGCTCCTTGGAGTGTTACCAGAGCCCCTCCAGGCTGCAGCTTCACAGGTTGCTACAGTGTGCAGGAGCATTTCCTCGCTACCACTGTGTGCTGAAACTTCTGCTGTGGTGAGGCGCGGTTTTCCTTTTCCCATCCTGGAAAATGTATTTGTGTGTTTTCCCAGAATCCCCAGTGGAACATTAATGGCTAAAAGTCTCCACACACCTACAAGTCGGCCTTAATTGGCAAACTCTCCATAAGGAGAACAATTATACCCTGGCCCTAATCATTCAGCCAAATCAAGTTCCCTACACTGTACTGAGGAGTCCCAACCAGGTCGAAACATCACTGTCTACATTTAGGAGTCTGTTCCTTCTGGAATAGATATACTGGTTTGGTTTTAATCCTGCATCATGTCATTAGGCTTCTTGTAGGTCATGCTTGATGTCAAGGGGCTGCCTTACAAGGTAGCTAAAAGAGGCGGGGTTTTCCTTATCCCATCCTGGAAAAGTTATTTGCATATTTTCACAGTAAGATTACATCAGGCAGAGGGAGGGGAAAGTGCTGAGGGAGCAGAGGGGAGGGTGAGACAGTGTAACAATCTGGGAAGCTACAGGGAAGGACTCTGCACCCTCCCCCAGCCCTTCTGGTCCATTAGCATAATTTTAAAAGTTGATTTTTAGATGGAAGGGGGATAACAAATATAAAAAGAACACCACAGTCGAGGTGCCTGGAGTAAGTGTCCCTGATCTATCATTCTTGATTTTGCCCGATACCTCTGCTTTCTGCATTGTGTCTCTATACTGCAGAACAGTTTTACAAAGGGGCTAAACTCAAAGGAGGAGATTTATCATATACTAATTAATTTAATTCCCACACCAAGACTTTGGTCACCTGATAAATCCGGCATTTATATGCCATGTCTGGCCTGGCATAGAATTGTGCTATAGCCTGAACAGGCGCAGTCTATAGTTGGTGCAAAGGCAAACTCCGTCACCTGCCCATCTATTCCCACTTGGCGTGAAGGTGGCGTAAGGGGGGAAATAGGTGCAATTCCTATTAGATATGAGATCTGTTACAAATCATAAATTTCCCACCCAGAGCTCAATAACCAAAATGTCCATGTATAGAGTTGCTCACAAGCTAAAAAAAACACATAGGGGCACATTTACTAAAAACGGTGCCTGTGTAGTGTGCAGGGGACTTGTTCTTCATTAATCCGGCACCCCCTGCACTGCCGCGACAGAGTGCACCACTTTTTTCTTGGTGCACCTTTAAAATGGGGCGTGCAACACATTTCTCTCGGACTTTGCATGTTAAATCTGGCGCACGGTCCGACTGAGGACCAGAACGCCCCCTAATTTGAAATTTCTTAAATACCTGAGCAAGAAGTTTGCACTAGAAAGAATGTGCAAATTTTTTAGGCTATATTCACATGTTGTTTTCAGCATATGCACCAGTAGTATATAGACAATATAAATACAATATGAACCTGATGTGAACCCAACAAATCAGACACTCAGCACTAAATAAGTTGTAACCATGAATCAGTAACTTTCTCCAGCGTTTAAAGGGGTATTCCCACCACAGTAAACTAATGGTATTGTTGTATTGTATCGTTTCATCACTGTTTTCTAGATCTCTGCTTGCTGTCCTTCCGCAATTCATCACTGTTTTCTAGATCTCTGCTTGCTGTCGCCCCACAATATACCACTATTTTCTAGATCTCTGCTTGCTGTCCTTCCACAATTAATCACTGTTTTCTAAATCTCTGCTTGCTGTCCTTCCATAGAAAGCTTCTATGTTTATTTCCAGTGGATAGAAATCTGACCATGGTCACACAGGTGCACAGCTCGTTAGTATCACAGAGAGTAATCAGAACATAGAAGCTTTCTATAGAATGACAGCAAGCAGAGATCTAGAAAACTGTGAAGGATTTATACAGAAAGTATATTGGAAAACTTTATAACTTTTCATTATTTAAACAATATTCACTACTTGCTAAAATTTGAATGCTCCTTTAAGAACAGGCACCATGGAGATTTAGTGACATTTCGAAAGATGATAAAGCCAAGTCCTGATACACCTGACCCTTAGATTGTAAGCTATTGGGATCAGGGCTCTCACTCCTATTGTGTCATAGGACCACGTTATTACTCTGTAATGTCTTCTTTTATTTATGTTCTCCACAATCCGCAAAGCTCTACGAAATATGATGGAGCAAGATGTTCTACACTTCCAAAGGAAGACGGATGCGCAATCAGTATATTTTGATATTAACTGCATAAACAATATAGCAAAGTAGAAGAATATTAAGGATTTAGAAAAATATTATCAAGAATGTCTGATAATTGATTAGATAAGAGGAGGAGATATCTGTATGGCCCGATGCTTTGTAGAGACATGTATAATACCTGCTCTCCAGTAGATGAAGCTCTTTAGGTGAAAGCCGTAATACTGAACAGATCAAACAGCGGATTTCTTAGTTTATACAGACGGAGCATCAAATGTAATTTTGATTATTAGCGCGGCTTCTTTCAGTAGGGGTCTAAAGTTGATTTATCCTAAATAGGTTTAAAATTGCAGGGTTGATAGGAACACTGATTTGGTCTCGTCGCTCTTTTGGTCTTTGAATCAGCGATGGCTCACAGTGGTAGGCCACAAAGCAGGAACATCTGATTGCGGCTGCTGAATATGGAGATGTAGCCATGACCTTTCTTACTAACAAAAAAACAAGTAAATCCTTGGCTGGGGGAGGGGGGAGTTGTTCAGAGATAGAAACAATATTGTTTATTGTCAACCTACATTTCTTTAAATCCAATTGTCACAACGAACAAAAAAAATGTTGTGGCTTACATAAAAAAATTTACTTAAGAACAAACCTATAGAATCTATCTACGGTGGGTAAACATCTCTTTTTTTGATTTTTGGTCCAATTCTTTACTTCATCTATTAACAAGGTTTTAGGCTACATTCACACATAATTTTTGTAAACACCCGGAAAGCTCCCTGCATATACATGGTTGGAGACTTCGGTTTTGGTGGCTGCTGACAATGTTCACTACTCCTTCCACTTGTAGGGAGATGGAGGAACAGGACCACTTATGACACTGGCATTCGTCTTGGCCTTCAATTGTAAGGATATGCCAAGAATCTGCCCAACATATTTTTACAGGGGAGGGCAAAAACAGGATTTGAATACAACCTAAAGAAGTCAAACAGCGTTCTCCAAATAAATGTTCACTCCTTTTCCCTCTTTCAGGGAGAGAAGGAAGAACAGGACCACGTATCCCACTGGTATACGTCTTGGCCTTCCATTGTAAGGGTATGTAACCCCACAAGGGAGGGCAAAAACCTGATGAACACCCAACCTCAAATGGCATTCTCTAAATAAATTGTCACCATGAATTACTGCCTGTCTCCAAAATTTAAGAACAGGCACCATAGAGATTTATTGACATTTCGAAAGATGATAAACCAAGACTAGTGGAGTATAGAATTGGAAAATCAGGAGAACAAAAGATGAGAGCAAGATGACAGTAATCCAGGCACCAAAGCCAAGAAATTGAGGCTTCTGTATTTCATAACTTTTGTTTCGTTTCATCTGTCTGAAGACTTCCATGTTCAACTTTCTTTTCATCCACTCGGGGTATACACCAAGAGAGCTCCTTGTGTATACATAGCCTCATACCGGCAGATGGGGAATCCATTTTGTTGGTGCTGCCAATGTTCACTCCTTTTCCTGCTTTTAGGGAGAAATGGAAAAACAGGACAACATATCCCACCGGGATACGTCTTGGCCTTCCATTGTAAGGGTATATCAGTAAACCACCCAACGTATTTTCACAAGGGAAGGCAAAAACCTGATGAGCACCCAACCTCAATCGGCATTCTCTAAATAAATTGTAACCATGAATTACTGGCTGTCTCTAAAATTTAAGAACAGGCACCATAGAGATTTAGTGACATTTCGAAAGATGATAAACCAAGTCTGACGAAGTATAGAATGGGAACGTAGGGAGAACAAAAGATGAGAGCAAGATCACAGGAATCCAGCCGCCAAAGCCAAGAAGTGGAGGCTTCTGTGTTTTCTAACTTTTGTCTCGTCTCCTCCGTCTGAAGACTTCCATGTTCAACTTTCTTTTCAGATCATGAGATAATCACAACTATAAATGTTTAATAAGGGCAGAAACTCTGAGACGCAATAAGTCTGTTAAATCCTAATGTCTCAGTAGCAATACTCCGCGCAACTCCACATAACAGGTATTTCACATCTATAAGTAATGTGTTTTCCCATCCTTCTTGTTATTTTCAGTGAGTTCCCAGAACCTGGACACCAATCAACTCCGTATTTTGTCAGTAATCACTTTGTGCGCCTGCAATTCCCCCCCCCCCCCCATTTGTAATGGAATATATTTGTACTAAATTATGAATGAGCTTTATAGTAAAACAAATGCTATTATCTCAGTTATTTATTCATGGGACGTCGTCTGTAACATACCCACACCAATGTTTCTCAGAGTTTAGTATTGATCAGTTGCTTTAATCAGATGCATCAAGGGATGCTTAACGATTCAGCAACTGCAACTGGGAGTATCAGCATATCTCCCTGGCCCCGCGCCAGCCTATAAGTGAATGCTGATGTCAAAAATTAGGTAATAGTAGCAGTGAGTGGTAGCAACCCTTTTCACACTTTAATACTTGATGTCCACGCCCCAGCATTCATGATTGATGATGGGTGACTTTGCTGGAGACAGTATCTCTAAGCATTGTTTTTAAGGAACTGGTTGAAAGATGTTAGTAAGTGATAAAAATGAAGTGTGTTGTGACTAGCCAGCAGATTAACCACCAACCAATGTTTATGTAAGGGAATGTCAAGAAATCCTGGAAAACCTCTTGGCAAGAGGTGTCTAAAAATAATAATATGTACTGACCCTGCCCCTGGTTTTCATATCAGGGCAAGAATTCTGTTTTTTGTTACTTGTGCTCAGCCAGGAAAGCTGGAAGAGTGGGGGTAGGCCGTGGCACCCACTGCAGGCAATCTATGGTCTGCTTTGACCATGAAACATCACTCCCTGCACATCATTCCGTGGTCTGTGGAGATATTGGCCAAAGCAGGTCCCGTCATCTCTAGGCAGTTGCATCTGGGTGGCAGAAGTATTAGCATGAAGTGGGAACCAGTAGCCGGATGAGAACGCTTTGTATTTTGTGCCAACGCTGCCCAGTCCACATGAGGTTCCCCCAAATACCAGGAAAACATTTAAGTGGATGGGGGTTATGTCTTCAGATTATTCTTAATTTGTTTGAAGGGACTATTGACTAATAGACCCAAAGCAGATGAGCTAGCTGTAGGGGCAGATTAAGTCTTTGGCCCTGGATTGTATGAAAATTTTGACCCATTACGAGTCTAAGTATTTAAGCATTTACTTCCTTCATAAGGTACTAGAATCGAGCTACTTGGGAAAGGAGGGTGGTACCTACTAATCAACTTTTTGTTTGGCAGTTTGAGGGCTTTGTATACATATATGTTGAGAGCTTCATCATTCCATGGCTGAAGGTCCTCCTCTTTATTATCTGTACAGGGCAGTATCAAACTTGGCGACTGGTTCAGATGACCATCGTCTCCCTGATCATCGTCAAACTGACCAAACTGTCTGTAATAAAATCCACTCATTGTTCATCCATTATTCTGACTTCCTCAAACACATGTATCATTGGTTTAGCCTTAAGTGTTAAATTTATGTTGAATTTGTAAATGGTATTATCAATATTCTGTAACTTAAGGGAATGGAAGGAAACAGGGTAGTCACTAGTCACTAGGGTGGGAGCAGCGTCATCAAGTCAACATCCTAATTTATGGATGATTTAGCTTCCAGCTCAAAAGGGCAGAAGACAGTAAGGTGCATCTTATATGATTTAGTGTGTACCCTTCACTGGCTAAAGTAAAATATTACATATGCCAATCTAAAAATCCTAACTTTTTTAACAACTTAAAGCTTAGTAAATGAGAGAGCACCAATGGAATAGGATGATTTACTAAAGGACATGCTGGGGCCGAGAAAATGGAAATAAAACACCTAAAATGTTCCCTTTAAGGGGTGATCGGTCTTTAAGGAATAAGCATCTTTGCATTTTTGCCTGTGTTAGTAAATTATTATTTGGAGAGAAATTTGGAAGGATACTTAGAATGTTGTAACATCTGTCAATACAGTTATAAGATTTCTTGTAGTCCAGGGACAACTATTCCTCTTCACTAAGCCAAGTTTGGATGTGTTATGCCTAGGGTAGTGATGGCGAAGCTATGGCACTGGTGCCAGAAGTGGCACTCAGAGCCATTTTTGTGGGCACTCAGGCCATCACCCCAGGACAGAGTTCCCCAAGCTGTCCCAGCCAACTTAAGAGATGCTGTTCTCGGCGCTATTTTAAAGTGACACTTCATTGGCTGTTTGGAACTGCGGCGAAAGTGAGAAGGTGTTGACAGAACTGCAATACCTTTCGAAGTCCTCATTCTGGACCCACCATTCTTCCTCTGCCGAGAGACCATGGAGAGAAGCTATAACGAGAGTCTGAATTTGCCCTTCTTTCAACTGTACAGGGGCTGATACAATTAAAAGATGTGGAACAACAGGTTGCAATACGTTACTGCTTAAAATGCTATGTTGGCACTTCACGGTAAGTAAGTGTATTTTGGTTGTAGTCTGGGCACTCTATCACCAAAAGGTTCTCCATCACTGGCCTAGGGTGTAACTAGAAGGGTGGCACAGAGTAAGGCCACTCCTGGTCACAGGGTCCTTGAGAGACCGACAAGAAGGCGATTGGTCTCATAAGCAATAAATAGTAGTTGGAAGGACCTAGTATACATTTTTTTATTGGGGCCCAACAGCTTCAAGTTGTGATAAAAAAGATGGAGGGGAGTAAGTCTCTTGAAGACAAAAAATTATTGAAAAGTCGTAATAAACCATGGAGATTGTAGGTTCAGCTGGCCCCATTGATATTAGCAGGTTCAACCGACATCCCGAAGGTCCACCTTTATTTTCAGTTTAGCTATTGTCCAAAAAGTTATCCCTCAGAATCCATTTATTTCTGAATCATGTTGTGCTTAAACTATCAAGAAGGATTGAAATAATACAGAAAAATTAAATAGTAAAATAATACTACAAATAATATCTCCTCCCTGTAATCAGAATAGTTGACTTCCAAATAAAGACATTACTCCAGGGGAAGAAAAAACAAGCTGTCATTTTGTTAGTTTGTCACTTATCAAAAATATGAGTTTCTGCATCTCACAGCTCCAGAGATTCTGAACTGATAACATAATGTAACACTTTAAGAATATTGGTTCACACTTCTATTAATATGTCACAACACTCCACTAATGTACTTCTACAAGCTCATAAATTAACAACACGGGAGTTGTCGCAGCGATATTCTGCTTTCAGAGATTAGGTGGTTTCTGGAGAATTTTGTTATGTGTTGTGTCCAGGATTGAATCTAGAAATCTCTATGCAAAACTCACCAATCCAAGAGAAGCAGTTGGGTTTATGCCCTCATTGCCATCCCACTGGGCAAGCTGAAGAGGGTCTTCAAGAAACCCTAAGGGGTCCGTGTGCAAGATAATAAAACAATACATACTAACCCTGACCCAGCTCCCTGTTCCCATGCCTCTAAGATACTTCCGCTTTTTGGGTCTGGTGTCGGACAAGAATTCACATGTGGTAATGGAACCATTTTCAGCCAATCGATGGCCTCCCACAACAGGGAACAAGAAAAGTAATGAAGTTCACATGAAAAAGCAAGTAATGTCCTGTGATCCAAGAAGACGCAGATGCAGGCCCGAAAACATAACATGGTAACAGGTAGTCAGGGGATTGTATTTTTACGCACCTGCTTTTAAATAGGGTATCATGGTGGCATACCTGGGGTCAACATCTGAACAGAGTTTGTATGTTCTCTACATGTTTGCATGGGTTTCCTCCCACACTCCAAAACATACTGGTAGGTTGATTAGATTGTGGTGACTGGGACTTCCAGCTCAAGAGGGCAGAAGACAGTAAGGCGCATCTTATATGATTTAGTGTGTCCCCATCACTGGCTAAAGTAAAATATTACATATGCCAATCTAAAAATCCTAACTTTTTCAACAACTTAAAGCTTAGTAAATGAGAGAGCACCAATGGAATAGGATGATTTAGAATTATTAAATAAAGAATTATTATTAAGTGTGCTTGGTTTACAATCCTTTATCCTGGTTGTAAATTTCCTTTAAATTATTTTTATTTTCCAAATGTTTTGTTTTAAAAAAAATTAGCAGAAAAATGTCATTGTAGAAATGTTTTCCTGCTGTTTTCCCACGGTGTTACCCAAAAACAGACATGGTAAGAGTATTGGGCAATATGTTCCACAAGCTTTCTAAAAACTCTGTGGTCTGATGAGATGAAGTTCGAACATTTTGGTGTTAATGCTAAGCAGAATGTGTGGTGAAAGCCAGAAACTGCTCATCACCTGCCAAATACAGTCCCAACCATGACAAAAGGTGGTGGTAGCATCGTGCTATGGGGGCAGGGACAGGATGACGAGTTGTAATGGAAGGAAAGATGAATGCGGCCAAGTACAGAGATATCCTGGATGGAAACCTCTTTTAGATGCTCTGGACCTCAGACTGGGCCGAAGGTTCACCTTCCAACAAGACAATGACCCTAAGCGCACAGCTAAAATAACAAAGCAGAGGCTTCAGACCAGCTCTGTGACCATTCCTGACCGCCCCACCCAGAGCCCGGACCTAAACCCAATTGAGCATCTCTGGAGATACTTGAAAATGGCTTCCAGCAACATTCACCATCCAACCTGAGGGAACTGGAGAGGATCTGCAAGGAAGAGGAAGAGGATCCCCAAATCCAGGGGTGAGTAACTTGTTGCATCAAGAAGACTCCTGGCTGCACCAGCTCCAAAGCTTCTACTCAATACTGAGCAAAGGGGCTGAATACTTATGACAATGTGATATTTCAGTTTTTCTTATTAGCAAAAATATCTACATTTCTGTTTTTTTACTGTCAAGATGGGGGCAGAGTGCATATTATTGAGCAAAAAAAAAACTTTTGTGATTTTACCAATTGGCTGCAATACAACAAATGGTGAAAAATTTAAAGGGGTCTGAAAACTTTCCGTACCCATTGTATTTATCTATTTATTTTACTATCCATATACTATCTATCCTACTATCTATCTCATATCTATCTATCTATCTATCTATCTATCTCCTATCTATCTATCTATCTATATATCTCATAAATATATATATATATATATATATGTCTATCATCTATCTCCTATTTATCTATCTATCTATCTCATATCTATCTATCTATCTATTATCTATCTCCTATCTATCTATCATCTATCTCCTATTTATCTATCTCCTATCTATCTATCTCCTATTTATCTATCTATCTATCTATCTATCTATCTATCTATCTATCTATCTATCTATCTATCTCATATCTATCTATCTATCTATCTATCTATCTAGGTATCACTATGTAATCTCTCACGTGTCTGCGTTTGATTAATCGTTTTAACCTTTTGGGTTGAGTCTCTTTTTGGAATATGTTATCCTTTGTTTTACATGATTCGCGGGGCAAAATCTTTTTATAAGTGAGCTGCGTCACCTCACAGTTAGACATTATAATAGATGAATCAATAGAATGAATATAATTACGGTAACTATAATTCACACTGCATGGTGACACCTAATGCACATGATGCCTGTGTGTGTCTGACTGTGGCACATGCTATTGTTCTTATGACCTTTTTTCAATATCACAGAACCTGAACTTTCCGAGTAAATAGACTTCTCATGCTGTCAGACATCTATCATCATTTATGCTAAAATCTGGGTCAACAACTTTCTCACTTGCAAGTGCAAGCAGAAAAACTTTGTACTGAGTAGCACATTTGGGAATCCGATTTTCTTAGTATAACGTCTCAGTCATTCACCTGGGTATACAGCCACAATTCATTTAGTTTTTTTCAACTTAGATTTTTTTCCCTATATTTTAATACTTAGAATTTTTTTTTCTTTTCTTACCTTGGTGAACAAAAAAAATCAGTATTTTGCTTTATTTTTGGTTTACTCCCACACTCCAGAACATACTGGTAGGTAAATTAGATTGTGAGCCCCATTGTGGGCAAGGACCAATTTGGCAAACTCTGTGCAGCGCTGCTTAATCTGTGTGTGCTGTATAAATAAAGAAATTATTATTATTACCGTATACACTCGAGTATAAACCAAGTTTTTCAGCACAAAAAAATAAACTGAGTACTTGCCATTCTAATGCCTCGAGCAGCTCCTCTTCTATATTCATGTGTGCAGCAGGTCTGTGACATCTCTCTGGGCAGCGCCTCTTCTTTCTTCATGCTGCTGACATCACAGTTGTGCGCCGGCTGGGCTGTGCACACAGAGCTGTCACGAAGCTGGTGCCAGTGCATGTGAAAAAAGAAGAGGCGCTGCCCACAGAGCTGCCGTGGACCTGCCGCACACATGAATATAGAAGAGGAGCTGCCCGGAGCGTCGGAATGGCGAGTACTCAGTTTATTTTTTTTCTGGGCAAGCTATACCCTACAGGTGGCTGTCAGGCGATATAGGGGGCTGGCTATATAAAGGGGGGGCTGGCTATATACTTTAAGGGGCTGGCAGGCTATATACTTCAAGGAGATGGCAGGCTATACATTACAGTGGGCTGGAAGGCTATATACTACAGGGGGTTGGCAGGCTATATACTGCAAGGGTAAGCATGCTATATACTACATGCGGCTGGCAGGAAGGGGCATAACTACAGTGATAGCAGTCATAGCAGCCGCTATGGGCCCGCAGTATCAGGGGGCCCCGTCAGCTGACCTGATACTGAAGAATGGAGGCTGTTAACCATTATATAGATATTAGGCTGTATGTTGTACAGTATGATATGCTGTATCTGTCTATGGTATATGATGTGTATATATTGTATGTGTGTATATATGCTATACGTCAGTGCATGGCACTTTATATGTGTGTATGTGATGTGTACATTCTCTATATGTGTGTAAGAGTGTATAAATGTGTATGTGCATGTGAAGGACTGGTAGCAGATGCTCTGGACTGTAGGTAAGGACTGAAGCAAGTGTATTATGTAAAAATCATAAATCCGACAATTATTTCACCTGAATGTTGATCCTGCCGGCAATTTTTGGCAACCAACTGATGTGCTGAGGATTGTACCTGAGATGAGCTAAGCATGTATTCCCCTGGCCAATCATAGCCATGACTAGTTGCAAGTGAAGTACATTTTCTGGTTGGCTTTTTGGCCACCAATCCAACAATATGTCAGGGTAAGGGGGCCGAACCCAAATACCACATCCGAACTCGACCATCGGGTCTGCTCAAGACTTCTCAGGTACCATCTACCTGTTAAGAACAGGAGTGCATAATTAGGGGCAGTGTCTGCTGCTATAAAGCAGGGTTTGATACCTTAAAATAGAGTCTCACACCCGATGTCAGCATAGTTCTGAGACGCCACATAAGGAACCCATTAAAAAAAATAATAATGTAATATATATTTTCTGGATGGGGTGGAGGGGGGCGCTATTCTATTGCTCGCCTCAGGCAGAATAGACTTTAGAATCATGCCTAATTAAGAGCGATCATCCTCATGACCACTTTTATCTTTCACCTTACAACATAGTAAACCTGCATGAAATCTCTCAACCTCTTCGGCTTAGCATTCATACTTCCCGGTTTGCCTTATTATAAATGTAATTCGTGTAAGGTCACCTCCACTCCCAATTTGTTAGCCCATAATGATTTTAACATGACAGTGAATTATTTACCACTGCTAGAATCTGCCTGATAATTGATATTGATGTCAAAATGAATCATATAACCAGCCACCGGCCTCACCGAGGACGTCTCCAGCCGCTCCCATCACAATATGCGGCAACAAATGATCGAAAAATCCTGGAGCAACATAAAACAAATTTACATGGTTGAATAGAAAATCTATAATTGAATAATTTTTTTTCCGTTAATTACAGCGTGCCACAACGAAGCAACGCACGTGCCGCAGTGGCTGGATGTATACTCCAGGATTCTCCGACGTGTGTACACTCCAGGCCCCGTGTAAATGTTGCATGATAAATGATATCATCACGCAGAACAATGACAATCAGATCCGCACCACTTACTACTGTGCAGATGTTTGGCAGCAGAGTCAGTGGAGCATGGTAAAGCGTATTGAAAATGGTTTTCGCTACACCGTAATTTGGGGATGATTATTGGTCTAGTTAAAAACTACTTTTCGTTTCCCATACGAAAAAACTGCCTTCAAGCCAACAGATTTGGATGCCAAAAATAGTTTTCGAAGTTGTTCGCAGAATCAAAATTCTCACAATACACATGAGTAATTTAATTTCATATTTCCTGTAGTCTGTGAAGTCTCCATTTCTGCCACCAAACAGAGGTCAATTGCCGTCAAATTGGAGAGGCTTACAAAGCGTGATAGCGGCAGGCGAAGGGGGGAGGAGGGAAATAAATGGTGGAAATTTCTGGGAAAAAAAAAACTATGTCAGACTTTCAGAAGTTTGGAGCACTGCTCTTTTCTAAGCGTTGTGGTTGGTATTGCAGCTCCAGTGACCATCTGGTGTCTATCGGTGGATTCTGAAAAAAAACTAAACAAAAGTCAAATAATAATAATAATAATCTCTATTTAAATAGCGCCATCATAGGGGACATATACAAATATAATCTTGCATTAGAGAGTACAAACAATCATATGGAACAATAGGAGTGAGAAGGGGGTGACAAAAAAAGCTAAAAAGCCTGTATAATGGTCCAATTGTTCTTTATAAGGAAACAGAACAAAATAATATAATATAATATATGAAGGTGCTGT
Organism: Engystomops pustulosus; assembly: GCA_019512145.1. Lineage (NCBI taxonomy): Eukaryota > Metazoa > Chordata > Amphibia > Anura > Leptodactylidae > Engystomops > Engystomops pustulosus. The sequence continues at coordinate 197,970,208 of CM033645.1, read as the reverse complement.
TGCTTGAACCAGCCATCAGCTGCCATCTTATATACAGGTAAGTTTAGGGCAGCACAGTGGCTTAGTGGTTAGCATTACAGCCTTGCAGCACTAGGGTCCTAGGTTCAAGTCCCAGGGTCACCATCTGCAAAGAGTTCGTATGTTCTATTTGTGTTTGTGTGGGTTTCCTCCGGTTTCCTCCCACACTCCAAAACATACTGGAAGGTTGATAAGATTGTGAGCCCTATTGGGGAAAGGGACTGATTTGGCAAACCCTGTGCAGCGCTGCATAATCTGTATGCGCTATATAAATAACGTAATTATTAACTTCTGTTGTGTTGAAAATATTTGAAGGGTGTGTTAGAGATGCTATCCTGGAGTATCTCACGGTACATAACCTTATAACCCAGCATCGGATTTATGAGGTACCGGTTCTGTTATTCTAATCTGATTGGCTTCAATAAGGAGGTAAATTCTACACTGGACTAGGGGGAGGCTGTGGAGTTTCAATATTTGCAGATGACAGTAAGATAAAAATGTAAAAGTTTCTATAGAGATATTACATAACCAGAGGCGTAACTTGAGGGGGTGCAGAGGTTGCAACCAGGCCCAAGAGGCTTAGGTCACTTTCCCATATGACAAGACTAGTACTACCAACCATACATTATAGTCAGGGCCCTGGCACAACTTCAAGTTATGCCACTTTACATAACCTTTTATATAAAAGTTAAAGGGAACTTTTCGTGGTGCCTTGGTACACTAAACCATCCACAGGTCCTTATGAACTATTGGTTCACTGTCCCAAATATGATTTTTGAGCATTCAGGGGAAAGAAACCTAAACTTTACATTCACCTTGTTCCCTCTGCGCCTGTGTGTTACGGCATGTATTACACCCCGGCTTCTCTGTGCAGTTGCCCTATTATCCCTTTCACTTGCTGAGATGAGGTGCTGACTCAGGATCTTATGAAGGGCCTCATTGGATCCACATCCAGGTGAGTATAAAAGTTTATCTTTTATATTTTTGACAGACTTGTAATGTAAAGACTTAAAATAGGTTGATTTGGGACAGTAAACAACAGGTCCATAAGGTTTAGGTTCCAAAATCGACCTCACAGGTTTTCTTTAAAGGGAACCTACCACCACGAATATACCTATAAAGATAGATCGGGTGGTAGCTGGATCAATAGATCGTGAGGATAGCTACGAGGAGCTGCGCGCCGAAGATTATGAGTAGGAGGAAAAAAGAGGCTAGTAGGTGCATATAAATCTAATAAAAGTTATCGAAACAGTGCGGGGATGTGAGGATTAGCCCTTAAAAGGGCTATCCTCATGTCCTATTGATCCACCTACCACCCGATCTACCTTTATAGGTATATTCGTGGTGGTAGGTTCCCTTTAAAAAACCTACATTAAACGACAGCAGAAAGAAAAAGTACTATTCCACATATACACACAATCCCCCGAACACGAGAAGATTCCTATTGGCTTTGACATCCACTTTGGCGGAATGTTTGAAGGTAAATAAAACTTTGAAAATGTTTAATTATAAATTCCCTTTAATTTGGTTATGATCTATGATCTAAAAACGTAAACACATAAATAAACGAAAAAGCTTCCAGATCCCAACATGCCTTTCAGCACATCACTTAGACGTGATTAGCCCGATTGTGCGCTTTGTGTGCATGTTATGGCGGCTGGTTATTCCCTTCACTTGAGCTTATTGAGTTGAAATTTGATCTGAATTGTGCATGATTTCACAACAACGTCAGTGCCGGTGCGGTTGGCATGCGTTCAGCACAGCTTGTCGTGTTTAACAATGTCAGATTTGCGTTTGCCTCTTCCCATCTTGCCTTAATGTGTCCTTGTGTCTGATCCAGCTCACTCTCACATAATCAAGTGGTTGAGATCTCATTACCTGGTAAACATACAGAAATATGGGCTTAAAGGGAACCTGTCACCAGCTATTACACCACTGAACTTCCAGCCCACTCAGGTACGGTATGATATATCCTTTATTTATTTCCCTCTGTAAAGTGTAAACTTATCCATTTACCTATAAAAATTCTCCTTCAAACTCATATGCAAATTAGCTGAGGAGTCCCTTTTTGCCTTCGATGAGATTTGAGGGGGGCAAGTAATTTTGAACACCCATATATTCATTTAATAGTACAAAGAAACAGGGTTCTGGTGTTATATTAAAGAAAATAATCTCATCTTGTAATCAGGGTTGTATTCTGTAAAATACAGAACGGGGCATACAGGCATTTAAAGACATAGTTGGGAATTAGCTCTTGTGGCTGAGTGGGTGGCACTACAGCCTTGCAGTGCTGGGGTCCTGGGTTCAAGTCCCATGCAGGTTAACATCTGCAAAGAGTTTGAATGTTCTCTCAGTGTTTGCGTGGGTTTCTTCCAGGTCTTCCGGTTTCCTCCCACACTCCAAAAACTTACTGGTAGGTTGATTAGATTGTGAGCCCCATGGGGACAGGGACTGATCTGGCAAACTCTGTGCAGCGTTGCATAATCTGTGTGTACTATATAAATAAAGGTATTATTATTATTATTTTTATTATTATTATTATTATTATTATTATTTATTTGCAGTTCCTATTCCCAACTACATCTTTAACTGCCTGAATCTCCAGCTCTTTATCTCACAGAAACACAATCATGAAGTGATTAGGCAGATGAGATTTATATCTTTGGTACTTTAGAACACAAACAGAGGCATCTGCAGTGGCAATCCTCTTCCAGCCTCGAAAAGTGACTCATCTCAGACAAAAACTCATTCAGCTCATTTGGATGTGAAGATGGTGGCGATTTTTGGTAGATGAATGGACAAATTTAACTTACAAAATGTTAGAAAGAATATTTCATACCCTTCCTTAGAGTCCTTCAGAGGGAGACAACAAGCTACAACAGCATCATGATGGGCATTTCATAAGCTTCCCAGGCATATCTATCCTGTTTCCTAGTGATCTGTACTATTAGAGACAAAAGGGTTAATTTACCATTTTTTTACCTTTTTATTTTTGTGATTATGAATATGAATATTTCAGAAAAACTTTCTACTTTTTCACCCACCTTGAAAAGTTCACTGTGAATTTTTTTTTGGTGTTGCACCTAATTTTTGCTTTATTGTGATAAAAAGATGCAATTTTTGCGCACAAAACTCCTGAGCAAACGTAAGCAATAAAATCATATTAGTTCAAGACTGTAACTTTTGTGCAGCTTTTTTTTTTTTAAAAGTCGCTAAAAACATCAAAGTCAAATGCCAAATATATTAAAGTAGCCTCCAAGATCAAATCAAACAAGTCCAAAACCTAGAAAAAAACTAAACAGGCACACATGTCTTAACTAAAGATAAATGACCCCCAAAGAATGTTTTCATCTGTATGTAAATTGGGTTCTTGGTGCACTCAGGGTGGAGCTAAGCTTTTTGGTAACCCCTTTCTATTCTTTCTACTCTGTACTTTTATATAAATCATTCGGCAAAGGGGCAGTTCTAGGTAGTATAAAAAATAGTTATAAAACAAGTGCAATAGTCCCACCCACAGTGCACCCAATAGCTAATTTACATTGAATTTATTTGTATCACTGTGAAACAGAACACATATGCCTGGAAAGAATAAGGTGCCCTACACCAGGCTCTTATTACTTGTCAGTTGTTCTAGGAATCGCTAAATGAATAAGTCAAAAGACAAGTAGAAGACATGGAACACAAAAGCTACACAGGAGAATATAGAAGCTTCTGGTGATTTCCTTTGCTTTAGAAACAATTTGGGTTTTTGACAGGAAAGGGAAAACAGGAAGTTGGCAGGATGACTCGTGGGAAATTGGGCATTTTTCTAAAAATAATGTGAAACCTTGTGCTTTTTCAATTTTGGGCTGAGAATATTTCCTGTGCGATGAGCAATGACAAACATAGCAGGTTTCGTGGCCGCGCTTGGCGAGTTTTATGAACTCCGCAAGTAACTCTGAAGATTTAGCAAAGTTGTATCCAATAGAAAAGGTCATGTATAAAAATATTACTGGATTTTTCCTCCATTTTATGTCTTATGTGAGCAGTTTCTTTAGAAGTCCTGTCCATTGTAGAAATGTGAGTAAAGGCAGACACACTGCACAGTGAAAATTGTCCTTGTGCCATCCGTTTTTTTATAACAGATAGAACATCACTAAATATTGTACTTTTTAATGAATCAGTCGTTATATTAAAGAACATCGACCAGTTAAATTTATCTCTATGGGGCTGAGATGGCCAAGCACCGTACTTGGAAATCTCCATCAGAGATTAATAGAGCAGCCGGCACATACGCAACTGGCTGCTCTCTTCATCTCGGGGTACGAAGCGGCTACAATAAACCCCCATTCTCATTCCATCACTGAGACCCCACTGATCAGAAAGTTAGCCCCTATCCTGTACGTCACTGGAGAGCCCCTTTGAAGCGTTGGTCGCACAATCTGTTAAAGAAAATCAACTACTTAAAAAAAAACGGAAATACTCAACCTGCTCCTCTTCATCTTGATCCTGGTGCTGTGCATCGCTAGTCTTGACACATCGGTATCACCTAGAAAACAACATTATAATTAGCAACATGGAGCTCTATAGATGTCCGGCACTCCAGGCTGCTAATTATGCACGCACCAGCAACTCCCTCTACCATGCTGGGAGGATGTGAGAGCAAGATGACGTCAAGCGAGAGGCCTGTATTCATGCCTATTGTACCCCTGTCGTACCCTAAACTGAACTGAGCAGCCAGTCAAGCATGCACCGGCTGCTCTATTCATCTCTATGGGGCTGACAGAGATGGCCAAGCACCGTACTTGCTGTCAGTGTGCCATAGAGATGAATAGAGCAGCCGGCACCTGCACAACTTCCTGCTCTCTTCATCTTGGTTACGATGCGTCTCCAACAAATCCCCATTCTAATTCCATCACTGAGACCCCACTGATCAGAAAGTTAGCCCCTATCCTGTATGACACTGGAGAGCCCCTTTAATGCGTTCGTTGCACAAGCTGTTAAAGAAAATCAACTACTTAAAAAAAAAACGGAAATACTCAACCTGCTCCTCTTCATCTTGATCCTGGTGCTGTGCATCACTAGTCTTGACACATCGGTATCACCTAGAAAACAACGTTATAATTAGCAACATGGAGCTCTATAGATGTCTGGCACTCCAGGCTGCTAATTATGCACGCACCAGCAACTCCCTCTACCATGCTGGGAGGATGTGAGAGCAAGATGACGTCAAGCGAGAGGCCTGTATTCATGCCTCTCACATGACATCGCCTTGCTGGGAGCATGGGAGATAGAGGTGTCGGGCTTGCATAATTAGCAGCCCGGAATGCTGGACATCTTGTCCCCGTGCTGCTACTTATTACTTTGTTTTCTAGGTGATTCTAGCATGTCAAGACTAGCGATGGACAGAGCCAGCATCAAGATGAAGAGGAGCAGAGGTTAGTATTTCCAGGTTTTTTGTTTGCTTTTTAATTGATTTTCTTTAACAGCTTGTGCAACGAACGCATTAAAGGGGCTCTCCAGTGTCAACAGGATAGGGGCTAATTTTGATAGTGGGGTCTCAGTGATGGAATTAGAATGGGGATTGTTGGAGACGCATCGTACCAAGATGAAGAGAGCAGGAAGTTGTGCAGGTGCCGGCTGCTCTATTCATCTCTATGGCACACTGACAGCAAGTACGGTGCTTGGCCATCTCTGTCAGCCCCATAGAGATGAATAGAGCAGCCGGTGCATGCTTGATGGCTGCTCAGTTCAGTTAGGGTACGACAGGGGTACAATGGACTCCCTTCCTGACCCTGGGGGTCCCATCACTGAGACCCTTCCGATCTGTGAATAGGGCTAACGTATGTCACTCTAGAACCCCTTAAGTGGGTGACTATGTTAGTCAGAATGTTTTTCATGGATCACTCAGATTATTCATGAGGAGCTGTGAAAAATGGGTGGCAGACTAATGCAACTTGGCATCATGAAAGGATCACACCTCAGGATCTTAATCAGCTAAGATCAGTTATGGTGGCCTTAATCAAGGCAGTAGATTTTCACCTGTTCTATGTTGTTTTAACCACTCAGGGGTCATAAAACTGATGCAAAATACGGTGAAATAACTGGCCCTAACACTTTAATAGGAATCCCCTTACTTTCCTTATATGTATGGCTAATTAGGCCATATGAGTATAGTAAAGGGAATTCCCTATTTACACTTCCCCTTAGCCAGAGCTAAAAGATACTAAAAACTTCAACTCATTCTAATTAACCGGTTTAACAAATATACAGTCCCGGCACTCGGGGTGGCGATCCAGTTATCCCGGATGCATTGGGTCTCTCCTGAGCCTTTCTCAACTTCCTGAACAAAGGCCATGTACCATTAACATATGCATCTCTCTGCCGGCAATGTTAAAGGGAACCTGTCAGCAGAAATTACCCTACTATAACCACTTCCAGTATGTTGTCAAGGAGGGAACAGCTTCTAGATCATGTTTCTCTTATGGTCCAGTGTGGTGGCATCATCCAGATAAACCAACTTTGAAGTTAGGATAAATTGGTTGAAAGAAGTCAAGGGGCGGAGGAGTTAACATGGTAAGTACCTATCCCGTGACCTCGCGTTCAAAGAATTTATTCCAGCACCGATTACTGGGTATTCACTCTCCTGGACACACGTACAAGCAAATCTTCCACTCGCACCTGGAGGAGGAAGGAAGTGTGAGAATGCATGATACCAAGCAGAGGCTGATAGGACACAGTTAGTCGAGGGAAGAGTAGTGCGAGCAGGCAGCTTGTCCAGCACTGGCAGGGGTACGCTTACAAGCCGTTGTTTTGCCAGTTTATGTCACCCCAGCAAGACACTGTCACCTGTCCCCAGTCTCGGCAAGTAGGGCTATCTTTACAGAAAGATGGTGAGGGAGTACGTACTGGACATACATCGGCCTAAATGATCACACAGCTCCCTACAACTACTGGGTTTCAAAGCTGACATGTGGCAACGAACTGGCGCTGTACGCCTTGGAGGTTCTCGCCTGCCCTGCCGCTAGCGTTTTGTCCGAGCGGTTGTTTCAGTGCAGCTGTGGCATCATCACCGAAAGCGTACACGCCTGTCGACTGACGCCGCGCGGACAGGCTGCGCTTTATCAAGATGAATAAAGCCTGTATTCTCCGGCTTTTCCATTCTCCAACAGTGAGAAGCTCAACCTGATATATATGTATGCACTCCTCCTCCTCATTGTCCCCTTCTCCTCCTCTTTGTACACTAAAGCAGAGGAAACTGGCTCTATGTGTCCAGGGCCAACCGCCTCTAGCTGATAGTTCTCTATGTATTGTATTTTTCGGAGGGCCACCTACCCGGTCCTCTGTTTTAAGCAATTTTTGGGAGTGCCCATACGGCACTAAAGTCTATTTAATGTTTCTGAGACCACCTACCTGCTCCTCTGTTTGAAAAACTTGTTTTGGACTGCCACAATAGGCACTCATTTATTTAATTTTCTGGAGACCACCACCTGCTCCTCTGGTTTAAAAACTTGTTTTGGCCTGATACAGGGCACTCAAATATTGTCCCAAGCACTCCACCCGCTTTTTAACTGGCTCACTTTCCATTGCTACCTCCACAGTCTCGCCATAGCTGCCTCCACAAGTCGTCCATACTGCTCATACATGGTCTCCTATCAACGAGCTGTGTCCAGGCAAATTTTGGGTTGTTTCATGGATTCCACATCAAACTTGTTAACTTTTGTCCGCCACCCTGCTGTGTAATCCCCAAAATATACTGGCAAAACTTTATCTTTTACCTATTATTTCAGCGCTTCTTGCGCATCTGTTTACATCCCCTCACCCGCCATCATCCAAACTTATAGAACGCTACTACACTTGATCTTATACAAAGGTTCTTAGAAGTGCTGTTTGGAGAGCCTAGGAGACAGGGGCTTGGATGGCGAAAGCTCGCCTGCAGCGGAGCGCCCGCTTCCACCTCAGATCCACTAACATAGTTTTAACTGCAGCACCTTTAACTACTACTAGTTCACTGCCTCATACCTCGTCCCCTTTATCAACAGCTTGTCAGGCAGAAATTTCAGTGGTCACCAGATACATAGTGGAAACGTGCCATCTGTCGCCGCCATGCTGGAGACCTGAAGTGCAATCATAGCAGCGCAATATGATGCCCCATACTGTCGCTCTTATCATGGAACATTTCCGTAAAACAATTAAAATAAAACCACTATGTCTATTCCATTATTCTAGGTGAAATATTCACAACCCGGCCTGCTTTGAAAATTATAATTTTTTCAAAGTAAACGCTTCTGGCCCCCAGGCCCATTTTGGGTGGGGAGGAGCCGGAGAACAGGGCTTGGACAGGCGAAAGCTCGCCTGGCATGACCGCCAGCCCCATCCAGATTAGGCACCTCAGAGGCATCCATGCATGCTCCCCTGCTGTTTCCTGTCCATTTTTTCCTCCACACGTCCCACCAATGTCTCATTTCAACTCTCTATACCCCAGACGCGGAGCACGAGAGATATGCAGCACATCATCCCCTTATCAAACGAGCTGTGTCAGGCAGAATTTTCAGGTGTTTCACCAGATACATATGGAACTCGGCCTCTGTCGCCGCCATCTGGAGACCTGAAGTTTCAATCATAGCAGCGAATATGAATGCCCCATACTGTCGCTCTTATATGAAGTCGTCTCCATGGCTGCCTCACATGTCGTCCCCTATCCAAAAAGCTGGTCGCTCTTTTTCGGGTGTTTCACCAGATTACTTATGGGAACTTGGTCACTATGTCGACACCATGCTTGTTCTCGACTAAATATCCGTCAACCTTTGTTCACATAGGAATCATTCACCCTCCTTTGGTTGAACCGAGTCCATTTAGGGTATGTGCCATGACTCTCTATTAGCCACTGCTGCCGCTGCCTCTGCATGCCGTCCCTATAGTGTCAGGGTTCAATTATTGGATGTTTGATGCTATCTAGCCTCATTCGGTCACTCTGTCATGGCCATGCTGTTGCCCATAATTTTGGCATAATGGTGCGCTTACAGCCTCAGAGGCATCCATGCATGCTGCCCCTCTGTTTCCTGTCCATTTCCGTGGTGTTTCCATCCTTTTCTGAGGTTCCCAGGTGTTGGCCAAGCTTCCCTGTGCAGAGCCTTGGTCCCCTGAAAATGCTCGAGTCCCCATTGCTTCATGGGGCTCGTTATTCGAGACGAGCCTCGAGCATCGGTAAAGTTTCGTCTCGAATAAGCGAGTACCCCGAGCATTTTTAGTCTCGCTCATCCTAACCTCACCATTCCAAAACTCTGAAAATGGGCGACATATAGATGGCATGCCTCCTCAAGGTACCATATATAGATGTTGAGCATCTTGGGGGGCCCACCTGAGACCCCATGGCGGTATCTTGTACCTGAAGGAAAACTGGTTCCTGAAGAGAACAAGATTTAGAATAAGTGCCAATATGTCAAGAATGCATTTGCTTGCCATTCACTGGTATCCAGATCTTCTAACAATAAATTTTTAACCCTCAGTCCCCTCTCATGTCAATAGACCGTGTAATGCTGGTGACATCAAAGACACAGCTAAACCTCTTCCCACTGGGATCTGACCTCTTTCACTTATTCAGACTCAAGATGTTTCTCGTGATCATGAAACAATGCTCCAGTCGCATATTGTTCTCACTACCTTGTCGAGCAAAAATGGCTGGTACTGAAAATAGACCCCACCCCTGAAATTATCCAGGCATCCATGGCCCACGAGGACAGATGGTCAGTGGCGATGCCGCCATCATCAGCCTCACCATCCCGCTGCTTGGCCTGTTGAAAAACTCTCTGGTCAGCATGAAGTCGGAAGCTTTGCGCTCATCACAAGAGACGGGGGAAGAAGCACCCTTAGGTCTGTTTCTCAGCGCATATCGGAGGAGGTGGAGGAGGATGAGGAGGAGAATGTTGGCGAGACAGAAGAGGGGACCATTGTTCAGTCCTTCACTGTTCAGCGTGTATGGGCAGAAGAAGAGGAGTTGGAGGAGTCAGGCCAGTGAGGGTTGGCAGATGGCAGATTTCATGCTAGGCTGCCTATCCCGTGACCCTCGCGTTCAAAGAATTTATTCCAGCACCGATTACTGGGTATTCACTCTCCTGGACCCACGGTACAAGCAAAATCTTTCCACTCTCATCCCTGGAGAGGAAAGGAGTGTGAGAATGCATGAATACCAGCAGGCCCTGGTGCACAAGCTGAAACACTATTTCCCTTCTGACAGCGCTAGCGGCAGAGGGCGTACTTCTGCGGGACAAGTAGCGAGGGAGAGTAGGCGAGCAGGCAGCTTGTCCAGCACTGGCAGGGGTACACTTTACAAGGCCTTTGCCAGTTTTATGTCACCCCAGCAAGACACTGTCACCTGTCCCCAGTCTCGGCAGAGTAGGGCTGATCTTTACAGAAAGATGGTGAGGGAGTACGTAGCTGACCATACCATCGTCCTAAATGATCACACAGCTCCCTACAACTACTGGGTTTCAAAGCTGGACATGTGGCACGAACTGGCGCTGTACGCCTTGGAGGTTCTTGCTTGCCCTGCCGCTAGCGTGTTGTCCGAGCGGGTTTTCAGTGCAGCTGGTGGCATCATCACCGATAAGCGTACACGCCTGTCGACTGACAGCGCTGACAGGCTGACGCTTATCAAGATGAATAAAGCCTGGATTTCTCCGGATTTTCATTCTCCACCAGGTGAAAGAAGCTCAACCTGAATAATGTATGCACTCCTCCTCCTCATTGTCCTCCTTCTCCTCCTCTTTGTACACTAAAGCATAGGAAACTGGCTATTTTTTGCCAGGGCCAACTGGCTCTAGCTATAGTACTCTATGTATTTAATTTTTCTGGAGGGCCACCTACCCGGTCCTCTGTTTTAAGCAATTTTTGGGAGTGCCACATACAGGCACTAAATCGATTTAATTTTTCTGGAGGACCACCTACCTGCTCCTCTGGTTTGAAAACTTTTTGGGACTGCCACATACAGGCACTCAATTTATTTAATTTTTCTGGAGGACCACCTACCTGCTCCTCTGGTTTGAAAACTTTTTTGGACTGCCACATACAGGCACTATCCAAATTAAATTGTCTCCATAGCAGCCTCCACATGTCGTCTTTTTAGCTGGCTCCACACGTTGTCTCCATTGCTACCTCCACACGTCATCGCCATAGCTGCCTCCAAAAGTCGTCCATATAGCTGCCTCCATACATGGTCTCCTTATCAAACAAACTGTGTCAGGCAGAATTTTGGGTTGTTTTCATGGATTCCACATCAAACTTGTTAACTTTGTCGCCACCCTGCTGTGTAATCCACAAAATATACTGGCAAACTTTTATCATTTACCAATATTATTTCAGCGCTTCTTGTGCATCTGTTTACATTCCCCTCACCCGCCATATCCTAAACTTATAAGAACGCTACTACACTTGATCTTATACAAAAGGTTCTTAGAAGTGCTGTTTGGGGAGTAGCCTAGAGACAGGGGCTTGGATTGGCGAAAGCTTGCCTGGCAGCGGAGCGCCAGCTCCATCTCAAGATCCAACTAACATAGTTTTAACTGCAGCACCTTTAATCTACTACTAGTTCACTGCCTCCATACATCGTCCCCTTATCAAACGAGCTGTTTCGGGCAGAATTTTGGGTTGTTTTCATGGCTTCCACATCAAACTTGTTAACTTTGTCGCCACCCTGCTGTGTAATCCTACTGGCAGAACTTTTATCATTTACAGATATATTTTCAGCGCTTCTTGGCATCTGTTTACATTCCCCTCACCCGCCATATCCAAACTTATAAGAACGCCTACTACACTGCTTTTATACAAAAGGTTCTTTGGGGAGTAGCCGAGAGACAGGGGCTTGGATAGGCGAAAGCTCGCCTGGCAGCGGACCGCCAGCTCCATCCCAAAATCCAACTAACATAGTTTTAACTGCAGCACCTTTAATCTACTACTAGTTCACTGCCTCTATACATCGTCCCCTTATCAAACGAGCTGTGTCAGGCAGAATTTTCAGGTGTTTCACCAGATACATAGTGGAACTCGGCCCATCTGTCGCCGCCATGCTGGAGACCTGAAGTTGCAATCATAGCAGCGCAATATGGATGCCCCATACTGTCGCTCTTAATCATGGAACCATTTCCGTAAAAACAATTAAAAATAGAACCACTATGCTATTCCATTATTCCTAGGTGAAATATTCAAACGACCCGGCCTGCTTTGAAAATTATAATTTTTTCAAAGTAAACGCTTCTGGCCACCAGGCCCATTTTGGGTGGGGAGGAGCCGAGAGACAGGGGCTTGGAGAGGCGAAAGCTCGCCTGGCAGTGGACCGCCAGCTCCATCCCAAGATTAGGCAGCCTCAGAGGCATCCATGCATGCTGCCCCTGCTGTTTCCTGTCCATTTTGCCCCCACGATCCTCCACAGCATCCACCAATGTCTCATTTCAACTCTCTATACCCCAGACGCTGGAGCACGAGAGGATATGCAGCACATCATCCCCTTATCAAACGAGCTGTGTCAGGCAGAATTTTTAGGTGTTTCACCAGATACATAGTGGAACTCGGTCTATCTGTCGCCGCCATGCTGGAGACCTGAAGTTGCATTCATAGCAGCGCAATATGAATGCCCCATACTGTCGCTCTTAATCATGGAAGTCGTCTCCATGGCTGCCTCCACATGTCGTCCCCTTTTTAAAAGAGCTGTGTCAGGCTCATTTTTCGGGTGTTTCACCAGATACGTTATGGAACTTGGTCACTATGTCGCCACCATGCTGTGTTATCGACTAAATATACCGTCAACCTTTTGTTCACATAGGAAATCATTTCACCTCCTTTGGTGAAACCTGAGTCCATTTAGGGTATGTCGCCATGAGACTCTCTAGCCTGCCACTGCTGCCGCTGCCTCTGCATGTCGTCCCCTATAGTGTCAGGGTCAATTATTGCATGTTTTAGATGCTATCTAGCCTCATTCGGTCACTCTGTCATGGCCATGCTGTTGCCCATAATTTTTGCATAATGGTGCAATTAAGCAGCCTCAGAGGCATCCATGCATGCTGCCCCTGCTGTTTCCTGTCAATTTCCATGGTGTTTCCATCCTTTTATGAGGTTCCCAGGTGTTTGGCCAAGCTTCCCTGTGCAGAGCCTTGTTCCCTCATGAAAAATGCTCGAGTCTCCCATTGACTTCAATGGGGCTCCTTATTCGAGACGAGCACTCGAGCATCGGGAAAAGTTTGTCTCGAATAACGAGTACCCAAGCATTTTAGTGCTCGCTTATCTCTATTAACCACCAAATACAAAAGTCATTTTCTGCTGCTGTGGCAGTTGGAGGCTGAGCTGTGATTGGTTACTATAGGCAATGAGTAGAAGACATTTTATGTGTGAGATAAGATGGATACAGAGATAGGGAGATTTATCAGAAATGTCTGAGGTAAAACTGTTCCAGTTACCCTTGGAAACAAATCAGAGATTAGCTGTAATTTTATAAACAGCTTTGCAAAAATGGAACTTGAGCTCTGATTGGTTGCCATGGGAAACTAGAGCAGTTCTGCTCTCAGACACTTCTGATAAATCTCCCCATAGACAAATTGACTGTCAGAGAAAGACTGGAATGAGAGCGACAGGGACAGACAGTCATTGGAATGAGAGCGTATTTAATTTTTCTGGAGGGCCAACTACCCTGTCCTCTGTTTTAAACAATTTTTTGGAGTGCCACATACAGGCACTCAATCTATGTAATTTTTCTGGAGGACAGCCCCTGCTCCTCTGGTCTTGCAAAACTTTTTTGGACTGCAATACAGGCACTCAATCTATGTAATTTTCTGGAGGACAGCTACTGCTCCTCTGGTTTGAAAACCTTTTTTGGGACTGCCCATCAGGCACTTCATTATTTAATCTTTTTGGCGGACAGCGACCTGCTCTCATGGTTTGAAAAATTTTTGGATGCCAATAAGGACCACTCCAATCTATGTAATTTTTCTGGGAGGACAGCTACCTGCTCCTTGGTTTTGAAAACTTTTGGACTGCCAATACAGGACACTCAATCTATTAATTTTTTGGGGACCAGATCCCTGCTCCTCTGGTTTTTGAAACTTTTTTGGACTGCACACATACAGGCATATCCAAATTAAATTGTTATCCATTAGAAGCCCCACACGTCGTCTTTTTAGCTGCCTTCACAGTTGTCCCCATTGCTACCGCCACAGTCATAGCCATAGTGCCTCCAAAAGTAGTAATATAGCTGCCCCATACAGGGTCACCTGATCAAACGAGCGGGTCAGGCAGAATTTTGGATTGTTTTGGCTTCCATGAACTGTGTCACCACCCTGATGGGTAATCCACAAAAGCATTACTGGCAAATTTTATCATTTACCGATATTATTTCAGCGCTTCTTGGCATCTTTGTACATTCCCCTCACGCAGAACCCACACTTATAAGAACGCTACTACACTGATCTTTATTACAAAGGTTCTTAGAAAGAAGTGTGGTTTGGGGGTGTTAGTGACCTAGAGACAGGGGCTGGATTGGCGGAAGGCTCGCCTGGCACGGCGACGCCAGCTCATCCCCAAGATCCAACTAACATAGTTTTAATGCCAGCACCTTTAATCTACTACCAGTTCACTGACCTACATACATGGTCCCCATATCAAAGAGCTGTGTCAGGCAGAATGTTTGGGTTGTGTTTTCATGCTCGCTCAATAAAACTTGTTAATTTGTCGCCACCTGGCTGTTGTAAGCCACAAAATATACTGGCAAAACCTTTTATCATTTACGATATTATTTGAGCGCTTCTTGCTCACCGCCTTTGGTGCCTCTCTGCACCATTGGTTTTAAGCCCCCCCATGAGTCATTTGGGGTATGTTGCCAAGACACTCTCTAGCCTGCCGCTGTGGCCGCTGCCTCTGCATAGTCCCATAAGTTGTCAGGGTCAATGATTGGATGTTTTAGAGGCATCTCGCCTAATTCGCGTCACTCTGTCATTGCCATGCTGTTGCCCATACTTTGGCATAATGGTGCGATTAAGCAGCCTCAGTGCATCCATGCTGCTGGCCCTGCTGTTCCTGTCCAAGTCCGTGGTGTTTCCATTCCTTTCTGAGGTTACCAGGTGCTTGGCAGGCTTCCCGTGCAGATCCTGGTCCCTTAAAAATGCTCGAGTGTCTCACATTGATTCAAATGGGGCGAGGTTTCGAGACGAGCCCTCGAGCATCGGGAAAAGTTTGTCTCGAATAACGAGTACCCGAGCATTTTAGTGCTCGCTCATCTTTAATCGTAACCAAGATGAAGAGAGCAGGAAGTTGTGCAGGTGCCGGCTGCTCTATTCATCTCTATGGCACACTGACCGCAAGTACGGTGCTTGGCCATCTCTATCAGCCCCATAGAGATGAATAGAGCAGCCGGTGCACGCTTGACTGGCTGCTCAGTTCAGTTTAGGGTACGACAGGGGTACAATGGACTCCCTTTCTCATGATCCATGGGGGTCCCATCACTGAGACCCTTCCGATCTGTGAATAGGGGCTAACGTGTATGTCACTCTAGAACCCTTTTAAGTGGTTGACTATGTCCTAGTCAGAACTGTTTTTCATGGATCACTCAGATTATAACTCATGAGGAGCTGTGAAAAATGGATGGCAGACTAATGCAACTTGGCATGAAAAGGATCACACCTCAGTGACTTAATCAGCTAAGCATCAGTTATTGTGAGCCTTAATCAAGGCAGTAGATTTTCACCTGTTCTATGTGTTTTAACCATTCAGGGGTCATAGAAACTGATGCAAAATCCGGATGAAATAACTGGCCCTAACACTTTAATAGGAATCCCCTTTACTTTCCTTATATTGTATGGCTATATTAGGCCATATGAGTATAGTAAAGGAGAATTCCCTATTTACACTTCCCCTTAGCCAGAGCTAAAAGATACTAAAAACTTCAACTCACATTCGGAGGTGGCAATCCAGTTATCCAGGATGCATTGGGTCTCTCCTGAGCCTTTCTCAACAATTCCTGAACAAAGGCCATGTACCATATAACACATATGCATCTCTCTGCCGGCAATGTTTAAAGGGAACCTGTCAGCAGAAATTACCCTACTAAACCACTTCCAGTATGTTGTCAAGGAGCGGAACAGCTTCTAGATCATGTTTCTCTTATGGTCCAGTGTGGTGGCATCATCCAGATAAACCAACTTTGAAGTTAGTATAAATTGGTTGAAAGAAGTCAAGGAGGCGGAGAGTTTAACATGGAATTAAGTCCTCTCTGTTTCCCTTCACTGTAATTGATGGTCCTGCACCCAGAGATATCACTAACCAGAACCTCAGAAGTCCTGTGCATGATGTCAATCACAGGGCAGGATGCAGGGAGAGCTTGACTTCAGTGTTCAACTTTCCACCTCCTTGACTTTATACAAGAAATTTACATCTCACTTCAGTTGAATTTGTGGATGATTAAACCATGCAATGAAAGAAACATGGTGTGGTAGGTGTAAAGCTGCTTGACAAAATACTGGCAAGCATTTACCAACGTTTCACCAAGGTATAGGAGGCCGCATGGACAACAATTCAAGTACAGTATATTACATCCTTTGTCTGCTTATCTGGTTAAAAAAGTTTGTCTTGAAACTCTTTTATCATATCCTGTCTGCTCTAACTACTTTATTGTGTAATTACATATGAATGGGGTCTCCTGGAATTCCTCTGGGTAAGCATCCTAGATCATGGGGGATATTTATCATACGTTGGCGCTCATGCTCGGGCAGCGGGATACATCAAGAGGCAGCCAGCTGCGCAGCGTTTATCCTACACCAGGTAGCAGCGAGTGCGCCGGCAAGGGGACAGTACTGCCCCGCGCCGGCCCACTCCCGGCCGGCCATGCCCTCAGCTCGGCCGGTCACGCCCCCCCCCCTTCACGCCCCTTCACACCCCACTGGTGTGAAGGTGGCGGATCGGGGCAAATAATCGCAAAAGCTAGCACTAAGCTAGCATTTGTGATTATTTCAGGGCCTGATAAATATGCCCCAATATGTCCATAGTAAAGATAACAATTTCATGGAAAGCTTGCAAAATTGTCAGGTTTTTGCTGGCTGGATTTGACATCATGATCACAATTTTAGAAATTTTCGAATAATTGTAAATAAAGTCCTTGGTGTAAAACACCCTTTAATTCCCCGTATTCAGCAATTTCAGGCCAGAGAGTAATGTTGTTCAGTAGAAGGTGGTGTGTTTTACATTTTCCCCTGTAATAACCCCTTCATATTTATAGTTGTAGGACCATATAAGAACATATGTATACATAAGGTGAATTCCTATGAATTGCTCTTTTACATGCTGAAGACTTTAGCAAATTTAATACAAAATTGATGGTATAACTTATTATTTTTTGATGGCGCAGGTGCTGTCTATGGCTCATTGTGACAATTTTTACGTGATGTTCTTCTCAAGGTCAAGTCAGCTGAAGACATCAACAGTAAGTCCTTCACCTGCAAACTTTATCAAAATGTCATGAACTATTCACAATACTGACGTGTATCCTGAGGTATGCCTGTAAATGTCAATGTGAAAGTCATGATTTACCAGACATGGACCATACCTGAAGTATTTTCCTACTGGTCAGCTGCATATGGCATATTGTTCTACCAAACATCTGGAGATATGATCTCTCCTTTATCTTTTAATACATAAAATTCTTTGGAATCTCGATAAGACACATTTATTGCTCTCATAAATTATGTCTATAACTGCCTAACCATACTGGTAGAAGTCAAATATGTGGAATATTTGTCAACAGTAAATCTATTCAAATGGAAAAGTGAAGGAAACTGTAAAAAATGTACAATGTGCATAAAGACAAAACGGAGAAGAGGGGTGTAATAGTAGGGATCAATATTGAGTCCTCCATGTATTCCTGGGTAATGCTAAATGTAGACATCACACTTTCTCTTCAAGAACCAACCTCCACTTGACTCTGTGGGGTACATTTACTTACCCGATCCAGTCGCGATCCCGCGGCGCGTTGTCAGACGAGGATTCAGGTCTGCCGGGATTCACTAAGGTCGTGCGCCCGATATCCAGCAGGTGTCGCTGCTGCGCCGAAGTCCACTGGAGTTCCCCTTCTTCTTCCTGGTGCACGTGAGTGCGTGATTTTGTGACACAAATCGTTTTTTAAACTTTGCGTTTTTTCTAAATCCGTCGGGTTGTCCGATGGCCATGCCCCCCCATTTCTGTCGCGTGAAATCCCAGGGGAATTCGGCGCAAAACGGAAATATTTGGGAAACCCAACGAAAGTGCGGCATTTGGACTCTTAGTAAATGAGCACCTGTATCTCTAGGAAACCCAAAGCACATCAACCTGACGTTACATCCACCATGACCAACACTCTGTAGGAAAATTTTTGCAGCAGAACGCAACTGGTGGGGTCATTTTTGAATCCATATCACAGAGGTTACAGCCACTATTAAGTCTTAGAGGCAGGTAACCCAATGGCTCCTCTAGAAAATAAGAAATATACAGTATAAGAAAGTAGTAATATAAATGGAGCCAATAAGTTGGGTGTTCACCATGGATTTTTTAGGGTGAATTGTGCAGCAAATTCCACGCAACATTGACGTAAAGTGACATTATGTAACCCTACAACATATTACAAGCAGGGTTGTTTCCAAATGAATTAATTTCCATTCACTTCCCATAAACACACAGCTCTATAAAATCTCATAAACCCATAAGTCGTAGTCAAGGTCCCGGCTCCAGGTGTATTGATCCTTCTCTAACAAGCTTATTTTCCTGCATCGTCTCCATCTGTTTTATCCATCAGAATTTTAAGTCGCTAAAACTCTAAGTCTCAATAAGACGTTACATCCCAGGAACTTAAAATACAATCAAGATTCCGTGAGTTATGAAATATCTGGCAAACTAAGATGAGAAAATCCATGACTTCTTGTCCATATCAGCGAGAAACAGAAGACACGGGGCCAATGATTTCAGAAAGATAAATATGTGTTGAGCAATTAAACAGATTCCTAAGTGAATGTTAAGATGAAAAAAGCAAAAGAAGTGAAAAAATATCCTCCGAATCCACATTTCCTTAAATACTTGTACAACTCTGCCCGGCAGACTTTACTGTAATCTGCCTTGTTCCTTAAAGAAGTCGGCTTACATCCTAAATCAGTCTGGTTTACTAGGAAACCACAAAAATGCTGAAGACTCGATTAGGGCCTTTAATGGTGAAATTCTGATTATTTGACTGTCAAGTGCATTTCATGTAGGACGTACATTACTTCATCTTACACACATCATGTGTGGGCTGAAATGTGTTTCAAATTTCATATGAATGTCTTCTTTTTACTAATTATATCTAGAAATATGATATATTTATAGATGATGAATTTACATTTAAACAATTTAGACCAATGGGTGACTCTCAAAGGATAAAGTCCTAAGGGAAGACCCTACATCCATAAATAACATACTCTAAGTGTAATTGGCTACAACGTAAACTTTGGTCATATCATCATATCATCCAAGAAGCTCCAACTATGTTTTTTGCTGATTTTTTGTATCAAGGGTTATGATCGCTTTTGTATGTTCAGTTCCAGCCTGATGGACAACATTATGGGCAAAGCTGCAGTAAATGATAACTAGACAATGGATAAAATTGTGTGAAGGCCCAATATCAACAATATATTTCAGCATTTAATGTTGATATAGGATTCCTGCACTCTAGAATTCTGGAGACATTTGAAACTTTTTGGGGGTTATTTATTTTTATTTTTCTTCCTTTTTTTCTGTCGTTTTGTGACTTTTCTTGGCGCATTGCAATTTTTGGGCCTTTTTGGGGACTTTTTGAAATGTGCACTGAATTCCTCCGGTCATTAGTTTGTCATCAGTAAGACACATTTATCTTTTATTCCAGATGTGCTAAATGCCGCAAATGACATTTATCTTTTCAAATTGTCTAAAATGTGCAACATTTTTTGGCACAAAAAAAATCTAGATGAAACCATACTTAAGAAAAACTTAGAGAATGGAAAGAAGTGACTTGAGACATTTGTTAAAAATGTCGGAAAAAGAGATCTGAAAAAAAATAAAACAAGGTAAACATAAGATTGATAAATTACCAAACTAGCAGACGTAAAAAAAAAGACCGGCAAAATCAAGCTAAAACAACCGAGGTAAAATAAAGCACTCCCTTTGAGTTCAGGCTGATGTAATCTCACTGCAGCAGTTGAAGTTTCAACACACAGTGTAAGGGGGAACTGCTCCTTGCACCCTGTAACAGCATGTGAATCTGAAGCATGGTAGTAACACCCCCAGGAGCTCTTCTGATTAATTAGCATAATTTAAAAAGTTGATGTTAGAAGGAAGAAGACCATAGATAACAAGGGGTCACAGTCCTGAATCTATGAGTAAGCTTTATGCTAGATTTCCTTGATTTTGCTTGATAATCCATCTTATTAAGTCAAATGACATTTTAGGACAGATTTAAAATACACCAAAAAGGTTCTAAAGTCAACAAAAAGTTGAAGTCAACAAAACCTCCAGCAAAGCTCAAAAAGTCACTTGACTTGTTGATAAATACAACCCCCCATCTCCCACCAAAAGAAAGAAAGTATTCTCGCACTACTGTAGGTCCCGTTCTTGTAATAGGTGGGACCACAGCAGTCAGACTCTCATTGATCATCTTCTTATCTCCTAACCTGTGACGAGGAGATACTTCCAAACTTGGGACAAACCCTTTATTTTACTTTTGAGCTCAACTTGGTTCTACAAATGGCTTTAAGTAGATGAATTAAGAAATAAGGTTATTGTATTGTCAATGATTGCAAGTCATAAACTTCCACTGGGTCGAATACACAAGTGGACCTAGGGAGGAAGGTCCAATCCAGACATGCTTTTTCGGAATAAAAATCGGAAGTGTGTTTTCCTCCCATCCATGTGCATCTTTCCCCTGAATATTATCACACATTTTAACAATCTCGTTGTAGATATAGACTGTAAAAGGGTGGAGGTCCTGGGACAGTTGCGCCATTTTATTACTATAGACCCTACTTCAGAATGCAGTAAAGCGCCAACAGGCAGTTTTCAGCTCCAACCACGTATCTTTACCTTGAGAAGGGAGAGCACGGATCCTCATTCCATGTTGAGGGCTTCAAACAATATAAACAGTACGTTTCCAGCCCAAATCCCACGAGTCAAGGAATTGGATAAAAACTTTTCTTTATTCGGACATCATATAAAAGACAATGGACACACCGTAATTTCCAACGCGTTTCAGGCGCAGTATGCGCCCTTAATCAGAATACCTCCCAACTTCTAGAATATAAATACATCTCCACTAATAGTTAATCCTAAAATTATAGAACTTACATGGAATCCTTTGAGCAGACATTGTGGTTGGATGGTTAACGTTGGTGGAACTGTTTAGCACCATTGGTGGATTCTACAGGAAGCTGACATCATGTAAAAGTCATAGACTTGCTAGCCTTACGGTTAAATTCGTCATAACACAATTACAGTGCGGGTTTTCAACTTTTTTTATCAAATCCCTTGATGCATCTAACTATTCCTCTATAAAACTCTTCCATCCTGGGCTTATTAAAGCCAGTTCTGGCATGGATGTATGAGTAGACACCTGTCATAGCTAAAAACATATGTGCAAATAACAAATTATGGCCGAGTCAGCTTGTGGGAGGATAGCCACATTCTGCAGAGGAAGCGGCTTGTACAAAATTACTTTATTGTGTTACTTTCTGCTAAAGTTTTCTCTTTTCGAAAATAGTTTGTTCTGTGGATGTTGGCTGAGAAAAAAATAAATATTAGATATATAATTCCCAAGGCTAGAGTCCACCATAAAATTCTGAAAGGTTCATGATTTTATCCTTTTACATCCTGTGACCTGAAATATGCATCTATAAGATTTATATATCATCATTTTAATGCTCAATATAAATTCCTACAGTTCACTTACTGACAAAGAGTGGCCCAGCGATCAGTCATACTGTCTTTACATTACCCACACATCACCGACCGGTTTGTTGAATGAAAAAAAAAAATCTAATAGCTTTAATGTTCCATATTTTCATTTCAGAGGGAAATTACCTTAGAGTTAATTACAGATGGAATCGTTAATTTGTCATATGCTAATTAAAGATATTGTGAACGTTTGACTTAGCCATGGACCTCGACAGCCTTTGCTTTATAGATGGCAGAAATATTACTCAGGCCTATTCAAGATCACAAGAGAATTGAAAATAGATTTATAATTCTATTTATCTTGTAATGGAAGGATAAGCTCCAGGTATTGAGTTATGCCAAATGCAAATTTTCTGTAGAATTCAATTTTTCGGAAGAACTGAAGCAGAAACTTTGTCTAACTAGTATAGAAGTAAGCAAAAGAGCAAGAAGAAAATAACCCAACAAAATCAGAGCTGTATCCAAAAAAGTAGCTACCGGAATGTCTATAATGGGGACTCTGGACTGGGAAGACAAACAGGAGAGCTATCCCGAAACTGAGCCCCTCCAACTATCACCTGCCTGCTTGCTGTTGCATATAGTAGGATGATTTGGGACAACTAGAAGACAGTCTCTCCTTATGCCAAGGTGCGGAAACAAACAAAAAACATAAAAAAAAGGTCAGGGGTTTGAGCCACAATGAAGATAGCAAATACAGCACAAAATAGGGGACAAAGGGGATAGTCAGAAACCAGAGATATCAGACGAAATAGCGAGCAAACAGGAAGTTAAGTTAGAAGTATAACCGGCACAGGACTAGCTGTGAATGGAAATATTTATACAGTAGGTGGTAAAAGAGCATCCACTCCAGATGACTGGAGCAGATGTTTGTCCATCACAGCTAGTTAAATGTTGCTGGACCAGATGTGGATTGCAGGGTCACAACTACTGCTATGGTATCATGCTAGAAGTATGGATTCTCCCGTCCTGGCTAGTTAGGGTTGTAGAAAAACCAAAGGAAGCTTTAGTCTTCAGACTGATCCTCTGCATGAAGATGTAAACCTTGTAGAATGTCCTCAGAATGGTTATATATTTTAGGGGTGATAGAGTAGTAGCGTGGTTGGGAATAAAGCCAAGGGTTGTCACTTGAGGTCAACCCTGAAGAAGACAAGGCAATAGTCATAAAAAAGACATGGTTCAGAGTCAGGAATAGTTAAGCTAGTACCAGATGAACAATCCCAAGGTTGAATCACAAACAACATCAAGTGCAAACAGAATGAAACATAATGCAACATCAGGATCACCAGGAAGAAGAGTGAGGAAAGAACGAGGGCTTATAGCCAAGGCTCCATAACACCTTTTTCTCTGACCACAGCGCAGCAATAGAAGGAGAGTCACATTCCAACCAGTAGGACCCTGGAAGAAGAAGTGTACAGAAGAGGAAGCATCTTTTTTCCTAGTTGTATCTCCACATCTGGTTACTTTGATTCTCATATAGGGTGATCCAGTGTATGTACATGGTTTATTCCTATTATCAATATTATGATATATCCTCATCTCTGGGAACCACCTATTCCCAGGTTTAGAAATTCCATGATTTTTGGAGATACATTGTTTGTTTATCCATAGTTAATTATAAAATGAATCCTGCCTATATTTAAACCCCTGTATTCATGTACGGTGGCTTAGTGGTAAGCATTACAGCCTTGCAGTGCTGATGACCTGGGTTCAAGTCCCAGAGTCAACATCTGCAAAGAGTTTGTATGCTCTCTCCTTGTTTTCGTGGGTTTCCTCCTGGTAGGTTGATTAGATTGTGAGCACCATTGGGGACAGGAACCGATTTGGCAAGCCCTGTGCAGCCCTGCGGAATCTATGTGCGCTACATAAATAAAGGAATTATTATTAATATTACATGCATTTCATCTGCTGATCTTAATCTAGTTAAGCATGATCATGACAGTACCTGCCAAGCAATTCTAATTCTGTGCTTAAGGAAGAATCACAATAAAGGTAGATGTATATATATAGCGGATAGCAGTGGTTCTCACCCACAGATTGTTGTAGAGTCTCAATGTCTCAATGAACTAACCTAGACTAGACCTATAGAATTCATGCCTGTTCATTTTACTCCATATGTCAGCCTCAGTTGACCAACCTGAACAACTGGCATTTGACAAAGAGTATTCCGAAAGGAAAACAACCTTGAGAGAAGCAATGAGAACATTTTTCCCTAGTAGGGTGTTTCCACAGCCACTAAAGTTGAATACATTAATTATGTAACGTAACGAAAGATAAGAAAAACAAAATGTTTAAAAAAATGTTCTAGATTGGGGGTTGCCCTCTTGTATATAATGGGAGTTTTTCTAAAATTTTTCTTTGATTAGAAGTCAAAGATGACACTGAATAATAATTAGAAAATTCATGTCTACAAACATTTGTAATAAAACTTTTAGTGTGTTTCCTCAAGGTTAGCAGCTTGAGAGAGTCAACAGAAGCCCTACTTACCGTGGCAAGAGACGGCGAGCCTTCTATCCAATGTGACATCTTCTAGCTGACAAGCACAATGTTCTTCATTTAATAACAGTACTTTACTATAATTTCCCGAGCAGTCAGCAGTCTCCCTTACTACGTGAGCTGCGGGGACGGTTTATCTGGCTTCCTGAGATCAGTCACTTGTTAATAATCAAGCTGTCATTATATCTGGAGCTAGCATTAGGTTTCCCAATTCAACTTAGTCACTGACCTCAGCTGTCGGACGGCAAAGTCACCACCTTGACTCTATTGAAGGTTCATTTTACACTTCACAAATTCGTTTATAGAGCCAATTAGATGATTAGAACACTGTACTTTGTCAAATTTTAGCAACGAAAATGGCAGGGAAGCCGTTTTAATATCAGCATGCTAACCACAGGAAGTTCGATTTGTCTCATAAGAAAAACATTTTGTTCCCCAAAGAACGTTATTTTCAACAGATGTTCATATTTGAAATATCTAAACTAAAAATCTGAATTTGTTATATCGAAGCAATGGAATTAACTTTCTGTCATGAAGGTCAGTAAAGAATAAAATGTATAGTTGTGATGAGTGGTCCAAAAATAATCCCAGTTGGTTTTAATCATCACTTGAATTAGTTATATGTTGGGTTATATGTCGGGTGCCAAAGGTCACTTCAACAAGAGAAAAGGCACTTGTATTATACCGCAAAACAATTTGTCTTTTTTGAGATTTTGAATTAGGACCCAGAATGTTTCAGTTATATCTCAACTACTTAGATGGCTACAACAGTTAAGGGTTTACTACCCTCCTTCCATCTTCTAAACTGCTTACTCTGAAATCTCTTCTGAATTCCGTCTTGCAACAAAAAGGAACGTAGATCCCTGAGGTATCAGCTTAAATATTCAGAAGGGAAGGGAAGCAGGTCATTGTAGGGATAAGAGCTGCTAGAAAATGAAGATTAATAATTACATAATGCAGAGAAACTGCTATTAATAATATGCGAACACTAGACAAAATCGAATTTCATCAGAAGTTCGGAACCAGTTATGGCACCAGGAAATTTTCCAGTCCATTTAAATTGATGCACTGCTGCTCGCTGCCATTTTTGGGAGGATTACCATTTCCCAATAATCCCCAAAATGACACCATCAGTGGTGGCATATATGGCCATATTGATTTAAATGCTGCTGGTGATTTTGCTAGCGCCGTTTATACAGTTAACACCCGGGAATGGTCCCAGCACCTATCAAAGATGTTACTGGGGGTGTGTTTTAGGTCCGCTCATCACTAAACCCCACCAATCCAGCATTTTCCACCTTTCTAGTGAATACAATGGATGATGCAGTATGATGTCGAATGGATAGTATTTCACACAGAGACTTTATGCTGTCGAGTTCATCAAAGTGGATTTTGACCAACATGCCATTTTTTTCTAAACACCACATCTCTGGATCTCTCTCAGAATAAAGGACATGTCCTTTATTTGGGCATGGAATTTCCACTGTGTGAACAAGCCCTATCCTAAGTTCCTCAAAGTGGACTTCTAATTAAAAGTTGACAAAGGTTTGGTACATTTACTCTACCAAACCACACCCAATTGTGAGACAAGTTGCATGGGTTGTCTAAAGCAGTTAATAAATGTTGCTTGAGACCTCACTTACTGTTGTAAAATGTTCCTAAGCAGGGTCGACCTAGAGGTCCAACAGTGGGACCAACAGAAAAAATTATTCTGAGCCCCTAGGAAATTGACCATTATGGACTCCAAATTATGTAGCCTTCTCCTGGATCTTTGGGGTCAAGTATTGAGATAGACAGTCGTCCACCAGAGGATCCTCTAGTATTATAGTTGAGGAGTCTGTCAGTACTCCTAAGTCATGGTATTTGATAAAAAAATGATAAAGACTCCGTTTTGATAAATGTTCCTCGATGTTCTGCAGTGGAATTAAGAAAACCCCTTTGAATTCCCTCAATGCATTGTGGGCATTGGACTAATATGATGTTGTCCCTAGTAAAATTTTTATGTGAAAAAACCATCTGAGATGCTGAACAACAAGAAAACAAAAGAAAATCTGACATTTTCATATTCAAAGCTCAGAACCTCTTGATGGAAACGGGTGATTTCTGTCATTCCTTATGATGTCTCTGTTATGTTTCTTTAGCTTCTGATCAAATATTTTCCAGACGCCTTAGCATGTACTCAGTAAGAACTCATCTACCAACCCTACTGATGTTTGATGTACAGAAGTAATTGATTTTTGTAAATCCTTAAATCCAGCTTTGCTGAAATTGATCAGCTCGGAATGAAGTTGTAAGAAACGACGTTAACTTGTATCCCACACACTTTGTTATCTTGCTTTTAGTTTGTGAAGGAGTCAGAGTCGATCTGTGGTCTGGGCTGATCTTAATGAGAATCAGGATGGTGATTGATGACAGAGTACAGGGTGAACTTTGAAGTTCAAAACTCCATAACAAGAAATGACTTCTCCTATTAGTCCCCTCTGCAGAATACCTTTATTAGGAAAGCACTTCAGATGCTGAAAGCTGCCACCAGTGCTTACGGATTCAAGGAGAAAGGACTCTAATTTATATGTTACACAGGAAAGTGGAACATGCCTAACTTAATCACTTTTAGCATCAGCAAACCTAATAGAAAATGTGGATGCTATATGGACAATTATTGGCTTGATAATTCTTAGAACATACAGGAAGTAGGGGTGGTCTTGGCGATAACACAATCTTCGCAACTTCATGGGGCCATCAAGATAAGGGTGGCCCATCATGGTCGTGAGGTTCAGGATGTTGACGCATAAACCCAGACACAGAAAAGCACACTTGAATCCTTATTGTAGTCATCAATACAGCTTAGGCGCCTTATATGCAAATGTATACTATGCCTGGATCGGAACCGGGGTTGAGCGTATGGCTAGCTGCGGAAAGGATGGAGTTAGTGCTCCTCACCTCTCCAATCTCCATAGGGAGGACTGGTGCTGGGCCGTACATACGGTGAAAGATAGAGCATGCTCTATATTTTTCCAGCAACAGCGTAGTATGGTGTCATACATGTGCACTCACCGCAGTCCACACCGTACTTCTATGATGGCCGTTCTAGCATATGACCTCCAAATACATCCGAGTGCATTGGGCCATACAGTTACAGATAATGGAGCAATAGATTTCTGGGACCTCATAAAATTCCCATGTCCATTTCTGTAGTGATGTGAGATTGGCTTTCAAAGGCATCCTATCAATAGAGAGTAGAATATTAAGTGATTAAAGGACATTTACCATCTGTTTTACTGATTCTAGATGTGTCCTAATAAGAAGTTCTTTTATTATAACTCTATAGGCCACTTTGCGGCAATAAAGAGTTGTAAAAACTATGATAATTAACCTGGGACACTCTGGCAATGTCACCACAGCACTTCAGTGGGTCACGTCCGATAATGTATTCACTCTCCTCGTTGTGCTAGGAGTTCTGCCCAATCCCAGACCTCCCCGGTGCATAGAGCAGGTGGGGGAGTAAATAAATTAAATTACAAGGCACTCTGAAATACATCACAGGAGCATCCCAGGTTACATGGCATAATTTTTATAACTCTATATTGCTGCAATTGCGGCACGTAGAGTTATAATAAGGCCTCATGCACAGGAACGTATGCCCTCCCAGGAACCCATGCCTGGAGGAGGGGGAGAGCGCTGGCCCTTTCCATAGAAAATAGTAGCCGCACAGCTGTCGATGCAGTCAAAGATAGAGCAGGCTCAGTTGTGCTCACCGTACCGAGCCCGGCACCATAGCCATCTATGGGGGACATATGTACGGCCCACAGAAAAAGAAGCCTAAAAGAAGAAGCCTAAAAGAAGAACATTGTTCCTCAGAAACTTCTTATTAGGACACATTTAAAACTGATGGTAGATGTCCTTTAAAGAGGATGCTCAGTCACAACAAGATTTCCTCTATCTACACGTTATTAGATATATTGCTGAACAGTGGAGGTCTCTGTGGATGATGAAAATGTGGGTTCTTTGAACCCCCAAATAAACAGAGAAGCTAGACACACATGCTCCCTCCTGTTGTATTCTCTGCTCTATCTTTATGACACCGAAGGAGATAGCCAAGTAATTCATGGGCGCAGCCACCTACTACAAAACAGAACGAGACTCTTAAAAATAATGTTTCTTCACGCCCAATGTCAGCATGGGAGGTATACATTGTATAAAGAACCCTCTTAATGAAAAAAAACCTGATATATTACTACTGGATGGGGTGGCAGGAGCAGATACTTTAGGTTCTCCCCAGCATGAAGGTTCCATGTGACTTTTTTAGAATTGTTGAAATGGCCATATTGTTATATCTCTTGGATATTCGTTCCAATTGTAGAGTCATCATTTTCATATCTCAGTATACTTATTAATGTTCTAAACCCTCAGATAACTGAATTTACATGTGGAAATGTTTCATTTGTACTAAAACAATAGAAAGCCGCGTCATCTGGCTACGATGAAAGTCAGTCTGATGAATGGGGAAGTTGTGACCTCATCTTTGTTATATACACAATGTGATTAGTGTTCACGTAAAATAAACATCCATGTTTTCGCCAACATGTATTCAGGATCTATAGTCATTCAATACAGATACTCGCTGCCAAATCCCCCTGATGTACACATTGCAGATTAACGTTTATTTTTTATAATTCTGTAGTTTACTTTCTACCTTTTTGTTTTATTTGTTACATCTGGAGTAGATTGTAAGCAAAAATATATATGTATATATATCTATTTAAGACCTGGACTGTATTTCTGCTGCAAAAAGTAAGTATAGGTAAAAGATGTGATACTTACAAACAGGAAACTCTGGACTTCCTCATAGACGTAGCAGATGTGAACAATATTGTATATAGATTAGAACAAAATCAAGGTAGATTGATTGTATTTGGATGTTGCATGATGGTTGAAAAATGTAGTAATACTGTCCATATGGATTTAGGATGGAATGATGGATTACTCTTCTTATAGGGTCTAAGTTGTATGGAGAAATGAGCCCCCAAAGAATGTTATAGACCTTTACTAGAGGCAAATCTAGTTATTTATTCCACCTAACGACGATTTAGTTGCAGCACCTCTAATTCCCTACTAAATAAAAGTGGACTACTCAGACAAAAGGGGTGAGCAAGGATCAGAAAAAACAAACCGAGCAATACCTAATATGTTACCAAGTTCCAGAAAAGGTTCATAGCAAGCACTAGGAAGAGGGCGATTTAACTTCTTATAGGAGTCCCCATCCAGGACTAATTGGACCTGCCCTCCTAACATCTGACCCAAAAAGAAAATAGACCAACAGGGAAGGAACATGAATGGAGAAAGCATCTGTGTCCACAACAAGTTTAACTGTTTGCAGCCGAGAATAAAATCAGCAGAAGGCAGACAAATGTGATGGAATTCAATTTACACAGCAAGGAGTGAAATAGGGTAGCGTTCAGACTAGAGCAAGACATTTTGGCACATTTACTTACCCATCCTGACGTGTTCCCCGAAAGTGCATTGTCTGACTGCAATTCACTCTGCTGCGATTCACTACGATCGTGCGCCCGATATCGTGTATGTGTCACTTCCCCACTCAAGTCCAACAGAGTTCACCTTCTTCTTCCCGATGCATGTAAGTGCTTGATCTTGCGACACAATTTGAAAGTTAAATCTCGCGCTGAGTCCGAATCAGTCAGATCATCCCATGGCCCGCCCCCCGATTTCTGTTGCATGAAAGCCAGCACAGCCGATCACGTGCAACACAATCCCCAGTTAAATACCTGTCCGAGCTGCGCAAAACCCGAAAATGTTGGAAAATCCAACAAAAGTGCGATCCTCGACCCTTAGTAAATAAGCTCCATTATGCTAAATAAGTACAAACTTAAAGCCATAGTTTACAGAGAGAGGATAGTGTGAATGGGCATAGATGTTACATTACCTACAAGCTTGTTTTAAATAAGCATGTTCATTACATGAAATATAGATTTGGCCCCCTGCTAACTGTAGGGAAGTGGGATCAGGGTCAATATTCTGATAATAATGCGATCCCTAGGTGAATTATTTAAGTATGACTATGACCTTGATTGCTGCTGGTTAGTCGCTTGTACTTAAGTAGCTGTTTCCCAGTACATTCTCTGATCTACACCGTAACTAAACCTAACTAGACCTTCAAGTCACCATTTGCCTATTGTTTGGTTTTATCTGCTCTATCTTAGCTTGCCCCTGACTTGTATACTGGTTATTACTTTGCTTGCAAATCCGGCAGAGAATATAGTAGAAAACCCTGCTGGTTCCGATCTGGTCTAAAGATCCGAATTGTTTGTATCCATATTCACTACAAGGCTGGAGCCCGTGAGCAGGGGGAATTTAAATACTGGCTTTTAGAACACCAGTCTTAATGGATTCCCCCCATTATCTGCAGAAAGCACTTATAGTTTGACACATTGGGGCACATTTACTAAGGGTTGCACATTTGTAGGACCGTGCACGTTCTTCATGGCTAAAATGGCTTGCACATGTATTTAAGAAGTGTCTGCGCTGGGATTGTAAGGATATGGAAGATGGCATTCCAATTTGGAAAATAAATGCTTTTATTCTTGTACCAATCCACTTTAAGCACCATCAAATACTGAAACAGGAGATCAGTGGAAATTCTTCATGCACTGGGATTGTGGCGCATGCAATCCTTTTGTGGCGCAGCTGCGCTGGCCTCCATGCAACACAAATTAGGGGCATGTCGTCGGATGGTCCCACTGATTCGGACCAAGTGCCCTATGGGTCGCCCTATGTTAAAGGTGCACCACAAAAAAGATGGTGAACTCTGTTGGACGTGAGCGGGGCAGCGACACATTCATGATTTCTGGCGCACGATCTTAGTGAATTACCGCACACAGCATTATAGATGGACAATGCACTTTTAGTGAACTCGAGTAACCTGGTTAGTAAATGTGCCCCATTGAGCCACAGAGATATCTTTTCAGCTCAGACTCTTCTTCTTTCTGGGAGGGTCAATGGTAAAAACATAGGGAAATCTTTGACTCTTACTCACAGATTGTAGGTAGCTTGTTATGCTTGTGAGGCTTTGTCCTGCAGTTTACTACAGATTTACCACTGGGAAATACTTACATTGCATCCTGATTACATAGACCCTATGTCATATTTCCAAGACTAAACACAATGGGGCACATTTACTAACCGGGTCCATTCGCGATCCAGAGGCGCGTTCTGTGTGGAGGATTCGTGTCTTCCGGCGATTCACTAAGGCAGTTCCTCTGATGTCCACCAGGTGTCGCTGCTGCACTGAAGTTCATCGGAATGCACTGAACTTCACCACGCCGGGCCAGGTGCAGGTAAGCGCGTGTCCAGCGCGGCGGTTTCTCCGAATCTGTCGGGTATTCGTTCGGCCACACCCCCGATTTCCGTCGCGTGCACGCCGGCGCCAATACGCCACAATCCGATTGCGTGAGCCAAAATTCCGGGGCAATTCAGGGAAAATCTACGCAAAACGGAAAAATTCGGGTAACCCGCCGTAAAAACGCGATTTGGGGCCCTTAGTAAATGACCCCCATCTGGGGCAGATTTACTTACCCGGTCCAGTCGGGATCTAGCGGTACGTTGTCCGACAAGGATTTGGGTCTGCCGGGATTCACTAAGGTCCGTGTGCCCGATATCCAGCAGGTGTCGCTGCTGCGCCGAGGTCTGCCGGAGTTTACCTGCTTCTTCATGGTGCATGTAAGTGCTTAATCTTGCGACACTTTTAGTTTTTAAATTCCCCAGTTTTTCCGAATTCGTTGGATTGTCCGGCGGCCAGGCGCCCCCCCCCCCCCCCCCCCCCCCCATTTCTGTCGCATGAAAGCCGATGCAACACAATCCGATTGCGTGCGCCAAAATCCCTGCGGAATTCATCGCAAAACGGAAAAATTCGGGAAGCCCGATGAAAGTGCGGCCACTGAGCTCTTAGTAGATGAGCCCCAATCTGGAAACCCCTACGGAACTAGTGTCCCTTATTAACAACATCAAACCATAGTCTCACAAAGAGCCCGGGACTCTCAACATTGTAGGTGACTAGGACCATATGAATGTACATCTCTACACTGTATCCGAAGCAAAAATAATGGCTGACATATAACTTCTTATATGCAATAGGGTTGTTAGATTATAATTCCCACTTGGCACAATGACTAATACAAAGGATGATCATCTTTTACACCAATGCTAACATGTTTATGGTGTATAAGAATGCAGTGCTCATCACAGTAGTATAGTGCTGAAAGTCTATATCAGGGGTGTAACTACAGGAGTAGCAGCCATAGAAGCTACTATGGGGCCCACAGTGTCAGGGGGCCCCGGCATCTGAAGTATTGGATTTGTGCTTTGCTCTAAATGTGCATGCATATGTGATGTGTATGTACTGTATGTCTGTGTATATGATGCATGGGTGTATATGGTACTGTATGTATATATGTATATAAGGTGTGTATATACTGTATGCATATTCTTAAGGGGTTTGTGGGGCCCCATTCAGAAGTTTTCTATGTGGCCCCGCCCCTCCTAGTTATGCCACTGGTCTATGTGTACTACAGTATGAGTTCTATGTACATGGCTTGGCATTTCTTAAAATAAAATGTTCTTTTTCCAGGGAATGTTCTGCATCTCTGTTAAGTACTCACATGTGAATTACCCTGAAAATGATTGAGGTCAGTAATGTTACTCATGGGGATAGTGCCCTTTGCTCCAGGAGATGTTTCCAGCTTGCTGTCATGTATCTCTGTTTAGAATGCTTAGTGCATCATGGCTTACTGCGAATCTGCTTTATACCTTAATATCTTTGGCTATAAGGACCTTAGTGACATGGAAATTCAATCTATTACTTGACTGATACATGAAACTCGAGTGCAAGTAAGATGTACACGTAAACGTTGAGATGACCACAAATGTTGAGCGGAGATGAATCACAAAGTTAGAGTCTTGCCGAACTTTGGCAGCTTGGGTCCCCTGAACCCAACACTGAACTTCATCAGAAGTCTGGGTCCTGAGTGCCTCCATTTTGGGGAAAAATGACCTTCAATGACCTCATGGGGAGAGCTGTTTTTCCCTAACGGCCACATAGAAGCAAATACTGCAGTAGTAGTAAACACCCCTAGATCAGTGCCACTAGTGATCGTAGGTGTTACTGGGGTCGTGATTTACTTTCCGAGTTTGCTTTCCGAGCCCTGCCTTTAATAGAATTTCAAGCTTGAATCTGGCCGAACATGGGCGGGCTCAAATTTTTCAGGGTCCACTCATCATTCACCAAAATATGAAGTGAGAAGTGGTCTTCAAGGGTGCAGTCTTTCCAATGAAGATCTCCGGTATACATAAGATATGGTGGAACAAGAACATATTTTGGATAAGTGCAATTTAATGCAATGAAAAATGTACATAGGGAAAAGAAGTTGTGGACAGCGTATCAACTAAAAAAGCAATAAATTTGTTCCTTTAATAACTTTTCAAAGAGCCAAAGTTTCAGGAGAAAGGCAATTTAGACTTCTCTGAAGGAAAGGGGTATTGGACTCTCAGGATAGGGATGTAACATTACCAAAAAGGCATTGGTTCGGCCTCACCTGGAAAATTCAGATCAGTTCTGGGCACCGGTCCATAAAAAGATGCCCTAAAGCTGGAGAGGATACAACAAAGAGCCACAAAAATGGGGGTTATGGAGGGTCACAGTTATGAGGAAAGATTAAAACAATTAGATTTATATAGTCTCAAAAATAGACGACTAAGGGAGGACATGATTCATTTTTAGTTTCCACCATACAAGAAATATAGTGGAAAGTTGTTCCAGGTTAAATCACATCATAAGGGGGGACACTAACTGCATCTAAAAAAAAATAATCTGTGGAATAGCCTGCCTCAGGCGCTGATCACAGCAGGGACAGCAGAGAACTTCAAGAAGGGTCTAGATGCCTTTTTTGATCAAAAAACCCTGGATGTTATGTTAGAATATTGAATTATTTCCCTTCTCTTATCTCTATACAGAAATATTTTGCCATTATTTATTTACACAAATCTATCAGAAAAATTTTGTTATTATAGCAAAATACGTGGTAATGTCGATTGATATTAGAATCTGGCCCTCTGATTTCAGGATCGTTCCCACAAATACGAGTAGGGTCACTGATCTTAGGAACTGAATCTCGAGCAAGCAGAAATAGAGGTGAACTACCCAACAACATTATTACATACTGCATGAGGTTGTGACCATAATCATGAACCATAGAATAGCAGCAATGTACTATTACTTGCCTATAATAAGGTCATCACAGATCAGTTTTTGCTATTTTGAATTTTGCTGAACTTTCCTTTTCTCCCCATAGTTGGATAGATGCAAATAATTACTGGGGTGCACTGGTTGCCTTCTGTAGACATATAGATGACATAAATATATAAATAGGAGGGTTGACTGTACGGGAAACTTTTTGGCCTGAGTTATTGACCTGAGCTTTGGTACAGTACTTCCAATAATTTGTTCTTTGCCAGGAACCAAGTACTATTGCTACAATGGCTACTGTACCTTGCCATAATATTATGGGGGCAGACATTTTACTTAAGATACAGTCAAAAGCTTTGCTAAAAATTCGACAAACAAACTACGCCATTAAAACTACTGTGCAGTGCAGAAATCAGCAGAAGGAGGCACTGAGAGGCCTCTATGACCTAATATGAATGGCAGATCCTGTGTTATCTGCCTATAGTTTTTTTTTATCTTTGGCTTTATTGTACCTGGAAACATGCTGGTGTCATTTTAAAGATATGAATCTCATCTTTCAGATCGCATAAGGATTATGGTTTTGTGAGGTACTGAACTGGACTTACAGACACTTTAAAAAGAGTCCAGAAATGGATTTTAAGCTGCAGTGCAATGTAATCTGAAAGATGAGATTTTTATCTTTAATATGACACCAAAATCTTAGGTGCTATGGAACCGATGATAGGGGTATCTGAAGTGACACTCCATCTGTAGCCTCTAAACTTGACTCATCCCATGCAAAATATGACTCTACTTCACTATGCTCATTTTCACAATAATTTGGAAGAGAACTTTTATAGTGCACCTCACAAAGGCTTAAATCATGAGCCTTAGTGTGTAATACCAACACAACAAAAAGCCTCTCTATCAACTGAAGTGTATGACTAGTCTTAGATTAGAAGTGTTATCCAATGACCTATCGTACATTATAGCACAACCTAATAGGTGGCATGAAACTTTTACCTGTAAATACTTGGGAAACTGTAATAGTTCAATTCTATTTGTAAAACCAAAAAAGCTAGAAAAAAAGAAACTTGATTTAAGCGTTTGCCCATTTTTCGATACCCTAAAATGCGGTTGATGACCTTGGACATGACCCTCCCATGTGTTAACGGCAGCCACCGCTGCAGGGTTATGCTACAATTAAACTGTCTCCTTAAGTAAACACCCACCTGTTTTCTGTCTTAAACGTTGGCTGGAAATATTTCTGAACAAATTACTTTTTTTTTAATTAAAGTATTGTAAAAATGAATTTCCGCCGCATTATAAGAGCCGTAAGGCGCCGCTGATTCTCAAATTTAAATGAATGTGTTCTGCTAGATTTACCCAAGACTTCATCTTTTCAAATTACGCAGCCTGTCCAAATAGTCATTTCTCCCAAAGTGTCTGCCGCACAAAATGTTTTTGTCATTTGATTTAAAAATGCCTTTAATTAGCATTTTTTTCAATGTTTTATTGGGGAAATAAGTAACTTATATGGTCAGTAACTTTACTATAAACTTTGTATTAGATCTTATCATAGCAAGGGCTTCTTTCTCCTTTTACATTGTCTCTTATTATTCCTCCTTAATTTTCCTCCTTAAGTGTTAGATTACATAAAACATCTCTGCACAGGATAGGGGGAGAGGTGAGTCACAGCCAGTGGTGTAACTAGAAGGTGATGGGCCCCAGTGCAAAGTCTGTGCCAGGCCCCCGACTATAATGTATGATTTATAGTAATAGTCTTCTCATATGGGAAAGTTACACCATAAGGGCCCCCTAAACCTCTTGGACCCAAGTGTGATTGCAACCTCTGCATCCCCTAAAGTTACACCCCTGTTCACAGCAGCTCAGTCTCCTCCCGAAGCCTGAGAGTGCACAGCAAAACTAGAGACAGAGAGGAGGGGATCTATCAAAGCTTGTACACCATTTTTCTGGCATACCAGCCTTGTCTTATAAAAATGAAAGAAATTCCAGAGTCCTCTTCTTAAAAAATAATAATAGCAGGAGTACATCAGGCGGCTAGGCTAAAAAAAGGAGTAGCGCCTTCTGCAACATGTTTCGAACTCAAGTTCTTTGTCAAGCATGTTTGTAATAGTCATAATTCCTGACCATTTTACCGTTTCCCTCCATATTCCACCTCGAGGCCAAGTTGGCGTGAAGTTGTGAGATTGGAGCCATTCCGGGCTATTTTGTATGTAACCAATGTACCTGTATTTCAGTCAATCACTGCACTGAGAGCACAACTGCAATATCAACGGCACTACTGCAATTTCTAGGAAGGAATAAAGTGCCAAGGGGGACTCTAAACTGGTTTATTATGGTAGGTCCAAACACCCGACTGGATCCACTCCTCCTATACGGGAGGCATGGCTTAAGATGCAACAATATGCACCTTAAGGTTTCCAAAGATTTGGCTCAAGATTCTGGTACCACGTAAGCCAATGTAAGCTAATATTGTATAAACCTAGACTAAAGAAGAAATTCTAGTTTTTCAGAGGCATAGTTGATGATGCCACAGAGGCAGAAATTTCCCCCCATGACAATAATATTTAATTCAATACATCCTCTCTGCCAACAGCCACCACTAGATGGAGCTGAGGAGATAACATTATTGTAATAAATAATATGTAAGTAGTCTTCAGCAGGCTCTTGAGCTCCTTCTAGTGGTGGCTGAAGACATACAATTAGCAACTTCATTTGTACATGACCATATCATCTAACAATCAATAATAAAATTAAAACCAATTAAGCTTCTTCCTATCTGGTATATTAGATAATGTTTACAATGGAAGCTGCAATATCATGTCTCCCTACGGAGCGCTCCATTCTGTACGTAATCTATAATGTACATTTAAGGTGACAATATTTTGTGCGGCAGTATTTTCATTACATAATTTATGCAGAACTAACCAATTCAATACAATGATAATGAAATCTGCTGGTTAATCACACAGATCATTAATACAGAGGCAAAGTGGTAATTGAAATGCTAGATAATGACACACAACGTAAATGTCAATTAACTGTCTCTCGCCAGTTCATACTAATGATACTAATAGGAATTTTATTACAAGGAACCAACAAATTCTTTAATTATGAATTCTGTAATTAGCCAAAATGTGTAAGGACAGGTTAAATAATCCATCTATAAAACCAACCAAGCAATAAAAATTAAGGGAATACAGGAGTTTTTAGAGTCAACGTGATAAGAGTGTTAGGCGGGTTGTAGCTGGCAGCTTAGGAACCTACACCCATCAAGTTCTTCATATGGACTGAATTATGAGGTATAAACTGTACACAGGACTGACCCATGGGTCATGTGCTTGGAAGGTCAGTTCTTTTGATCCACCATGCCAAACATTTCTGAATTTAGCCCTACACATACCCATGAGGAAGTTTGCCCTTTTGATGCACCTCAAAGAGACAAGTTGGATATTTTCTACATAGGTCAATTTTCTACAGGTTTGGTCCACTCATTCTCCACAAGATTTGGTCATTCAACAATTTCAGGAGTCCGGTAGCCAGGCCTTGGTTTCTCAACAGTCTCTTGTAGTCAATCGTAGTGATGTCTTGGTCTCTCACCAGTTTCTGGTGGTGTTGGGTAGCCAGGCTTTGGTCTCTCACCAGTCTCTTGTAGTCTCAGGTAGGTAGGTCTTTGTCTCTCACCAGTCTCATTTAGTTTCTCGGGTAGATAGATCCTGGTCTCTCATGAGTGTCCTGCAGTTTCAGGTAGTCAGGACTTGGTTTATCACCCGTGTCATGTAGTCTCAGGTAGTCAGGACTTGGTCTTCTACCTATCTCACCAAGTCTGTCAGGTAGTCAGGACTTGGTCTCTCACCAGTGTCCTGTAGTCTCAGGTAGTGAGGACTTGGTTTCTCACAAGTGTCATGTACTCTCAGGTAGTCAGGACTTGTTCTCTTACCTATCTCACCTAGTCTCTCAGGTAGTCAGGACTTGTTCTCTTACCTAATTCCGTAGTTTCTCAGGTAGTCAGGATTTTCTCTTACCTAATTCACGTATAGTTCTCAGGTAGTCAGGACTTGTTTCTCTTACCTAATTAACGGAGTTCTAGGTAGTCAGGGACTTCTTCTCTTACCTAATTCACGTAGTTTCTCAGGTAGTCAGGACTTGTTCTCTTACCTAATTCACGTAGTTTCTCAGGTAGTCAGGACTTGGTCTCTTACCTATCTCACCTAGTCTCTCAGGTAGTCAGGACTTGTTCTCTTACCTAATTCACGTAGTTTCTCAGGTAGTCAGGACTTGGTTCTCTTACCAATTCCGTAGTTCTCAGGTAGTCAGGACTGTTACTCTACCTAATTTAGTAGTTTCTCAGGTAGTCAGGACTTCTTCTCTTACCTAATTCACGTAGTTTCTCAGGTAGTCAGGACTTGTTCTCTTACCTAATTCACGTAGTTTCTCAGGTATTCAGGACTTGGTTTCTCACCCGTGTCATGTAGTTTCAGGTAGTCAGGACTTGGTCTTCTACCATCACCTAGTCTGTCAGGTAGTCAGGACATTGGTCTCTCACCAGTGTCCGTAGTCTCAGGTAGTGAGGACTTGGTTTCTCACAAGTGTCATGTACTCTCAGGTAGTCAGGACTTGTTCTCTTACCTATCTCACCTAGTCTCTCAGGTAGTCAGGACTTGTTCTCTTACCTAATTCACATAGTTTCTCAGGTAGTCAGGACTTGTTCTCTTACCTAATTCACATAGTTTCTCAGGTAGTCAGGACTTGGTCTCTCACCACTATCCTGTAGTCTCAGGTAGTAAGGACATGGTTTATCATCAGTGTCATGTACTCTTAGGTATTCAGGGCTTTGTCTCCTACCTACGTCACCTCGTTTCTCAGGTAGTCTGGACTTAGTCTCTTACCTATCATTCCTAGTTTCTCAGGTAGTCAGGAAATGGTCACTCACCGGTGCATGTAGTCTCAAGTAGTCTAGAGTTGGTCTCTCACCAGTCTCCGATATACAGACCGGCTTGTCCCAACATACAGTCAATATTCAAGTCTAAAGTCTTGTAAAATGATACCTGTTTCCTATGCAGATGGAAATTTCCACGCTGAATAGAGCAAGGATTAGAATAATAAATCTTTATTTATAAAGTGTCATAATGACAAAATAATTTTTGGTTAAATCAAAGAAATGAAGGACCTGCTTGCAAAAGCTTACAATATATGAGATTAGATTCTTACAACATATTCAGGTAATTACACATTAAAAAAAACCTGTGGGGAACCTAATGTGGATCCTCGGGCAGGTCTG
This sequence comes from Engystomops pustulosus, assembly GCA_019512145.1. NCBI lineage: Eukaryota > Metazoa > Chordata > Amphibia > Anura > Leptodactylidae > Engystomops > Engystomops pustulosus. Next base: position 197,930,219 of record CM033645.1, on the reverse strand, counting down.
CAAATCCACGATAGAAATCCAAGTGACTTGTGTCATGCATTTTGTAGTAAATTAACATAACATCTGCAGTATATTTACTGGATTTGTCACTAATACAATTTCTTTAGTTTAGATTCTCACTATAAACATAATAGTAACGCTAAAAAATGTCCTTTTAAACTACATATACACTAAATAACGCAATAAAAAACTGTTGACCTATTTTTTCACTCTCCGTGGTACATTACAAATGTAAATCATCCTGAAGTTGTACATATGGAAAAAACTCATCCTTTAATCCCTCCTTTTCTCCATTTCTTTCATTAAAAATGTGCCTGAAATTATACGTCTTTGTCTAGTCTTTTGATCATCTCTCGGAGATCAATAAAAATAAGATCAGAATTTTCTCACGTTCATTCATCAAAGGCAAACATCTCCAGCATTTGAAGGCTCAGCCCTGAAAGAACATTTTCAAAGGTTTTTGTCTTAGAACCAAAAAAACTGGAAAAAAAAATTGTGCCACAGTTAAAATGCGATTCCCCCGTCACTATAGACTTCCTGCGTAGCCAGGAGACTCAGCCACCCATGTAGTTAGGTCAGAAGAAAGAACACTTTCAGTATACTTAGATTTCCTGAGGGTAGTGCCCAGCGTGTGACCTCCCTACCTTCTCCACAACGCTGAGCTGGAGTGATGAGGCTTTCATTTTGAACAGACAGAATAAGACCTTTAACATTTATGTGAACTAATGACTGCACTTCATCTTTTTGCTGCACATCAGTTTATGAGAAGCGGAACATCCTTTACAACGGTTCAAGAGTAAATGTTCTCCTCCAATAGTATCGGGAAGACAGTTGGTTTGCGAATATTGGGTGGAAGGTTATGGAGGGAGCACTGATAACACAATAGTAAGTGTCATGTATCAATTTAAGAGAAAAGAAATATTAGATATTTGTTAAACCTAGAATAATCTTAATGTATTCGGCTCATATCAAGTGGGGAAACACCTAAGGAGTTCGGTAGTGGCTGTCTTCTTTGTTAAAAGAAGACCTACCTCTCGACTTTTGACACAATACTCAAACAAGACTGTCTAGTCGTACTCTGCACCTCTTATTAGTTGGCATATTTTACGCCACAAAATTAGGACAGAATTCTGTCGGGTCAGCAGTATTTTTGACACACAAACCATTTTGGTGTGAGCCCCCTTTTCACAGGTCACGCCCATTTTGTCAAGCTAGTCATAGGAGAGCCTAAAAACTATTAAACTCTTTATAAATGGGGTGAAGGCATTTTTTTAAGTGCAAACTACGACAGAATTTTGTCATGGACAGATTAATAAATCTCCCTGATCATGGGAAATAACTTTCTTTTAATCCAATAGGTTGGACTAGATGGACCTGTGTCTTTTTCCAACTTTATATACTATGATAATATAATATATAGAAATTAAACTCTAAAGGTATTTGTGATGCCACATATGGCAATTTTCTGGCATACCAGGCATGAAGAAATCAGAATTCCGGTTGCATATCCCGACATTCCGAGCTTTTGTCTACTCTTGCCAACCTCAAGGCACTTTGGTGGTGCAAAGGGGATATTTACTGAACATAGTGCCAGAATCTTGCCAGAATCATAGTGCAGAAATCTACGGCAAGCCGAAATGGAGGACATTTCCCTTTAGTAAATCTGGTGTGCCGTACACCATTATTAATTAGGGATTATTAATCCCCAATATCGTTAGTTTACGTTAAACTATAGTAAAAGTTCTTATTAAAAAATCTTGAAATCTCATTAAATAAAGCAATTTACGTATGTAGTTCCTCGCAGCTCCAGAACCTCGACTCCAAGCCCTGGTCCCTGACTTTTCCTGCAGTCATGTCATTGCAGCCCATCAATGGCCTCAGCAGTAATTCTATTACCAAGCCAATGAGACCAGTGTTTTACTTTAGCCAACAAGTACATCAATGTAAGTAAAGCCAATAAAGACCACACGGAACGGCTGTAGCAATTAATTTTTTTGTATCTTTTTAAAATAATTTTATGGATTAACAATTTTTTCAATAGACTGGACAATCTTGTTTATTGTTTAAATATAGTTTATTTATATAATGATTATTTTTGGCTCACATTGTATATTATAGATCCAAAGGTTGGATGCTTTCATGACGTCTAGGACATTCCTTTGACTCTCTTCTCATTCATCTCTTCCTCTTGTGCTTATTTGAAACATACTGAAGTGCCGGGCAAAAGGCTGAAGTGGGAACCTGAAAATTCCACTCAGACACGAAGGAGGATGAAGTGGCCTCTGACAGGATCTGTTACATAACAAAAGTAGTGTTTATTTCATGAAAAGGAACTATTTCTCCTCTGGTGTCATCTGTCTTCTTCTGTCCATGGTAGTCAACTATTAATTATATCCGGCTTCAGTTTTTGACGTTCACATTTTCTGAATTCCTTCAATGTTCTGCTTTATTATTGCACAATCTTTTTACATTCTCCTTTCTTGCTGGACAGATTAGAAAGTGTTAATTGTGGTAGATAAAATATATTTATGGAGAATTTTGAGGGATTTCATGGAAGTTTATAACCGTACTTTTATAGTGCTAACATTCCACCAGCTTTAAAGGTTTAGACTGAGCCCGATATAGCTCAAAGGATGCCCTTTCGGGCCCTTGTTCCAGGGTTTGGAAAGCACCTGCACCGTCAAATTGACCGCACATCCCTCACATGTGCGGTCAGTCTTCATTGGGGCTGTGCAATAGAACCCAAAAGAGGTCTCAATGGAAACTAAAGACAATGGGGCTTATTTACTAAGGGTCGCGGATCGCACTTTCCGTTGGTTTGTTTGCTGTTTTCAGAATTTGCGCAACTTTGACAGCTATGTAACAAGGCTTTGCGCTGGGATTGTGTCGCACGCGATCGGATTGTGGCGCAGCTGCGGTGGCTTTCATGCCACAGATATCAGGGGCGGGCCGTCGGATGATCTGACTGATTCGGACTGAGCGCGGGATTTAAGTTTCAAATTCTGTCGCAAGACAATGCACTTACATGCACCAGAAAGAAGATGGTGAACTCTGTCGGACCTGAGCGGGGAAGCGACACATTCAGGATATTGGGCGCACGATCTTAGTGAATTGCGGCAGACTTTTTGTGAACTCCAAGGGACGGGTAGGTAAATGTGCTCCAATGAATCTCTATAAGACTCCTTTACGGCATTCCTCTGATCATACAGGCTATTCCCCGGAACCCAAAAGAGGCTTCAGAGATGGACCTCGTGTCATCCCCTCCAGCCTCTTGTGTCGTTTGGAGCTGCAATGAACATCCAACCACGCATGCACAGGATTTGGAGAGAGCAGGTTACATCACCAGCTGCCGGAGTAAGAAAAGAGGAGGAAGCAGCTGGGTAGAAAGTGTTCTTTGCAGGATTGTATTGGGCAGTTACTCAGAGTGATGCCCCCTGGAGCACTTGAGACTCATTTACATATTTTAAAAGTTTTTTTGTAAGTTCCTTCTAGGGGTTTCTTCTTTTTGGAAGAAACAGAGTATGAATCTGCTATTAAAAGACTGTTAGAGAATATCAGTCCCCTGATCTAAAACAAGTTGACACTGGTTTATCATATTTAATTCTGATTATACATTTCCTTTAAGATTTTGCAATATACAACTGCAGTGCACTAGCATGATACATAAAATCAGCCAAAATAGGCACCCAAACTTTCATAGAGTCTGAGCGACATTGTCAAATTTTGCGCAACTACAAACTATCCAGGGTTAAGTCCACATTGATGAATATTACATAGGATTAATACATTTGCTATAGTACGTGAGACTGGGAAATATTTTAAATAAGACATTTCAGGGAAAATGTAACATTCTGGGACGTTGCTCCAGGAAGTTGAACCCAGGCATAGTTTGCTATTTTGAGCATAGTAACTATTTGTTTCCGTCTTGTTGGAAAACTTAAGACTGTGGCACATTCCCTCCACCCTTTACTCCCCTAAGAAGCTATTATTTATTTTTTTTTTAAGATTGCACTTCCTATAAATTGTGAAAAACAAAAAAACAGGAAATATTTAGACATTGACCAAAACATATCCTGGTAGCTCTACTCACTGTGTAAGACTATACTCATTATGTACTACAGGACATGACTTTCCCCTTGAGATAAATTATCTTTAAAACTTTACCGAAAAATACAGTATATGCATGAGACTAGACATAACACCATATAAAGATGTTGTGTGTGTAATATATTATAATTATTTTATGATCTAACATCCTGTAACTAGTTTCTCTGTCATCCGTCATCTCCTGTTTTAGTTAATTTCACAGGTTTGACTACATATTCTTTCCACCACATACAGGACCATGCAAATATTTTAGGACGGGGAAAAAATACTGCAAAGGAAGAATACATCCAAAAGAAGACGTAATGAGTTTATTTTTGATCAACATGAGCAAAAAAGAAATCCAAAAACAGATCAGAATATTTGAGGTAACCCCCATTTGCTTTCAAAAGAGCAACAACATATTGGGAAGAAAAGTAGGGAGGAAGGTTGTTCCAAATATCTTGGAGAACTAATCCCAGATCTTAGGCTTGCTGAAATCCTTTTATTCCTTCATGTAATACCAAACAGATTCTATAATGTTGAGATAAGGGCTATTTTAAGGACCATATCATCACCTTTGGGAGCCATTGTTCTAATGGTACTTGGGATCTGAGTCACCTGTCACCAGAATCTTATCCCTCACACCAGTTATTACTGCAGGTAGTATTTACCTGCTGGTAAAGGTTTAAAAGTCCTCCCCATATCACCTAAATTATCTGCCACTGAGACACTGTACCTTAAAGGTAACCTGTCAGCAGAAACTGACCTAGTAAGCCACTACCAGAATGTTGCTAAGCAACTGAACATCTTTCATGGTTTCTTTCATGACCCAGTGTGGTGACATCATCCAGAAAATCTACTTTGAAGGTGAGATGTAAGCTGGTTGTATAAAGTGAAGAAGGTGGAGATTTTAACGCTGAAGTCAAGCTCTCTCTTCCTCAGAACCAGATCTCCTGAAGTCTGATGCATGATGCCAGTCACAGAGAAGGAAAAATTCAGAGCTTCCTACCCGGACTTCAATGTTAAACTCTCCACCTCCTTTACTTTATGCAACCAATTTACATCTCACTTCCAAGTTGATTTTCTGGATGATGCCATCACACTGGAGCATGAAATTTACAAAAACTTGAAGGTATCAGTAGAAGTTTAACAGTATACTCATAGTGGTTCATTAGGCCAACTGCAACCGTTTTTCTGATATGCAAATGTGTAGAGATGAATCAACTTCTGAGGAGAAGAATCATGTTTTTTCCCAGACTGCCAGTGAGCCACACCTCCTTCTTGTAATTGACAGCTCACTGTGCCTTCAAATATCAACCTAAACAGACAGGAAGTCCTCTCCCTTGCCTTACCTAAATGCCATCCCTCTCTTTGTAGTGAGATATGACAATTACACCCACCCAATGAGCAGAGCTAATTGCTGGTAGGGGCAGGAATTAGACAAAATTAGGAAATGTTCGGTGAAAGATTTTACTGGTGGGAGGAGGCAGATTTAGGCCAAGATGCAGTACAGTGGGTGGGCGAGTATGGTGCCTGTTCTTCATGACACGTTCCCTTTAACAATTCTAACTTTTAACGCATTGATACATTGTAACGGTTCTTCCTAAACTTTTGCATGGTAATTTATTTCATTACATGATTCGAAAGGCAAAAATATATTTAGTGAGCAGAAGAAGAATAAAAATAACTGGAATATCCCTTTAAATAAAATAAAATTTTTTAGTTTCTACCATTTTTTTGTAATTGCTTTACCTTCAATTTCCCCCAGTTTTCTAAAAGTAGACCTCCTCATTATAGGTAATATCCAGACATTTCTTAATACCCCCCCCCTCCTTCCTTATAAAACTCCCTTTGATGCCAATTATGCGAGAAGATGTATAAGGATGTGGTTACAATATCTAAGGATGCCTTAGTATTACAAGATGTGCTGTCACAAGCTGACAAATCTCTTCCAGGGTCATTAAAGCAGTTAAAGTTTAGACAAAAGACAATACATAAAATGCTATTATTGCCCCTTTAAAGCATGAGATATAAAGGATCCCTGCCGTCCTGAGGCAATAAACAGTGCATTACAATAATATCTGGCTTTTCTTCAAGTTGTGAATCCATTACTGATGTATTAAAAAGTTACTCATAATACAAACCACATTTCTTGTACTTATGTTAATTCTCCATTATAAGTAGCTGATGTATTAAGCCTTCCTCCGGCGCCAAATGTTAATGCAGAGGTTCATTGAATGGGCTTGGTGAAAGCTTAAGGTGAGAATTTCACTATGTGTAAATTAAATCGGGAAGAGAAAATGTACTAGTAATGCAAAAGAGGAAAAGAAAACTTCTCAGCCTATGATATCACTGGAAGGTAAAAGGGTGAAGTATTATTTATAGGGTGGTCAAGTTTAGGAGGCCATTACCCGCTATATGGGTAAAGAGTGGGGGTCCTATGTTCAGTCGTCATCTGAGGAGCTTGCACAACACTGACAACCCATTGATGTCGATAGGCACTATGTAAGTAATAGAGGAGATACATCAGGCTGGATTATAGGTTGGGCTGCAGGGGCACATGCCCCAGGGCCCCTACCACTTTACTCATAAGGGGGCCCACACCAGCAATGGCTGACAGCCAGCTCAAAGCTGTGAACTGACTGTCTCTGGGAGTGATGCATAGTAGTGGTGTTACCGCGCTGCACATGTGCCTGCCTCCAAGCTGTTACTCGCTGGCTCTGTCAGTGAGAGTATAGCCCATACTACCCTTATACTCAATCTCATTCTACATTCACATTGACAACTCATCCCTCCCTTGAACCTAAAACTGGTTGTCTGAACTGGTTGCCAGTCAAGTCATAGCAAATCAGTGTTAGGTTTACCTCCTAACTGCACTTGGTCCATTCAGTGAGACGAGGAGAGAACTCTCAGTGGTGCGAGGGAGTGTCTTGGCAACTAGGACTAGTAGTCAGTACTTCAACCACAGTGCCACCTAGGCCAGCAGACATGTAAGTAGGAGAAAGTAATCAAATAAAGCCCAACAAGAAGACTGGGATGTCACTTTAAGGTACCCTCTATGTAATTGGTACAGAAAAAACCTAAAGCTACCTAGTATAGAGTGGTCCTGTATTGTGTGTCCAGTACAGTGTTTATCGGGGTGCTATACTGTAGGTACAGAGATATTTTGCTTTCAAAGCCATTATTAAACCAGTGGTTACCCATTGCACAAACAATTCTGTTTATTTAGTTTCAAATATAACCCATGACATACAAAGTCATCAACACCCTGTCCCCTCCATATATTTCTGACCTAACCGGCCAATACACATAATCTCCGATCATCGCAAGACCTTCTGCTTCTCTCTATTACCATCTGCTCTCTTCACAACCATCTCCAGGACTTCCCTCCTGCTCCCCTCATATTTTATAACTCGCTTCCAAAATGTGTCAGACTGTCCTCCTGCCTTCCAAATCCACCTGTTTAGGATCACCTACAGCGTGCATCAATCCAACTGCTGTGCCCCCTCACCTTGAGTCTCCATTTACCCTCCCATACACATTGTGAAACATAAACATCAGGATCCTCCATCCACTTGTTCCAGATCTCTGTAGTGTTTATGTCTTTATGTACTTGCATTTGTTCTTATCTTAGTGTAATGTATGTGAACCCCTTATTGAATGTACAGCACCATGGATATAATAGTGCTCTATAAATAATACTAAATAAAGCATAGTACAGTCATATACATAGAGCTGCAATGTGGCCGTGTGCTTGAGCAAGAACTTAGAAATATACTAATCAAAAGTTAGAAAGTCTTGACTTGTGCTTTAAAAAATTCTATAAAACATTTTTTTTCCTGTAAAAAATATCTCAACTTCTAAATCTATTACTTTCAAATTTGCCTTTAAAAAAATCCATGTAACCGCTGACCAGCATCTTGTGCTGGTGGAGCTCGTACACATTTCTTTAATAAAAATAGTTTTCCGTTGCATTAGCTGAGCGGGCCGCATTGATTGTAATACATATGTAAGTCGTACAAAAAAAACTTGTAATCCATAAGACACGACCCCGTCCTTTCAACTTACGGCAACTAATGTGATTTAAGTCAAAAGGCCACAATACTCCTACATCAAGTCGAATTATATTTCGAGTCTCCGTCTTTTTTCTGAAGGGAAGTAACCCAGTCTTTACCAATTTGTGTAATCAACTGTACATGGTCCGCGAGCAGATAGCATGGTGCTTTTCCATGTGTTAAAATACAAAACACATTTATCTTACGATGCACTTGGGGATCGGATTTCGCGAGTCAACTCCAGCAGTGAATGGCACACATCATTAACGTCCTTGATAGAACTTTTCTCATCAGTGGCCATAACCAAAAAAAAACAAAAATTTAAAAAAATGTTGTAAAAAAATTACTTATTTTATTTTTTTTTGTGTGTGAAAAGAAACATTTTCCTCCGGTAGTAAAGTTAATTAAACAGATAGCAAACGAGAGCCCCCTAATGTTAAGGGAGCATTTTCACAATCAAGCTAATTACTCTTTGGAGTTTCAACTCATTAAACTTCGAACGTTTTAAATGAAAGAGTCCTCGTAGATAAAGAAGGCTGCCATCGAAAAACAGTGGATGCAATTTATGACATTGTTGGTTAACTAGGAACCTGTAAAAACACTTGGTGTGGGTATTCTTTATTATAACGTGATAGACCCGATGTGCCGGTGGGTAGTGGTATAGTAATTTAAAGCACAGCGCCTGTAAAGTTCAGACCATGCACCCACTGGGAATCACATTACTGCACTGCCAGCTCTTTCCACAGGCAGCTATAATGAATTTTGCTGTGGTTTTACATGGTTGCCTTTTACCTCCCTTTAGAATATTACACTTCTCCTGGGACTACCTCAGTAAGGCCTTGTCTGATTCCTGGCACAACGTTACATTTCTCCTAAATGGTGCACATTTGTACTCTCTGCAATGCTATAGATCACTGGAGATTTATATTAACGGTTATAAGTCTAGAAGCCATCATAAGAGTTTGTAACTTACTGTTTTGTTATTCTTAGACTCTTAAAGTCTCCATAAAGAATAATAATGTAGTTAAAATCTGTTGATTTCAGTGAGATAGGTTGACCATCTACCATGGCCAAATTCTTCTCCACTGGGAAAGTTGAGAAAGAAGATTAGGCTTTGAGGTTAGAAAGGTATCTGCCTGGAGCTCAATTCATGCTATTTATTAGAAATTAGTAAATTATCTAACATTCACTTTACAGATGCATCAATATATTTTTTAAAAAGATTTGGGGCCACATTTATCAGGGTTTGTATGCATAAAACAGGCGTACAAGTGGTGATTTAGTCGCAATTCCTGGTGCAGCGTTGGGAATAGGGACTTATCAGCCCTCTACACCTGTTGGGCGGTTTGGGTGGTGCCGGCTCGTGCTGTAGGTTAGGGTTAGGTTGCCACGCCGCACTATTCAGGCAAGCATAGCCTTTATATGAAGAGAAGCAGATTCACTTCAATAACTGAATAATGAGAGATTTCTTCCAAATCTACAAACCAACAAGTATATTCATCATCTCTACTCCCTTGTCAGATTGTATGAATGTTCAGCCATGGGTGTATTCTTATGGGGATGGAGAAGTAGATACATCTACTTCTACATAGACACTAGATGTAGACACTAGATGTATGGTTCCTGATTCCTGAAGGTTCCTGGCAAACATGTTTGCCATAGTTTTGCCCATATTTATTACCTCTGCTCAACCACTGCTTTTGATACCTGTTCTACTTCCCCTCCCCACTACTGATTATGATTTAGGCTTTATACTATTTGCAATGATCTCAATCTGGACTACCATTGTGCGTAAGCTTTGCATGATCAAAGTCTACAATGATAACAAAACCTTTCCATTAGGTGCAATTTTAATGTCATGTGTCTTGGAAGGTTCCGATATAGCTAGAAGTTTAACACTGCTGATGCTGGGGTATGGCTAGGAGATGCTTACCTTAGTAAGCAGCTCCTAGAGCATTTTTCTAGGGTGACTGGTCCTCTTTAAGTGCAGTCTAGACCTTTGTACATTGGTTAAAGGGTTAATCCCAGGGGCTACTTAATGACCTTCGAAGTGGCCCCAAGCCAAATAACCATTCAGGTTCAAATACACTATGCTATAACTGCCCCATTCTCCTATGAAGTCATTTTTCAAGGCTATTTTCTAGTTTAGGCACCGACTAAGGCCTCATTCATATACCCGTCTGGGGGGATGTATATGTGGCTGCATATACGTCCCCATAGATGGCAATGGCGACCCGGAGGCAGTATGGTGCCACACATGTGTGCTCTATCTTTACCCGTGTGTGAAGCTATGCCCCACTGTTTTCTATGGAGGGGTCACCTCCTCCTCCTCTCCAGCATACCGCCCTGTGAATGTTCCCTAAGGCTGCATTCATACGAGCGTGTGATTTCTCCAGTCCTGTATTTTCATGCTGTATGAATCCGTACATACGTGACGATTTTCATCCATATGTCATTGTATCTGTATAAAATATAATGGGCTGGCAAGTGATGGATGACTATTGGCTGACTGACACAATGCACCTCCCACTGGTTCTGGATACTGCATGAATATAGCGTAGTATATGGTGCACAACCGTAATCAGCACATATACAACAAATATTTTAATACGTTCCCATAGTCTTCTATAGGGCATAGGGAATGAAAATACATGAGAAAATAGGACATGCTTTATATTTCTATACGGTTCACTTACAGAATGGAACGGTACAGTGGGCAATACGCCCATGTAAATGGATGGCCATACTGCCCATTGAAATGAATGGGGTCGTATGCTACGCAAATATACAGCCATTTTCAGAAGTACTGCCTTATAGACTACTTACCTGTAAGTGGCAATGAAGGTTCGGAGAGCTAATTTGCATACTGATTCCTAGGAAATATTGCCCGTCGGACATCCACAAACAGAAACATTTCCCCTCCAGAGTTTCCTTTGATATTTTTATGTAAACCTTTTAGGGCGAGCTGCAGATATTGTATTTATTTTGGCTGAATAATATAGATATGTACCTGAAACCTCAGAGTACATTTAACCGCAGCACTTGGTTATTGCGCCCATACACTGGAATCTTGGCCCCGGTTGTACATCTGGTTAACACCTGCCTATAATTCAGCTCTGTAAAATAAAAGCATGTGTGATACAGTTATACACACGTACATTATTTTTGTAAAAACATTTTTATTTGAGTTTATTCTGTTCGCTCCATAGTATATAAATTAGTCATGGTTTGTCAGCTTTCACGATAACATTAATATGTCTCTATGCAAAAGAAGAACTTGATCCAGTCCATAGAATAACATTGCCGAAGTGTCTTTCTAAATGGGGAACAGCTGCGAGTATAATAGAAATGGGATACTAATGTAATAAAGGTTTAGTGTAATGAGGTCTTTAATTGATATAATGGAAGATATGGAAGTACTGATATCCAGCAAATGAGGTTCCTAAGATCTGAAATGCTATTAGCATGAGAAATACTCTGTGATCATATTGCTTCGCAGGCATGGATCTCCTAAAAAACAAAAAGATCTCAGAATTTTTTGAGGTTTATTGTTTGATTAAAAAAACTTTTGACTAGAACACGGAAACATGCAGAAAAATACCCAAACATGGACATCCTGAGCTTCTTTTTTTGGAATCTGTGCTGGAGATTTTTGAGGAACAACCCAGAACTTGTGTACACATTGGCGGACATGTATCATAGCTTTTTTCCTTTGGTGTATAATTGGGACATTTGGAAGGTCTTTTTTGTACCTTATGTATGATCCTGTCTTTTTACTTGTGATACGTGTTCAGTTTTTCCTATCCTGGCAGGCGCAAATTTTGGCTTCTCTTTGAGACTTTTTGTTGCAAGTGTCTCAAATCCACATGGACACAAGCCACGTGAGGGGGTTATATGCAGCAGTGGACACAAGCCCCGTGAGGGGGTTATATGCAGCAGTGGACACAAGCCACGTGAGGGGGTTATACACAGGAGAGGATACAAGCCACGTGAGGGGGTTATATACAGGAGAGGATACAAGCCATGTAAGGGGGTTATATACAGGAGAGGATACAAGCCATGTGAGGGGGTATATACAGGAGAGGACACAAGCTATGTGAGGGGGTTATATAAAGGAGAGGATACAAGCCATGTGAGGGGTTATATACAGGAGAGGACACAAGCCATGTGAGGGGGTATATACAGGAGAGGACACAAGCCATGTGAGGGGTTATATACAGGAGAGGATACAAGCTATGTGAGGGATTATATACAGGAGAGGATACAAGCCATGTGAGGGGGTATATACAGGAGAGGACACAAGCTACGTGAGGGGGTTATATACAGGAGAGGATACAAGCCATGTGAGGGGGTTATGTACAGGAGAGGATACAAGCCATGTGAGGGGGTTATATGCAGGAGTGGACACTACTGTAAATTTTGGATTTGAGGCCATGTCCTGCATTTTTAAGCAATGTAGTCACACCCCCAGGAAACGGCGACGGATTTCCCAAATATTACTGATTTGCGCCGTTTTTCCCTGAATTGCCCCGGGTTTTTGGCGCATCGGCGCCGGCATGCACATGGCGGAAATCGGGGAAGCGTGGCCATCGGAAAACCCAACGGATTTGGAAAAACCGCTGTATATTAAAAAAAAGTGTCGCTTGACACGCGCTTACCTGCACCCAGCATTGGATGATGAACTCCGGTGAACTCCGGCGGACTTCAGCACAGCAGCGACACCTGGTGGACATTGGGCGCACTACCTTAGTGAATCGCCGGAAGACCCGAATCCTCGACGGACTGGGTAAGTAAATCTGCCCCATGGTGTTAAGGGAGAGGTCACACGTTGCGTTTTGGTTCCATGTTCATTGTGTTTTGAAAGACATTACAGCAGCTGAGGAGAGGTGATTTACCTAATTACATTACTGTTAACATTTGCATTTACAAAATACACACAATAAAGCGTTGCTAATGCATTTGTTAACATTATGTTAACATATGCATTAACTTCTTTTTTACATTGTGTTTTGCAAATGCAAATGTTAACAGCAATGTATTTAGGCAAATCGCCTCTCCTCAGCTGCTGTAATGCGTTTCAAAACGTAACCAAAGTGCGATGTGTGATCTCACCCTTAGAAATCAGCAATAAATTAATGAAAAAAATGTAAATGCAAAAACTTATTAATTAAAAAAAACTGGTTAATGTGCAAAATGTTAAACATTTAAAGCATATGAAATAATTCCAATTTACATGTAAAAGGGTCCATGCAAAAAATCCTTCCTTTGCACCTGCCCTGGACTAGGTGGAGATTAGTGGTTATAAAGCCGCAAAAATTAGCAAAAAAAAGTGATAAATAAGTGAAAAGTCGCACGGAACATCTGGAAAATTAAGATACATAAGGCACTGCACAAGTGTAGACAAAGGCATACTTGGACAATGACAGCAAAAAACGCAGTGAAAAGTCGCAAAAATGTCAAAAGTCGCAAAAAATAGACTATTTGAGTAGCGGAAATAAAGATACATGATGTATATAATTAAAACTGTAAAAATCTCTGCTATCTATGTATGTTATGAGCGGGGGGTTTGTAAATCAGGTGAAAATAAATATACCCTAATGGCAAATGATGGCTCTTAAATTTTGAGTAGGGTTCTGCTCTGAGGAACCTTTGTGGCACATTATTATATCAAAGCCTGAGTTCTGTTTATTCAACCCAACAAATTTAGAAATTCTTATGAATCCCTGTACACTAAAGAACCTTGGCTATTGGTCTAGTCTAGGATATTATCACCTTGAAAACAAATATAATGCTATATGCACATATTGAAGTTCAACTGCTCTAGCCTTAGCTTCACCAACATCTGCTGTCAATTGGTCAAGGGCACATGTGTTCTTCAAAGCCAAAAGTTAGTTGTACTTGACACATGTGTTGTTATCAGGGGCGTAACTTGAGGGGGTGCAGAGGGTACGGTCGCACCCGGGCCCGATAGGGCTTAGGGGGCCCTTATGGTGTCACTAAGACTATTACTATAAGCCATAAACTATAGTCAGGGCCTGGCACAGACTTTGCACTGGGGCCCATCAGCTTCAAGTTAGGCCACTGGTTGTTATTCAACATGTACAATTCTTTTTTCCATCAACCTTTGACATTCTGGAGAGTCAGTAGACAGACATCCACATTAAGTGGTCAACTGGTCCTGCTGAAATTTGTAAGTTGGACAAAACTCTTAAAATGTTCATGGGTATCATAAGCTTTCATAAGGTTGGATACAGACAGCCATGATTTTAATTTGGTGCCTTACTTAGAGACGACCCACAGTTACAGACGACCTCTCTGCCCACTGTGACCTCTGGTGAAGCTCTCTAGATGTGACTTTAGTCCCAGACTGCAATGACCAGCTGTAAAGTCCCTGTAATGACATTTTATTGATAATGTTTGTTCCCATGACAGCACAAAATTTTGAAAACCCAATTGTCACTGGGACAAAAAAAAATTATAGTAAAATATAACAGTTCCGACTTACATACAAATTCAACTTAAGTACAAACCTAAAGACCCTGTCTTGCACATAACCCGGGGACTGTCTGTACAGCAAGAGCTGCAGAAAATATTGTGTATAGATTTTTAAAAACACCAAAAAGTCTTTTGGTGGCTTTGATGTCCAATCAAGGCGTTTTTTAAGTCTCAATGTCTTTATAAATTGCTTGGCCTATACCCCATCATTTCACTTCCTATGGTGGTTGTTACCCAGACTTTCCAAACTGATTTACAAATATGATCTGTAGGTCAATTATATCGTGGGAAAAGGTCATTGCGTCATAATATAATAGTAGTACATACAGAGATGTCAATCATCTCTGTGTAATATAATTATACATCTATGTAATGAGTATTATTTTTCTAAAAACAACTTTGAGACCGGTCCATTCATTTTGATGTGTATAATGAATTGTCACAATGGAAAACCGACAAACCAATTTATAGAGCAAATAGTAGGTATGAAAAGGTCATACGAAGTATGAAAAGGTCACGTAATACATCCATACTCAGAGTAACCAATGGAGTCATGTCATATCACATGCACTTACCCTTCAAAGAGATTCAGTCTCTTAGAAAATCACAAATCCTGAGAAATCCCAGCACCTACACAGAAATAAGAGGAAAACTCAATTTGTTCATCAAACATAGTGACCCAAAGACTCACACAGCCTGTCCTACAGCATGAACACATGGATGGATGCCAGAATAAGTCCATCTCCTGCTATCTTCTGCCGTGACAGCTCTGTGTGACACCAATTAAAGTCTGAGCACCATGTTGGAGATTTTCGGAAAGTTTCATATGCTGTTTTTTTTTTCACAGGAATAGTAAGAAATACCGTACCTAGGAATATATTACTGTCTATACACCAGTGGCGAAGGAATCTATCTATTGTTCCGTGGTCTATTTTGTTTTTGTGAAAATATTTCCTTTTGCTCAGTGGAATGATAAGTCCTGGATGCTGTAATATTCTCAGCCTCCTATTTGGGTTGTCTTGAGTAATTAGGTGTTAAATAGTTATCTATGGAGAAGTCTTGGCGTCAGAGGTGAACTTAAACTTCCTACTGCCTGAAGAACGGTGCCCCTCGCCGCCCCATCCAATAGTGATGTATCAGGTTATTTGTTTTAGTAAGTTGGTTTTCCATGCAGTGTCTCACACCCATGATGGCATCTGGTGTAAAGAGACACCATTAGTTAAGTGTCAGGTCCTGCTTTACAGCAGATAACTATGCTCCTGATGCTGCAGGTGATAACAGGTGGTGCTGCCTGAGGCAAGGGGCTCCACTCACTTCGTGGCCAGTGTTCCTCTGCTTGCCAATGACAATAGTCAATCGGACATCAATCCTTTTGTTGTCTATGAGAAGGAGATGGAAAAAGGTAACATTTTTAACCTGCAGAAGCTCTCTGGCTCGCTTTAAAAAATGCTACACAGTGTGAGGGAACTTACCTACTAAAGATGAGTTATACTTTTGAGCATTTATTAGCTAAAATAGTTTGACAACGTGTATCGACCAGCGTGGTGTATTGACCAGTGCAGTGTGCCTCCAACATCTTGCTGCAGGTAAAGGTAACACCATTTGTAACTTCCAGAAGCTCTCTGGCTCACTTTAAAAATGCTACACGGTATGAGGGAATATACCTACCAGAGGTAAGTTGTACATTTGAGTATTTATTAGCTAAACTTGTTTGACAGCGTGTTTTGACGCCGGACCAGTTTCTTCATCAGGTCAAAGTACTACATAGATACAAATAATGCAAATAAAAATTAAGCTAATTTTCTTGAAATATCAGTAATAACATGAATAGATAAAATTAAATGAAAGTGAAATTAATTAATAATAACAAGTAATTTTTTTCCCTTGACACTATGTATATGTTTTTTCAGGCAACCAGGGTTGTTGTTGCATCCTATAGGGGAAGTATTGAGCATATTGAAGTGAAGAAGCGCCCACACAAGTATTCTACAGTTTCGTCGTTTCCTAAAAATCCAATTTTTCACTACATTATTTGGCGCCAGTTTTTTTCTCTATATATTCGCTAAAAAGAATTAAATGGGTTTTTTCCAGGAAACTTATACATTTCCCCTGAAGGCCAGGCACTAGGGATGACAAAAAATGGAAAGTATAATTACCTTGCAATGACATCTGATTCCAATGTCTTAACAGTCTTCACATTCAAAAAACATTCAAAAATTCAAAAAAGAAGGAATCAGGTGACTTATTTCGGCCAATCATTGCCCTCCTCGGAGCATAGGAAGTCACTAGTGATGTAAGAGGAAGGGATGTCTCATTGTCCAAGGAGGCAACTATTTGGTCAAAACGGGTTCCTTGACCCCCTAGCCATCAGAGCCAAAAAGTGGAAGACCAATGAGATGCTGGAACCAGGAGCCCTCTTAACTGCTTTAGGGTAATAATAATTATAATAATAATGATAACACTTTTAACAGTAAGGTAATACAGAGGTCCCCAAAGGATACAATTATTTGGGTCACCAGTAGCTTGGAGCTGAGCAACGAGATGATGGACCACACATGCGGGGTCATACATAAAACATTAATACATGACTCCAACTGAACTCACCTCTAAATCTGAATATTTTTATGTTTATATGCATTAGCAGGAAAACTTACCGAGCTTTTACAGAAAAGTGGGAACTGTTGGGAATTATATGAGGTTCTATTTATTTCTACACTAAGGTAATAGGAGCATCGAATTATCCTGAGCTAAACCTCCCTCTGATACTACACAGGCGTCATATGATTGTCATTCATATACCAATCATGTTGTCAGCTGGGACGCTATCACAGTCTACATGAGGGAGAAGTGTCCTTATTTCTTTGTTGTGTTTTTCATCATAATCTGTATCCTGCTTGTATGGAAAAAAGAAGAATAAAATTAGTAGAAACATGGACGAGGAAGTAAAAAAGACAATAGAAGAATTAAAATGAGAAAAAAAGTGATACATATCATCTGGTGAGAGAAGCGGAAATTGGCTATACATTCATAATAATAATAAATCTTTATATATTCTTTGGGAATTCTTTACAGATCATGAGTTATATATACAGAACCTCTTAAAGATCATGTGGGACATTTACAAACAAGATCAGACGTTACAGAGTAGAATGATGAAATAATTAGAATGAGGCTCTGCTCACACGAGCTTACAATTAGTGATGAGCGGACCTGTACCTGCAATGTTCGGATCCGTGCCAAATAACGCAGGGTTGGACCCCCATCTAAAGTTCCAGTTACGGTGCGGCTCCCCCCTCCCCCCCCATTTAATAATTGATGCTAGTGTAATGTTGCCGGCAAAGCATTTAAAGAATCAACGGGTGATCACAGGTATTAAATAGTGGGACCCTAACCTGAACATAATTATGAGGTTCATGTCTGCTCATCACTACTTCCAATACATTCCTTATTACAAATATTTGACACACATGAAACAGAACAGTTTCCCCGGAATTAGATGGGTGGTTATACAAGCTCCAATTTACTAAGTATGTCATATCGATGTTGTGGCAATACCCTTAAACTCGAAAGACAAAAAACCCAGACTCTGATATGTCAAACATACATGATGTGTCAAATTCACATCAGTGTTCAACTATTAATCTTAAAGTGAACCTGTCACCAGGAATGTTATTTTAGGACATTTTGTTGGGATTCTGAATCTTTTCAGTACTTTATAAAAGTTTATTTAACATTACCTGCTGGCCGGGAAGCTAGGTAATATGAAATAAAGTTTTGTAAAGTACTGAAATGATTCAGAATTCTGGCAATTGCATTTTTATAATCAGCATAGTATAGGTTTTAGTAACCTTTTACGTGTTAATACCTGGTGACAGGTTCGCTTTAAGGTAGGACTCTCTAATTTTGGTAAACGTAGCTGGGCAAGTAATGTTTGAAAGGAATGTACTTAGACGAAAGATGATATTTGAAGTAAGAAATATCAGACATAAGTTATGGCAAGAGGAACCTTAGAATGTCTTACCTTTCCCTGCATCACAAACGTCTTACTGGTTGAACCGAGCATACATGTATCTGTGGAAGTTATAGCTTTGATATCTTCACTGACAACTTCTGATCAACTTTATTATAAAGTAGATAAACAGATTATCTTTCAGTTTGGAGAACCTGTTTACTTGACAGACATTAACTGACAGATGGCAGATTAAGACCACCATGGGCTCTGGGATGTATGAATATTATAGCCCCTACAAGTCTGGAATTCACGCCCCCCTACATTTGGTGCTAGGATCAAGATTTGTGGAGAGTGGAGGATGTGCCGCTTCTGTCCACTTTCAATCTGTGGTTTCAGGACCTTTGCATGACCTTCTCAGTATCAAATTTGGTGGGTGGTTTGGGTGGCCTTGGGCTCCCTAGATGGCTTAGGCCCCGGGCTACCGCCCAAACGTCCTATATTATTATCCACTACTGTCAACTGCAAACATTGAAAACCTTGAATTGAAGACCTAAGTAGTGAATGATGGATTAGTTACAAGGGATGTAACAAGTCTGAAGACCTGGGCGCCAGCCTCTCCATGACATTTATCACATCCAGAATTATGTCTTTTAAACAATATATTATACATGTAATAAAAAACATCTTTAGTTGCATCAAAACCCGTCATATGCAAGATGACTGCCCTACTCATAAGTGATCCATGCAGGTTCACGGTGACTATTGAAGAGGCTTCTAGTGCTAGACAGTACAGTGGTTACTCCTCACGAGGACGTCTCTATGGTATGTATTATGTATAATCTTCATCATTTAAATGAACATCTGATATGTTTCGGAATACAAGAAGCCATAGTCATATAGGACATATTAGGGGAGGTTTACCTCTTAGCAGACATCGTACAGTACATATAAGAACAAAGACTTTGATCTATTGCTGTGAGTAAATGTAAACCTAAAATAAATGTATTAGTGTCAATTGTTGCCTCGTAATTACCTTTGTGTACGGTGCCCTTGGGTCTTTCCATTTATAGATGCACAATAAACACAGAAAATAGGGCAGCCCTAAATAATGTACCAGATACTGCGGGGGGAACCTTATCATCAGTCTTCTGTAATATTAATAAGTTGTCTATTTCTAGAGCCGAAATGGATACAAATACAGGGAAGAAAAGCTCCTACAGTCTATGAACAGCGAAATAAACTAAGACGATATTAAGACATGAAAATAGAGGAAATGCAGGTCAGTGCGGGGAGGAATCGGGAACTTCATATGAAATTGTGTAATTTCTATGATTTCTAGATTTTTATGGGTTAAATGATGGCTTAGAGCATCTAACACAGATAAATTGTCCAGTGCTACAGGACTAATAATATGTAATCATGAAGATAGTGAGCTCTATGGGGCTTGTACATCTATTTTAATGGCATACAAGTACTGACACAATTCCTGGCACACGGGATAGAAAGAGATAGAAAGTAGAGAACTTTATGCAGGATAGGAGTAATAGTACTGTGCTGTGCCCATATGTACAATATGGAAGAAATAGTACTGTGCTGTGCCCATATACACAGGATAGGAGTAGTAGTACTCTGCTGTTCCCATATATACAGGATAGGAGTAGTAGTACTGTGCTGTGCCCATATATACAGGATAGGAGTAGTAGTACTCTGCTGTGCCCATATATACAGAATAGGAGTGGTAGTTATGTGCTGTTCCCATATCTACAGGATAGAAGCAATAGTACTGTGCTTTGTCCATATATACAAAATAGGAGTAACCCTACTGTGCTGTGTCCATATGTACAGGATAGGAGTAATAGGACTGTATTGTGTTCAGATATACAGGATAAGAGTAGTAGCACTGTACTGTGCCCATATACACAGGATAAGAGTAGTAGTACTGTGCTGTGCCAATATATACAGGATAGGAGTAGTAGTACTGTGCTGTGCCGATATATACAGGATAGGAGTAGTAGTACTGTGCCGATATACACAGGATAGGAGTAGTAGTACTGTACTGTGCCGATAGATACAGGTTAGGAGTAGTAGTACTTTGATGAACCCCTTTTTTACAGAATAGGAGTAATAGTACTTTGCTGTGCCCATATATACAGGATAGTAGTAATAATACTGTGATGTGTCCATATATACAGAATTGGAGTAATAGTACTGTGCTGTGCCCATAAATACAGGATAGGAGTAATAGTACTGTGCCCATATATACAGGATAATAGTAATAATACTGTGATGTGTCCATAGATACAGGATAGGAGTAATAGTACTGTGCTGTTCCCATAAATACAGGATAGGAGTAATAGTACTGTACTGTGCATATATATATATATATATATATATATATATATATATATATATACAGGATGTTAGTGGTAGTACTATGCTGTGTCCACATATATTCAGAAAAGAAGTAGTATACTAAACTTTGTCCACATATATACAGGATAAGAATAGTAAGACCATATAAAGAGGATTGGAGAAGTAGTACTGTGCTGTGGTCATATATACATGATAGGAGTAGTAGTACTGTGCTGTGTCCACATATAGAGGATTGGAGTGGTAAAACTATGCTCTGGTCATATATAGAAGATAGGAGAACTACTGCTATGTGGTGTTCCTATACACAGTTGTGGTTCAGTGCCTTACCCCTATACACAGGATAGGAGTAGTAGTGCTGTGATGTGCTTATACTGCATATGCAGCACAGGAGAAGATAGACAAAGATCACATATAAAGATTGTTAACCACATTGAGCCCAACTGCATATGTATTAATGTCGGGAGCACCATGGTTAAAATAGCCTTGGTGGCTAGAGGTAACAAACAAGAGGCTGCACATGCTCAGTTATCTTCATTTCCTACTATAGGAGTCCAAATATGGCTATTAATTACTCTTACGTGAAAATGGACTCTCAAATTTTAGTTAAAGTAACTAAATACAGGAAACAACGTATTAGTAACAGATAAAACAAACACAAAAGTCCATATAGAAGCTAAACCGGTTAGAAATTTGCCAGTGTTGTGTCTTATTTCATCCTCAGCTCGGAAGTGCTCTCCATAATTACATATCTGTTTTATCATTTTCTGTAGAGGAAAAAAAGTTCAATGTGGAAGTATCTTTAAACTCTTCATTATGACTTTACTACATTAAATAAAACAGCATCACCATAATTTAGTAACAAGATATTCTATCTAATCTCTTTGCAATTATAGACAATTTAATTATGTAGTAAACACCATACTGTGCCAGGGCAATTTCATGGCTCCTCCGCACATACATACCATCACTTTACAATCAAATCTAAAAGTTGTCGTTATAGCGCTAATTAATTAACGCGCTACACAGCAATAGTAATTGTTTGTACTACATAATTACTGGTGCGTGGAGTTTTCATGTACTCTTGGAGGGTAAGAAAAATATATATGCAAATGAGGAGTGAATTACAAGCGCAGTGGTGATTCTTGCTGTCTCATGGTAGTAGGTAAAGCGTGGAGATGGACTTACACTGTGGCTAATTAAAACTGGTGTAGAAGGAAGCAAAACAGGACAAGACGCAAACAAACCAAATATTGAGTTAAGTGGTTTAAAATTTATTATATGATATGTCTCCTGGGGGTATAAAAATAAACAGATCATACTCACCTTCTGCGAGGTCTCTGTTCGAGATATCAGTCCCAGTATCTGACCATTATAATCCTCTCTACTGTCAGAGAGGAGGTGCTGGAACAGAGGAGTCTGTTATGCTAATGTTCTAAGTAGCTCAGCGTGAGAGAAGATTACCGTATATACTGGAGTATAAGCCGACCCAAGTATAAGCTGAGGCCCCTAATTTTACCACAAAAACCTGGTAAAACCTATATTTTTTTTACTCGAGTATAAGCCGAGTTTGGGTTTTCAGCACATTTTTTGTGCTGAAAAACTAGGCATATAGTCTCGAGTATATATGGTATTATAACACACGTCCCCTCTTTTGTTCCAACACCTCCTCTCTGACAGAGGAGAGGACTACAATACTCAGATACCATGGCTGATAACTCAGCAACCATGGCAGCTAGAAAGAAAATTCAGAGTGTCCATCAATCTGTGCCGCAGCCTTCATAGAATGGTATGTTTATCTTGTGCATGAAGTGGTTAAAGGTCCTCTTTAACAGCAACCTTTGTTTGTGTACAGGGGCAGGCTATGACCCAGCATCGACAGCCACATACCTGATACAGTACTGGTTGTAGGCTGTAGCAGGCGCAAGATCTTTAGATGTGGCATCCCCTCCAGACTCTCCATACAACAGAAATAAATAGTAAAGAAGATCCCGGCACTCGCCATCTTCGTGCAATTTAAAGTTTTATTGTAAGATAAACTTGCAGCATGTTATGCAGGGACACAAAACGGGAACGCATTTTTTGGCTCGTGACACAAGCCTTTATCAACCAAGTACTCCATACCCAGAGCACCGCATACCCACGGAGTGCCGTCCATTTGCGGTTTTGTCTCCATACAGAGGCCGGAGATAATGGGCAGCGCCGCACCTAAACTAAAGTGCCGCGAAAGTATGAGCTGTTTATTATTTTTATACCTCCGGAGACATGTATGCGATCATTTTCTGAACCCAAAGCAATTACATTTTTTATTATTGGTCTTAGGTGGTGTCCAACACTTTTGCTCCCATCTGCCACTGTTGGTATATAAAGGATCAGTGGTGACATCACATCAACAGCTACATAGTCACACATAACATTGTTTCCTGATAGCAGGTGCACACTACTAAGCGGATCTGCCCAAAGAACCTCTTGTATACCAACAGAGGATGGCGTTGAGTGGAGGAGGCACAGTGGAATGAAGGTAAGTTGAGAGGTAAGTATTAGTTCTTTCTTATTTTTACACCATATGGGGCCAATAATAAAAACTTTATAGAACGTGGATATACCATTCAAGTATATAAATAAAACTTTATATACCAGTTGCCATATAGTGAGATTTTTCTTGTAGGTTGATAAGTAGTGACAAGTAGGCCTGAAGTTCAGGTTCGTACCAATATTTAGATTTTTGCAGGTCCCCAAGACCTGACACCAAACTTTTTTATAAGTAGTAGTTTCATTGTCGCTGACGACTTTACCTGCAGAATTTGAACATTTAAGACCCACGATTGGTGCTGACACTTACCCAAAAAGGATTTAAAAGGCAATACAGAGCATGTTTAATTTATTCATCTTCGAAATATTCCCAAACTTTAAAAGTATACAAATAGTAACATGGGTTATAAAGCTGTAATGGTTTTTTTTTATCCCAAACTCTGAAAGCATTCCGATTTGTATATATGGGCCAACTACTGGGACACAAAGCCTGAGAAGTTCTGCTAATAATATTGTTATAAATTACATTTATTGGATGGGGACCCTATTGTCGGTTTTACTTGGGGGCCCAGGGGCTTTGAGTTACCTCTCTGATCCTCAAACATTTATTGCATCCTGTGAAATTTATTCCAATAGGTTTGTCAACATACTTGAAATTTAGAGGAACCTATTCAGAGGAATTCCATGGTCACATGGAATTGAGTCTTGATGAAGATGGAGAATCATATGTGAACATTGCTTGTCTGTCTTACATTGGGCATCACATACTTGTAGTTGCTGTTTTTTTTTACTATTTTTAGTATTGAGTACTACTAATATTTTCTTGTACACATCGCATATGTCTCTGATAATGTTCAGCCAAATTGCAATGTGTTTTTTCTTAAGTGATTCCTTTGATGTTTCCATCTTTCATGGTGCATGTTTACCAGTGACATCAGACATAGTTTCCAAGAAGAACCAGAGATTTTATGTTAATAGTCATTGTGGTTTTGAGCATAGTGTATCAATCTAATCCAGGCCAATTAACTCTTATGTGGTTTTCCACTTTAGATTTTGATCATTGGGAGGTCATGCTATTGGTTGCCTTTCCATTTATAAAAGCTTAGCTCTTTTCTTTTATGGATAAATACTCTTAAGATTTTGTGTGTTTGATTTTTTTCTTAATAAAGTAAAGGGTCTATCCTTAGAATAGCTCATTAATTGCGCATCATGGAGCAAATTAAATTTGGGCTTATATTAGCACAGTGTATAGAAGCAGAAGAAAACCAAACAACCATTTTTTGTGCACATAGTTTTTGGTAAAGAAAAAATTACCTAAATACATTTTTCTCCAATGTTACAGGAATTATTGCATAGTACAAGATTTTACAAATTCACAACTTTCAAGACATCTTGCGGTATGGCTCGGAATAGTAAGACTTTCTTGCCAAACCAGTCTCACACAGAAGGAAAAGAAAACTGCAGACGGAGCTGTTACTGAATCATTTCTCCTCATCAGTGCAGTGTAGGAAATGAGTTTGACTACTTGAGCAGCCATTACATTTGTGAACCAAAGACCGGTATATATTGCAGGTATAGTTTGAAAATAATTGATAATACAATTGGGAGAACATACTGGGGCTCATTTACTAAGAGTCCGAATGCCGCACTTTCGTCGGGTTTCCCGAATGTTTCCAATTTGCGCTGAATTGCCCCGGGAATTCTGACTCTGAGCTCCTTGGGCAGTTACTTAGACCTCATGATTCTCATGTTCTCTGACATGCACTGTGAGCTGTGAGGTTTTATATAGACAGGTGTGTGCCTTTCCTAATAAAGTCCAATCAGTTAAATTGAATACAGCTGGACTCCAATGAATGAATAGAAACATCTCAAGGAGGATCAGAAGGAAATGGACAGCGTGTGAGTTGTGTCACAGCAAAGGGTCTGAATACTTATGACCATGTGATATTTTAGTTTTTCTTGTACATTCTTGTACATTGAGTGTACATTAATGAGCAAAAAAAAGAACTTTTTGATCTTACCAATTGGCTTCAATGAAACAAGAAGAATTTAAAGGGGTCTGAATACTTTCCATACCCACTGTCAGTATAGATTGAAAAAGCAGGAAAGCAATTGTTTGATCTTTCAATCTTGATATAATTCCTCAGCTATGAGGGTGGATTTAGAAGCTTAACAATCCTCTAATAAGAAATGCAATCTATAGTCCATTTTGGAACATATTACATAGCATAGTAAATGCTTTTTAGGCAGTTGTTAATTGCGCTACAAAACACAGAGAACAGCTCAACACTGATGGCAAAGCAGAAGGAGATCAATATTATTCTTCCATTCTTTTTCATGAGGGCAATAGTTATTAATCATCAATTGAAGCAAATGCAATTGAGAGCATTTTCTTCCAAGAAACACTTTGTCAAATCAATTCTTGATCTCACTACTAACAATCCTGCATAAAACTCACTTTATTCTACGTATTTGGTAGAGCCACCCATTGTATGAGGAGTTCAAAATAGGCTACAATCACTCATAGGGTGGAATTTATATACTGTATGTACCCGCATTGTGATGTGTTACTTGGGTACTTTATTAATGCCCCATGCCCAAATGAAAGTTTGAAAGTCCTGTAAAGTCGCCACCTTTTATTTTGCGGCATTTGTTTTGTTAATAGTTTTGTTACCAGTCACAAAAGTTTTTGCACAAACCTACAACACCTACAATGTTCAATACAGTTCCAACTTACCACAATATGCAAACCCGAGGTCTGTGTTGTGCTTGGGGGTAGAAACTGTAGCAAATTCTTCATAAAATGGGCAACATCTTGAAACAAAAACTATAGTGCAAAAAAGTCTCACATCTTATAAAAAATAAGGCCATTATTCTTTATGTGTGATTTTTTTTATGCAGTTTTAGAGATCAAGTTAAGAATATATAAACATAAAAGTTTAAAGGAAAAGCAGAAACTTTTACATTTACACCGGGCATTAGCTCTTCAAAGGTAATTATAGCCTTTAACATTTTCAAAGGAAACTAAAAACAGTTAAAGGGGTTGTTCAGTATCTTACATAATAAAGTATAATAAGTATATTAATTAATATATGGTTGGGTGGGAGGGACTACAAAGCAATAAACACCTCATACTCACCTCCAGCACTCCCATTCGCCCACGGTGTTGCCCGTCACTGTCGGCCTCAGCATTTGTTTCAGTGGGGTACATTAATCATGCACTGGCACAAGGTGTACCAGCATATGATGGTGCCTCCGTCTAGAGGCTCCGGCCTCCTGATAAATCCTGACTGGCGGCAGCGCAGTGTTACACTGTGATGCACCACCAGGGCACTTCTATGCTAGGTCTGACCTGCTGTAGAATTGCCTGCCCAGCCTCAGGGCAGGAACTAAAAGAAAAAAGGAAGCTGCAAAAAACCATTAGAAATAATATTTTTTTTTTATTTGTACACACAAATATACATAACGTTTGCGATCTAGTATACAAGGGGGACACAAGTGGCCCAGATGAAATAGGGGGCAGCCTACAAAAGCCACCCTCCTCTGAAAGCCCAGTGACCTATAGGTATCTAATGACTCAAAAATGCAGAGTCTTAATAAAAAACAAGTAAAGCAAACGGGGGTACAAAATATCAAAAATAAAGTGTATCTAAGATGAAGGCCGGATGTACCTTCCGGCTTCAGCAGATCCGCATACATAAGGTACACTCACCCGGAAGCATGGTGAAGGTCAATCAATGGGCGATCCTAGGAGTGGAACCAATACATTACACCCCGACGTGCATTTCGCCGATGCTTCGTCAGGGGCAGGAACTTCCTGCTCTGGGAATTGGGACTAAATCTCCCCCAGTGTGTTGCAGGTGCAAAGTGCTTCCTGCTCCACTTACTGGGACACATTTACTAAGAGTGGTGCAAACTGCACTAAAAGCAGTTTGCCTCTGTAAAGTGCACCATTCAGGATTTCTGGTGCTCGTTCTTCATGAATCTGGTGCTCCATGAAATCCCCCGACAGAGTTCTCCAACTTTTTTGTGGAGCACCTTTAACATAGGGCGCGCGACAGACTTTGCATGATAAACCTGATGCACGGTCCGAATGAGCACCGTAACAGCCGCTAATTTGTGTCAAATGGTGCCTAGTGCAGCTGCGCCACAAAACGGTCAAGTGAGACAATTGTGGTGCAGACACTTCTTAAATATCTTTGCAAGCCGTTTGCATCTAAAAGATTTTGCAAAGTCCAACAGAAAACTAGCACACGGCCCTTAGTAAATGTTAGTAATTATTCTCCTCCTTTCCTACTATGGTTTTAAATCTAAAATCTCTGCTGAATTTTATCTTACTGGAAATAGCAACACATAAAAAAGTTTAATAAGGTGCCAGGTTACACAGAAGCTCGGTGTAGAAGGAGTAGGGAATAGTCAGAGCAGCTAGATCCCCAGATTCTCCTCCCACCAGAAACAGAGGACTTAAAATTTATGAACAAAGCCCACAGGTAGGAAGAAAATGAAGAATGCAAGTCAGCATTTCCAAGAGCCCTGTAACTTCACAGGCTATCACACTGTCTCACCTTCTCCTCTGCTCCCATAGAACTTCCCCTGGCTGATGTAATCTCACTACAGCACAAGAAGTTTCTGCACACAGTGGGAGGGGTAATTGCTTCTGCAAAGTGTAAGAGTTTGTGAATCTGTAGTTTGGAGGGGCTCTGGCAACCACCCTAGTAGCCCATGAGGTTCATTAGCATAATTTTAGAAGTTGATTTTAGAAGGAAGGAGGCCATGGACAACAAATATAGCAAGATTACACCAGTCACGGTACCTGGGTCTATGAGTAAGTGCCCCTGGTTTATCCCTGGTCTCTGTCTGGGCGTAGTTTAGTAAATGGGGTTGAGGTGCAACGTAAGACACCGACCATGTACCGCAATGGCCATTATAAAATAGTTAAACTTTTTTTTAAAGTTTCTAAATCTTGGGCTCATGCTATACGCACATATTTCTTGTGAAATTGCTACAAAACTTCTAATCGCAGCTTCGAGCCATTGTCAATCTTGTGCCAGACTGTGAATAGCGGAGAGTTATTGGGGCTGTAACCGGACAGTAGCTGAAGAGCCGGGAGTCTTCTACCTTTACATAAATCTCTGGTAACATTTTTATTTGCAGTTGTGTGATGTAGAGAAAGAGTTCATCTTCCAGGCTACAAAATCCATCTCCACACAGCATTGTGGGCAATGTGCTATTATGGCGGAAGAAGATTTCCGATCAGTCAGAAGTTTCATGTAGCAATCTTACTGATGGATTTGACAGCTTAGAATTCATCTTGACTTCTGATTCGTATTATTTGCCTCTTACGGATGTTTTTTTTTTTTGTTCGAGAAAATAACAAGTTGCTGCCTGTACCAGAAATCACTTTCTTCTAATAAATTGCTCATCATCTTTCTCATCTACCGAAATCCAACAGGCACAAAAGCAACATACACCTCGAATCCAGAGAGACAGACGCTTATTCTTCTGCCTTTTTGCTGCCTTTGTACTAAACGAAAAAAGCTAATGCAAAATTCATTGGAACCACATGGCTTGTTACTTGTTGCATCCTGAATGGGGAACATTTATTAAGACTTCTGCTTTTCAAGACGATCTTAAAGTGTATCGCACTGAGGGTAGATGTGACAAGAACGGGACAATCGTGATGCATCTCAACCACCTGTGTTCCATAATGGTAGTCTACAGCATAGACTCATGTATAATTCCACCTTATATGCATATTACACTTCTATTTCATGGAAACTCTACTCTCCACCTCCCCCGCCTCCCCCCCCCTCGACCTTTATGAGATATAAGCAGCAGACAAAATTTAAAAAATCTTTCTTCCCAAAAAACTTACATTTGATAACAGAAAAGTACAAGTTACGTACAAGATAGGTTCTGTAGGGTTGTTCTTAAGTTGGATTTGTATATAAGTTGGAACTGTATATTTTATAATTGTAACCCCATTTTGGTCTCTGTGACAATTGGACTTTAAAAATGTTGTGTTGTCATAAGGATTAAAAATAAAGCTTAATTGCAGACGCATTTGATAACTGTTATAGCTGTTTATTGTAGTCTAGGGCTAAAGTACAGTAAATTACCAACATCCTTTGTAACTAGGGGCCGTCTCTGTATGTCGGGTGTTCTTAAGTAGGGGACCGCCTGTATTACAGGTATAATTCTAAAATAAATTCTAATATGATGCATTAAAAAACATAATGATGCAGTACAAATCTCACTTTCTTAAAAAATTAATTGCTAATAACATCTTAGAGATGAGTTCTAAGAATGATTTATTTCAACTACTGATAAGAGGATCTGTTAAAATTTGGGTTGGCTGAACCTGGATTTTAAAAATCTGTTTGGGTCTGGAAACCCAAACCCAAACCCCCTACAGTAACACCGATCGTGGATGTTAACAGTTTGAATGAATATAAATTACTGCAGATGCACACATTGGGACTAACATGCTGCACACCACCATTTTGGGGAGTGTCGTCGCTCTTGACGATGTCACAGCAGAATGACGATCCTCCCCAAAAGGGCAGCCCCCAGCATGCCGGCACATGTCAACTTTGCCATCAGCATATAATGAGTCATCCAGAGCTGAACGTGGGCAATAACGGCGGGGGTGCTGAGCCGTACCCGGACCGGAACTCCTTAGGAACTTTGAACTTTGGGTCCAATCCCGAATCTTAAAAATTACTCTTAGAAGCAACAGACAGTGGGGTAGATTTAATATCCCTCCTCGTGCAGTTTTCTAGTGGAGAAGGCATGTAAATCTCCGCAATCCTGTCATCCAAGACCGACACATAGCCGGATTTGAAATCACCACCGGTTCAGACCTGGTCTAACCTTGCATATATTGGGGTTAATTTATCAGGACTTCTGAATCCCGGCCGGGGGCTCTTGATTTATCCAGTTGCGCAAATGCAGCCCTGGGCTATCCTACACCATCGCACAAGCGCCTGTGTATGATAAATAACCCCCATTGTGTCCAAATCTAGTAAGGGGCTGGAATACCGGGGGTTGAATTTTAAGAATCATATTTAAAACTCCTGTCTTAATAATCCCCCACCATTGAATCAGCAACTTGTCTCATAGCTCTACTTTTTGTATGATGATATCACTAGGAGACACGATTGACAATGAGATACATTTACACATTGAAGTTGCTAAATCCATAAAGTATAAAATAGTCTTGTTTTCCGAAATACAAGAAATATGAGTCTCTTAATCGTGGGCTCTGGTCAGTCGTATGGACACTGCTCCGGTGCTCCGATCAAAAGCTGGAAAATGCAAACAATCAACCAGATTGTCTGTGCCTATTCTTCGGGTTCAGCATCAGAATATAAGTAGAGATTCTAGATTTAGTATCCTGTTATTGTAGTGAGGCCGTGGAGATGCCTGTCAGCATATTATAGCTGCCACAAGTTTCCTTTCATTCACAGAATACAAACAGGCTTATTAAAGGAAACGCTAGAAGGAGTTCATCTATAGCAACAGATGGATCGTCTTTAGCAATGGAAATTTTGGTATATTTATGTAAAATATGCAACAGATCATGTACAGTCATTACTTATAAAATACATGAATAAAAAGCAGCAGCAGTATGTGAAAAATAAAAGGGGTTAAAAATCATGGCTGCTTTCTTTTATAAACACCTGACCATGCTTTCTGCAGGTTTTGTAGCTCAGCTGTATAGAAGTGAATGGAGCTTAGTTGCAATACCATGCACTACCCATGATCAGATGAGAAGCTGCTCGAAGAAGAAAAAAAGCCGGGTTTTTCAATCCTATACAACCCCTTTAAGTACACCATTACTGTTACCCTAGGAAATAAATGGAAGCTCTTAATCAAATTCTCTTGATTCACTGATCATCGGTAGGTGGGACCACCTCTTTTATAGCAGATGTTTGAGTAGTTTTCTGACCTGGAACCTTTAGATGCTGTTAATGTAATGTTATAGTGGAAAGACAACGGCAATGATCTAAGAGAAGCAATTTTTCATGTCTAGTAATCTTGGAAAGGCCATCATTCTACAATGAGAAAGAGTCACATATTTCAGTCACATTTTTCAGACAGTCATCCCAGGAGTGAAATCATTCACCCCAAATAGAAAATGCTAAATGACCCAAGTGCTACATCCAATACTGTACAAGCCTTACATGGTTAGCACTACAGCCTTGCAGCACTGGTGTCCTGGGTTCAAGTCCCATCCAGTTCAACATCTGCAGAGTTTGTATTCTCTCTCTGTGTTTTTTCGTGGATTTCTTCTGGGTCATCCGGTTTCCTCCCACACTCCAAAACATAAAGGTAGGTTGATTTGTTTGTGAGCTCCATGGGGACATGGACTGATCTGGAAAGCTTTGTGTAGTGTTGCGGTATCTGTTGTCATAAGGTTTTCACCATTATACCTAATGGCAGGTTCCCTAAGAAGTCTTTATCACTATGTGACTCTTTTCCCTCAGGAATGAGGGAGGGGAGAATGAGGAAGTTGAGAAATCTGTTGGCTGTGTTGACTAGTTGAAGATAATTCCTGAGGGAGGGGGGAATGAGGGAGCTGATTTCTCTTCAGTCGGTCACATACAGCCGACATCTATCAACTCCCCTTTCAAGATATATAAATTTATAATATAAATATTAAAGTATGACATGTTTGGATGTGATATCAGGAGAAAGACTCTTCTTTCTACAAAAGAAAATAGCAGCATGGTTTAAGTTCGTAATTTTTTTTTTTTAACAAACCACAAGACTCCAGGACCAATGGATGAGATTCATTCTGTCTTCTCCACCAGTGTGCAGGCTGTAATGGTCATCTGGAGGAAATGCATGTCATAGGGAACCAACTAAACAAAGAAGGGCAACAGGTAATGGAAGGGTGGAAGGTAAATTTGTTTCTATAATTTTTGCCTCTTTTTATCTTGTTTTAACGTATCTCACAAAGCCCTTTAAATTTTGTGCATTCACCACTCGTCACAAACATCTTACTTTCTGTGGACTGAGGGAATATTATTTGCTGCTTCAGTCAAAAAAAGAAAAAAATATCTAAAAGCTTTGACTTTTCAATTCTCTCCGTGTTTATCAGGAAATGTTGTATTTTGCTGATAAGGTTTGTTCCTTAAGAAATTATTGTTTCCTGCTTATGTGCAGAATAGAGCGAAAACTTAAAATGATTTTTTTTTCTTTCAAAGAAACTTTTGTTCAGAAATTTTTGAAATGTTATCCTTGATAGAAACTGCATTTATTATATTTCTGATGCATAAACAGCTCTTTCATTTAAAGGAAATCTACCGACAAAATGAAGCATGATAAACCAGGGACCCTTACTCATAGATCCAAGCACCGTGACTGTGGAAATCTTATCATATTTGTTATGCATGACCTCATTCATTCTAAAATCAACTTTTTAAATTGTGTGGGGGGGTGAGAGGTACTGCACAGAGGTAGCATCTATGGCTCATTAGCATAATTCTAAAAGTTGATTTTTAGAAGGTAGGAGGCGAAGGATAACAAATATAAGAAGATTACCACAGTCCCGGTGCCCGGATCTATGAGTAAGTGTCCCTGGTTTATCATGATGGATTTTAATAGTAGATTTCCTTTAAATGGGTTCTCTAATAAAACTATTCATCCAGTATAAATCATTAATAGGATATCAAAGGGTCTGATCACAATTTTTCAACTATGAAAGTAACTGTTCAATTCCCTGGAAGCACTTTCAAAGGGAAAATAAGGTATTATACAATCACCACTCAAATCAATGGGTAAGTCATGACAGAACTGGTTCTCCGTAGTGGGGAATGCTCTTTACTGTTCAAATATGCTAAATATAAGTACCCCTACAGCTCCCTGTAGACGTCCTCCCTCTCCCGTCTCGTCTATCACCTACTTCCTCTAGTGCAGGAGCCTAGAGATGGAGGGGCCGGTGACAGTAAGCAGAGAAAGACCAACACCTGCAGTGCTGATGCTCCTCTCTTCATATTTAGATGCTCTGTCAAGATGAAAATAGATGATTAATGATAAAGATCAGCCATGTAGTCCGGGCCC
The DNA here is from genome assembly GCA_019512145.1 of Engystomops pustulosus. Lineage (NCBI taxonomy): Eukaryota > Metazoa > Chordata > Amphibia > Anura > Leptodactylidae > Engystomops > Engystomops pustulosus. Next base: position 197,896,661 of record CM033645.1, on the reverse strand, counting down.
CCTTCCATCTCATGCCCCATAGTAGCCGTTATGGCTTGTAAAGCAGTAGCTTTATTGTTCTGACTTTTCCCGTTGACAACCCAATTTTATTTAAATCTAGTTGCCACAGTCAGAGGGATTAAGACTGCTAAGGGCCTTGTGCTGTATAAATATTGTAGCCCCTACAAGTTTGGCTATTCCTTTCTACCGTCTTTCAATCTACAGTTTCAGGACCTTCAAAGGTCCTGAAATAGCTCTTGTGTGCATGTTTATTGAGAGCAGGAACAGATGTATGATGATTTTATGGGGGAAGGATCTTCTCAGTATAAAATTTGAAGGTGGTTTGGGTGGCCATGGGCCCCTTAGAAGGTCGAGGCCAGGGGCTACTGCCCAAACCTCCTATATTATAATTCACTACTGGTCACAGGGACCAAAAAGTAATCTGTCTGTAGTTACACTTATTAAATATACCTGATCAGACATACAAATTCAATTATCTTGTATGTACCCTGGGGGCTGCCTGCATACAAAAAGTTTAGGAGTTTCTTTTTTTAGTATCTGAAAATGTTACAACCACATGATGGCCGCCATGTATTCCTACATCTGCCCCCAATAAGGTGGCTCTCATATCTAAGGGGTAGTTTATGATAAACCTTGGTGTTGGAAAGTAAACTCCACTTTCATCAACTTCATCATATTCCTTTACTGTATGGTCAGTCCATCATTTCCTAGCAGAAGACGTCCCATCACTCCAGCACGGGGGCTACCTAATGGCACATTACTCCCATTCTGAAACCTTTTCCACGCTTTCTTTTTCTCATTTCATCTAATAATAACTGTATAGATCAGCAATAGCAGACGCCAAACCAAATGCCACACAGATAAATTCTAAAAAGGGCAGGACCTTCCATTACGAGAATGAAGACAGTTTTAATTCAAAGATCAATATATTGTTTCCAATCCTCGTCGTCCAGCGTCAGTTTCAGAATCAATCCCTTTTATACTGAAACGCTTACAGTTAACTAAATAAAATCTTTTAATGTTCAGAAGTCATTAAAAGGATCTTTAAAAAGCACTTGTGTGGGATGGAGAAGCAGCTGGAGGAAAATTCCCATTTAATATCCACTTTGACTTCTTATGGACATGATGCTTGTTTATGAGGATGGAGGAGTCTATTGCAGTATAGTAGATGATATATGACGGGTGGTACATCATCTCAATAATCTGTAGGATGTGTAGGATTATAGTTCTTGTATGTACAGCGCTAGACGCAGAATTATTGCCCCTCTAATAAATCTAAACCTCGTCTCATTGTAGATTTATGTAGAACATATATGTTACAGTTTTATTTAAATGTTTTACCAAACTAAAAAGAACAGAGAAGATAATAATTTTTTAGGGTACGAGCATTAGGAGTTTGCATAAATGGTGACAATTGTGGGGAGTTTATCACAATGTTGCAAATGATGTGATACATTTGGGTCATTGACTTTTCTATTTCTTAGACCTTGTTACACAAGTGCTTAATGCCAGTATGGTGTGTGGCTGTAAATTGAAATGTTAATTAAAAGAAGAACATATAGAAGATATATATATATATATATATATAGAGATGAGCGAACATGCTCGTCCGAGCTTGATGCTCGGTCGAGCAAGACGACGCCTAGTTACAAACAGACCTCTGGATGTTGGTAATTTACTGTACTTTTAGTCTTGAGCTACAATAAACAGCTGTAACAGTTATCACAGGTGTCTGTAATGAAGATTTATTGCTATTCCTGGTTCTTATGACAATCATTTTTAAAATCCAATTGTCACAGAGACCAAAGAAATTCTGTCTGGGGTTACATTTATAAAATATACAGTTCTGACTTACATACAAATTCAACTTAAGAACAAACCTCCAGAACCTATCATGTATGTAACCCGGGGACTGCCTGTATAATATATATATATAGAAAAACTAAAACTATATTTGTCAAATTTTTCAGATCCCTCCTGTGTTTGGGGCTGGAGGAACTTTAAAATATTAAGTGGGAACCCCCATTTTGTGAATGATATGGATTCCGAAGAAAAATTGGTCTTTTTTTCAATTTTGGTGATAGATGGCGCTGCAAAATCAAAATGTGTGCAAAAATGTAAAAAAAAAAGGTACACATCATAAATACACATCAGATCCAAAATCTTAAAAATTGATGTATGCAATGTTTTGCTAAAAGGTATAATATGTTACCAAAATGTGAGCTCTCATTATAGAGCAACAAGAAAAATCCTCATGTTCAGAGGGGAGGAGACTTAAATGAATCAAGCTCTATGATGTGTGAGAGGCTGAGGACTCCCATTACACATGCCCCTGATGTGTGAGAGATCGAGGACTCACATTACACACGCCCCTGATGTGTGAGAGATCGAGGACTCACATTACACCAGTCCTCGATGTGTGGAGGTTGGGGACTCACATTACACCAGCACCTGATGTGTGAGAGGCGTGACTTAAATGACACCAGCCCCCAATGTGTGAGAGGTGGGGACTTACTTACCTCCTGGCACCATCCCGGCATCCGGCGATGCCATCTCTCTGGTCCGGTGCCCCATGTAAACAAACAGGGGCACAGGAACCACACTGCATTCAGCTTCAGCTTGTCCGGCTGGCCAAGGTGATCCGGAAGCTGAATGCAGTGCGGCTTCAGTGCCCCTGTTTGTTTACATGGGGCACGGACCTGGGAGATGTCAGCGCTGGACGCTGGGAGGGTACCGGCAGGTAAGTGTTTATTTTTTTTAACTAGCCCCCTCCTGGCCACCAATGGGTTTTTTTTTACTTTAAAGGGGTTGTCCGAGAGGGTGAGTCTACTATGACCTTTAAGCTTAGGATTATTTTCCGATAACATGAAACATACCTCTGTGTTAGTAATCACTGCCAACATGTTGCAAATATCGATTTTTATTCCATATGCAAATTGGTACCTTAGTATTCATTGGTTCTAAAGATCCTCCTTCTGCTTTGCTGATGGGAGTGGTCTAAAAAAGCAACATCGGTGCTCTGGTAGTAAGATCAATGACCTGGGTACACAAATGTACCAATTTGATTAAGAAATATAAGTCAATTTTTGTAACTTACCGGGCACTGATTACTAACACAGAGATATATTACTTATCACCGTTATTGGCTGCATAACCAGAAAGGAGAGTGGAAAAATCCCTTTAACTTCATGATTATTAAAGGGGTATTCCAGGAATCAGCATAATTCATATGCAAATGCATACTCAAAATATAAGCTAATGTGTAATTAGTTGTTATTTAAAATTTTGCTCCCCTTAGCAGAAAATGCTGGTGACATAGACTGTAATGAAGAATTAAAATGCTACAGGCCCTTTAATCAGTCCGTTAATTTCCTCCGCGCGGTCCGTCGCAGAACAGAAGATGGCCGCTGGTCACATGTCCACATCACATGTCCTGCAGCTGCCTGGGAAGGTCATGTGATCACCACTATGTTTGGCTGTAGTCAGTTGGTTGCAGCGCATCCAGTATGGCCAGTGTTTTGGTGATGGCAGTTACACATCATTACTATGGTAACAGAGCAAGAAAACCTGTTACATCATCACTGGGAGCAGAGTCTGAGAGGTAGGAGGAGTTACTGAGAACTAAAGGATCATGGGACTTGTATTTTCCAGTGGCGGCCATCTTGGTGATAACTCCACCTACTTTAGAGAGGACATAAAATGTTGTGAATCATAAAATCAAACTATTTATGCTCCGTTTTGTGACTAATGACATTGAGTATTGTTGTATTCATTTATTTATATCATCACAGGTTTTTGTGTCAGACGTTCATATTCCCGGAATACCCCTTTAAGTATTATTATATATTAGTCACTGAAATGATTGTTTCTCTCTTTGTTCCTCAATCTGATACTGGCTACAAGGAATGAGCTGAGATTTAGGTCTGGGGCGAGAGAGACGCCTGATAAGTCTACATTCAGCATATAATAAGAAGGACTTAGTGATTATCAGACAGAAAATCTGCACAGACTGAGGTAATCCTAGATGGGAAATATCTGTGGAGCCTTCACTTCTATCAGTATCAGCAAAACATGTGACACTTAACACTTGCAGTTTCATATCTTTCTCCGCACCATCGGTTTTTGTTGCATTACATTCTTATCTCTGGCTGTACAGTTCTATGATGGTTACTCTAGTTTGATATTTTTAAAATGTGACTGGGAACTTTATTTGTAGAGATGAGCGAACATGCTCGTCCGAGCTTGATGCTCGGTCGAGCACGACCGAGCATCAAGCTCGGACGAGCATGTTCGCTCATCTCTAGTGGTGAACCTTTTAGAGCCTGAGTGCCCAAACTTTAACCAAAAGCCACTTATTTATTGCAAAGTGCCAGCACCGCAACTTAAGCAGTAATTTATTTTTCCTTGTTCTTTGATTACTTTCAATCGTTCAGTCTCCTAAAGACACCAACACAGCTGAAAGGAGGAGGGAAAATTCGTTTATCATTGTAGGAAGATTCTGCAGGAAGATTCTTTGAGTTTTGTCTGGTGAACTTAATTCTGGGGTGATGGCCTGGGTGCCCACAGAGAGGGCTCCAAGTGCCACCTCGGGCACCCGTGCCATAGGTTCGCCACCACTGCTATAAGGATATATTAGCAATGAGGACTAGAGTTGAGCGCGCCCAAACTTTTGGTTCTACATACAGGAGCTTCCAGCTATCAGGACATGTTCCAGGCTTTACACTCCTAGCAATTCAACATTTCTACAATGGGCCATGTGTGCCCACCAAATGTCCACCTTGCCAATCAAAGCCTTGCCTACTTACTAGGGGACGTAAAGCAGCCTGATTGGCTGCTCTGCTGCTCATCAACCAATATGTCCGGTGCTTGCCACACGGTGGATGCCAAACTTAAAGCTTGGATCCACTCATCTCTAATGAGGACATCTGTGTACATGCCCATAAAGAAGGTGTTGGGGCAAGCATCTTGGTGATCACAATTTTCCATAGCCTCCATGGCCATCCCCCTTGGTAGATATCCTCAGCTGTAATTTTATTCTAGGTTACAAAGAGATGTTTTTATTGAATTCTGGATTTGGGCAGCTATTGGACAACTAAGGGTAGAATTTTTTAATAATGTGTTTTAGATGGAAATGCTTCCCGGTGTGCCCAACATACTCGCTAACAAAATTACTTACTTAAATTCACCTTTATTTCATTTTCTTATCGTAAAAACAACTTTACCCTACAATTTTCTATTATGCAGATTGCGGCTACATCCAAGCACTCATGAATTCCTCAGCAAGCAGAGTGACACTAATAGGATATTTATGGACATCAAAGGGATGGATGCAAAAATAGCATCATTAACCAGTCTTCTTTAATTTCTATGGGAGTAATAAAGCATTGTACTGAAACACTTCATTAGCTGCTAAGGTAAGGAACAGAGAAACACTGCCAGCCTATTAGCCTTGAATTCAGTTTAATTGTATTTCTTTTTCTTCTCTATGGGTAAAAATCAATTTAATGTGAACAAAAACAGAGCACTTTAAAGATTTTGCTGCATACGTGACATAAAGAGAAGCAATGAGAAATAATGAATCATATTAATAGTAAAATAATGTAAAAACTGAAGATTATTATTCCTAAGGAATTGCATTTGTTGGATGTAATTCATAGACAAATGTTTTTTTCTTAAAGGCAATCTATCATCAAAATCAAGTTTAGATAAACCAGGGAAACTTACTCATAGATCCTGACACTCATATTTGTTATCCAAAACCAACTTCCAAAATTATGCTAATGAGCCCGAGGGACAAAGCTTCCACATAAATTGAGTAGATTTAAAATTTTTGCACTGTTCACTTTTGGAAAAAAGTTGGGAAAGTGGCCAGAATGTATCACAATTATTTTGTATTCACAATAAGATTCTGACCGTTTTGCCTAATACATTACAATTGATTACTCCTCTGCTTCACAATTTTGTACCTTGCACTATACACTGTAGAGTTTAAGTGTTTTATTGGTTTACGTAGCTAAGGAACATTGCACTTTATTATTATATATATAGATTATAATCTTGGACATCATTGTCCTTTGTGTGCCTTTGTGCATATATACATATTTAGCAGCCCTGTTATTTATTCTTGTTGCATATGCGGGGAATATCTCTTTGAGGAGAGACCATTATGTCCTCATCCCCTACATTGGGGTTTTTAAATGTTTTTATTTGTACCTTGATGGAATAATACATTTATTTTGCTTGCACATCCGCTTTTTCTCTTCTTTTCAAATCACAATTTTGTACCTTGCCATTAACTTGGTTTTGACCTGTTTTGTTAGACTTTGCCTTGTTTTCTGTCTTGTGTATGTTTGTTTGTGTTTTTGTACTGTGCCCTTATCTAGGGTAGGGGCCGCTTCCCAGTTGTTGTCTTCAGTTTAGAGCAAGGCGGTCATGTAGGCAGGGACAGAGGTTGTGGGTTCACATGTATATCCTAAAATATCTCAAAATAAATTTAGTGACATCAAAAATGTAAACACAATGAAAAATCAGAATAGAACAGTAGTAATGTATAGACAAAAAGCCAGAAAAGTATGCTTGTTGTGAAAGACTCATCTACTGCAGTCACTGTAATGATTTCTATATGACTGGTTGAACATGCTAACTAGAAGATGATTATAGGAATGGTTATGTGATGAATAATGGGAAAATACAATGTGAATAAACAGATTTGTTTGAGTTCTTTTAATATACCATGTAAAGAAGCCTGGGATAGCTGATAACTCGCCTTATGTGCTGCAGGGCCATATTGAGATGAAGCATTGTCAGCACCAATGAGTCTATGAGTAAAGATAAGGTTTAAGGAAAAGACAATTGCTAATTCTTTCCCCCTCTGGATAGTAAACTCCTCATCTTGAAATATTTGCTTTGTTTGGTATCTGTAGCTGACATGCAACTAACTCCCATGTGGGAAAATCTTTGGGAATTTATTTATCAGAAATGTTCTATATGGTTCCGACTATGTGTGCAAATTGTGCACTTAGCTCAGTTTCCATCACCGCTCAAAATCCAATGACATCTTCTGTGCAGTGCCAGCCACCGTGGCAGACGGGGAGTAAGAATTTGATGGCTGTACTTATTTCTACGCCAGGACCTGGCATAGAAATAAATGCTGCCCAGGCCCTGTGTATAATAAATAACCCCTTTTGTCTGTATCTAATGCTGTTGCATTGCTATTTTGTGTATCCGACCTCTGCTATGTTCATTTGACCATTTTCTTGCTATTCGATTCCGTGCGTTGACTCAATCTTGGATTTGACCTGGTTCTGCCTGAATTTGCTTGTCTCTCTATTATCTATTGTCTGTCCATTTGGGTCTTGTCATATCTCCTGGTGCAAGTCCACTTTCCCTGTTTTGGATCTGTTTTCAATGATTTCTTTGACACAATTCTGTTTCCTTGTGTAAACACTGATCTGTCTGTAACTTCATGTTACCTTTCCACTCCACCTTCCAAAAGCTATCAGACAAAGTAAGTTTTCCCTCTCACCTTGTAGCAGGTTCCTGATAGTGGGCTCGCCCCTTTTCATGGTGGTTTATCTGGTCTAGACAGGATACTAATCCACAGGGACGTGAAGTGGTTAGATCGCCACCACGTACACAGTCTGACAGCTTACGCCAAGTCTGGTTGTGGGTGCTCTGTTTGCTGGACAGGTTCTTGACAATAATAATAAAATAACATTGACAATACCCAATATATGACAAAGAATAAAAAAATAAAAATGACATTCTTATAAACAGATTAAGGTGACTTTTGTAATTCATTGACCCATAAGGACACATCAGATGCTTTGGGTTTCCAGTAAGATTTCACAAAACTTGTGAAATCTATATAATCATTGCCAAAAACATGTCATCTTTATCTTCATCTCCAGAGTTTAGAGTTCACCAGAAAGTCCCATTAATAATATAATGAGCCTGTGATTACAGTAAGTCTGGTCACTTCTTAAATTTTCTGCAGACCCTAAAACTTTAATAAACATCCAAGAAATTTTTTTAACCCCTTACAGATCCAAGTTTCGTGTCTGTAACTAGTCCCATGATGAGTGTACAAACCCTCATTATTCACACACCCATATGCTCGGCCAGACTTGATCCCGGGCTAGCACATGGCCTGGAGGAGGAGGGGTAGGGGTGAACGCTTGCACCCCTCCTCCCTCCATAGTCAGAACAGCAGTGATGCACCGTGTGCTCACAAGGCCGTTTACGGGAGCCATTGCAATCTATGGGGGCCGTGATCCAGTAGCTAATCATGTGACCATATCACGCCCTCTCTTGCGGCCTTGTGAATGTATGCTAACTGTCAATCCGTATACTTTTGTGACATACTTTTATTTTTATGTTTTATCATTAGAGATAAATTATGGCAAAAGTACACTATTTTTTTTTCTCCTAATTTCTGTTTCTTTGACGTTTAATTTCACAAATGCACTCAATTTGTTTTGGTCTTTTTTTGTTTAAGATGTCGTTTTTGAAGCAAAAATCAATTTTCTTTTTTTAAAATCTGATTTTTCTGGAAAGAAAATCTAAATTGTTAGGCAGTGAAATAGTATCATTGTCTACTGCTGCATACACTTCCATTAGTGAGATGGTATAAAGGATGCATTTATTGGTAAGATCTCAAATGGTGTATTATACTTTATGTACAGGAGATAATTTAGAATATATATAAGATATACATTTCTACTAGCTGCAGTTTTCTGCTTACACCATTACGGACAATGGTACTTACATTAACTTACATTACATTAACTTACATTAAAATAATCCGAGCTTCCCTAATGGAGTTCACTGGACTTGGAAGTATTTACAGTATGTAAATAGAAATTGACTCCCATATTACTTATACAAGGAACATAAATGATGACCAATAACATATTCTTTTGTTCCACTAAGTGCATTCGGCAGACATGGAAATAGCCCATGCATAAAATATTGTAATCGATTTTGCCCATGAAAGACTTCAGACTCATATTTATGGATATAAAGTGAAAAGAAAAAACATCGGAAAGGCAAAAAAAACCAAGAAACCTCTTTATGAATTTCAATGCATCCTATACGGCCCTCATTTCACTTTTTCTACTTCACCAATCACTCATCCAATTAGATCCAAAACTAAGAGATTAAAAAAGTAAAGTTTTAGGGACAAATCAAAAAAAATAAAAGTACACTTAAAAAAAGGTAATATATTAAAAAAAACTCACATAAAATCACATTTTAGGTAATATTATTACCAATTTTCTTTATGGCTCATTAAAACCATATAGAAAAATACATTTTTTTTCCTTCTGTTTTCTTTTCATGATTAAAGGGATGCCATCTTTCCTCATTTGTTCTATTTAGATTTATACTTCACAGCATCCTCATGACCATTGGTACCAAAAGTCTGTGGAAAACTCATTGAGAGGAGTCAACAGGCTGTGACTGTGAGGATCAGTGGTGGTGGATCCACTGGACCACAGCGGACGATGACGTAAACCAACACCTGAGAACATCATCAGAGCCCGCCGCAAAGCAGCTTGGACTTGCTGTGGCGTGCTACCACCAGGTTGCTCCACAGGTGCGACTTTGTCGGCCGTGGCGGCCAAGGTGAAGTACAGAGTCATGGAGCAGAATCGTAGTCAGGGATAGGCAGGAGGTCAGGACAGGCAGCACAGGATCATAGTCAATAGTGGAGCAGAATGTTAGGGCAGGCAGTGGAGAAGAAAGGTCAGGAACAGAACAGAGGTCACAATGGGAAATCAGGATAAGGGCACAGGGTTTGGAATACAGGTTTCTCTGTGGCATGGAAGCACAAAGATACCACACGGTGTGCAGGAGGAGCCTGGCTTATCACAAATTCCGTGAATGGGCAGCACCAATCAATGGTGCGCTGGCCCTTTAAACCTTCGGGAGCCTGCGGGTGCGCCCTAGGAGGTGGGACAGGTAAGTTAGACTGCCGGAGCGCTTGGACCCAAGGGGGAGCATGGGTATGCCTGCGATCCGAGAGGTGGGTTGCTGGAGCACCCGTGACAGTGACATCATCTATTGTCAGTAGTGATGTAATGATTATGTTTTATAAAGTGGTGTTATCTTATATTGTAATCCTGTTGAATGAAAATCCTGTAAAATGAAAAGATGCTGCATATCATTATTAAAGGGTTGACATATGACATGATATTATAAATTTTATTGGATATAGATGATAACTTCGAAACAATTTCTTTAATAATAAGATTCCAAAAAAGTATTTTACCATTTAAAATTGGTTAAAATAAATTATTTTCTTGTTACATCATATAAATTCATAACCCAAACATGTTATATAAGAAAATAACCATTGGCTAATGAAGAAAAGATACAAATATAACAGCCATAAACCATTAATGTATTTCTATTAGTGGACTTGAATTCTTACAAAATGATATGGCCTGATAATGGATTGGCATGTCTTATCAATAGTCTAGCCAGCCACATTGCACTATGGTAATGTCTCAGCGGGACACAGCTGTCTCTGTTTTACTAGGGGTTTTTTTACATAATAAATATTTTTACTTTTTATGTTATTTTAACATTTCATTTATAATATTTCTTTATAAATATTTCATAAAACCCTAACTCAAGCCAATTAAAAAAAAACCTCTGTACTCACATTAGGACCCGCTGGTCCTCTTCTGTCTTCAGCTCTGGCTCCATCATTGGCTCCCTGAGTGGTCCCGTTGTCCTGAAGACACAGACCTGCAGGAAGGGCGTCGGAAAGGTGAGTACAGAGTTTTTAGGTTTTTTTTAGGCTGGCTATATACGGGGGAGGGGGAGGTGGAGGCATTGCCTATATATGGGGTGAAGGGGCACTGGCTAAATATCTAGGGGCAGGCACTGGCTATATACTGGGGGAAAGGCACTGACTCTGTACTTCGCATTGGCCGCCACTGCGGCAAGTCCAACCCGCTTTGCAGTGAAAATCGGGTACGAGGTGTCGGCTTACGTCATTGTCCGCAGTGGTACAGATGGTCCACCACCACTGATCCTGACATTCAACTTAACAAACCTAAAGAACCGATTCTGTATGTAACCTGGGGACTGTCTGTACCTTTTTTAAGCTAGAAAGATAGACTGATAATATCTAATAATTGATTGTACTGCATGAATATTATATTGTTAGATACATATATAGATATATGTAAATATTATAAAATATCTCAGATCGAACCAGTTAGACACTCATATATGCTTAAATGGGAGGAATGGTTAGGCAAAACGTTACCGGAGTCAGTATGGAAGATAGTTTTGGAGAATGCACCCAGAGGAGCTCTGTCAGCCGTTTATAAAGAGAATCAGTACAAAATCCTGATGCAATGGTACCATACACCGATGCTACTCCACAGACTTAACCCGCTTATTCCTGACATATGCTGGAGGTGCGATGGACCCGGGGCATCTTTATTTCACATCTTCTGGGAGTGTCCGTCTATCCAAACTTTCTGGTCTGAGGTACACATGCTACTACAGAAAACCCTAGACACTACATTAGAAAAAGATCCGGTAGCGTTTCTCTTGGGACTGCCTCCATTAGGACTAGGCAAACCCCGATCTAGGTTATTTCTACATATCTTGAGTGCAGCAAAAACTCTAGTTCCAATATTCTGGAAGAAGTCGACTCCCCCTACTTTATCAGATTTATGTACATGTGTGCGGCACATGCGAACACTGGAATATATGACCGCCTCTCTACATGAAAAGACGGACCAATTCTGTACGATCTGGGCCTCTTGGGATGCTATAGAAGGCGGCCTTCCTTAGTGAAATAAACCTCATTACTATGGAGACACATAGGAGATCCATGGGTAGTTTCTTTTCTTCCATCTCATGTATACACTGTTCTTCCTCCGGGAATGTTTATTTTTATTTAATTCCTAAATTCTGATATTTAGATGTGAAGTTTCAATACAGAGTAATAATATGAAAATAGAAGCTTAACAGAAAATTGACCTCTGGATGGTCCCTGTTCATTCTAATCCGTGATAAACAAAAGTTGTTTGTTGGACCAATACATTGTCTACATGATGTATATGTTCTGCTACCTATTGTGAAGGTTCTACAAGAACCTATTGTGAATACAATGTACACTTTTCATGATTATAATGACTTTGTTGTACTATCAGTTATTTTTGTGAAACTATAAACTATTCCATAAAATGTAAGTTGGAAAAAAATATATATATATCCCAGATCTGGCCCCTATCGTTGTTTCCCTCTTGCCAGGGTTTTCCCGGTCTTGTGTTGCAGTATAATTTCCTTTGTACAGCAAATCTGTAGTGGAGCACAGTGCACAGACCGGTCTCCATCGAGGGGTGACATTTGTGTACACTTGGACTCGCCTGGCCCCTCTACAGAGCTGACTAAGCATTGTTAATGGGAAAATTCATGCTGTGAGCCACAAGCTGCAATCAGTAAAAGCTGAAGTAACAAAAACAATATCCAGCATAAAATGAATAGCAATTAAAGGGCAGCAATCTGTGTACCCAACGTTATTTCAAGAATTTTATACCGAGCCTATAGTGTACTATGATGTGGACTGGAATATGTGTAGAAAGTCCATTGTTTACAGAAATTTTGTTTAAAGTCCACAAAATGTTCTGAACTTGGAAAATATTCAGAATAATCACCCAAAGAAATGTAAAGCTTAAGAAAGTAGTGCATGTCTCTTTAAGTAGTGTTAGAGATTTTTATCTGGGGCTCAACCCCCCCCCCCTCCCCATTGCATGGTGACTTTTAAATTAAATCTTTCATGGCTGCTGGTACCAGGGAGGAGAGAACAAACCCAAGACGCAGACACGGTCTTGAGATGCACTCAAACCACACTGTGTATTTCCAAAAAAACACAGTCGTATATCAAAACAGAAAAAGCAGCATTGGGGGCGTGAAAAAGGAGATAAGAATACTGTAATGCTATTGGCCATAATGAATTTACCAGCACATTCTCGGAAAAGGTTAATAGGCCTTGTTCACAGACATGTTTATACTAATTTCCCTGAGAAGAAGAAGATAAGCTGGCGCTAGAACCAAAATATAACAAAAGATGAAGGACAGACTGGCTTCTCATTAAATGTCAAGGGAATTATTTGCCAGGCGAGCAAACAGGTTACAAAAAAATAAAGTTTGAATCATGACCTCAGCTGGACAGTACTTGACCCCCAGCATGACCCCCGGCTAATACATAAAATGGCTTCTGTTTAGTTCTCTTGCTCTAAGATGGCCGCCATAGAGGAATATATCATTAACAGTAGGGAAGGACATTGCACTCTCTTGGTTTTCTTCCTATCTCTCTGACTGCATTTTCAGTGTCTTTCTCTTTTCATCTTCCTCTCACTGTTTCCTCAGGGTTCAGTCCTCTTCTCTTCTCCCTCTCCCCTGCTGCAGAACAATAGTGACTGTCTCTCTGCCGTCTCCAACATCATGTCCTCTCTCTTTTTGAAATTTAAACTTTCCAAAACTGAACTTCTTGTCTTTTCACCATCGACTAAATGACCCAACCCTTACCTCTCCATCTTGGTCTGTGGGATCACTATAGCACTTAGGCAGCAGGTCCCCTGTATTGGGGTTGTACTGGACTCCGACCTCTCCTTTGCACCATATATTCAATGACTTGCTTCACTCTTACCGCATGCATCACAGAAATATTTCCAGAATCCACCATTTCTTACAATTGAAACTTCTAAAATGATAATTGTTGCGCTGATTCACTCTCGACTAGACTACTGTAACTCCCTACTAATTGGTCTTCCACTCACTAAACTCTCTTCTCTCCAATCCATTCTTAATGCAGCAGCCAGGCTCGTCTTTCAGACCAAATGCTACACGGATGCCTCCAGTTTGCGCCAATCACTGCACTGGCTGCCTGTCACCTTCCGAATACAGGTTAAGATAATCACCTTCATCCAGAAGCTCTGAATAATGCTGCACCCCGCCCGCCTATCTCTCTTCTTTCATCTCAGTCTATCTCCCAACCCGTGCTCCTTGATCTTCCAGTGATATTAGATTAATCTCTACCCTAATTTGAACCTCTCACTCACATCTCCAGGACTTCTCCTGAGTTGCTTCAATTCTCTGGAATGCCCTTCCCCAGACTCTCAGACTAATAAGCATCCTCCAAAGCTTCAAACCTTCTCTTAAAACCCATCTCTCTAACTGCAGGAAATGTCAGCTCTCTCTTTACTAATCCATCCTATGTCCCATCTCCTATCTGTTATTCGGCAAACACCAGATATATACCAAGCTCCAGGCTTCTCTGCAGTTCCATTAACTTCTGTTCCCCTATAAATAATGGCTGGGCCATTATACAAGCTCTTATACCTCTTGCCCCCTCATCCTCATAGACTATAAGCTCTTGTGTCACCCCCTCATCCTTTAGGCTGTAAGCTCTTGTGTCACCCCCTCATCCTCACAGACTGTAAGCTCCTGTGTCACCCCTTCATCCTTATAGACTGTAAGCTCTTGTGTCACTCCTCATCCTCATAGACTGTAAACTCTTGTGTCAGCCCCTAATCCTCATAGACTGTAAGCTCTTATGTCCCCCCCTCATCCTCATAGACTGTAAGCTCTTGTGTCACCTCCTCATCCTCATAGACTGTAAGCTCTTGTGTCACCCCCTCATCCTCATAGACTGTAAGCTCTTGTGTCACCCCCTCATCCTCATAGACTATAAGCTCTTGGGTCACCCCCTCATCCTTTAGGCTGTAAGCTCTTGTGTCACCCCCTCATCCTCATAGACTGTAAGCTCTTGTGTCACCTCCTCATCCTCATAGACTATAAGCTCTTGTGTCAACCCCTCATCCTCATAGACTGTAAGCTCTTATGTCACCCCCTCATCCTCATAGACTGTAAGCTCTTGTGTCACCCCCTCATCCTCATAGACTGTAAGTTCTTGTGTCACCCCTTCATCCTCATAGACTGTAAGCTCTTGTGTCACCCCCTCATCCTCATAGACTGTAAGCTCTTGTGTCACCCCTTCATCCTCATAGACTGTAAGCTCTTGTGTCACCCCATTATCCTCATAGACTGTAAGCTCTTGTGTCACCCCATTATCCTCATAGACTGTAAGCTCTTGCGAACAGGGCCCTCACTCCTATTGTTCCATATGACCATGAGACAATAGACCCAAGTATTCCCTTATGTAGCAAAGTGAACCCTCAGACCCCAAGGTCCTGTTGCAGTTACAATAATTGAAGTTAGTATAATCCAGGCCGTATGCCACTGCAGGGAAATTGGAGCGTCATATGGTGTCCGGAAAATCAATCTGTTGGTGGTGATTTTATAGGATGCAGCAGCCCCCCAGAGATGAAAGCCGCACTCGCTGCTCTTCTCAGACCCTCTTATAGAGGGAGTTGTCAGTGCATGATCCCTAATATACATTAATAGGACGCACGACTGTAGTATAAAGGGGTTGAGTGAAATAGTCGATGCCTTTACAGACCCCTGCTCATTGTATAAGACATGCAGCGCAGCTACAATTTTATTTCATCTTCTGTAGTAAAAGAAATCTCCAAAGACTCGGAGCTCTCATCATTGTATCTGTGGATGTGCTCCTGAATACAGTTGTTCTGCACATACATATAGTTTGCATCGATTTTCCATTAATACCCACGAGAACGGGTTGAGATTTTCCGCTGTGTAAAATCTAGAACACTTTCTGACCTATTTCCTGAGATATTATGTTATGTTGTAATATTATTTTGTTTTAAAGGGAAAGTTTACTCAATTAAAAAAAAAATCTGCCACCAAAATCCATCCTGATAAACCAGGGACACTTACTTATAGATCCAGGCACCGTGACTGCAATAATCTTCTTATATTTGTTATCCATGGCCTCCTTCCTTCTAAAATCAACTTTTAAAATGATATTATATGTTAATATTATATATTTTAAAATAAATCTATGGTGATATGGTGGGTGTTACCAAAGCCCCTCTATGCAGGAGTACTTCCCCCTCCTTCTGTGTGAGATTACAGCAGACAGAGGGGGAGAGGAAGTGCTGATTTAGCTGGGAGGGTTGGTGAGACAGTGTAACAGCCTTTGTAGCTACAGCATGGAGGGGCTCTGTTAGATCATTTTCAAAGTTGATTTTTGAAGAAGGGAGATCATGGAAAAAAACAAAAGAATATTACCACAGTCCCGATGCCTGGAACTATAACTAAGTACTCCTGGTTTATCATGCTTGATTTTCATGGTAGATTTCCTTTAAGAGGACCTTTTACCACCTCACACATGTGGAGATGAAAATACCATTCTGCAGGGGGTTTGGAAGCACTAATAATTTTCTTTCTAGCCCCTATGGTTGCTGAGATATCAGTCCCAGTATCTGACCATTTTACCCTCTCCGCCTTCAGAGAGGAGGAGGTAGAATGGAGGAATGTGTTAGATAATCTTCTCTGTGCCGTATGGTCAAAGAAGAGTATCCTAACACATGAAACCCATCATCTGCTCCAGCACATCCTCCCTGACAGTGAAGAGGATCTGCAAGACCAGCCTGGCTATCTATGAAGGTATCAAAGAAAGCTGATATCAAGATAAAATGTATGGATCAACAACTTTTCACATACATTTACTGAAGCAGGTGATCCTCTGATGCCACAGATGATAAGGAACCTCTAAAGTGCAGGAAATCCATACATTTAAATCAATGGGCGTACACATAGAGGAAACCCGTTACCAGATTTTACCCCATTAAACCACTACCCTGATCTCATCAGAAAGCTAAAATTCTAATCTTTAAGATGACACCAAAAGCATATAAGTAGTATAGAATTGATGATAGGAGTGCATGCAGCATCAAAACTTGACTCATCTCAGGCAAAATATGACTCTTCTCTTTTTATAGGTAATTGGGTGAGGTTTCAAATTGAAGATTGAATTTTATAAAGGACATTTTATACCCCACCTGAGGGGTCTAGTATTTTAATGGGGTAAAATCTAGGTGGCATAGGGCACCATCATTTTGGGGAAGATCCTTGCTCCCA
Source organism: Engystomops pustulosus (assembly GCA_019512145.1). Taxonomy (NCBI): domain Eukaryota; kingdom Metazoa; phylum Chordata; class Amphibia; order Anura; family Leptodactylidae; genus Engystomops; species Engystomops pustulosus. The sequence goes on along the minus strand of CM033645.1, from coordinate 197,879,630 downwards.
ATGATATGGAAAAATCCACCTCAAAATGGCTGCATGCAGCGTTGCCAGCATGTTAGGGTCAGTGCCATTTATACAGTCAACACTGTTCAGTGGGGGGGTATCTGGGAAATTTTACAGGCCCACTCATTACTGGTCATGTCAACTGCTCAAAGGAACTGATGTAGTTTTGTAGGTTTAAAAAAAGTAGAGAAATAAGGTTCTCCTAGGGCAAACTCCTTTGTCTCGTTTTGTATAAATTCTCCTAAACAAATGAGTGGCCGTTCACCTTAGCGAGTTATGCTTAGTACTCAACTACTTGTGGTCACGACTGCCGCTGGCTCGCTCCGGTGGTCCGGTCTGGGTCCGCCCGGAACAAGATCAAAAGAAAGCAAAAGAAATGCATCTAAGATGCCTGTGCTTCTCCACGATGCGCTGCCAATCCACATTGCTGTATAACATTTTTAACGTTTTTTTAACTTATAACAAGGTTTTTAAACCTGTTCAAATGAAACGGGAAAGAAACATGAGCTTTTAATGTGGATTGGCAGCATGTCGTGGAGAAGCTCCGGATCCTAAATTTCTTTTTTTTTGTTTTTTTTTTGCTTTCGTTTGTACCTTCAGAGGTACTGATGTGCATGAGGAACATTTCTGTGGTAGCCTCAAGGCATTTGCACCAGTGTATGATGTTGCCACCACCCTCCCGACACCCGGTGGGGCATTTCTGGAGGTGGTGTTAGGAGGCAAATAGAGCTTGTACACTTGAATTTCAGGGCTTCTATGCCAGATTTCATTCGAACAAGCCTTGATAAATGTGCCCCACTGAGTATTTAGGTAAGTCCCTGGTGAGGATCATACCTTGTATGGTTAGTTTCAGTTGTGAGCACCAACAAGCCGCATTGTTTTCCGGCCTGGGTACATAGATACAGGGTTTGGGTTATAAACTGAACCTCTGCCCTGGTTAATAGAGAACTTAGTTTCTTCTTTGACGACCACTACTGTATAATTTGCCATCCAAAACCCCAGGGGGGGGGGGTAAATTTATCACAGCATGTACATCTTAAAACAAGCTTAGAAGACGTTATTCAGTCAAAATTTTCAGCACAGAGCTAGGCATTGTGACTGCTCCACCCTCTCTCTATGCTGGTTGGGCGGAGAGGTACCGGTCCTTGCAGTGGGCCGGCCCTAGGCGTTCCCAACTCACTCCTGAGCACTGCGTATAGCCTGCGCCTGCCAGGGCATATTTATACGCCACGTCAGACCTGGCATCGCAGCTGCCCATCGGGATTTATCAGGAAACCGGAGCCTATGATAAATGTGCCCCTAGAACTTTAACAGAACGGAACACAAAGTGGAACAAAGTCCAAAGTGTATGGAAAAGTCATTAGTGCGCTGATGTAACTTATACTCATTAATATTACTGCATGTGTCAGGGCAGATTATAAATTTGCGAATTTGCTGGCAATCCGTATAATTATTCTATATTTTGTATAATGTGAATTCCTCTTTGTGGTTTTATTTTCACAAGATGAATTGAACGTCAGAAGTTTGGTCTAATTTATAGAAAAAAAAGTCCCATTCTTCTTGTCACTTCTCATAATATGTAACATAATAATACAGTAAAGTAGACCGCGCATTGTGCCAGATTTCAACACACTCTTTGCCTTAGATGACTGTGTTCAGTTTTCGCAGTGTAATTGGAGCTAGCGTTACTCTTGTTGCCTCTATTGAGATCCTTAGATTAACAAACTGCAGCGCCAGCATAAATCTCTCCATAGCTTTTTTTTTTTTCCATTTAAAGTACAGCTTTTTCTATTTACCTCCAGGCCAATGACACTTTCTACAGCTCCACTTCCTATGGGAGATAAAACTTTTTTTTTTTTAGCATCTTGGTAAAATAACTGCAAACTATACCTTATTCCGAATACTGTGTAAAAGGCTCCTAATCTTGAGACATGGCAGGCACGGGAGGTCTGCAAACTGTTTCCAAATTGTAATGGAGCCAATGGGACAAGAAAGTAAACACAGAGACTGGAAAGATGAAATGGAGATTGGATTTCTCCATATATTGTACATGTTTCTGTAACAAAGGGGAGAAAAATTGGGCAATTGAGTCAATGCTGTTGGGGAGGTAGAATATGTTTGTATATATAGATTTCCCTGTGTCCTGGGTGTTATCAGCACAAGACATTTATATGGTTATCGGATTTGTGTTCTCTACCAACAAGACATTCCAAGATAACACAAGATAAGGTGCAGGAAACAGGAGTCAGGAGAGATAAGGATGTAGGGAGGAACACCAGGACCTGGAAACTGTATTCTAGGGTTAGACAACTATATTAAGGGCACACACTCCAACAATGTAACGAGTCGCTATTGTTGACTACAGACTTCTCCACCTGTGAATACAGATGGAGAAATGTGATAAAATTCTCCAGTATAATTGCTCACAACGTGAAACAGTGAAGTAAAAGGTTTCTCCAACTGTTTATTTAGACGGCACAAGCCAAAAAAGTTTCCGATGTGCTCCATTGTGGTATCCCATGTGTCTGCTAACTAATATATGGCTGTATACCTGTGCAGTGTATATAGACCTGTGCAGTCTATACCTGTGCATAGAGAGTATAGATTGTATAACTAATATATGGCTGTATACCTGTGCATAGAGAGTATATATTGTGTAACTAACTAATATATGGCACTATACCTGTGCATAGAGAGTATAGATTGTATAACTAATATATGGCTGTATACCTGTTGTCATAGCTGGGATAGATTGGTATAAGTAACTACATATAGTGCTGTATACCTGTGCATGTAGGGAGTCTAGATTGTATAAACTAATATATTGGACTCTACCTGTGCAAGAGAGATAGAATATTGTTAAAATACTAAATTGTGGGTACTACGTGCATATGCGAGAGTAATAGTTGTATAAATTACTATATGGCAATACCGTGTCATAGAGAGCATAGATTGTATAACTAATATATGGCACTGACCGTGCATAGAGGTTATAGATTATATATAACTATATATGGCACTATACTGTGCATGAGAGATAGAGATAGGATAAACTAATATATGGCTGTATACCTGTGCATAGAGAGTATAGATTGTATAACTAATATATGGCTGTATACCTCGTGCACGAGAGTATAGATTGTATAACTAATATATGGCACTATACCTGTGCATAGAGAGTATAGATTGTATAACTAATATATGGCACTATACCTGTGCATAGAGAGTATAGATGTATAACTAAATATGGCACTTATACCTGGTGCAGAGAGAGTATAGATTGTCATAACTAATATATGGCGTATACCTGTGCAGAGAGTATAGAGTATAACTAATATATGGCCATATACCCGTGTCATAGAGAGTATAGATTTGTATAACTATATATGGCTGTATACCTGTGCATAGAGAGTATAGATGTATACTAATATATGGCTGTTATACGTGCATTATGAGAGTATAGATTGTATAACTATATATGGCTGTATACCTGTGCATAGAGAGTATGATTTTATAACTAATTTATGGCGGATACCTGTGCATGAGAGTCTAGATTGTTATAACTAATATGGACACTAACCTGTGCATAGAGAGTAGCTTGTTAAAATAATGATATGGCTGTATACCTGTGCATAGAGAGTATAGCTTGTATAACCAATATATGACGTGTTATACCTGTGCAAGGAGAGATATAGATGTATATAACTAATATATGGCTGTTGATATCTGTGATAGATGAGGTAGAGATTGTCTAACTAATATATGCTGCTATACTATGTTGCATTGAGCGTATAGATTGTATAACTAACTAATATATGGCTCTATATCTGTGCATAGAGAATATAGATTGTTAGAAACGCACAGTGCACTCCCAACTAGCAGAGATAGTGCTGTCTCTAAATAGTTATGTAATGCTATGAGACGAATAGCAAATCAGATAGGATAATAAGAGAACATTTGCATAGGCATTATACATTTTTGTTATTTTATCTCTAAACACAAAAAATTCCAGCGAAACACCAACAGCGTTATTAATTTCAGGCCGCATTCACACGACCGTATGGGGGACGTATTACGGCAGCAAGATTGCAGTTGTACATACGTCCGCCATAGACGGCAATGGCCGAACGGAGCGATACGGTGCCACATAAGTACAGCACTGTACCGCTCAGTATGTAGGGAAAAGATAGGAGGTGGAGATCTTTCCCCGTGTGCACAGCCTATACGTCGCGCATCTCTATTGAGAGGGCTCACTCCTCCTCTACATCATGCCAGACATATGCCCACCCAGATACTGCCCGACGGGCATATGATCGTGTAAATGTAGCCTTAGTGAGATTATACTCTGTTCCAATAATTCACCAGTTCCTAATGTAGATGTGAACAAAGCCTTATTAAATAAGCCCCAATGTAATCATTTTACGGCCGCACTTTAGTCGGATTTTGAAACTTGAAATTTTACTGATTACTGGCGAATTAATAATCTACTAGCAACTCTACAAATCAAAGCAGATGAGATAACCAAAGAGACATGTATGCATTGTGCATAGTATATAGCAATTATTCAGTAACATACAGCTGACAGATGTTAATATTCCCAAAATAATCTTACAGGAAACAATGAATATGCACTTAGAAGAACACAACCTGGACCTGTCAGGCAATTGTCATTGACAGCTCCTTGAATTCCCCCCTGCTGTTAACTAAATTGTTTTTCTCAATAGTTCAGCACATCCAGAGCTGTCCCAACCTAGAATAATTCATGACCTTCCAAACCCAAAAAGAGTAATAGAACAATAGGGGTAAGTACAGTGTGAAAGTATTATATGATCACTCAATGGCACCATTATATAACCACCACATGGGCACTGTATAGCAATAGACCGTGTATACTCAATTATAAGCTGAGGTATCTATTTTTACCAAAAAACAGAGCCCCCCTTCATGTCCAGCAGCAGAGCCCCTATAATTGTCCATTATTCTGGCTCAGTGGTTAGCACTATAGCCTTGCAGCGCTAGGGTCCTGGATTCAAGTCCCATCCAGGTCAGCATCCACAAAGAGTTTGTATGTTCTCTCCGTGGTTCTGTAAGGTTTTTTAAGGGTCCTCCGATTTCCTCTCACTCTCCAAAACATACTGGTAGGTTGTTTAGCTTGTGAGCCCCATTGGGGACAGGGACCAATTTGGAAAGCTCTGTGCAGCGCTGCGTAATCTGTGTGCGCTATATTAATAAAGGATCATTATTATTATTATATGGGACCATTATATAACCAACACGTGCACTGTATAGCAATAGACCGTGTATACTTGAGTATAAGTGGAGGCACCTATTTTTACCACAAAACAGAGCCCCCCTTAATGTCCACCAGCAGAGGTCTCCTTAATGTCCAGCAGCAAAGACCCGCTTAATGTCCAGCAGCAAGGCCTACCATAATGTCCAGCATCAGACCCCCCATTAATGTCCAGCAGCACAGCCCCCATCAATGTCCAGCAGCACAGCCCTCATTAATGTGCAGCAGCAGGGTCTCCCATAATTTCCAGCAGCAGAGCTCCCCCCCCATAATGTCCAGCAGCAGAACCCCATGTCCGGCACCACAGCCCCCATTAATGTCCAGCAGCAGGGCCTCCCATAAGGTCCAGCAGCAGGGCCCCTCCATAATGTCCAACAGCAGAACCCCTTGTCCAACAGCAGAGCCCCCATTAATGTCCAGCAGCAGGGCCTCCTATAATACCCTCCCTTCAAACATAATAAACTTAGTACTCACCTCCTCACACCTCTTCTTGAGGTCTGTCTTCTCCCTGAAGCTCCGACTTCCCTAAAGACATTTTGTAAAAAAATAACTCCCTAATAGTTCCCAATAAAATGACAAAAACTTACACTAATTTTTCCTAAACTACAGCTGTATTTTCTTGTTGTCGTTTTTTAATTCATAGCTCAAGTTTTTCTCGAAGCGACTCGGTTCTCATGGTATATGGAGAGTGGATAGCATGACATCTGGCTCGTAGCCCTGTGATAACAGCACATAAAGCTTTTAAGGACAGGTCATCTAGGAGAGTAGTTCGGAGAGTTTCCGCTTGTCTGCTCACTCTATCCACTGAGTTTTCAGTTCACTCGGAGACAAACTTCTACATTCCTAGCGAGAGGTTAAGGGACGGTGACTGCAACGTGCAAGAAAATCTCGATGAAATGCGGATTATTGGCCATTGTGTTCTCAAGAAACAACTTCTCTTGTTTCCAAGGAAGGAAAGATTCTGTTGGTGCTTGTAATGCGCTGGATATGAGGTGGAGAGAGAACTATACACAGCATAGCAACCATATATAATTACTGTCTAGCTTCTACATTATCTCCCCAGTATTACATACACGCACTTTAGATAATGGTCATGTCTATCAGTCAGTACATCCCAGCGTGTCTATTTACACGGCTCGCAGAATTGGTCTCCATAGAGGACTGAAAAATATTAAATTGCAATGGACAAAATGGACAAAATATTGCCCTATTTTTATTTCAATGTGTAAATGGGGGTCTACCGGCTCTTAAAGCAACCTACAAATAAAGCAGCATTGTGTAGGACTCTTAAAGGAAACCTACCACTTTGGGTAGGGCTTATAAGCAGCACATGCCGTGCACCTGCTCAGGGTGAGCTGGTGCCGGCGCTTATCTTCGTTATGTTTTAAAGCATTTAATCACTTTATTAATGTTTATATCGGAACTATTTTCCCTGCACCGAGGTCCGCACTCGGCGCACCATGCGCACTACCACTTCCTATTCAAGCGCACACACGGCTGCGCGCATGGTGCGCCGAGCACGGATCCCGGTGCGGGGAAGCTAGTTCCGATATAAACATTAATAAGCGCCGGCACCAGCTCACCCTGAGTTGGTGCACGGCATGTGCTGCTTAGAAGTGGTAGGTTTCCTTTAATAAACTTTCCAGACTTTAATATTACAGAATATTCTCTTCTTATGTTTCAGATAAGCTTCTCAGTGTAGCCGGGACACCTCAATGTCTACTGGTGCTTCCATTTCCTTTTTTCTACACCAAATTATAGGTCCAGGTTTACTTTAAAGGGGTGGACCCAACTTTAATAAAAATAATAATAATTCCTTTATTCGTATAGCGCACACAGATTACACAGCGCTTGTCATATCAGTCCCTGTCCCCAATGGGGCTCACAATCTAATCATCCTACAAGTATGTTTTGGAGTGTGAGAGGAAACTAGAGGACCTGGAGGAAACCCACGCAAACATGGAGAGACCATACAAACTCTTTGCAGATGTTGACCCTGAGACTTGAACCCAGGACCTCAGTGCTGCAAGGTTTTAGTGCTAACCACTATTTTTAAGTTATCCCCTATGCAATGGATAGTAAATAACAAGATGATCGTTGGGGGCCTAACTGCTGGGACCTCCACCAATCACTAGAACGGGACCCCCATCCATGCATTGAAGGGGGGGCCATGTTCATTAATAGGTGAAGGTCAAGCATGGGTCCTGCCAGTCCATTCAATTGTATAGTAGTGATGGAAATAGCCAAGTGCAACGCTCGACTATCTCCGGCACTCCCATCCACTGTCTATGTGAGTCCTGGAGATAACTGATCTCAAATTTTTCTGTCACTCCAAAACAGTTGAATAAATCGGCAAGAAACATGCTTGACCTACCTGTTGCTTTATGAATTAATGAGAACATAAGAACAAATGAGAGCCCCATTCTTTCAATTGCTGAGGATCCCTATCTTGTGATTAGGTGGGATCCCAACACTCACCAAACACCTTGTTTCCTCCAGCCTTGTGAATAGAGGTGAACTGGAAAAGTTGAACCAACCCTTTAAGGACTTTATGTACATGAATGTATTACAGGAAATCTACCATCAAAATCCATCATGATAAACCAGGGACAATTACTCATAGATCCAGGCACCCGGACTGTGGTAATCTTCTTATATTTGTTACCCATGGCCTCCTTCCTTCTTAAATCAACTTTTAAATTATGCTAATGAGCTTAAGGGGCTACCCTAGCCCCCGCATGATCTGGCTTTGCAGACTATCTCTTCCACCTCCCTGCTACCTCAGCACTTGTGTAGTGAGCACTTCCTTCTGTATTCTCAATGCTGAGGAAGCAAGCGGAGGGGAGACAGTATAACAGTCTGTGAAGCGACAGCATGGAGGGGCTCTGGTAACTCCTCCTCAAGCCCCTTAGGCTCATTAGCATAATTTTAAAAGTTAATTTTAGAAGTAAAGAAGCCATGCATAACAAATATAAAATTATTACCACAGTCTCCGTGCCTGGATCTATGAGTTTTATGGTACATTTCCTTTTTTATGACTTTTACTGGGCCCCACTGTATGTTCTGCATTTCATAGCTTGCCACATTGGATGTCGCATTAAGGAGTTATTTTACTCTAAAAGCACAACTTATCTTATTAGTAATATTACAATTTGACATAAAGCCCCATATTTCTATATGCTATAGGCTCGGCTCATGGGCGTCTGTCATTTTCCTCAGTCCCGCCATAGAGAACTTTTTCCAGACATTCATTCTGGTAATAACCACAGCATTAAACCCAATCTCATTATGCAGATTCATGTCTCTTATTTAACAAGTATTGATAAACTATTTAAAGCTCTTTGGGTATCACTAGGTAAAGTAAAACACCGGCACATTCCTATTAGTTTTGCAGAGAGTGTGCAATACATCAAGGTATTGGTTTAATAATGGCTTTTCTGGCATAGATTTTTGAGTTAAGACATTTAACTAATTTTCAATCACCGTGAAATAATCTCCTAATTTATGACATGCATAAGCATTTCGAGGATGCGATGCATCATAAAATTCTGCAAGCCTATTGAAGTTTTTTTTCCTTCCCTTTGGAAAGCAGTTAGTACAAATCTTGTTATGATGAATCATGGAATTATTTCTGCAATGAGGTTATTACTTTGTGTGTTAAACTCCTTACAAATAATATTATGCACATGTGGTTAAATGGGCTGATGTCATTAGAAGATATGAAATTCTAATCTATATCGATCAAAATGAAATAAGCAGAAAGCCGTAGATAGGATTTGCATAGTATTGGATCATCCTCAATATGTTCAGATGGGATGAAATTGAAGATGCAATTTGTCAATCATTTACATAGCAGGGACATACTGAGTAGTGCTTTATACAGATAGACTCACTTAAAGGAAATCTACCACCAGGATGAAAGATTATAAACCAAGCACACTGACATACCGGTGTGTGACACATCTGGGAGGATCCACTCTTCTCTCAGCTTTTTATGCCCGGTTTTTACCAAAAAAAGGCTTTTAAAATTACACAAATGCTCCTTAGGGGCTCAAGGCTCCATTAACACCTACAGAGCCAGGAGCCCTTCAGGCACATTTGCATAATATTTAAACCCTTTTTTTCTTAAAAACAATGGCATATGAAGCTTAAAGAAGAGTGTATCCTGCCAGAGGGGGCACCCAACAGTTTGTCAGTGTGCTTGGTTTACAATCCTTCATCCTTGTGGTAGATGTCCTTTAAAGGAAACCTACCATGGGCATCTACTTTTGGAAAGATTCCCCATGGTAGATTCCCTGGTCCTGCAGCAGCTGCATCCTGTTTTTCACTAATTCTGGGCAGCTGTAAAAATAAAGTTTAATCCATAAATGTGCAAGTTAATTTCTGAGGCTACAGGGGGCGTGGAGTAGCCTCAGACAGCTCTGGGGGCAAAGGCTACTCCACGCCCCCAGTAGCCACCACAGACCCACCTCTACCCGCTCTGGACCATTCTACCACGTCTCCGGAAGCAATCGAGCTCTGCAGTAGCTCCTGTTCCACTGCCAGCAACGGGCCTACTGTTGGGGAGCTCTGCGCTTGTGGAGTAGCTCCCATTTGCCTGCCAGCAATATGCCAACAGCGAGCTACTGCTCTTGTGCAGAGCTCGATTGCTACCAGAGACGGGCCAGAAATACGGCCTGTAGCAGGTAGAGGTCAGTCTGTAATGACTACCGTGGGCATGGAGTAACCTTTGCCTCCGGAGCTTTCTAAAGCTACTCCACTCTCCCAGTAGCCTCAGAAATTAATTTGCATATTTAAGGATTAAACTTTATTTCTGCATCACAGAATTAGTGAAAAAACTGGATGCAGCTGCTGCAGAGATAGGGAACCTATCATGGGGAATCCTTCCAAAAGTACATTCCCCATGGTAGATTTCCTATAAGTACATCTTATCGCTGATTTCGGGGCTTACTACTTGCACACTGATCACAAGAATCGATCTCCCTTATACACCATCTGAATAAAGTAGAGGTTGCGCCTACATGTTCCCACAATTTTTATGGGATTGTTGGAGATGGTATTTAGCTACTATCTATTCGATAGACGTATTCATGGTGGATGTACAGGCTACATAGAGAAAATTCCTTTAAAAACTCTTCTAATTAGACCAACTTTTATGGGGATCACTGGGATGACATACCCAAGATAAAGCTGGCAGCAGTGGTGGGCTAACAACGAGGACACTTGTTTTCTTTGTCAATGCACTTAGATCTGAAACAAGTCAGAGAAGGAAAATGACCATGAGGGCTCACAATTCCCAGTGTTCCCAATGTAACATGGCCTGGTTATGAGAATATGATCATTTCTATTCATTGCAATGGGGCTGAGATGACATACCAGTGTTTTTGGTAGGAGTAAGGCCAGCCGAAAAGTTCAGGGTAAAGGGTATATGGCAACCTCTAGATGAAGGACACCCCCTTTATTTATTTTACCTTGTAAATGCTTATGAACCTGTTGTATATTATGGACCTCTTGGGGCACCATAGCAAATGGTGACAGATACCCTTTTAGTTACCTAGGTCGAAAATTCTATTACAAAGAAGAACGGTTTGTTGGCACTCCCAAGGGGATCCATAGTAACACTGATAAAATAACATTATAAAATCCCATAACATTCCATATCATCATCTGTATGGAATGTAGACTAAACCAGACTACTTAGCTCAGACCATAATTTCATCTTACAGTTTGATCTCTTTACACTTGCCATATTTTTCTATCTGTTATGGTGAGATATGTGAAGTGTACTTTAAATACCAGTCTTGTTATGAACTTCTCTGGGTTTTATGGCTCCCTCTTGTCTTCATTCAAGTGCGAAACAAAGTTTGATTTACGGTGCAATAAATTATCTCTTACTATTTCTTCTGAGAGCTTTGCACCTGTATAAATTGTATTTATTGTCTAGCTAAAAACGGTTAATAATCCTACACGTTGGGCAAGATCCTTTCATGTCAGTCGAACATTTTACTATTCATTAAGATTTCCATAAACATTAGAATTGTCAGCCCAAATCACCAATTTAAGTGGAACCAGCCAATTATCTCATGTGTACGAAGACACTGGATTGTTGGAAAAAGAAGGATCAATTGGATTTCAATGCCATATTATTTTGATCTCTGGGAAGTAGCCACCAGAGAAGTCTGGTTTTCGGATTATGCTGGTAATACTTAATATTGGGTATCAGCCAAAACCCAGCCTAATAATGTGCATGGTGGCCATTCATACTCTCCCTTGAAGACAAATCTCAGAGGCAATAAGCATTTGGCACTTGGATTTCAACATTTTTTATTCTTTTCTTTTCGCTTTGCTCTAGGAGATATGTGACATTGGCCTTGGTCCAAGCAACAGCTTTCCTTTCCCTTCTCCCAGTTTCGTACATATACACATAACTCGGCTAAACGAAGTATAAATGTGTTTTTTGAGATTTGGGGAAATATGCAAATACATTTTCCAAGATGGGAGAAGAAAAACAATGTCCCTTTTTGCTACTTTATAAGGCAGCCCCCTTAACATCAATCATGACTTTCAAGAAGCCTAAAGCCAAGCAAGTATATCTATTCCAAAAGAAACTATGCACATCATTTGTACTGGAGGGTCTATGGCCAACCCTACTTTTATATAGTTAATCATTTTTTATCCTTTTCTTTTCCCTTTGTTGTAATTGTGGTGTCTGGTAGATACTACTTTCTCTCTATCAGTTCTATACCCAGGTCAGCACTTCATATGACAACTTTCAAAAGTCTAATGGCTGCCTTAGTCTTTCATAGTTAAAATTGTTGCTCTGATTTATCTTTTATCTACACCTCAGCTACAACCATCAGTCTCCAACTCAGGAACATCTCTTACATCCAATCCTTCCGAAACACAGCAATTCAAAAATTGATAGTTCATGCCTCTCCCGCTTAGCCTACTTCCACATGGTCCTCTGTGGTCTCCTTGCAAATTTTCTCACACCCTTCCATTCCATCGTCATCTATGTTTCCCTGGAAATAAATTTTTCTCCATATGTCCTAAGTGCTAGTCTCTTCATTGGTTACCTATTGCACAACAAAGTTTAAGATGATAACCATGACATACAAAGCCATGCACAACCTGTCCCCTCATTATATCTCAGACCTAATCCCCCAATATTGCCCCATACATAATCTCAAATCCTCAAAACACCATGGGGCAGATTTACTTACCCGGCCCATTCGCGATCCAGCGGCGCGTTCTCTGAACAGGATTCGGGTCCGGACGGGATTTATGATGGTAGTTCCTCCGCCGTCCACCAGGTGGCGCTGCTGCGCTGAAATGCATCTGATCGCGCCGCAATACACCAAGCCGGACCAGGTGAAGGTAAGCGCTTCCCAAGCGACACATTTTCGGTTATTAAATGCGGCGGTTTTTCCGAATACGTCGGGTTTTCGTTCGGCCACGCCCCCCGATTTCCATCGCGTGCATGCCAGCGCCGATGCGCCACAATCCGATCGCGTGTGCCAAAATCCCGGGGCAATTCAGGTACAATCGGCGCAAATCGGAAATATTCGGGTAACACGTCGGGAAAATGCGAATAGAGTCCCAAATCCTCAAAACACCTTATGTTTCACTCTTCTACTATTCGTTCTTCTCACAACCATCTCCAAAACTTTCTCAGTCCTTTCTCCATACGTAGGAACTCTCTACTAAAATGTGTCAGATTTCACCTTCCAAAACTTCAAAGCTGACCTGAAAACCCATCTTTTTAGGATCGTTTACAACACAAAATAACCCAAATGCTATCCCCCCTCACCTATTGTCTCCATCTACCCTTTTTCCACTTCTACTGTACCAGTTCAGTTTAGCTTTGTGTCTTTTGTATTTCTTTGTGCTTGTTGTCATGCATCTCTATTAGAAATGAGAGGACATTCCAGTCCATTCCAACATTCCAATTTTGGTTTGGGTCCTGACCAACCATTGCTAGTTGTTAGGGGTGGCTGTTTGCCGGTTCGGCTGTTTATCCGTCAATCCGACAATAAGTCTGGGCCAGGCCTAACCCCAACTTGAACGTCAGCTCCATTCATCTATAGTCTTTATAAATTTATAGTAATTTCAGTTTCAGCAAGTGGTCTGAATTTGACCATGCTGGATCATGCAGTCCATCTCTCCAAACATAGCTTGTAGTCTAGGGTTACAATATAACACATGGATTTCAACAAACTCTTCAGTTGTAACAACACACCATCGGGACTTGTAGTCCCTTTAAAATGAAATATCACCAGGTTGCATATCTCTGTTGTACAACCTCTAGGACATCATGTATTAATAATACATAGACTACAACTGTTTTGGTACATTTTGTAGTTCATATGCTATAAAATGTATCATCTATATCCTTAGGCAGCTGTTTTTTTTGCTCCTGTAGATAAAGAGCATATGTCTGGTCTCGCTTATGAAATGTGGGAAACATCTCTCTTTAAATCATGTTTTCCATGGCCCCGTATATTTATTACAGAACCTTAGAGTGACTGTGACAACGCTGAGCATACATCACACTTTATTTTAATAGCATAGGAAATGAGAGATTATATCATGTCAATCATGGATCATCATGTTGCCCGTAGGGTACTAAGCGTGTTACTGATATTCCGGTTGACATAGCTAGGAAGTAATAAGATTCTTCCCATAATAAGATAACTTCCAGTCCAATGTTTGCAATGTGCAAATAGAGAGAAAATGCCATTATCTTGGAGAAAAACCATTCCAGTCCTTAGTATAATCATATATTGATAGATGAACAGGGATATTGCATGTTCTATAATAGAGGGAATTTATTTTATATTAGGCTGTATGGAAAATGTCCATTAGGCTTCGGGGCAACAGACCAGAAGATAACCAGAACAGTCCGAAAGCCTCAATCTTTGCCATCTGCTCCAGTCATCATTCAGACTTATGTGATCATTGTCAGGACCAAGTGAGGTGCAATGATCCAATCATATTATTTTATTTCATCAGAATTTTTTTTTATTTTATGTTTTTACTAACTTTTATTTAATAAACAAGGTATACATCCAACAAGTCAACACTTCCATTTCACATTACATCAATTGTTGATACAGAACCTTTTAAGAAAACCTTTGTGTCTTAGGTAAATGTCTCCCTTGTGGGGAGTATGTATCACGGGTGCTCCTGCGACCCACCTCTCCCTGGCCGCCGCCGCTCCCCCCATCCTCACTCACCCCTCCGTGCTCCTACTCCTGTCCCGGCTTCCCCGCTCCTAAGGGCGCGCAAGTAACAGTAATTTAAAGGGCCAGTGCACTGCTGATTGGCCCTGGCCACTTCCTGGGATTCTTTAAAAGCCTGCTTCTCCCAGCATCCCCCGCATAACTTTGCTCTAAATGCCTTCCTGTGACCTGTTTCTGTGTATTGACCTCCCATTGTGACCCCGGACTTCCTCCTGACTTCGCTCCTCCGCTGCCAGCCCTGACCCCGAACCTCTGCCACCTGTCTTGACCTTCTGCCTGTCCCCGACCACGAGATTGTCTGCCAACTTTGTACCTCGACCTTGGCTGCCACCACAGACAAGTCGCACCTGTGGAATGACCTGGTGGTACCATGCCGCAGCAAGTCCAACCCGCTTTGCGGCGGGCTCTGATGGAGACCGGGTGCCACTTAGATTCCGGTCCCAGGTGTCGGCTTGTGTCATCGTCTGTGGTGGTCCAGGGGGTTCACTAGCCCAGAAGCCTGACTGTATGGATGGAAGGGAAGAGGGGAAGGGAAGGGAAAGTGGAAAATGGTGAGGGGTGATGGAAAGGGAAGGAAAGGGTATTAAGTGTTTTAATAAGTAATAATTGTTCTTTGAGGAGGCAAGAAGGAAGGTTAACACCTGCAGAGTTGGCCTTAAATGTTCCCTTCCAAGGGTAATCTTTCAAAAGACACCTTTTTCAGCCTTTAATAATGAATGAACTTTTCCATTAATTGGGGGCACCTTGGGCTCAAATACTATTTCTAAGTGTAGACATAATAGATATAGAGCTTTGCCCCAGAGAGTGGAGCATTATGTGAGTAGCATTGCTTGTCAATTATGTGGTTGGGAAGGGAAAAAGAAAAAAAAAGGGGGTACAGCTAAGGGGTGAGAGGAGCAATGGTTGATATTATTGATATTATTTCATTCACTAAATATAAAACAACATGACTAGTAAGTTCTTCATCTAACTTCCATCCTGTTTCTGAATGTATGTAAGGTTCTGAGTATAGTATATATGTAAGTTTGGATATAGATTTTGATATACTGACAGTCCCCGGGTTTCGTACAAGATAGGTGCTGTAGGTTTGTTCTTAAGCTGAATATGTATGTAAGTCGGAACTGGTATATTTTTAATTGTAACCCCAGCCAAATTTTTTAGGTCTCTGCTACAATTGGATTTTAAAAATGTTGGATTGTCATGAGAACCAGGATTAACAATAAAGTTTCATTTCAGAAACCTGTGATAACTGTTATAGCTGTTTATTGTAGCCTAGGGCTAAAGTACAGTAAATTACCAACATCCAGAGGTCTTTTTGTAACTAGGGGTTGTCTGTAAGTCGGGTGTTCTTAAGTAGGGGACCGCCTGTATAGATTTGGAAAAATTTCCCAACTTATATCTATCATGATCTTCAATGCTGAAGTATCTTCATGTAAGTATATCCATCACCATAAAGTGCCCAAATCATTGCACAACAGCGTACTGGAACTGCTCCGAACTGTTCACACCCCATTTCATTATTTTAAAATAATTATTATATTTAGATTTTATATGCTTTTATAAATATATATGCTGTATTTTTCGAGTCATTGTTCTGTGCTGGAAGATAAAGAGGATGGAGCAGAGACCATATCTGCAGCAACCCTGAAGAACTTCTAAAAGCACCTCCATCACAAACTGCAGTTGGTCTGCTGGAAAGGAAGTTCTCCTTGACCAGGTGGAGTTCAGTGTTTCCTGCGAGTTGGTTCTGCCAGCACACTAGCCAGCCAATGACAGGTTCCCATCAAACCTTGTGCCACCAAAGACTGCAACCGATTGACTCCAAAGGCACCTCCACCTTCTTCTTCCTTGACACCTAGAAGACAAATCAGACTAGGAACTTCTCCAAGTTTTTCCCCCAAATCCAGACATTTTTTTTAACTTGCCATTTTTTTCATTATTTTACAAAATAAAATACAGTGCAGGTAAGGTTCACCGCGCATAACAGAGTTTAAATTGATCTGTAAAATTTATTTCTAAACCTTAATTTTAGGCAGCATTCTTCATGCAGAAATGCCAGTATTTCCTTAACAATACATGTATTTCATTAATCTTGCTTGTATACAAATCCCTCCTTTGTTCTCTACAATAACGTGCTACTGTAGTTGTAAATAGGATTTGAATGCATTTGTTATTTCAGAACAATTCCATTTGCAAGTTGGAAAAGTGGAAAAATACAAGGAGGCAACTCATATACTATGCACTATGCTCCTTTACCTGCTACATCGTAACAACAGAGGGTCTACCTAGTTCAGTGATGGCAAACCTTTTAGACACCGAGTGCCCAAACTACAACCAAAACACACATATTTTTTGCATAGTGCCAGCGCGACAAATTAAGCAGTAACTTATTACTCCCTGCTCTTTCACAAAAATTGTGTGGGCACCTGAGGACACCAATACAGTAGAAAGAAGGAGAAGACATTTGGATTATCATTGTAGCTTCTGGGGTCCTGGGACTGCAAGAGGCCTTGAGTCCTCTCTGGCAAACCCTGCCCTGGGGTGATGGCAAGGGTGCCCATATTGAGGGCTCTGAGTGCCACCTCTGGCACCTGTGCCACAGGTTCGCCATCACTGACCTAGACATTTACAAACAGGGCTGACTGAACCGGGGTTTAAGATCTGTCTATAGCCTTCATTTTAAGAAAAAAATTCGATTTCCAGAATTAATGGTGAAAGTGTGTTAGGCTGCATTCCCATGAACAAATGAAAACGGCCGTATACATAGCCTACACCCCCATTCATTTCAATGGGCAATACGGCCACCCATTTACAAGCGAGCCGTATAAAAATATAGAGCATGTCCTATTTTTTTATGTATTTCCATTGCATATGCCCCATAGAAGTCTATGGGAATGTATAAAATACCGGTTTCATACGTGCTTCATATAGTTGTGCATCGTATGCTTCCGTCTATACATGTAGTATCCAGAACCGGTGGGAGGTGCTTTCTGTCAGCCAGCCAACAGTCATCCAGCCATTATTTGCCACCCCATGTGGCATGTGAGTGACTTCTGGTCCATAAACAATTCATCACACCATTTATTAAAAGTATATCTCATTTTATTAACAATTGCAGTCTAAAAACAACAATATGACAACAATATGACCTTAAAGTACAATACATAGTAAATTTTTCCCGGGTGTCCAACCAATGCATGTCCACATCGCAATCACAATCGGTAAGCTGATGTTAATACAGGGTGTATTACCATGTATAAGCCAATAAAGCTTCGCTGTAAAGTGCCAGTACCAATGCCAGTCTAATCTAGCCCAACATGTATTTCCCAACATCCTACAAAAGTGCTGAGTGCTTAATGATAACCCATATACGTGGTTATCCATAGTATACCGTAGGATTAGTTACTCAAGTTCTCCTACCATAAATGCAGCTTACCCATATTATGTAGTGTGTGGATGCCGGTACCCCGACGCGCGTTTCGCGTGAATAACATAACATTAATGAAAAGGAATACCAAAATTGTGGTATTTTGCCTCCTATTTACCTGAAAAATGAAATTATGTAAAAGTTTAATATGCAGCAAAATTGTATCAATGAACAATTGCCCTACAAACACTAGAAACATAAAACCATGTTTGTTAACGAAAAAGTCATTTAAAAAAGTTTTGTAAAAAAAGCCGTTTATTATATATGTTTATTAGTCCACCATTCGTCCTGAGTAACACTTGTGCGAGCCATTACGCTCTCTTGTTTACTGTTTATTAGCATTGAGCGCTGTTTGTCACTATGGCACCATTCACTCCATTCACAGCAGCTAACCTGATTAACATGTAAATAATAGATAAAGAGCGCTCATTAGGCTGATATTGAGGTGAGATAAAAGCAGCGCACTAACCACCAATACAAGTAATGTCATACAGGTCTTCTAACAAGAGATTTAATTACAGCTCATACCCAATATAATTAGAGACTAAAACCTGAAAGACTGAACCTAAGAGAAGCACAGAGTATTGGATGCAGTGAAAATTGAAGAGTTATAAGTCCCATAACATTCCTATAGTTTATAAAAATACATATAAACACTGGATCAGTCCGAATGAACATGACCGTAATGGTTGCCAATTATCTGGATGCACCAGATCATGATCACCATTGTGGTCTATTTGTCTCACTTCACTGAGATCTGGCAGGCTCCAGTGGTCTTGGTGGGGCGAGGAGCGCTCAACCCACCCCTCTTCTCCACCCAGCCATGTGCTGAACCGGGGTTACAGCCCCAGCAAGTACTCGTTTAAGTGTATGAGGCCTTATAGGTTTGACTTGAGGGACCAATGTCACTAGGTTTTGCAAGTAACACTATTACACTCTGTCTCATCCTTCTTTGTTGACATTCTTACTACTGTCTACAATGACATCTTTAGTGCACATGAGCAGCTCCCAGATTGTTTACGTGCTATCACTTGCTTGTATAGTTAATTTACTTATGTAGCATCATAACTGTGTGTCACTTACATTATCATGTTACTTAAAGCGGTTGTCCAAGATTAAGCAAAAATATTAAGTTGGCCGGTGTCCCTCGGTGCTGTGCCCCAGTTTGTATGTAAGGGCACAACACCTTGGCGCCGACAGCTTCTGACAGCCTGGCACACCCACCCATCCCTATTTCCCAGCACCTGATACAGCACTTGGACATGAGATGAGTGGGCCAAAAGCTGTCGGCGCAGTGATACATCGGGAGCGCCGGAGGAGGTAACTATACACTGCATTTTGCTATACAGTGCTTAATCTTGGAAAAATTCGTTAAGGCCATCTGAAAAGGCATAAGTATGGCGGTTGTAAGGAGTCCATGTCATGTATATCCTAATTGGGTCGTTGGTCTTACCTTTTCAGATGTAATTCCATTTAAAACATTATGGGGCTTATTTACTAAGGGTCTGCGGAGTGCATTTTCATCGGGCTTCCCGTCGATTTCCGTTTTGCGCCAAATTGCCCTGGGTTTAACATTTAGAATTGTGTCGCAAGACACGCACTTAAAAGCACCGGGAAGAAGAAGGTGAACTCCGGCGGACCTCGGCTGGGAAGCGACACATGCAGGAACTCGGGCGCACGATCTTCATGAATTGTGCCGGACTTCAACGTCGTCGGACCGTCCGAATCGAGGATCGCGACTGGACCAGGTAAGTAAATTTGTCCCAATGTATGTATTGTTTTGGATTAGCACGGATTTGAAATAGTTTCTTATCTTCTTGTGATAAAGCCACCACCTTCCCCCAGATGAATGCAGAAAATCCATTGGGGTTTGCATTATTCTGAGAATGTTTCATCCTTATGATAAGTGGATTTAATTTATTATTTAGTCTCTTTATGGATCGTATTATATTATGGTTTTTCCATTACACACTGATCTCTGGGATCCATGATGTATTATTTATATGTAGAGTAGTGGCCTCATTTATTCAGGAACTAATGACCGATACAATTGCTGCTGTTTGTCCCGCTGTATTTTTTTAGTAAATATTTTTAATTATTTATCAATAAAGATAATGGGGCACATTTACTAAAGACCTTGCGCCAGTTTTCTGTCCGACTTTGCATGTTCTTTCTAGTGTAAACTGCTTGCACGCGACCCTTTTGTGGCACAGCTGCACTAGGCACCATGCGACACAAATTAGGGGGCGTTCCGGCACTCAGTCAGACCATGCGCCGTATTTAATATGCAAAGTCTGTTGCACACCCAATGTTAAAGGTGCACCACAAAAAAGTTGGTAAACTCTGTTGGGCCAGTGCAGGGAAGCGCCAGATTCATGATTTCTGGCGCAAGTTCTTAATGAATCTGGCGCACCCAGCATTATACACGGGAAGAGCACTTTTAGTGCCGTTTCCTTCATTCTTAGTAAATATTCCCCAATATATTTAGGGTATGAATTCTGTGTATTTTTTATATCTGACAGTTTTTTCCAGGAAGTTGTTAGTGAGTGTTGCAGGCATATGGCACAGTTACACTACAGCCCAGTGACGCCCCTCTGACTATAATATTGCTTGTTCACTTGCAACTATTTCGCCTCCTACGATCCAGTCAGAGACTTTATGACATATTTACAGCCATAAATATAACTTCACTGTAGTTTCTCTCAATCACATTAGATATAATAAGTTCTGCGTGCCGGCTCTGAGATTTACAGCTTCTGGGGAGCCTACACAATGCTCTCATTAGAGGTAATATAAGGTGAAATGGAAAGACATTTCTATAGCACTGGGTAATCAGTCAAATTTCATTCTTGACTGACAAGCCGTGCTTTTCTCTATTTAAAATATTTATTCCAGAAAATGCCATAAATTAATTGAAGATATAAATCTCAAAAAGAGCTGCGGTAACATTCAGTTGCTGTGTAGAGTTTAATGATCAAAGGTGACAAAATAAAGTTACAGTATGCATGTAGGAAAAAATAATATAGCAATATTTCTTACGTCAAGTGATGTATGGAGCATTATATGTTGGCAATATTTCTGTATATCATAGCCACCAAGATGCCACAAAGGCCATCACTGAATTTGCCCTATGAGAAAACTTCAAGGTCAACAATTGATTGTTCACTCTTCCGAAGACGTCAGTTGTCAGGGAGTAAGAGTTCTCCTTAGAACTTAGAAACTTTGCCAATTAAGGCAACCTTGCAGGCGTGTGGAGACTTATAGCCATTGATGCTCCACTAGGGGATTCCTGGAAATATGCAGGATAGGAAAAGAGGCATGGTTTTCTTTGTCCCATCCTGAAGAAGTCCGTGGGTTTTTATACTGGCTTATTACATGTTAACCCTATGTCTTAAACAGTAACTGAAGCCCAAACCATGATGTAAAGAGGGGACATCGATAATGACCTTAAAGGAATTCTACCACCAGGATTAAGGATTGTGTGCCCCATCTGACAGGATCTGCTCTTCTTTTACCTTCCTATGCCCTTATTTTTTGTTTTTTTTAAAGTCTTTAAAAAATATGCCTGAGGGGTTCCAGGCTCCATTCACACCTATGGATCCCGGAGCCCCTCAGGCTCATTTGCATAGTTTTAAAAGCCCTTTTTTTGTAAAAAAAAATAAAAACAATGGCATAAGAAGCTAAGTGAAGAGCAGATCCTGCCAGAGGGGATACATACCAAGTCCATGTAAGTGTTCTTGGTAGAAGTCCTTTAACAGACATGAATATTATCCCTGTTAGAAGGGGATATGCTCCCTAAAGTGGCTTGGATACTGCTCCTAAGCATAGATAGTGTCCCTAATTAGCTTTTTACACCTAATTGGGGCACTTTCTATTCTATTAATGGGCAGCATTCATATTGAATAGGGATAGTATCCACCCCTATAAGCTATGTCTTACATTTCTATAAGGGACAGCTATTATGCCAGTTACTTGCAATTTCGAGGTCAACTAGGGTCAATATCCACGAAATCTCCCTATTTTAAGGTTAGGTTTTGTTCTGTAGAGAATCCGAGTTTATTAATCTCACTCAAATGTATTCTTGGCTCATAGAGCACATGTAGAAATGCCAAAAGAGGCTGTAAAGCAAACACTAGAGTGAAACCTGTAATTTTCAAGATGGCTGCTCCAATAATAATGTCCAGTGGATAAGACAGAAAAGCCATAAAATCAGAAAGTGAAAAACATATTACAGCTGTATCCAGGCTATAAGCTTCAATTTAGTCTTCAGGTAGACTAGACACGTTTTCTGTCCCCTCCCCATTGGGTCTATGGATCGGTTTTTTTTCCTGATCGAGTCTTAATTTAGGGATTCAATGAAGTAGACATGGAATGTGTTCTCCGACGTACAGGCTTGATTGTTCTACGATTGTTCTAATCCACATTGAGAAGAGAATCTCTTGCCCCGGTGCACAGCATTCTGCTAAGACAAACTCATCCCAGGATCACAAGCTCCAACAATTTCCATAAACTACTGAGTTGAAAATCCTTCAATCTAGAGAGAGAGATTGATGTTAATGTTCAGTCATTTATTTGTAATGGATAGATGAAAGCCGAAATAGTTTTGATATAGTGACAAATGTTTCCAGTGAAAGGACTGATGTGATCATGCCCCAGTAAATCTCATGGACAACATTAGGCATTGAATTAGGTCAATGGAGAAGCAATCGGCCATGTGATATGAACAAGAATGGAGGTGAGGCTACTCATATACAATATCTTATTATTGCCATTTGTAGAGAGGCAACAGATTGTGTAATGCTGCACAACAAGATAAAGCGCAGACTTTATTAGCTACCACCAAGATGGACTATGAGATAATGGAGGCCCATCTCCGGGAACTATAGCTTGAAGCTCGGAGATAAAAGGAAATGTAGGAATGTATTCATATAAAATGTATTCTCAAGTCATAAAAACAAAACGCTGCTTAAGAGCTCTTAGGAAATGTATTTTACTACCATCTGTATAACGATTTTTCTTCGTAGCTCAAGAACTTTGTAACGATATATCACGGTTTACGCCAGCAAATCCTTGTTTTGTTACGTCTAGGAAAAAAAATAAAAAAGAAAAGTACAACTATTTCAACCTTTATGTCTTTTAAAACACCTTCGCGTTTTACCCTGTTTCTGATTTTACACCCCTCCTTCCTAAAGACAAAACTTTTTTTATTTTTCTATTGACAAGACACTGGGGGTCATTTACTAATGGCCCAAATCGCATTCCAAGGGTTAACTGAATTTTTCCGATTTGCGCCGATTCTCCCTGAATTGGCCAGGGTTTTTGGCGCACGCGATCGGATTGTGGTGCATCGGCGCCGGCGTGCACGCAACGGAAATCGGGGGCCATGGCCGAACGAAAACCCGACGGATTCGGAAAAACCGCCGCATTTAAAAAAAAGTGTCGCCGGACACGCGCTTAACTGCACTAGGCCCGACTTGGTGAAGTTCAGTGAATTCCGATGAACTTCAGCGCAGCAGCGACCACTGGTGGACTGGGGAACTACCTTAGTGAATCGCCGGAAGACCCGAATCCTCCACACAGAACGCGCCGCTGGATCGCGAATGGGCCGGGTAAGTAAATCTGCCCCAATATGAGGGCTTGTTTTTAAAGGTGCAAACAGTAGTTATGATTGGCACCATTTAATATTCAGGAAGCAAGGAAACAATTCAGATCAATGGCCTTTGTTTAGTGCAGCCCAAATTAAACATCCTTATTGTTAATTGAGTCAGTAAAATCACAAAAATATATACAGGCAGTCCCTGGGTTACCTATAAGGTTAAGGGTACGGATAATATAAGGTTCTTTAGGTGTGTTCTTAAGTTGAATTTGTATGTATATCAGAACTGATATATTTTCTAATTGTAACTTTTAACAAATTAATTTTATGTCCCAGTGACTTTTTGTGGTGTCATGGGAACAAGGATTTTCAATAAATCTTCATTACAGAAGCCTTACAGCAGATCATTGCAGCCTGGGACTAAAGTAAAATCCAGAGACTTCACCAGAGGTCACATTCTGTTTCATTAATCTGCCATATATATAAAAAAATTCAATTAGATGTTATTAAAAAAATGTACATGGGTGAAGATAATTTCTCATAAATCTAGTGATTTGGTCCCTTAGAAACAAGACTGCGTCATTGGATACGACCACCTCTGATGGAGTGATTGCACAAAGAAACAAAAGGTTTTTGTATATGAAATGTACCCTGCATTGGCAACCAGGTCAAGAATAATTGCTTTTCCCACTCTCTGACACTCCTGGCTGTGCCAGAATGGGGGCCAGTGACCGTAGACCTCTTTTACAGTAACATGTGAGGGGCCTATATTGATCCACATAGAAGCCAATGGTGCCTGTCCACGGTATGGTGACCACACACGCGTCACCTTATCGTAACGTCCACGGGAAAAAGATAGAGCATGCTCTAGCTTTGACCGTATGTACAGCAGGGCAACATGTCTCACCATGGAGAGGGCCCTTGGCTGCCATCACTTCTGGCTCAGCCAGACTCAGGGAAGCTGGAACCGTGAGCTAAAGCATAATAAGAAAACTTTATATTTTTTCCCGTCTTTTAGCTTTGTGACGGTTTCTGTTAAAACCCTTAATCTGGTATTGGGGACTGTAATGGAACTTTAAAGGAAATTAACTATCAAAATCCATTGCGATAAACCAGGGACACTTTCTGATAGATCCAGGCGCCGTGACAATCTTCTTATATTTTGTAACTTATATTTTGTATCCATGGTCTCCTTCCTTCTAAAATCAATTAAAAAAATTATGTCAATGAACACTGGGCGTTTTACCGCAGCACCTCCATCTTGTATCTTCACAGGCTGTTTCACTGTTCAAGAACACGTCTCCACCTCTCTCATGCTCATTTGGCAGTTCACCCTCCCTCTGCATCCTATAATCTTGCAGACTAGAATGGGGAAAGTGCTCCCGCACAGTGTAACAGCCTGTGAAGCTACAGCATCTCTTGTATCATCCCAGAAAGCTCTTCTGGCTCATTAACATAATTTAAAAAGTTGATTTTAGAAGAAAATAGGCCATGGATAACAAATATGAAAAGATTACCACAGTCACTGCCTGGATCTGTGAGTAAGTGCCCATGTTTATCACTCTAACAAATGCTCTTTTCTGGGGAACCCCTCATTCAGGTTCCCCATGATTCCGGATAACACTGGTGAGGAATCACTGTTTTATAATATATATTGTGCTGTATAAACAAATAACTAAATGAGGCATTTAAAGGTAATTTTGTCATGTTAGCTGTGGACCCCAGGCAAAAGAGAAGGCTGAGCATCTGAATAATGTAATCAACCCCATTAAATGTAGTGTACTGCAGTAAATTAGGGGGAAGTAGATTGATTCTGGAGCATTTAACTCCATCTCTATAAATGCAGATTATGCCACTTTGTATAAAGTGCTCAGTGTTATAAAAAGTAATAGGATTGTGCTGACATAGATTACACTGAAATTCATGGCTATTAAATTTCAGAATCATTTGAGAATGGTAAATGCAAGTTTCCGAGACAAACATTTAGCATTCATGTAAATTCACTTCATTAGGAGTAAACACGGCTACATGTAAAACAATGGATCTGTAACATGGAAATACAAACAGAATTTTGGATGTTTTTAGAAAAAAATATTTTGAATATATTCAATATTTTTAAGGGTTTAATGTAGATTAACAGAATGGGGCAGATTTATGGGGCTCATTTACTAAGGGCCCGAATCGCTCATTTTCGTCGGGTTTCCCGAAAATGACCGGTTTGCGCCAAATTGTGATTGTGTTGCATGCGACGGCGCCAGGTTGCATGCGACGGAAATCGGGGGGCGTGGCCGTCGGAAAACCCAACGGATTCGGAAAAACTGCGGTATTTTTTAAAAAAAATGTGTCGCTTGACACAAACTTACATGCACCAAGAATAGGATGGTGAACTCCGGTGGACCTCAGAGCAGCAGCGACACCTGGTGGACATCGGGCGCACGACCTTAGTGAGTCGCCAGAAGACCCGAATCCTCGTCGGAGAACACGACGATGGATTGCAACAGGACCGGGTAAGTAAATGAGCCCCAATCTGTCGGGTCAGCAGTATTTCTGGGGCATTTCTAGACCTCTTTTTTTTTGCAAGGCCAGGCCCCCTTTTCTTAGACCACACCCCTTTGTGAAGCTAGTTGTAGGAAAGCCAGAAAACTGTCTAAAACCCAGAATTCTGTCAAGGACAGATTAATAAATCTCCCCCATTATGTTCTCGATGTTGGCAACTAGCACCTGAAGGAGCAGGTAACTATTCTGGATTATTAGTCTTTGTAATTATTAAATCATTTATTGTTTAATTTATGAATCAATTAACTTATATCAGCATTAGGCTCCAAGATGGGATATGAGCAAAACTTTTATTTTATATATTTAATCCAGTGACGACAATCTTTCCTTAACCCTAAAATGGATTATTCAGGATTTTCTATAAATCAGATATCTTTAGCAAAAAGTGAGGAAAAAGTGATTGATATTAGATCAATGGGTCTTCAACACCAGAGACCCCCGATGAACAGCTGTTAGAAGGGCCTGCAGTGTTTGGGTGGCAAGTATTGTGGCTTCATTGAAGGACAGAGGTGTATATTTTATATTTTATAGTGGGGGCATTTGGTATTACAACTTCCGATTAGTTTGATGGGACTGAACTACAAAAAGGCCATATGACAAAGAGAAGTGACAACACAGGTCTATAAATGGGAAACAGCACTCACATGGAGGGGGGTCAAAAAATCTTCTCTAAAATAGTCAGATGCGCTGCACCATTAACTCTGTCATCAGCTACAAGAGCAGGATAACAACATCGAGAATTGGGCAGAGAAACCCAAAGACCGACCAGGAGAACTGTAGGACACCACTGGAACCTCTAGAGGCAATGGTTGATTTTACCCCAGTAGTAGCCAGGTGAAATCATTGCAATTTTTACAGCCAAAATGGCCATTTGCAAAAGCAGAGACAGAAAAAGGGCTCTTAAATTTTGGAGGACCACGTGGCCAATTAGCACTCTTTAGATGGTCATGAATTTTCTAAAACTGGCCATTGTAACTGGAGAGAAAAATGTCCATGCCACCCAGTCCACAGTATCTCAAGGGTAACCACCAGATAAATGTACGGCCTCACAACTGACCACGGCTATTTGCCAGCAAACTGCATATGACACGTGGTGCAATGTATTTTGTGTTCTATAATAATACCCCATGGTTAGGGTTCGGCCGCCTGACCTGAGACACATTTCCGGTTTGGCGGCTATACAGCCAATGCGGCAAACAGTCACCCCTAGAAAATAGCCAAGGCTATGATTGGCCAGAGAGAGTTGATAGGGGCATCAATTTGCTGGATTGGCTAGCAATATGTCCAGGATAGATGGCCTAACCTGAGTTCCGAACCCAATCATTCTGTTGTTCATCTCTACTTATGTCCCTTAAGCTCCAAAAAAGCCTTGCTAAAATAATGTTTTCCCCTGTCTCTATCTTTTGTCATTTTATCTATTTTTTTCTCTTGAATGTTGAGAATAGAGCTATTGATATACTACTGTCTACTGGGAAATCAATGAGAAACCTTAATAACAAAATTAAATAAAAGCCAAGGTGCTGAAACAACACTGCTTCACTTTCTGAAGGATCCCTGGGAAGTTTTATAACTCTTGCTGTGCACGTATCTCGCGGAGATCAATACAATCTTTAGAGCCATGTAGGCCAAATGCAACGAGAAAAAAAAACGCTTGTCATTTTCCAGGCGCAACATCTAAGTCTATTTCTACCAAAAGGCTGAAAATGAGATGAGCGTCGGAGCTCCATTAGAAAATATGACACCGGGTATAACCGACTTCACCGATGTGACACACGGCCTGTTTTCGATTCTTGTGGTATGAACAGAAAGGTAGTAAAGAGTAAACATTTTAGTAATTCTCTTCTTAGGATTTGTTTTTTCTTTATGTAATCATCGTCGTAAATTCATTTTGCAAGCG
The DNA here is from genome assembly GCA_019512145.1 of Engystomops pustulosus. Lineage (NCBI taxonomy): Eukaryota > Metazoa > Chordata > Amphibia > Anura > Leptodactylidae > Engystomops > Engystomops pustulosus. The sequence continues at coordinate 197,851,622 of CM033645.1, read as the reverse complement.
ATGGGAAGGCACTTTCATGTCCCTGTACATTCCTGACATGCCTCCTCATTTCCTTTCACAATCAATATAATTAGATGAGGGACGTTGTGTGAGCATTTGTTTTGTTGGTGTATTGGAGTGATAATGTACGATGTACAGGTTGGTGGCTGGCAAATCGCAAAGCAATTGACTTGTATCATTTAGAAGACAAAAAATAAGCAATAATCAACTAAATGTAATTTTCTAGAAGATACCTAACTCTGAAACTATGAAAAAAATTTATAGCATTTCAACCATATAGTATAGGCTCAGAAGCTGAATCACGTTGGTGGGTCCTGGCTGTACCTGGGACCATTTGGTAAAAACTGTAACAATAGTTTTGTAACCTGGGTTGCTATGGATGCGGAGGTACAAAATTTGTGTGATTTGACTTTTTATTTTTTAAATAGGTGGACAATTTCCTTAGGGAGAATATTCCCTCCTAACAAGGTCCTTCTATGTATAAAATTTGGTGGGTGGTTTAGGTAGCCATGGGTCTCCCCGAAGGCCTGGGCTTCGGGCTACTGAGGAAACCACATATGTTATGATCCACTACTGAGTACAGTGCATTAAATGTCCCTGCCAGACATCTGGCCTAAAAGTTTGCTATCCAAGGCAGACCTGGGGTCCTTCAACGTACCCTAGTGTGCCATCTGACGCCATCAACACCCAGAGATTGCAGCTATGGTGTGCTGTTGGGTGACAGAGGGAGCTTAGACACAGGAATAAGGAGTAAGACGCTGCATGGAAAACACACCTACTAAAGCTTACCTCAGACAGTAGAGTGTTTAGGTTCACCCCTGAATACTAGACTGTAAATAGATACACACACAGTTTGATACACTTACATGGCTAACGACTAATAAATTATTAGAAAATAATAACTATCACACATCACATCAGGTGAGTCATGAAGATCCTCTTTATAGATTAAAACATACTTAAATATTGGGGTTTAACTGTTGGTTCCCCACCGATCGTGGTAATATGGGTCCCTTGTCCCCATTTCAGTAGAGTGGTGGTAGTGAAACGGAGTCTCCTGATGTATCCTTTGTACAAGAGATAGAGTTTAGGGATTAGGACCAGTTTGTGACTGGGTTTATGAGGTACATTTTTGTATAAGACAAACAAGTCGTCCAAATCGGACGTATATACCCAATTGTCACTAAAACATAACTTTTAATAGTCTTTATTTTAAAAAAGTAACTGAAAAAGTACTTTTTTAAGTACTTTTTTAAAGTACTTTTTTAGTTTCTTTTTTAAAATAAAGACTATTAAAAGTTATGTTTTAGTGACAATTGTGTATATGTCCGATTTGGACGACTTGTTTGTTCTGATGTATCCAGCATGGCGGTGGGGAGGGCCTTTATCATACACCGCTGCACGGGGAACCAATGTATGATAACCTCCCCCACCCCCCCACATGTCAAATGTAGATCCAATCAAAGTTTTTGGTCAACACATTCACTCCAATAGATTTTGAATAAAGAATCAGCAATGATGCATGACCACAACTCAATTTAAACAGGTATCTCTGTTCTTGTGAGGGGGTTGGTGCTCCAAAATCAGGTCCCTTATTATATTACATTGATCCTGTGGATAAGTGATCCACAGGCCCAACACCAAGTTGTTAATTATCTATGAGTACTTCCTTGGTGATCATGACTTTTCGTGACCTTTGAAGTTTCTAGGCAGAACTTTGTGCTAGAGACAACACTTTGTGTATGAAGAACATATGTCGGTGGCATATGGTTGATAAATGATGCATTATCTACACAGGGAAGGTCAGCTCAGGCAATTCTTCTGATCACTAGATGAGTTCCCAATAAATAACATGAACCAAAGACACATTGTCACTTGGGGAAAAATAATCTAGAATGTTGCACCAGTCTTAAAGGTGTTTCCCAGGATTCCTAAAAAACCCCTGGAGGGTGGGGTGACAAAAATATAAAATTACTGAGTTCCAGCATTGCTCTTCTGCTTTCTGTCTCTAATGGGTTTTCACATTCACCAGTGACACCTCCATGACATTTTCTTTATACATTTATAACTTATAATAATAATTCCTTTATTTATATAGCGCACACAGATTATGCAGCGCTGCACAGAACTTCCCAAATCAGTCCCTGTCCCCATGGGGCTCACAATCTAATCACCCTACCAGTATGTTTTGGAGTGTGGGAGGAAACCAGAGGACCCGGAGGAAATCCACGCAAACACAGAGAGAACATACAAACTCTTTGCAGATGTTGTCCCTGGGACTTGTACCCAGGACCATAGCGCTGCAAGGCTGTAATGCTAACCACTAATATTATTAGTGATGAGTGGACCCAAACTGCAATGTTCAGTGTCAACAGAACACAAACCCAGACTTCAGTCATAAGTTGGGGTTTGGTTCATCGGCCCTTCCCACGGTAGCTCCCAGGATCAGTGCTGACACTGTGGGGCCATTTTGGCAGCAATCTTGTCACTTCCCCTGGACGTCACATAGAGCGACGATCCCTGCCGACACTGAGGATCACCAGGCGGCTTGGCCAGAGGCATGGATAACACCTCAGATCAGTGCGTGAGCAGACCCATTTAGAGTGTTAAAGAGGACCTGTCACCTAAATTTTCGGCACTGGGAGCTGCTTACTAAAGTAAGCAGCTCCTAGTGGTTGATCAAACGCCGCAGTGTTAGAGTGATAGCGTTACCGGAAACCTCCGGTAACGCTATCAAACACTGCGGCGGGGTATAGTGTAATCATCGGACTGCTTGCAAAGATGTCCGATGTATTCATGAGGGGGCGGTCCGAGGCGCTGCCTCTTCCCCGGACCGCCCCGCTCGCTCCATAGCCCCTAGCCACGCCCCCTCATGAATATGTCGGACAGCTCGCAAAGCATTGTACCCCGCGGCAGTGTTTGATAGCGTTACCGGAGGTTTCCGGTAACGCTATCACTCTAACACTGCGGCGTTTGTTCAAGCACTAGGAGCTGCTTACTTTAGTAACATCTCCTAGTGCCGATAAATTGGGTGACAGGTCCTCTTTAACACTTGTGATCGCGTGTTCGGATTTGGGTCGGAGTCCACAAATCCAGGACTTTTAGATACTGATGGGTCCACTCATCACTAATTGTCATACATAAGAATCAAAGAGAAATCCAATCAGGACATTTTGACATTCTGGATGACCTTGACGGGATCTAACATTTCACTTTGGATGAGATCATTTCTATATGGCTTTTAGCTCAGATACACTTTTCCCGTAAAGGGATCCCTATAAAAAGAAAGAGCAACATTATGCGCTCAATATAAAATAATATAGAGGAAAGTTCTCGTTTTAGATTTCGGTGTCACCAAGTGTGAAAACGTCACATAAAACATGACCCTCTACAGCAGACTATTATTCTTTATATAGAAGCGACATAGCACTGCGAGGGTTAATTCTTCATTCCTCACTTTAATTATTCTGTTCAGTGAAACTTACAATCTAATTTCTCTGCTGCTGTCATACACTCACACACTAGGGGCAGGTTCGTCAAAAATCCAATTAACTTACCACTGTGTTTATGGACTTAGTGGAGACACTTCTTTTATAACTCAGACAAAGAGGAATAACTTTGTACAGTTGATTACGACCAAGTAATAACATTTCTGAACAAATAAGAAAAAAAAAATAAGAAGAAATTTCCGTCTTCAAACAAAAGTTTTGCGGAATCTTAAAACTCGAAAAGCAAATGCCAAACCGGACTTATGGACCCAAGATAAATCATCTTAATTAATAGTGACCTTTGTGTCTCTGCAGTTACCTGTGTAATCAGGAGTGTTGTGTAATTCAGCAGAAAATAGATTTCATGGTTAATTGTTCAGCAGAGAATAGTTTCTTTGTAAAGACATAACATGCAGTTTTTAACAGTAAACTCCATTTCAGCTGGCTACACACAGCAAAATTGTATCTAATGGCAGCATGTTATAGAGCAGGATGAGCTAAGCATAATGTATATAGTAATTATCGTGTTATAGAGCAGGAGGAGCTGAGCAGATTGTACATAGTGTCCTATCTTCAGGCAGTATGTTATAGAGCAGGAAGAGCTGAGCAGATTGTACATAGTGTCCTATATGCAGGCAGCATGTTATAGAGCAGGAGGAGCTGAGCAGATTGTACATGGTGTTCTATTTGAAGGCAGCATGTTATAGAGCAGGAGGAGCTGAGCAGATTTACATAGTGTCCTCTCTGCAGGCAGCATGTTATAGAGCAGGAGGAGCTGAGCAGATTGTACATAACCGTACTGGATTGTCCTGACTCTGTGTCCCACCTAGTAAACACTTTCAAAGCCAGAACCTGCAATACTGAATGGCTTCTACAGACATCGGGCAGGGAATCCTTTTCTCTTCAAATATTTTTATTGTGTCATATATGAAAGTTTACGGATGTACAGTTCTGTCGGGCTAGCGGAGAGCAGGGACCACGTCATCAGGTTCAGATCACCATCTGTCCATATATGGGTCTCCTGGGGCGTGGCCAGGGAGTGATTGTGGTTTAGCTTAGGGGGATCACTGCTACGCGTGCCGCCATTTTGTCCCTCTTTCCCTTCCAGAAATGTTGGCAGGTATGCACAATGTCCTATCTGCAGGCAGCATATTACAGAGCAGGAGGAGCTGAGCAGATTGTACACAGTGTCCTATCTGCAGGCAGCATATTATAGAGCAGGAGGAGCTGAGCAGATTGTATATAGTGTCCTATCTGCATGCAGCATATTATAGAGCAGGAGGAGCTGAGCAGATTGTACATAGTATCATATCTGCAGGCAGCATGTTATAGAGCAGGAGGAGCTGAGCTAGTTGCACATATTGTATATCTGCAGGCAGCATGTTATAGAGCAGGAGGAGCTGAGCAGATTGTACATAGTATCTTATCTGCAGGCAGCATGTTATAGAACAGAAGGAGCTGAGCAGATTGTACATAGTATCTTATCTGCAGGCAGCATGTTATAGAGCAGGTGGAGCAGAGCTAGTTGCACATAGTGTATATCTGCAGGCAGCATGTTATTAAAATTGTGCGCATATATATTAACTTTGTGGGAGAAGAATAGTTTTAATTATATGATATGTAAGTATCTTCTCATTCTACATTTAGGAGTTTTGTTGTCAGTCTTATTAACTTCAGGATGATATACATCATCCAAATGCCACAACGGCTGGCTACGCATGATGCGTTATCTTGTCCTCTGTCTTCAATCAGTTAATAATAATAATAATAATTCTTTATTTATATAGCGCACACAGATTACGCAGCGCAGCACGGAGCTTGCCAAACCGGTCCCTGTCCCCAATGGGGCTCACAACCTAAACAACCTAACAGTATGTTTTGGAGTGTGTGAGCAAACCAGAGGACCCGGGGGAAACCCATGCAAACACAGAGTGAACATACAAACTTGTGATTAGACAGCTATGTCTGAATACACATTCTTACAAGTATGTCTGTAGGACCACCTCTTGGACCCCTAAGCCCAGAATAACCAGAGATATAAAGTAAATAATGAAAGATAACAAACAATATATCTCAATCTACTTATCTCCCCCTGCTCTATAACATTTTCCCTTACAAAGGACTGAACTGAGTTTTATTACCCGATAGTTTTAGCGCTATGTAATGTAACTTTCTGAACGGAAAGTTTTTTTCTGAAACTCCTTATTCTTTCTTGATTCCCCTTCCCTTAGGATGAGTCCAGTTCCTATTTTATATCTCCCTCTGGATTCATTTGTATTTCTCCGCACTAAAATAAATTGGATTCATAGTGACTGGCATTTAATAAGAAGATAACCACATCATTTCTAAAGAAAACTATGCAGAGCCGCGTGATTCCAGCTCCTTCAGTACATTGAGATGCATACATGTGTCCAAATATCTCTTAAGGGATTTCCTGACTATCCCATAAGCTTTTGGTGCATATTTCTCACAGAAGTGAAGTGTTTTCTTCTTCACATCTCACGGAAGTGGCCTAAATATAGTAGATTTGCCATGATCAGTGGAGTGAATCTGTTCTAGTTTATTTGAGGACAGATTAATAGTGCAGAACTGCTGGAAATGTCTACATAGATTAAAAAGAAGACACTTAAAATATCTGTGATGTATGATCCTGTACTCAGAGCAATAAAGATGCCGCAAAACGGAACAATTCGGAAACTCCGGCACCACAGAACCACAGGACTAATGGCCATTATTACACTTTCAGTATTGGTAGGAATCCTGATACCATCTAATACTACAGGGTTGACATCCATCTTTTAATCCATAATTTGCAGTCACAAAACTTTACAACTGTTTCATCAGTTACCTCTGTTTGATGAACATACTATTAAATATCAATGGGAATTCCATCCCACTGGAAAAGGTATAGGTATAGAATTCTGTATAGAAAAGGTATTCTGTATAGAATTTTCACCAATTTTATTTTCGATTTTTGGAATTTGAAGGAACAAAATCTCCTGTCTCAGACATATAAGATCGTAAGGGAAGATCGGGGACAGGAGGCGCACTCCAAAATCACTTTTTCACCGAGATGTTCAATAATACGAGCTTTATTATTTAAAATTATCTTAAAAAGGTTTATCACAATGCGTTTCGGGAAACATACATCCCCTTTTTTCAAGTGAAACATTCTCAGTCTCTGGGTCTTGTATGAGTCCTGCCTCGGAGTGTGTGACACGCTCTGAGGCCCTGCACCCAAGCGCCCCGAGTCTGGAGATTACACAGATGTTGGCTGCACCCTAGATCTTCATCTTATATGCTAAAACTAGAGTCATGCCTTAAGCTGTGCACAACTAAACCAGGTGAGCATAAGACGATTTTACAATATCACCCTATAAGTATTGTTTTGTTTTGTTTCATCTACTTCTGCTATATTCAGACATATATGACATACAGCACATTGTAGAGTGCAACTTTTACTATCTTCCTCCATACCCCGAAGAGAAAATCACATACACAGGTCAAAACTAGGACTGTACTGTGTACATATTCAAGATAGGAGAAGTGGTACTGTACTGTGCCCATATATACAGGATAGGAGTAGTAGTACTGTACTGTGCTCATATATACAGGATAGGAGTTGTGGTACTGTACTGTGCTCTTATATGCAGGATAGGAGATGTAGTACTGTACTGTGACATCATATAGCGGAAAAAATGCCAGCTCACCTTCCTTATGAGCGACCGGACCCGGCACGGGCCAACCCTCTGCTGGGGTATAAGAGAAACTGTAGCAAGCAATTGACGGTCCAGCCAGGATTCTCGGTCCAAAAACTTTCTTTATTTGAGCATAAATAGCAGTAACAAATCCACTCAGAAAGACGGTGGTCGCCTACGCGTTTCAGACAGTCTACCTGTCCTTAATCATGGCTAACAAACAATGGAAAGACATACACTTCATACATGGATAAACCCCTCCCTAGGTCTCAACTCCCAATGAAAACTTAGTTCCGTTAACTCCTTCTTAGCGGAGGGAAATGTATTGAACTAAATAAGGCATTAAACATTAACAATTAAAAACAATCCTGATAGATAAAGCATACAGATCGCGTTTGTGAAAAAGAAAGTATATACATGTTCTTGACTCGTGTCAGGTGTTCACATAAGCAATTGCTTGTAGTTTCAGTGACCGTAATCACAATCACGTTTTTACAGGTGCGGTGCCACGAGATGCACAACCTGCACCTTTGCCTGGAATAAAAAGAAAGAATTCACTGATAGTAAGGGCTCTCGTACCTTTCCGATTAAGGGATTTTCAAACTGCAATACTACAAATGTAATTTACATTATCCACTGTACAGCCTGTAACTTAATGTACATAGGTCAGACCTCCCGTAAATTCAAAATTCGCTTTATGGAACACCTCCATGACATTTTAAACCCACAAGGTCGGAATCTGTCTGGTGCATCCCAGCACTTCATCAGAATCCATCAAGGTGACACCAACACATTGAACACTTATGTAATTGAAAAAGTGAAAAAAACGTCAGAGGGGGCAAACAAAACACGACTAGCCATAGGAGGCATATTGGATCTTCTCACTAGAGACCTGTTCTCCCCAAGGCCTCAATCTTAAAAGTGAACTAATGTACCATTACTAATTGATGGCCAACTTGGGTTGTGCATAGCCTGTACTATCACTTCTTACGTGTTTTCTAGTTCTCTTATTGCTCAATATGTGTAATTAAATTTAACTGTAGACCTATCATGCAGTCATTTTGTCTGCTATACTCCGTTTCCTGGGAGTATATTTTAACCTCGAGTATTGTATTCTAATGCATTTTTAACATATTGTTTTTCTATGCTACCCCTAGGTCTCATTACCTCTATTCCATCGGGCCGCTTCCACTGTGCCGCATGGGAACCCCCGTTCTTACAACAATATCTATTATTTTACTATCAAAATTTGGATCCCTGCTGCACGCCGCCTGTGACCTGCATGGAATACTACTTACCTGTCCCGATGGTTAGCTAGATGATGGCATTTCTGTCCAGGGTTGGTGGTCTGTATGCTGTCTTGCGTGGCTCCGGCTGTCACAGGGGAGCTCCCGACACATGATGGTCATGTGACTTCCAAAACGTCATCAAACACCGCCCCCTCACGCTGCCGCTGATAACGACCGCAACCCATCAACACCTGAGAGCCCCCACCACATGACCGATCACGTGATTGTGATTACGGTCACTGAAACTACAAGCAATTGCTTATGTGAACACCTGACCCGAGTCAAGAACATGTATATACTTTCTTTTTCACAAACGCGATCTGTATGCTTTATCTATCAGGATTGTTTTTAATTGTTAATGTTTATGCTTATTTTTTCATACATTTCCCCTCCGCTAAGAAGGAGTTAACGGAAACTAATTTTCATTGGGAGTTGAGACCTAGGGAGGGGTTATCCTGTATAAGTGTATGCTTTCCATTGTTTGTTAGCCATGATTAGGGACAGGTAGACTGTCTGAAAGCGTAGCGACCACCGTCTTTCTGAGTGATTTGTTACTGCTATTTATGCTCAAATAAAGAAAGTTTTTGACCGAGAATCCTGGCTGACCGTCAATTGCTTGCTACAGTACTGTACTGTGCCCTAATATACAGGTAGTAGTAGTATAACTGTGTATCATCCACATATACAGGATAATAGTAGCAGTACATGTGCTGTGTTCATATATATGGTTAAGAGTAATGGTATCTTGTAATGTCCATACATGATATAGGAGTACTAGTACTGTGCTGTGCCCATATTACAGATAATAGTAATACTGTGTGTTGTGCTCATAGATACAGGATAGAGTCATAGTACTGTGCTGTGCCCATATATATAGGATGAGAATAATAGTACTGTGCTGTCCTCAAATATACAAGATAGAAATAATAGTATTGTAATGTGCCATTGTATATAAGATAAGAGTAGTAGTACTATATAATGTCCATATATACAGAAAAGGAGTAGTAGTATAGTATTAGATGGTGCCATTAGTGTATATTGTACTGCACTAAACCCTATGGGGCAGATTTACTTACCCGGTCCATTCGCGATCCAGCGGCGCATTCACTGCGGTGGATTCGGGTCTTCCGGCGATTCACTAAGGCAGTTCCTCCAACGTCCACCAGGTGTCGCTGCTGCGCTGAAGAGCATCGGAAAACACTGAAGTTCACCGAGCCATCGTGGGTGAAGGTAAGCGCGTGCCAAGCGCCACTTTTTTTTAAAAATGCGGCAGGTTTTCCGAATCCGTCGGGTTTTATTCCGATCCGATCGTGTGCGCCAAAATCCCGGGCAATACAGGGAATCGTCGGCGCAAATGGAAAATTCGGTTAACCCGTCGCAAAACGTGAATCTATGTCTTTCAAATGCAGATGAAGTCATAAGATCATCTGATAGATAAAAGAACGATATCAAATCTATAAGCTTCCAGTATTAGCAATAATGAATATAAAAATCCTAATGCAAGATTAATCTAAACAACAGGGAAATCTACTGAAAGTGGTAGAAACTAGTTTGTAGCAGTCTTTAGCTTCATCTTGGGATACTGTAAAATATATTGTCTGTTTCTTGCTGCTTAAAGACAAGGAATGTGATAAAAATGTTGTCTTTCTGCTAATTTAGTACCTCTGTTTAAATAGGTTAACCCTCACCTGGTACAGATTTTATGTAACACTGGATGAACCCCCCTAGAACCAGTCAAGGCTGCATTTTGCTTATTTTATGGATACAATCAATTTCAAGTAAAAAAAAAATGGTTGTATCATCACAAGTAACCTTTAAAAATAGAATATTATACATGGTTTATCCACTTCAGGCAGATAAGGAAGCTAATGATTACACTTTCCCATGCTCAAAGAAGATGATTCAGCTCCTGAGGAGATTAGATTACCAGGGACTGTCTGTAAAGAGTTAAGTCATGGGACTTTTATCAGGTTCTTTATCTCTCGGCTGTCAGTGATACAGGACAGGAAGATGATTTACACAATCTGCTTAACTAAGGAAGAAAGAGAAGGGCAAGGATCAGATTTCTTTTAATAAAGTATATTACAAAGTTTATATTATCATCTGTACTATTCATTTATGCAATTTGTCAAAAGTTTGGTTACACTTTAATAATAAAAAAAAAATCTCTTAACTAACTTGAACTGCCGCGGGAAATTTCAAACAGGTTGAAGCAATTTCTGCCAGAATTTCAGTATTACCGTCTTCTTTATTCAATCTAGGTATGCAGATGATCGCACTCATTTACAAAGCTCTTTTGGCGCCATGTCATGCATAAATTTGTGCCCTCAAATGTAACAAGAGGACAGTCAGGAAGAATGTGCAAGACGTTATGATGTCCTTTGTGTAACAACCTCGAAACTATCAGACGTATTACAGAGGAAAGCTATGAATTTTTATCATATCACAGATAAAAAAAAAGAACATCTTTTAATGGGAATTTTAAACATCACTAAAGATCCAAGTAGTCAAATAGTTTATATCTTAGATAGAAAACATATATTAGGTTCATAGCATATTTTGGTAAAATAAATATTAATATTTATTTAGATACCACAACTCCGGCGCCCCCTGGACGATCGCGCCGCGCCCGCGCGTTCCCTCCCTCGTTCTTGCCCCTTCAACGCCTCACTGGGTGAAGGTGGCGGAATGGGCAAAATAGTCGCACGTGGCTAGCATAGCGTGTCTGCATCCTGATAAATATGCCCCCATTGTGTCCTTACTGTGGGTGTCCTCATTATAGACCCCGGAACCCCTCGCTGTGATAAATGAACTGCAGGTCTGGGTTTACTTTTATCCGGGGACAGGATAACCTAACTACAAGTGGGACTTATCGTGTCGAGGCCTCCTGCGATCTAGGAGCATATTGTGACAGTAACTACGGTAAACAGAAGGTGATCTGCCATCATGGAGGAGGGGGACACCAAATCCGTATCAAACTTGACCAGGACCTCCCCTTCTCTTACAAATCCATGTTTATAGGGTCCGTTTATCAGAACCGCACAATCCCTAAGAATAGTCATCCCCACAATTCTGACCAAACAGTTCACCAAAACAACCTTTTTTGTGAGGGATCACAGCTCTTCTGTGACAAACCTGAAAGAATTCTCCGAGGGGGGGGTGAATAAGAGATGTTAATTGTCTCTTCCGTGTGCCAGACACAACCACGTCCCCCTCTCAACTCCCTCATTCCCCGCCTTCCAATCATACTTTCAAAGGAGGCGGGTTTTTAGCAGTTCAGCATCAGGTAGCAATTTGGGCAGTCACAAACGTTAGAGATCCCGTGACCGCTCCTCAGTGTCCATTTTAATGGTCCGAAGTGGTCCCTGGGCCGATGAGGTAAAAACACAGTGAAAAAAAAAAACACCTTAGGAAATATTATTCATAAATACAAGTACGTCTTGCAGGGAGGGCGTTGCTCATGACCGATAGAGTCTCATCACATGACCCTCCCTCTGCGCCATTTTAACGGGTCCGGAATCTCGGCTGATGGAGGTAAAAGACAGGAAGCGTCACTTTACATACGAAAGCGGAGGCATAACTTTTACTAGAGATGCGTAATTGGTAAATTACCTGAATATCCTGCCCACACACTTACACATGACAAGAGGTAAAGTGAACAGCCCTTTAAGTATTTTTCTAATACGCCTGAATTTTGGTAAGCACAATAGGACAGTTTTTCATACAGTTTAACCCTGTTTATTGCCTGTTCTGTAGTAACTCCCAGGCGCACCACACCTGTACAGATGGCACTAGACCACACTTACTCTGGCAATTAAGACTCCATTATCCTGTCTAATTCCCAAATATTAACTCTAATTGGGAATTTTTACTCCATGACACTCCTCTTCAGAATCACGGTAATTCAATCCTGTGCCGTGCGATGTTCTATGATGGATAAAGCAACATAAAATTGAGGCTAAAACACGAGAAACGAGGAATACAAAGATTTCGGTATCAATATTGTCATTTCTGCCTATTGTAATCTCGCGACCCTTCATGTTTTTAGCGCTGGTTATTTTGTCAATTTATTGCTGGATTAGGTCGCTACTGGCGCTGAGATTTCACCCCGTCCACAAAGCCGACCTCCGCAGACTTAACTGTTCTTTTTTTCTTAAATCATTACCGTCCTTTCTGCATAATTCAAAGCACTTTCCGCAGCGGCTCGTGACCGACACCTTCGGCGGCGGGGGAAGATTATTCCGCTTTCATAAAAAAAAATGGCTTGGTTTTTATTGCGTTTAATAAAACGCAAATAAAACGGAGATTTTACTCGTGTTTCAGGAGCAGCGAACACGAATGTTCAAGATCACAGATTGGATTGAGGATTGATTCACCCCGCAGAAGGAGAGGGAGGCTCTTAGTTATAGGGAAAGTAATGAGAAAATCGGAATATGGGAAGGATTAGGCATGTACCTGTATAATATACCAGAGGATTCTAAGGGACCTTTATTTTAGGACATAGCACTGATTTATTAAAGGGAACCTGTCACAGCTTTTATATCACTAACCACTAGCCGTCTCAGGTAGGGTTATTAAAGGGTGTTGGCCCCGTCTTTACCTACATTCATCCCATTTGCCTTTACTGCCTTTGGATAATCCCTTAATTGTTTCATCAAGTGATTCAGCAGTCCTGCTACTTTTACTTTGCTGCTGGTGCAGAAACTCCACGATTCTATTTTTGCATTTTTGAACATGATGAATAGAGGAGCTGTAGTAGCAGAGTTATGACTCTGAGGACGGACTGGGAGAAGAAAAGATTACAGTGGGAGACCCATAAGGTGGTGACGTCGAACCGTGAAGAGAAGGAATATTATAATATATATAGTATATATATATAATATATATATTATACTGTATGCCAGGAGAGCAGCATGGTGATAACAAGGAAAGGCGAAGCTATCCAAGAGGCGAAGACACAGTACGTATAAATGCAGAGACCTGTCCCTAATGGAAGAGATTTAATTAGGTATCACCACCCCTTTGTAAATATAATATCTAGAATCCCTCTCTATCGAAATTTCACGTTTACCCATATAAAAAAAATACTCAGAACAATCATACGTAACCGAGCAGGAGGTGGGGTCGTTTTAGTTAATACAGTCAGAAACCCCCATATTTGTTGCTCAAAACAGAAAGGGACCTTGTTTTGGTGTAAGTGAAAGATAACTAAATCTAAATTTTCAATTAGATTTTCTTTAAGCACCAAACTTGAATATAAACAGATAAAGACAACACAGAAAGTGATACTCAACAAATCTGATTTTGCTAATTTTTCTCTCCACAAAATATTGTTAGCACACCACTTTCCAATACACATTTAAAGGTTTCTGTAAAATGGGTCAGGCTTATCTACACAAGTGGGTTTTGGAGAAGTGAGTGCGGACCTAGTTGCTATGAGTGTACCAATAATGTGCCAAATTTTTGCAGCTTTATCGGCATAAACCGAAACTTACCGGACTTGGGTGGTGAAGACGCTACATAGACAGTCTTAAGGGGTTGTACCCACAAAGAAACATTCTCAAATAGCAATCCCCTCGTGAGTTTAACACAATAACATCATTTTATAACCATTTACTTACATTTTACTCTACAGTTTTTATTGCTGTTGTAAGCTACTATCACTCCTAGGATGCTCAGTGCAAATTCCCAGGGTGTTGGGGCAGGGCCTTTCTAAGCAGAACACATTGGTGGCATTTAACTAAGGCCCGATTCGCGTTTTCCCGACGTGTTTCCCTACCCCGAATATTTCCGTGGATTTCGCCACTTTCCCTCTCCTGAAATTGGCCCCGGGATTTTGGCGCACGGATAGGCGATTGTGCGGCATCGGCGCTGGCATGCCGACGGAAATCAGGGGCGTGGCGAACGGGAAACCCGATGTATTCGGAAAAACCTCTCGCATCTTACGAAAGGGAAATCTGTCGTGGGAATTGCACGTCCTTCATCTCGCCCGAGTCGGTATAACTCCAGACGGCGTTCTGTTGCTTTTCAGGCGCAGCAGCGCAACCTGGGTGGACGGCGGAGGAACTACCTTGTGAAATCCGGCACGGAACCGAATCCAGCACGAGATAATGCGCCGCTGGATCGCGATGGGCCGGGTAAGGTAAAATTCTGCCCCATTTACCCTCTATTTCTGTGGGGTGAACAATGTGGTAACTTTATCAGGGTACAGGTGTATATACACTTTTTATCTGGCTCGCTTAATTTGTACTAACAACTCACGAGAGAGAAGACTCAAGTTGGAGAGCGACGGTCCAGTTTTACTTTTGGACGTTTTCAGTAAATTTGGTTTGAGTTGATGAACGAGCCGGTAGCCACACTCAGTACAAGATTTAAGACATATATAAGACAATACATTGTCATATATAAGGCATTGGTCTATAACAGTGATGGGCAACCTTTTGAGCCTTGGGTGTAACATTCGTCCCAAAAAACCAAGCAACTTGGGTGCTGTGTCCACCTTGACAAAAAAATTTTGTGAATTGATATTTACAAATACAAATAGTATTACAGTATTTACTTCTAGGTACTATTAATCCTAGGTTGTGTGATTGAATCCTACCATGTACTAGCCTACTACATATTCTATTAACAATGTGCTGGACATCTTCTCAGCCTCCCCGGCTACTGCAGCACTGGCCGTGTAGGAGCGAGGATGAAAACTTAACTCTCCGTCGCGGCCGGTGTCACTGAAATGGCATGCGTGTCCTAGTTGGCCATCTCTCTACTGGTCTAAAGATGATCTTATCTCGTGGTCATCCGAATACCCCGTGACTTGGCATAACTTGGAAACACTTCACACATGAAACCAACTGGACCAGCACAAGAAAAAAACATATTTGTATCTCTGTGGCAGGAATGAGATGATAAAAAATTTTTCATAATTTTATCCTGATAAAAAGTTGAGTTTTTATGAATACAGGTGACAATTTCTTGGCCTCTATGTTAATGAAATCTTTCATATTGCTTCTAAACATTAGAGGGGTCCACTTCCATTAATCTTTTACATAAGTAGGGTCTGATATTGGGGATCCCCACTGATCGGACTTTTCGCCTCTTCCAGCCACAAGGGTTTTCCTTCAGAAAATTATCCATCAAGAAATGTATTATAAAGGGGGCACCTCTCCGCTTTCCTAGCACTTGACTTTGGTATTATATCTGTTACATGCCCTCCTTTCTCTAAAATCAGCTTTTAAGTAAAAACATTTACCCAATTCAGAACCAATGAGGCAATATAGTTTGGATCGATAAATCTGGACCTGGAACAAATTTTTGAAAATTCAATGAAGTGTCCTAAAAAAACAATTGGATGATTTGCTTATCGGCTAGTAGGAATGGTTGTCACATGGTGTTGAGCGGACCCGAATGGGCCATACCGAACTTTGTTGGTTTGAGTACTCCGGACTTCAAAACCATTAACAGTTCAGGCAGTTTTCCCCAGTATTCCACCCCCTTCTCCTTTCCCAACCACACTCATTAATCAACGCAGGCATTAACACTGTAAATGGCACTGGCCAAAGTACTCTAATTGAATTACGTCGGCCACAAACAGTCAGGGTGCAGGAGCCCACCATTTAATGGATGATCATTATCAGGAGAAAACACCTCCCCAAAATGCTGTGCCTTCGCGCAGTAGATCTGGATTCAAACGGGCTAAGTATGCGCAGCCCGTCACTGTGTATAGTCTATGTATGAGCACTGACGAGATGTGTGCCGCTACAACCCCGGGAGCTAATAATGAAGATGTCATTTGCATATTAGGTGTGATAAAACTTCAAACGTGAATAAGGGCACTGAAGGATGTAGCCCCAAAAACGGCTCCCTAGCTATTGATTTAGATGAACCTGCTCCGGATCTACTTAACAGTAGATCCGAGATGATAGATTTTACGTTAAATTCAACCAAGAATTAAAAGGTCAACTCATCACTACGTTGTCCACCAATTAAAGATCATCCACTCACTGAATGAGTTTTTTGTCGAATATGTATCACTATCTATTTTTCTAAAATATCTGAAATCCTGCATTTTTACACTAAGGTATGAAGCCGTAATATAGGTTTTAGATTTCCTGTTGAGAGATCACTTTGCAGCTTTTTGTCGAGTACTCGAGGAGAGGTCATGCAGTTCATCTCATTCTACTTCAGTTGATTATTAGAACTATTTTTTAAAAACTAATGAGTGAAGTCTTCACCTCATGATACTAAGTGTGGCAGACAGCTCCCTCCCCCTCTTGGGTGCAGAGCATGTCCTATCTAAATCAATTAACTCATTCTTGACAAATTTTCCAGTGCTTGCTAGAAAAGTAAATCTCCGTTTGTAATTAATTCAAAATGGCCGCCTCAATTTCACATACGAATGTAATTTAAAAAAATGAAACTAATCTTGAACAAAATATGAATTTTAGTATCTGTTTGTCATTAGCATAACAAATATACATAAAGCAAGATGGTTGAACATTCCCCTTTAAGTTTCGACAATTCGTCCACTGCTTCAAGTAATGTCTGCAGAAGGGACAACAATACTTATAACCTGTTTGCTCATTTCTACTACCGGCTTCCTAACAAAATTTGTCCTCTGTGAAGATTATATTTGGCCCCGGTATTTTAATGGAATGTTTAATATTGGTGGATGCGTGGCACTAACACCTAACACTCATCCAGCAATTGCTGTCTAGTACAGTTCCTACGAGATATACCCGCGATAAACGGCGGGAATTTATTGGGAAAATAATCAGATACAGAATAGTTCGTATCGCAGCGAACCAAGTAAGGGGGAACTGAGCTGATTGCAAGAACAGACTTGTAAATGTCAAGTATTACTTTTTTTACGTAAAATTTCTAATTTATCCTGGCGGGGAAGATCCCAACCCCCGCTAATTTTACTTTGTTAGCATGGTCCATGCAAAAATATTTCATGGTTTTATTAATGGTTGGTGACACACATTTTTGTATAAGCTCTGATCAAACTTATGGCGCCCTAGTCCACAGACAACAATATTCCCGAATGTAGTCGGTGGGGACTTGGTTTAATTTGCTTCTTGATGAACAGTGGAATGAACACAACCCGTAGTTTCTACTTCGGGTTTGTCCGTGTGACCTGGACGTATGCAGGATATGCGGGCAAAGCAAATGATGATGCTGTCCCCTACTATCCATGGCCAGATTGGAGATGTCCCCCTGCTAATCGCGGGCCATGGCAAGTATCAAGGGGCGCCACCTACTGATGACTATACATGGGATTCTTAGAATTACGGTGTTCGCGTGAAGCCACCTCACCGGCTGACACATTGTAAACGAATTGCGCGATGTCGTGAGATATTCACGCGCTATTGGGGAAGGATGAATAGAGAAAGAATGGGTGCCTCCAAAGCACAACATGAGGCATGCTATAATAAGGAGCAGAGAGCGGTAAGGGGCAACCCAGTCATACAAGCAGGAGCCCCCAGAGGCTATTTGCATAAATTCAAATACACTGTTTGTGATGTAATGACAAGATTTTATGCCTAATGAAGGTCTGATCCACATCACGAAGTGCTTCTGCGACCAGTGATATGTTTTTGGTACAAAATACTTTTTTTAATCCCAAGTGGTTATATGCTGAATAACGGTTCAGAGCTAAAACCAGAGCTTGCTTGTAGCTGTAGCCATAGGTGAGCGTTAGCTGTATAACGAACTTTTTACAACAGAACTAGGAGCAGAGAATATTGCTCAACAGTTCAACTGACCAAAGCACAAGGTTGTCAGTTAATCTAACGTTTGCCATCTATCTTTCCTTTGCTTCAAAACAAATTTCCCGAGATGATCTACTTCAAGATGAACGCATAAAGTAATTTGAGATACTTGCCAGGATACATATTTAATACAATTGGGATTTTTGTTGTGTAACTAGCCCATGGATGTTATGGTAAAATTGGAAATTGGAGGAAAGGGCACACATTTTTCTATGGGCTGAACTTATACAGGTAATAGGAACGTTCCATGGCACAGCTACAGCGTTGCTACTACACAACACTCACATTAATCTCAGGGTAGGGGAAAGATTCCTGGTGATGTAAGTGGGTCATTGTAAGACCGCAAATAGTCCAAGCAGAGCGGCCCAAGGAACGCTTGGCTGTGGCCCGAAGCACCCCCCAACCTGATGTTGTTTTGTAAATATACCTCCCACGACCTACAGATAGACCTTATTTAGTAGCCTAAACTCAATTCCAAGGTGTCTGCAATGTACCATACCCCACTTTGTATCCCCCTGTGTAGACCCCCTTCTGTAACCCTGCTACTTCTAACATTCTCCCTTTCTTCCCATTGGGCCACCTTATAATGCATTTGCTTTCCTTTCCGTAGCCTCCTCCATCTACTGTTCCCCTTTTCGTTGCCTCTACTCGATTCCATCCCTCAAACTTTCCGGTTTACACCACAACCAAAATTCAGTTTCTTTAACCTCTTTGAGTCAACACAGCACAAGTATCACATCAGGTCCGAGTTTATGTCTCCCGCTGCTTCACATCACTTCTAAAACTGGGGGGGGTTAACAGCCACTAATGGCATTCGCCCCAAGCGCCAACTGAGCTCTCTCGCTACAGGCATCAGTGCAGAAAGGGTTGGGAAAACTATATTAAGAATACCTACTAAACAAATAAATTATTTATACTATTGGATGGAACATGGGGGATTACGTTTTTAAGTAAGCTTCAGCAGCAGAAAACTTACGTACGTTTTAAGCTTGGCCATAACGGCAGTACTTTGGCCAAAAGTATGTGCACCCTATGTACACGTTGCTCAGTCTACAGACGGACTGGTGAATGGGGACACAAGGCAGTCACTGCCTCCATTCATGTGGGGGTTCAAGTTATTTCCAGTCTCTAAATCACACATAGGGGGCAGGGGTGCACCCGATATGAGCGAAGTGGAGTCTCGTCGCCTCAAGGCAGCACCACCTTCAGCATATAGGGTGAGGATCAGGGGTGCAGCTTCACCTGCTACAAGAGCAGATTCTGAACCTTAGAAATAACTCTCTCTCCACCCCTGCTTGCATGCAAGCAGCGATAGTTTAGGGCTTCAACCCTGTGGGTGAGAGTTGATTGCCTATGAACCTCCAGTGGTGTTAAGACGCGTTATTGTAGCAAGACAATTGACGGTCAGCCAGGATTCTCGGTCCAAAAACTTTCTTTATTTGAGCATAAATAGCAGTAACAAATCCACTCAGAGAGACGGTGGTCGCCTACGCGTTTCAGACAGTCTACCTGTCCTTAATCATGGCTAACAAACAATGAAAAGACATACATTTATACATGGATAAACCCCTCCCAGGTCTCAACTCCCAATGAAACTTAGTTCCGTAACTCCTTCTTAGCGGAGGAAATGTATTGAACTAAATAGGCATTAAACATTAAAATTAAAAAAACAATCCTGATAGAATAAACTACAGATCGCTTTGTGAAAAGAAAGTATATACATTTCTTGACTGGGTCAGTGTTACATAAGCAATTGCTTGTAGTTTCAGTGACCGTAATCCAATCACTGATCGGTCATGTGGTGGGGGCTCGTCAAGGGTGTTTGCGGTCGTTGCTATGCAACGCTGGGCGGTCTTGAGGACGTGGTTGAAAGTCACATGACCTTCATGTGTCGGGAGCTCCCCTGTGACAGCCGGAGCCATCCAAGACAGCATACAGACCACCACCCTGGACAGGAAATGCCATCATCTGCAACCCATCGGAACAGGTAAGTAGTATTCCATGCAGGTCCAACGGCGGTGCAGCAGGGATCCAAATTTTAATAGTAAATAAGATATTGTTGTAAGGGCGGGGGTTCCCATGCGGCACAGTGAAGGCGCCCGATGGAATAGAGGTAATGAGACCTAGGGGTAGCATAGAAAAACAATATGTTAAAAATGCATTAGAAACATACTCGAGGTTAAATAATACTCCAGGAAAGGAGTATAGCAGACAAAATGACTGCTATGAGGTCGCAATTAAATTTAATTACACAATTGAGCAATAAGAGAACTGAAAACACGTAAATGAATAGTATCACAGGCTTGCAACCCAAGTTGGCCATCAATTAGTAATGGTACATTAGTTCCTTTAAGATTTGAGGCCTTGGGAGAACAGGTCTCTAGTGAAGATCCAATATGCCTCCCTATTGGCTATCGTGTTTTGATGTTGCCCCCTCTACTTATTTTTCACTTTTTCAATTACATAATGGTTCAATGTGTTGGTTCACCTTGATGGATTTCTGATGAAGTGCTGGGATGCACACAGATTCCGACCTTGTGGGTTTAAATGTCATGGAGTGTTCCATAAAGCGAATTTTGAATTTACGGAGGTCTGACCTATGTACATTAAGTTCAGGCTGTACAGTGGATAATGTAAATTACATTTGTAGTATTGCAGTTTGAAAATCCCTTAATCGGAAAGGTAACGGGAGCCCTTACTCAGTGAATTCTTTCTTTTTTTCCAGGCAAGGTCAGGTTGTGCATCTCGTGGCACCGCACCTGTAAAAGCCCTGAGAACTAAGCCAAGTTGTCTTCGACTGTGTATAGATAGGATGGAGACAAAAGATTACCCAGACTACTCAAATTTAAAGCGGTATATCGACTATCAAACCAACAGTTTTATGAGTGGGGTCTTGGGAGCCGACACCGCACACCCCTCGATCAATCCTGAAGAAAACCCATCGTAAATACAAACATGACAGGACTCAAAAAGGGTTTCTGTCCTCTGACCAGACTCATCAGAACTACACCCAAGCAGAGTCGGAAACCAAGCACCAGCACCCAAAACGCCCATCTTCCTTATAAAAAGAAAAGATCCAAGAAACCGATGAGAATGGGGATACAAGTACGAATATCACAAAAATAATAAAACAATAAGAAACTACCACAAAAACGCAGAGGGGGGCGTAAACACGAGAAGAAAATGGCATCCCTTCGAGAACTCTGAGGAGCAAAAAAACATAACCAACAATTGGGACGAATCAATCTATCAAGCCGACCCTGACACCTAATCAGTTGGCTTTTATCACTAGGATTGAACTTTGTCCCAATAGAGACTTTGATGTGTATTCCCTGTCTGCAATATATACAATTTAATAAGGATCTACAACGGTCAAACGTCTTTTTATAATCACAGGGAGAACACACAACATCCACCACTGAGTGTCATGTGAGTAAAATAATTTGTACCCTTCAATTTTACTGATCAAATGTATTGTTGAATTTGTGTCTTTGGAAACGATTCATGTGATCAGCGTCTTAGATGTATTCAGGGATTTTAAAATAAAACCCCAATTTTTATCCTTCGCTCTCGAGCGAGGTGCATGAATTTATTTCAAGAGAGGTCGAACGTTACTGAGGAGCCCAGAAACTCCACTTTTCAGACCAAACCAACCTCTCTCCTCCTTTGGAGCATGCACTACACGAATCAAGACCTGGCATGACACAATAATCAAAATGTCAATAAGGGGGGTTCAGAGTCGTAATAATGACAAAACCCTTATAAAGAACAGTTTTATCACGCTAAATGACAAATCACCATATCGCAGACTACGAGAATCCTACTAAGTCATTCAGCAGTGAACTCAAGAAACTTTTGGAGGAAGGTTTATCGGTTGGAGCTTTAACCCAAAACCAAGCCCACAATCCTTAGGAGGACCCAGTGGTTCCTATTATGCATGCCTTGCCAAAACCCACAAGGGGGTGTCACCTCCCCCTATGCGTCCGATTATCTCGGGCATAGGGTCCCTTAACGAAAATTTATGCGACTGGCTCGATAAGTGCTGCAACCCCTGGTTCGTAGGGTCCCCTGGCTTTTTACAAGATTCAGGGAGTTTTGATGACATTAGATCAGAAAATGTGGAGATGCACTACAATCACTGGCTCAGCTGTGATGTCGTATTTTAGTATACATCATCCACATTGTTGCAATGGGGCCTTTAACTTCCATCTGAACAATATACATGACTACACCCTGAACATCACATGAATTTGTGGTTTGGTTTGTCAATATTTGATTACCCATAATTTTTTCATTGTTGACAATGTGTTTGTACTTACACAAACCAAGGGAGTCAGCATGGGGGCAAAGTTTTCCCCATCCCTGTGCAAACTTGACTATGTCTGGGTGGGAGGACATTCATACTCACTGACAATCCTTTTGTGCGGCGTGCCATTGAGTGGTATGGGGTACATCGACGACATCTTGATAATATGGAGCGGTGATGTGCCTGCCATACCACTCTTTGTTGAGTATCTCAAATGACAACACATCAATTTACGTTTTACTTTCACAACACACCACAGGAAATTTCATTCTAGACCCTACATCTCGTGGGCGTTGTGACGAAATTGTGTTTTTGACACGTACAAAAACCTAAAAGACACCCGGCTACCGACGCCGCCAGCCGCAACACGATCTACACGCCAGTCCCAACACACTTCACATACATCGTCGGGGTTCCATGGGGGAACTACTAGGGCCAAAGAAACTGGTATCAGATGCCCCTTTCAATCAGACACTGAAACAAGTGTATACCAGGCTCAAAAAAGGGTTACCCACAATGGACCCTACAGAGCCTACAACAGGGTTAAGAATAAAGACAGACCACTGCCCGTATATCCACCCGAACCAACCCGCCACACTCGAGAAGCAAAAACCGGATAAACTTCCCACACTTGTCTCCAGTACAGCCCACATTGTGAATGCCATCTCAAACATTGTCCAACAACACAACCACACTCAAAGTGGACCCTATTCTGGAACAAATTGGATAGCGGATGTCCGATGTTTTCCAGAGAGGATAATCTGGGTAATCTTTGTCTCCATCCCTATTCTCTACACATCGACAAGACACTTGGCTTAGTTCTCAGGGCTTTTCGGGTGTGGTGCCACGAGATGCCAACCTGTACCTTGCTGGAACAAACAAGAAGAATTCACTGACATTAAGGGCTCCCGTACCTTTCCGATTAAGGGATTCAAACTGCAATACTACAAATGTAATTTACATTATCACACTGTACAGCCTGCAACTTAATGTACATAGGTCAGACCTCCCGTAACATTCAAAATTCGCTTTAATGGAACACCTCCATACATTTCAAACCCACATGACGTAATCTGTCTGGTGCATCCCAGCACTTCATCAGAATCCATCAAGGTGATACCAACACATTGAACACTTATGTAATTGAAAAAGTGAAAAATAATGTCAGAGGGGGCAACATCAAAACACGATTAGCCAATAGGGAGGCATATTGGATTTTCTCACTAGAGACCTGTTCTCCCCAAGGCCTCAATCTTAAAAGTGAACTAATGTACCATTACTAATTGATGGCCAACTTGGGTTATGCATAGCCTGTACTATTACATTTTACGTGTTTTCCAGTTCTCTTATTGCTCAATGTGTGTAATCAAATTTAATTGCAGACCTATCATGCAGTCATTTTGTCTGCTATACTCCACTTTCTAGGAGTATATTTTAACCTCGAGTATTGTATTCTAATGCATTTTTAACATATTGTTTTTCTATGCTACCCCTAGGTCTCATTACCTTTATTCCATCGGGCCGCTTCTACTGTGCCGCATGGGAACCCCCGCCCTTACAACAATATTTATTATTTCACTATTAAAATTTGGATCCCTGCTGCACCGCCGTTGTGACCTGCATGGAATACTACTTACCTGTTCCGATGGGTTAGCCAGATGATGGCATTCTCCTGTCCGGGCTCGGTGGTCTGTATGCTGTCTTGCGATGGCTCCGGCTGTCACAGGGGAGCTCCCGACACATGACAGGTCATGTGATTTCCAACCACGTCATCAAGACCGCCCAGCCGTTGCATAGCAACGACCGCAACACCCTTGACGAGCCCCCACCACATGACCGATCACGTGATTGAGATTACGGTCACTGAAACTACAAGCATTCGCTTATGTGAACATCTGACACCAGTCAAGAATATGTATATACTTTCTTTTTCACAAATGCGATCTGTATGTTCTATCTACCAGGATTGTTTTTAAAATTTAATTTTTAATGCTTAATGCCGTATTTAGTTCAATACATCTCCCTCCGCTAAGAAGGAGTTAACGGAACTAAGTGTTCATTGGGAGTTGAGACCTGGGGAGGGGTTTATCCATGTATAAATTGTATGTCTTTTCATTGTTTGTTAGCCATGATTAAGGACAGGTAGACTGTCTGAAACGCGTAGGCGACCACCGTCTCTCTGAGTGGATTTGTTACTGCTATTTATGCTCAAATAAAGAAAGTTTTTTGGACCGAGAATCCTGGCTGGACCGTCAATTGTTTGCTACAGTTTCTCTCATACCCCAGCAGAGGGTTGGCCCGTGCCGGGTCCGGTCGCTCAAAAGGAAGGTGAGCTGGCATTCTTTCCGCTATATGATTAAACGCTTATTCCTTGTGGCTTGGGAATGTGCCCCTCTCATGAGAAATATCAAGTCAAATCATACAAGTGACACAATAGTCTGTAGTAAATACATTTTTCTCACTGTGTATCATATAATTACTAGTATAGTTAACGAATTATGGAATATCTTTGTACCACTTTTCTCCTTAAAGATATTTAGCAGTGAATCACAGAACATTTATACCTCCCATACAGAACTCCTGACATTTTTGTGTCTTTTTTTAAAGAAATCTCACCACTATTTTAGTTCTTTGTTTTTTTTCACCTACATTTAAAGAGATAAAAACATTGACAACTTTTTGGAAAAATATGTTTCATTAGCGCCATCTGGTGGCGCATTTTTTAAATGGCTGTAAGGCTCTTGCATGGTGAAAACTATAAGGTTTTAGTTTGAATAATTGCGATAGATCATTTCTGAAGAATAGGAAGAAAATCAAAATAATTTTTCCTTAATACATCAAATAACTGAAATTTTGTGAAGATATATGTACATTATCTTACCTTTCCTGAGGATAGTTTAGTAATATTTTAAATGAAATCTACCACCAGGATAAAGGATTGTAAACCAAGCACACTGACATGCAGGTGTGTGCCCCCTCTGCCAGGATCCAATCTTCTTTAGTCCTCTTATGCCCTTGATTTTAAGAAAAAAAGGCTTATGCTAATGAGCCATAGGGGCTCCAGGCTCAAACCTATGGAGCTCAAAGCCCCTTAATTTTAAAATCCTTTTGCTAAAAATAACGGCATTAGGAACTAAGAGTCTAGCAGATCCAGCCATAGGGGGAACACACCAGTATATAAGTGTGCTTGGTTTACAATCCTTCATCCTTTTGGCAGATGTCCTTCAAGTTTCCATCCAATATATATTGAATGGAAGCAGAGCTGCAGTAATCCTGCATGGCCACTGTACAGTGCATGGGGCATCATGTGTTTGGCTTCCTGTTCTTTGTGTTTGACAAATCCTTGGATCAATCCAGGGGAAGATTCATCCTCCTGCCTGAAAAGAACCCTAAAATAAAATACCAAATGATACATTTACAATTTTTTTCGAGAAAAGAAATTTTCGGGGGAAAGTTAAGAAGAAATACAGTTCATACTAGGAAGCCCCACACAATGAGGGGATGAAAATGCAAAATAAAAAGTATTAAAGCTGATTTGTCGTAACCCCCATTCTTCATATCCAGTATCTAGTATTAGGGGGCTCAAAGCAGAACCATGCTGGGAACCCTCAAAATGCCAAATGCACTACTTCATGCAGTAAGTATAAGGTGACCACAGGAGTGCACCATCTATGAGGCGAGCTGTGCCTCTTGCCTCAGGCAGCACCACCTACAGAAAGATTGGGGGCAGCATCAGGGGTGCAGTCACCTGCGATAAAGTAGGACCTGACACCTAAAATAGTGTCCCTTCACACCTTATATCAGCATGGATGTGAGACACTGCATGGAGAACCCACCTACTAAAAAAATAACCTGGTATTTTACTTCTGGATGAAACGGAGGGGGCACAATTCTATAGCTCGCCTCAGACAGCTGAGAAATTAGGTTCATCCCTGGGTGACCAGGTAGTCCACTCAAAATTGGCTAAAGCTAACACCGATCCAATATGCTGTATTCCACCAAACACCACATCCATCACATATTTGGAAATAATGGGACAACAATGAAGATGACACTGATACAATGTAGTCAGTGTACGGTTTATAGAACAAATTTTGCCCAATTATCCTCCTCAGTGTCACATGACTTGTTGGCGTTACAAAGTCTCAGGTGAAAATAATGAGCAGTTGTGGTAAATTTGGTGTTTTTGCTTTCACACTCTCCAGAGAGTTCAACACAGCTCCTCATGGCACAGAAGTCTCTGATGATCTCTACATAAGGATATCTTAGGCAATAAGAAGATTACCAACACCCTGAAACTGAGCTGCAGCACGGTGGCCCTGAGCATACAGCAGTTTAACAAGACAGGATCCACCTTGACGGAAGCTTCATGTAAAGATCAGGTACAAGTGAGTCCACAGTTTGCTGAAGACTAGGATTCTTGGAACTATTTCCTGGGGTCTGATAAAATCAAGATAAACTTTTTTGGTCCAGAAGATGGAATCAAAAATGTGCAGCAGCAACCAGGAGAGGATCCAAAGACAAGTGTGGCATGTCTACAGTCAAGCATGGAGGTGGAAGTGTCTTGGTTTGGGAGCTATGGGGAGCTACAGTTCATTGAGGGAATCATGAATCCCTTCCCTTGATCCCTTCCCTATGGAAATTAAGCTGCAGGGAAGTATCAAACATAACCCCAAATAACTCCAAGATGACCACTGTCTTTCTAAAGCAACTGTGGGTAGAGGTGTTGGACTGGCCAAGCATTCCTCCAGACCTAAACCCTAAGGAGCATCTGTGGGGCATCTTCAAATGGAAGGTGGAGGAGTGCAATATCTCTGACATCCACCAGCTCCATCATGTCTTCATCATGGAGCAGAAGAGGATTCCAGAGGCTATAACCTGTGAAGCTCTAGTGACCTCCGTGCCAAAGAGAGTTAAGAATACCTCACAACTACGTCAAAGATATTTTTGCCCCTAGCCACACCTCTAAACCCCTTACTCCACCCCGACACAGTATAATTCCATCTCCTCTTCACGTAGTGTCCCATCACCTCCCTATCAAATATGTAGTATGTTGTGACCCCTGCTTTCCATCATATTAGAGAAGGCTTGAGAAAGCGTGTGTGCACGTGAAGCGGCCTGTCGCCTTGGCGAGGCAGCTCCTCACTCTGTCCTGTACCTCTACAATAATAAAGGAAGCATTTTTATATCATTCTGGTGAGTGCCGCATATCCCTCTTTCATTTTGCCTTAAAGCTCCCTTGTATTCTGCCCCCAAGTAGCTCCCGTTCATATTGTGCCCCCAACTAGCTCCCCCCTTATTTTACCTCCACAGTAAGATAATAAAAAAAAGCCTTTCTCGGTTCCCTTGCAGTAGCTCCTCTCTTCTTTCCTTCTGCTGTGTGTAGCACGGAGGCCGACAGGCAGGTGACATCATCAAGTAGCGCATTCAGGCGGAGGCAGAAGCGGAGGCACAGAGATAAAGCAGGGAGCTGCCAGCTCTCTACATTATCACTGTAAGCAGCTCTGTCGGCATGTCCCGGCACATCCAACCGGATGGGACAGCTGGAAAACGGGACTGTCCCACTGGATCTGGGAAGGTTGGAATGTATGGTTTGGGCAACGTAGAAAAATGATGGTGGCCACACAAAATATTAACAGTTTGGGCACAAATTGACCATTTTCACTTAGGGGTGTAGTCACTTTTGTTGCCCGTGGTTTAGTGGCTGTGTGTCTTCAGTGTTGTCCCATGAAAAAATAGGATAAAATATTTCCAAAAATGTGATTGTATATACTGTATAGTCTCAGCTTTAGGAAAACAGAAAGCTAATAAAACAATCCGGAAAAAACTTGTGCGCCCTGGTCACGTAAACAACGCTACCAGCTCTGATTGACAATAATTTGCTTCATTGTCCTATTGAAAGTCTGAAGATAAAGAAAAATTAAAACTTGACACGCACAACGCCGGCCTGTGGCCTAAAAAGTAATATAGAGTCCTGATGGGTGAAGGCAGAATGGCAGCTCCTGCTCATAATAACGCCGTACATCAAATGACTAATACCCGATAATTTCCCCCATCATTCTAAATGATAGCGACAGCTGATACATTTCATTTACATCTTAATAGGGTAGAGAAATGTCGGCTTTCTCCGGGCTCTAAGACTATTGTTACCAAATAATTGGAGAAAGAAATATGTTCACCTAATCTTAGTCACTGTAAGACCCTGACTTCTTAATCCCCTCCCAAATCAAGGCTATAGATGGGACATAGGAAAAGTTATATTGATGAGAATGTTAAAGGGGAATTTCATAAATTATCATATTTCATATACAAATGGGTCATTTAAAAATAAGCCAATATGTAATTAGTGGTTATTTAAAATTTTGCTTCCCTTATGCTGTGGTCACGCACTATGATGGAGAACTAAAATGCTACTCGCCCTAATAATAACAGGATAATAAATAATAATAATTCTTTATTTATATAGTGCACACAGAATATGCAGCGCTGCACAAAGCATGTCAAATTGGTCCCTGTCCCTGTTTTGGAGTGTGGGAGGAAAATGGAGGACCCGGAGGAAACCCATGTAAACATGGAGAGAACATACAAACTACATACTCACTCATCCACCGTGCCGCCCTAGGATAGAAGATGGCCGCTGGTCACATGTCCACATCACATGTCCTGCACCTTCCTGGGCAGGTCATGTGATCATTACTATGTTTGGCTGTAGTCAGTTGGTTGCAGTGCAGTCAGTATGGCTATTGTTGTGGTGAGACGTCATCTCAGTGAGGTAATGTGCAGTGATGGCAGTTACACATCATTACTATGGTAACAGAACAGGATAGTCTGTTACATCATCACTGGGTGCAGAGCATCAGAGGAAGGAGCTGTCACTGAAAACTGAGGGATCATGGGACTTGTAGTGTCCTGTAGCAGCCATCATGGAGCATTATGGGTTTTTGTATGAGAAGTTCACATTCCCAGAATATCCCGTTAAATACTAACAAATTCATCGGTCAATGTTATCCCTGTATAAGAAGCAGTGGTGAGCATGTATGAGCGGAGCATTGTTCACTTCCATATGGTTGTGCGAGTTCACCATCCTCATAATTGGAGTCCGTGCTGAGAGTACTATATGTAGAACAGACAATACAGTTAATGTGAGACAAGAGATAAGACCTGCTTTTATTCTCCAGAGTAGACTGGACTACATTTCCTGCTTCTCTGTGTCACTGCCACCTAGGGGAGGAGTTGCAGAGGAAAATACTGACCGGTTGAGATCGTGCTTGTGGGTCATGCCTCAGGAGGGAGACTGAGAGGGTCTTGCACTGAGAGAGACAGTAGATTTCCAGAGACAGTTCAGAAGGAGCAGAATACCTAATGGAGAAGTATCTCCTCTGTACAGCAGCCTGACTCCCATAAGGCCTCCAGGTTACCCAGGGGTATCCTTAAGGTAAGTTGAGCCTTTTGCCTCAGGCAGCACAAGCTTCAGCAAGATGGAGGGCAGCATCAGGGATGCAAGACTATAAAGCAGGACCTGACACCTAAAAATAGTGTCTCATTATACCAGATGTCAGCATGGGTTTGAGGCCCTGCATGGAGAAGCCACTAACTAAAAGAAAATAACCAGATATATTACTTCTGGATGGGGTGGAGGGGGCGCCGTTCTCAGGCAGCAGAGACTTTAGATTCACCCCTGAGTCTACCCCACAGGAGGTTCCTTTCTGCCATTACCATCCAGGTTACCCAATGCTGCAGCCACAAGCTGAATCAAGGAGTGGAGTCACCTTCAATTCAAGGGTTTCTGAGAAGACGTCATCGTCATTAGAAGGTTTGTAAGAGAATTGTTTCCGAGAGGACGGAGGGCACTAAGTGCATCAATGTTTGCGGAAAGTCTGCCATCATCCGGGGCAACAGGGTCCCAATGATTGGACTGTGTTACATGCTTCGCTGTAGCGCTGGTGTCATGTAATTTTGTGTGGTGGCCATAGCCTGTAGTGTGATAGTGAGTGTTCACGTTTCTGGTTTATTGTACTTTAACCCTTTGTTACTCACAGAACTTAATAGTAATCAAGAGACTTTTTTTGTACCGGTAGTTGGACCGTTAGTGATCTGATGCCTGAACCCCATCAATTATATAGGAAATAATAGTCTTTGCTTAGGCAAAGCATTGCCTTTAACCCTGGAGTCTAACTAATGAACAGTCATCAATGGGTCGATCTGAAAAACTCCAAAGCAACAACATGTTACCCGAATATTTCCGATTTGCATTGATTTTCCCTGAATTGCCCCGGGATTTTGGCGCACGCAATCCGATTTTGGCGCATCGGCGCCAGCATGCACGCGACGGAAATCGGGGGGGGCGTGGACGAACGAAAACCCGACGGATTCAGAAAAACCGCCGCATTTTTTTAAAAAAATGTGTCGCGAAAATGGCACTTACCTTCACTCAGCCCGGCTCGATGTATTCCAGTGCGTTCCGATGCTCTTCAGCGCAGCAGCGCCACCTGGTGGACGGCGGAGGAACTGGCTTAATAAATCCCGGCCGGACCCGAATCCACCGCAGAGAACGCGCCGCTGGATCGCGAATGGACCGGGTAGGTAAATCTGCACCAATGCATTGAAAAAATAATTTTATATTCCAGGATTGTAACTGGACTTGTGGCACTGAGGGAATGCTCCACACTGCTGTGTTCTTAGATCTCTGCTTTCAAACTCTTCCCTTGCCTTATAATTTCCTACTAGGAGCCTGCAACAGTTCTTAGAAGAGTGGGAGGATGTGCTGTGTTCAGTGAAGAGGTCTTACATATCGCAATACTTCAAGTCAAGCTACAATTCTGAAAAATAAATCAATGTTTCACTGTCCTGATGATTTTACTACTAACAGCGCACAAATAAGTATGGCCACAGAGACCTCCACGGTCAATACCTGACAACATCTACAGCTTTGTATGTCCAAAACTTCTGGGGCACTCCCTCTAACAGGTGGACTACAGCACAAATTTGTATTTGCCATCCCAGGCCCCTGTGTACATGAGAATCTTGGTGTCAGAACTGAGCATGTCTGACCATTGGTGCTACCCATCAGGTGGACATGCTGAAAAGGGTATCAAAATGACACCAGGGGGCGCCATAAGGAGGATATAACAGCGGACATATATATAACTGCAACTTTTTTCCATGTCCTCAATTACTATTTTTTTTGTTTCATTTATTATGGGGGTTTTTTTAAACCCATGTACAAGTGAAAAGTTATAATCTGTAACTTATTATAATTTTTATTAACTTTTTATTATCTCATTCCTACTGTTTTACCTGATCTTTGTAATGTATTGATCTGTACAGCGCTGCGGAATATGATGGTGCTATATAAATAAGGCTTCATTATTATTATAATTAGTAGCTAAACTTTCATTAATATCTCATGTACAAGGGACGGATATGTCACTCTGCCACCTAAAGTGTTATAAGAGTGTATTATTATTATGTTATGAACATATTGAGGATCGTGCAGCACATATTCAGGAGATGGATATGGTGCAGCCTCTGCTGGAGCAGAACAGTAAAGCAAATAGTAAGATTCCACGTGATGCAGTCGCCATCTAGTGGTTGATAATGAGTATGCAACCAACAGAGTGTAAAACACCTTTTCAGTTTAAGGTGAACTATAGAGCTGCAAAATATTTTAATAAAGCAGAATTTTGTTTAATAGACACATTTTATAATAATCTACAGTCTATAAATCGCATTACAATTAGGTAGATTAGGCATCGATCTGTAGATTTCTGATAATGTGAGTGAGGCAATCATCGGGACACACTGCCAGATTTACAGGAATACACTGCAGAAAGCCGACCCTCAGCAATAAAAGACCCCCCCTTAATGCAAAGTAGATTCTGCCTTTCACACTCCGCATTTCACAACTTATGGGGGGACATCGATCATAGTTTTTTAGACTGATTTTGCCATTTTTTTGCGGAATTTTTTGGTGCAGTTATTTTATTTTTCTCTAATTTGCAAAAAAATTCAGGCAGTGGTATTGAGTCCCTGCGCTTTATCTGACTCAGTGAGCGGCTGCTATACAGATGTTTGCACGGGATCTATCACAATTTTGCGCCTAAAAAGTCGCAAAAAAGTTTCAAAAATACACCTACTCCGAGCAGGTGCAGTTGGAAAAAAAAACTCCCTTTTCATTACTGGAAACAAAGGTTTTTGCTTCAAATTCCCTCTATGCAACATGAAAAATACTTCAGCGCGGTTTTAAAATGTAAAATTTCTCAAGTAAGGACTTCATCATTGTCTATAGGATCATCTCCCTGAGTGATTATTGTCTTAATGTGCAGATATAAAATGTCATCAGACTCCATTTCCTACATTATAATTAAAAAAAGGCAAAGACTCATTTGAGCAAGAATTTTTTTTTTTTTATTACGTATCTGTAACTTTTAGTCCCTGCACTTAAAGCACAATGTGGTCCGGACATTGTACAAGCTGAGACTTTTTTGTGTAAAAATTAAGCCCTGAATGTTCTGACACCTTTTCTCTATTTTGCTTCATGATTGGTCACAAATGAGATCTACTTTGTAGGGTGATAATATGAAACAAATTTGCCGCAAAATTAGGCGCAAATGAATCGGACATGCAACAATTCAAAAACTCATTTACTAAGGCAGAACTAGATCCATCATAAATCACCAGACAAGAAAAGGAACAAACCAGGTGCAAAAATAGGCGAACCCGAGACCCCCTATGATTAATGTCCCCCATGGAGTTTAAACAACAAGACTGCACTCAGTACTTTGGTAAACTTATCTACAATATAATGACTGAAATAAGAAGTAGTGCTATGCAGGCCTCGTATATATACACAGAGCCAGGCGGCCGTGTGTGGTAGACCCAGCCTAGAGCCAGGCGGCCGTGTTTGCTAGACCCTGCCTAGAGCCAGGCGGCCGTGTTTGCTAGACCCAGCCTAGAGCCCATATTATTTGGGGCTATAATTATTTTATACTGGGGGGGATTCAGTATATATTATATGGGGCCAGAATCATTTTATACTGGGGGGTGCTGTATATATTATATATCACTATATCACTAAGCTGGGGGGATGTATATGGGATACAGTATATTACTAAGCTGGGGGGATGTATATGGGATACAGTATATTACTATGCTGGGGGGGGCTGTATATCGGGTACAGTATATTACTTAGCTGCAGGGGCTGTATATGGGATACAGTATATTATATGTATATAGATTTTATCCCTATATAATGAAGGGATGTGTTATATGTGGGGTAGCGTGCGGTCAGTTGTGTTGTGAGGGGTATATATTATTTAGGAGCGCAGTGTTGTTTTCCAGGAGACTTCATACTGTAAGTGACTGTGGTATTTTTAGGGGCGCCGGGTGGAGATGCTGCACGGAGCTGAAGATATCTGCCCGTGAATTCAGCAGTGATACGTCATGGATTGGAGAACCCGGAATAAAGTCCTCCTGATGGAAGAGATTGTCATCTATAAGGTACTAGATGCCACTAATGTCTCTCAGATCCTGTAGTCAGTCACACAGTGTCAGGGAGCTGCCTGTAGGGTTGTTAATTGTTAGTAAAGTTTTCAGCATTTACTTAACAGGGAGCGTGGGGGGGGGGGGCAGCATTTTAATATTCGCCTCAGGCAGCAAATATGCTAGAATCGGCCCTGATTGTTACATTAGAGAATCTGCAGACCTGGATGGTTACATGTTGCAACATCGTTAATTCCCTTTTGTCATTGACT
This sequence comes from Engystomops pustulosus, assembly GCA_019512145.1. Classification (NCBI taxonomy): domain Eukaryota; kingdom Metazoa; phylum Chordata; class Amphibia; order Anura; family Leptodactylidae; genus Engystomops; species Engystomops pustulosus. The sequence continues at coordinate 197,817,318 of CM033645.1, read as the reverse complement.
GATTCAGTTGCAGATGTTTCATAGAGTGTAGGAGACACCAGACACATGGCTGGACCTCGGAGAATAATCTCTAAGAGGTTCCACCATCCACTATGCGCCAGTACTGATGCCTCCTGCCTGTATGGAGCAGAGGGGCCTCCAGACCCCATGAGGGACGAAGAAGAGGGAACCCCCTATATTATATTCCGTGCGATAGATGTTTATATAAGTGACTCAGTATACAGAGATAGGAAAATGATTGCCTCTGCTGTTATTACTCATATTACAATCCGTGGTTTGTCACAATTTATAACACTTGGAAAGGACAAGTAATTCTCATTGAACTTTTAGATCTATTTTGGTTGTCAGATCATGAAAACACATAACCGTAACACAACTTCTCTATCTATGGGGCAGGGGTGGAACGCCCTCTGTAGGGAGGTTGTGCAGCACTGTATATAGGGCAGCGGTGCCACACTGTCTATAGTGCTGCAGTGACACGCTGCCCATAGGGCAGGGGTGCCGTGCTGTCTATAAGGCAGGGGTGCCGTGCTGTCTTTAAGGCATGGGTGCCATGCTGTCTATAGGGCAGGGGTGGAGCTGTTCTAGGTGAAACTTCATCCCAAAATTGTGTCTTTTCTCCCCACTGTCTTTGGGGCACTATGCCGTTATTTGGGATGGGTTATGGCCCCATAGCGGTGCCCTTCACTCGTCAAGTTGAGAAAATGGGGCAGATTTACTTACCCGGTCCATTCGTGATCCAGCGGCGCGTTCTCTGCGGTGGATTCGGGTCTTCCGGCGATTCACTAAGGCAGTTCCTCCAACGTCCACCAGGTGTCGCTGCTGCGCTGAAGAGCATCGGAACGCACTGAAGTTCACCGAGCCATCGTGGGTGAAGGTAAGCGCGTGCCGAGCGGCACTTTTTAAAAAAAAAAATGCGGCGGTTTTTCCGAATCTTTCGGGTTTTTTAATGGCCACGCCCCCCGATTTACGTCGCGTGCATGCTGGCACCGATGCGCCATAATCCAATCGCGTGCGCCGAAATCCCGGGGCAATACAGGGAAAATCGGCGCAAAACGGAAAAATTCGGTTAACCTGTCGCAAAAACGCGAATCGGCCCTTAGTAAATGACCCCCAATGTTTCTTACTCGGAAGGGCAACTTTATACTCCTTTCTGTTCCTCTTGAAAGTGAGTACATCCTGCTGTCCATTTTATTCTTACTTTTCCAGGAAGTATTAGCGTGCAATTCCTTAATTCTTAAATCCATGCAGCCTGTGCCAGATGCTGTGTGAGACAATAATGAATATTTTGTTTTGCATTTTGGGAAGGCATCTTATCGCCTATACACTGGAGAGGAAATAAGTTGTAGAGCTGTAGTGTTTTAACCGTATGAAAATAGGGGTTCATTGTAACCCATAATTGAATGGAACCAAGGTTTTTGCAGGCAAAGTGCAATAGTATTCATCTCTATAATAGGGCTTCTAGACATAGCGTTTAGCCTACACGTTCTGTTTGGATGTTGCCACGCAACCTGCATCTAATGCAAGATTAATCTAAACAACAGGGAAATCTAGCTGAAAGTGGTAGAAACTAGTTTGTAGCAGTCTTTATCTTCATCTTGGGATACTGTATAGAAACTAGTTTGTAGCAGTCTTTATCTTCATCTTGGGATACTGTAAAATATATTGTCTGTTTTCTTGCTGCTTAAAGACAAAGGAATGTGATAAAAATGTGTCTGTTCTGCTAATTTAGTACCTCTGTTTAAAATAGGTTAACCCTACCTGGTACAGATTTTATGTAAACACTGGATGAACCCACTAGAACCAGTCAAGGCTGCATTTTGCTTATTTTATGGATACAATCAATTTCAAGTAAAAAAAAAATGGTTGTATCATCACAAGTAACCTTTAAAAATAGAATATTATACATGGTCTATCCACTTCAGGCAGATAAGGAAGCTAATGATTAACACTTTCCATGCTCAAAGAAGATGATTCAGCTCTCTGAGGAGATTAGATTATCCAGGGACTGTCTGTAAAGAGTTAAGTCATGGGACACTTTATCAGGTTCCTTTATCTCTCGGCTGTCAGTGGATACAGGACAGGAAGATGATTTACACAATCTGCTTAACTAAGGAAGAAAGAGAAGGGCAAAGGATCAGATTTCTTTTAATAAAGTATATTACAAAGTTTAATATTATCATCTGTACTATTCATTTATGCAATTTTGTCAAAAGTTAAGTTACACTTTAAATAAATAAAAAAAAATCTCTTACAAATAACTTGAACTGCCGAGGGAAATTTCAAACAGGTTGAAGCAATTTCTGCCAGAATTTCAGTATTACCGTCATTCTTTAATTCAATCTAGGTATGCAGATGATCGCACTCATTTACAAAGCTCTTTTGGCGCCATGTCATGCATAAATTTGTGCCCTTCAAATGTAACAAGAGGACAGTACAGGAAAGAATGTGCAAGACGTTGATGATGTCCTTTGTGTAACACCTCGAAACTATCAGACGTATTACAGAGGAAAGCTATGAATTTTTTATCATATCACAGATAAAAAAAAAGAACATCTTTTAATGGGAATTTTAAACATCAGCTAAAGATCCAAGTAGTCAAATAGTTTATATCTTAGATAGAAAACATATATTAGGTTCATAGCATATTTTGGTAAAAATAAATATTATATATTTTTAGGATTACAGAGTATTATGTGTACAGATTAGTTACCATGATGTGTGCGATTAGGATTAGGAAATGTGAGGATTCATTTATTTTAATATTGCCTTCATGTTTACTACGGGATGTACCATATATACTCGAGTATAAACCTAGTTTTTCAGCACAAAAAATGTGCTGAAAACCCAAACTTGGCTTATACTCGAGTGAAAAAAATATATCAAAACTCACCTTTCCGGCTTCCCCCACTGCTAGCTATATACTGGGCAGGGCGCTGGCTATATAATGGGGGATATGGGCTGGCAGGCTATATACTGGGGGGCAGGTGTTGGCAATATACTATGGGGCAGGGTCCGACAGGCTATATACTGGGGTGGCTGTGACCAATGCATTTCCCACTCTCGGCTTATACTCGAGTATATACGGTAGGTAAGTTTAGTCATTTATTGTATTTTATCTATATATTTATGAACTGGTTTTAAAGGTACTTTTGAATAATTTTCTTGTTTTACTTTATACATTTAATATTAAAGTAAGGACATTTATATTTATCATTTGCTTATACATTAAAGCATACTCCTGTACTACTCCTTATGTATAACTAGGCACCCCCAGCTACTAGGGGCTCGCTCAAGCTGCATATCATAGGTCCTATCGGCCGTAGGCGGGTAAATGCTTCTATTATAAGCAATCTGATGGTGTTGCAGGTGGTATAAAAGGTCTTGGGAATAACTTTGCTTCTCATGTGATTCCTACCAGCAGTCTTGAGGCACAAGCCAAATTGTCAATCAAATGTGAGTACAAGAGGTCATAGCAACATCTGTCGGCTTTATTCCCAGTATATTTCCATGTACACTTTTGTCTTGGAAGAGTTCTTACTAAAAGTGCTTATTTATATGGAGATCTAACTAATGGGATCCCAAGAGGTTTTAGTTATGAATTGAACTCTCCACTCCTTCTAATGTTTGTCCCCTTTGCAAAAAAGATCATAGATGAATTTATAATACAGATCATGCTGTGAATAATATCTGCTCTTCCTATCCGGAAAGCTCATACATACTGTAAGCTGGGAGAATTCAGACTGACATAAAAAGAAAACTATGCTACTAAACTATGCTATAAGTTTCGGAAACATGTGTTTCATGGCGATTGTAAATCCCTTTTATCATCCAGCACGGCTGGTATTCAACAATTACAGCAGGTCATTGCTCTGGCTGATACTAAAGAGAGCAAACAACCTACATTTAAGAGGTAGATTAAATATCCAGCCCTCGGAATTATTGGTAAAAATCTATTGACTTTAATTTAAATCCATTAAAAATTTAAAAATAGCATGTAGAAAAAATGTAAGCTTACATAGAAGTAAAAAAAAAAGAGGCAGAAAGACCTACGCGTTTCGGACACTGAGCATTTTGTCCTTAGTCATGACCATGTCAGACCATGCTAAGGACCAAAAGCTCAGTGTCCGAAACGCGTAGGTCTTTCTGCCAGTTTTTACTTCTATGTAAGCTTACATTTTTTCTACATGCAATTTTTTTCATTTTTAATAGATTTAAATAAAAAAAATAGATTTTTACCAATGATTACGAGTGCTGGATATTGAATCTACTTCTCAAGTACCTACCTGGACCGATACAGGATCTTCTACTACTATATATCCTGGGCACTGTTCACACGGATTGGAGTAGAGTGGATGTACACTGGATGGGTGAGCTGTATTCTTTTTTCGTTTCGCTCAGTAACCTACATTTAACCTGTGCGTCTAGTTAATTGTTTGTCTATTCTTTACAAAGTTTCCAAGTATTTTGTTTTTATACATATATTTACTTGCACACATGCTTTATCCCTATTAATGCTGACATTTGCCCAGGGGTTTATGAAATTAGTTTGCCCCCAATCCAAAAGTAACACTAAAAGTGCCTGTGCTATATTAAATACGTAGATTTGCATTAGTAGTAGTTTTGTGTAATGTTAAAGGAAACCTACCATGAGGAATCTACTATCTGAAGGAGATGTGATGGAAGATTCCTCACGTCGGCCTCTGCCCTAATTGGTACCGTATATACTCGAGTATAAGCCGACCCGAGTATAAGCCGAGACCCCTAATTTTACCACGAAATACTGGGAAAACCTATTGACTCGAGTATAAGCCAAGGGTGGGAAATGCATTGGTCACAGCTTCCCCAGTATATAGCCAGCCAGCCCCTGCCCCAGTGTATATAGCCAGCCAGCCCCTGCCCCAGTGTATATAGCCTGCCAGACCCTGCCCCAGTGTATATAGCAGTGATGGCTAACCTATGTCACTGGTGCCGGAGGTGGCACTCAGAGCCCTTTCTGTGGGCACTCAGGCCATCACCAGAGATGACTCCAGGTATCTTCCTGCAGTCCCAGACAGCCCAGGACTTGCTGTGCACGGAGCTATTTTAATGTATCACCTGTACCTGAGACTATTTCCTGCTTTATTGGTGTCGTCAGGTGCTGGTATCCATGAAAGCTGTGACAAAAAAGGGAGTATAAATCACAAATTAAATTTCTGTGTTGGCACTTTGCGATAAATAAGCGGGTCTTTGTTGTAGTTTGGGCACTCTGTCTCTAAAAGGTTTGCCATCACTGGTATATAACCTGCCAGACCCTGCCCCAGTGTATATAGCCTGCCAGACCCTGCCCCAGTGTATATAGCCTGCCAGACCCTGCCCCAGTGTATATAGCCTGCCAGACCCTGCCCCAGTGTATATAGCCTGCCGCCGCTGCCGGACAGATCGCACAGAAGATATACAGGGGTCGCCGGAAAAGTGAGTTTAGATATATTTCTTTTTTTTACTCGAGTATAAGCCGAGTTTGGGTTTTTCAGCACATTTTTTGTGCTGAAAAACTAGGCTTATACTCGAGTATATAAGGTAATTTAATGTGTTTTAAACAGGTAGTTCTACTCTAATGTATTCTACTTCCCACTGATGTGAGTTCACCAGTCAGTGACCTCTGTGTAGGAACAAAAGGGAGGAGCTGTAGAGAAGCACAAAGATGGGGCCTGAGACCTGAGGAGTGAGCAGCACAGTCAAGTCACTTGTTGTTTTTTGAAGTGCATCCAAACCCAACCCCTGGGACTACACAGAACATTATGACAGAGTGCAAGGTAAGTTACAACACAAAATTATATTGTATTGCAAATACTTAGAGAAAGCAGAAAGGCAGATTTGCAATTCAGCTGTAATGGGCTTCTGTAACCTGTCTTTAGTGAAAATGAGGTCACTGGTGACAGGTTCCCTTTAAATTATATTTTTTCTTAAAGGGCATTCTCAAGAAATTTTTCGGTATATACTCGTGTATAAGCCGAGTTTTTCAGCACAAAAAATGTCATCAGCAGCGACATTGCATCATAGTTTGCGCCCACCAGCAGATCGCATGGACGCGACCCCACCAGCGAGAGAAGAAAGAAGAGAGAAAAGGAGCTGTCGGGACCCGCGCCGAAGATCGGGAGCTTTGCGCTGAAGATCGGGACCCGCGTCAACGATCCAGACACCGGAGGGTGGGTATTACTATATGGATACTATATACTATACTATATACTATATAGAGGCTGGCTGTATACTACATGGGGGCTGGCTGTATACTATATGGGGGCTGGCTGTATACTACTTGGGGCTGGCTGTATACTACTTGGGGCTGGCTGTATACTACTTGGGGCTAGCTGTATACTACATGGGGGCTGGCTGTATACTACTTGGGGCTGGCTGTATACTACATGGGGCTGGCTGTATACTACATGGGGCTTGCTGTATACTACATGGGGCTGGCTGTATACTGCTTGGGGCTGGCTGTATATTACATGGGGCTGGCTATGTACTACTAGGGGGTGGCTGGCGGTATACTACACCCTCGGCTTATACTCGAGTCAATAGGTTTTTCCCGTTTTTGGTCTCGGCTTATACTTGGGTCGGCTTATACTCCAGTATATACAGTACTAGGGATGAGTGGATCATTCAAGATTTGGTTAGCTGGAGCTTCACCAAATTTTCTGTTTGGGACTGAATCGAATAAGTCCTAATCAATGTATCCCCAAATGTTATGGAAACTGGTAGTTGATTTTAGAAGGAAGGAAACCATGTATAACACATATAAGAAGATTACCACAGTCACAGTGCCTGGATCTATGAGTAAGTGTTCCTGGTTTATCATGATGGATTTTGATGTTGGATTTCTTTAATGATTTAGTGATTTCTCATCTTCCCCTTTGATCCAAAACTCAGTAAACATTGTTCATCATTGTGTGCAAGATTTCTTAGCCATGAAGAAACAGCACGGCTCCACTACACAATATGTAAAGATATCTTTTTAATGTATACCAAAGCAGCACACTACACAAAGTGGGGATATATTATGATACAAAGATAAAAGTCAACACTACGTTTTAAGTTTTTGTATGGAGTCTTTGTTCTGCCTGAGCTGGAACCGCGCTCAACGCTGCACCTAAAATAACATACAATAAAGTTAAAACAGAACATCACATAAACATATATGCAGTCGGCCTTTTGTGTTTCCTTATTAGGTTTACAAAACTACTGGTCGAGGACAGAGAAAGCGAAATGCAGTCGAATGTCAATGCATTAAAATAAACAGCGGCCATGAATGTCAACCATTGTGTCCTCTCTTTGAGAAATATCACATTGTGTGCATCGAGAATAAGTTTACATAAGTTAAGAATCATTTCTAAGAATCTAACGGGATTCTAAATATCACAATAGAATACATTATCATTAGCTTTTCTTTAAGCAGTGTTTTCCATCTCAGATAAGCTATTCATAGAATTACCCAAGATGTACGAGGCTTACAAAGGGAAGATTAAGTACTTGTCTTAAGAAATGTTTAAATACTATAACAATTGATAAGTTCTAGACATGGTATATATATATATATATATATATATACATACAGGCAGTCCCCTACTTAAGGACACCCGACTTACAGACAACCCATAGTTACAGACAGACCCCTCTGACCTCTGGTGAAGCTCTCTGAATGCTTTACTATAGTCCCAGCTGTAAGGTGTCTGTAATGAAGCTTTATTGATAATCCTTGGTCCCATTACAGCAAAAAATGTTTAAACTCCAATTGTCAATGGGGCCAAATTTATTTTTGTCTGGATCTACAATGATATAATATACAGTTTCGACTTACATACAAATTCATCTTAAGAACAAACCTCTGGACCCTATCTTGTATGTAACCCGGGGACTGCCTGTATATCATTTTATAGCAGTTGTGCTGTACTATCTCAACAATTGTAAAGAAAGAGGTGATGAAAAATAGAAGGGAAGGGGGATTTGATAAGCACTGGGGCATGGGGAATGTACTAAGAGACTCTGGCCTCATAGTATACCTGACATCCGACCATGTGTTTGGGCAATTATACACCAGGCCCTGCCTATCGCTAATGAAAAGCCCTTTTCCTAGGGGTTGTGGAAGTGGGGACCAAGAATTATCTGCAACAAAAAAAGTCCAAAATCCAAAAGTCACCAATATTCAGTTTCAGATGGACACCCTACCGTCATCTCATTCCCAATCTTTCTCCTATTCTGTCCCAATCCTGCTGCCAACCATTATATAGTAAATTTAAAACGCATACTGGATGAAGTTGCCCATCTAACAAATGGTGGCAACCCTTGAACCCACCTCACACACATTGGCACAGATTCATCAATTTGTATATTGAATATTGAATTATGTTGTTTTGTTGCACTCGGTGTTACAAAAGTGGCATGGCTTTGGAAAAGCGGTGTGCACCAAAATTATGTAAATGCCCCCGTGTCATAAAGAGTGTGCAGATAAAGATATGTATGTTGGTCTGCATATCAATTGCATCTATGTCTTAAAGACACAGATGCAATTGATATTTTATGACATGAGCTTTTAGTAGGTCTGAACTTCAGGTGGGCTCCAGCACACTCAGGTCCTGCCCCCATCTGCCAGTGAGGCTAAGACTAAAATCTTCCATAAATCGCACCCGCCTCTCATTTCTCCCGAACTTTTATCAAGCTGCACCCGTTCTCTTGAATGTGTTACCCCAGACAGCAAGTTTGGCTTCTAATATCTATGATTTAAAACTCAACCTCATACACATCTTTGTATGAAGTCCTCTATCTAACCCTTACCTACAATTACTACTCTAATTTTCTTAGGAACCCAAACTTTTTATGCAAACAGTAACCCCTTTACTCCATTTCCCATCTGTCTACTTCTAACATGTGAATATTCTTGTGTGTGTATATGTTCTACCTGCGTCCTGAAGATATTGGCACTACATACTGTAGGTAAATATGTATTACTCTGCTGTTTATTACACAATATCATATGACTATGACTAGGATTACTGTTTTTACTCTGATGTGTTATTTTTGGTACAGTGTGTGTTGTTTTTGTGCTTTTATCTCTACATAACTGCCATGTTGTTCTTTTTTCCCTTCCTATCCACTGACAGGTCACATTTCTTTATTCTCAGTAAAGGTCAGCGGAGCTCAGTGCATTGACTTAATATGAACATGATAAGATATCTAAATGGCTTAATTTATCTTTACCACAGAATCTGGAAAACTGAAGCTTTGTCATTAAGGTCAAACTGATAAGAGCATTTCCCTCTGTAGGATCTTAATGTGCACACATTTGTCTAGACATCCACATGGATATACCATCACTTTTACTTTTAGGTTTATTTGGACCATTAATGTCAAAGACACTTTGGTCGATCCTATTAATTTGAATTGGATACTAACTGATGTAATTTATTTTGAGTTGGGGGAATAAAGGAATGTTCTGTGTTTTCCTGTATATTTTATTTTGGGGTGTTTTTGTATACATAATAGAAATAAGTAATCTGTAGAATATAGGGACCTAAAATATAAGTATATGGATGTATATAGGGTTAAAAAATTATTTTATGGCATAAAGGATGACTATAGGGTATGCAGCTTTGGAAAAGAAGGTAAATGGTTATATCAACTAGTTATGTCGCATAAAAATTAAATTTTGTGAAACAGGAAATCTGCATGGATATTTATCCACTCCTATAATAGAAAGCTTGTAGAATTGATGTGGACAACATATCACCGGAAGGGAAGCTTAGCTCCTTCAGTATATGAGGACATTTGTGAAACAAATTGTTTTTTTTTTAAATATTTATTACACATATAGTCTATGGAAGAAGGGTAAACCTAGAAATCGAAACACTAATGGTGCAAACCAACTTTATTGTTCTACTGTTATAATAATAATAATTATTCTTTATTTACATAGCGCACACAGATTACGCAGTGCTGCACAGAGCTTGTCAAATTGGTCCCTGTCCCCATAGGGCTCACAATCTAATCAACCTACCAGTATGTTTTGAAGTGTGGGAGGAAACAGGAGGACCCGGAGGAAACCCACACAAACACGGAGAGAACATACAAACTCTTTGCAGATGTTAACCTGGGTGGGATTCAAACCCAGGACCCCAGTGCTGCAAGGCAGAAGTGCTACTCACTCAGCCACCGTGCCGCCCTACTGTTTGGCACATACACTTCGGATTTGACATGGCATGGATTATGCTTGGCATCTTCTTCAAATCTGAAGACAACCCACAAGATTTCCACATGGTACTTGCTGAGATATTATTCCTAATGAACAAGTTAGGGAATAGGAGAGTATTTTTGATATACACTGGCGCAAAGCTGTAGATGGGTGGGACACAGTGCTAATAAGCAAGGGAAACCTCGCTGGTAAGACACGTGTGCCTCTCCACTGATTTAAAAATAAACGACTTCTGTAAAAACAAAGATACCTTGCGCTGGCTACAAAATAAAGACTATAGGTTCAAAAAAACGCCAAACCCACTAATAATCTACAATGATTCACATCAGTGTGCACGATGACCAACCTGCACGTGGCTCCCCTCCCGTGTGGGAAGTTCGACTCCCTCCTTTAGTGATGTTTGTCCCGTATGTCCCCGTGAATCTTATGAGCACAATAGTCGTTTGTGAGGTGTATTCACTTCGGACTAGCGCTTTTCAGCCAAGCTCATAATCCACAGATGCAGCATCAACACGCGAGCCCCGGCCGGATAGCATTTCGGCTGGATCATTGCCTACAGAGGTACACGAATTGTGAACGTCACCACTGATGGTGACAGTCCGTCTAGTGGGACAAAGAGAATTTTCCACCCGACGCTGCGAGAGCTCACCGGCTCTCATCCTCAGGGATTTGAATTGTTCCTGATCTACAGGTGAGATCAGGAATTCAACCCTGAGGAGAGAGCACGCTCTATCTCCGACACGCGTCGCGATGGAAAATAATCTCATTTGTCCCACTAGACGGCTGTACTGCCTAGGTGTGACGTCCACCGGTACCTCTGTTAGATCCATACTATATAGAACTCAGCAGAAGCACAGTGCCGTGGGCTCTGTGTTTGTCTGCACTTGTGGATTTACACTGCTGGAAAGCGCTATCCGAAGTGAAATCACTTCCGAAAAGACTATTGTTCGACATAAGATTCACGGGACTACGGGCAAAACACTCACTACGGGGGAGCTTCGAACTTCCCACACGGGGGGTACTCCCTGCAGGTTGGTTACATCGTGCACACTTGATGGTATTTAGAATCCTTCGTCGATCTATTAGTGGTATGGCGTTTTTTTGAACCTATTAGTCTTAAGTTAGGGAATAGCCTCCATTGTATGAAAGTGTGGTTAAAGGGGAATATCAGGGTTCTTTCTGTTCATCAATGCTGAGGATAAGATACTTGGTACCCCCATCAGTCGTATTAAAAGGCTTTGTGGAGAATTTATTGGAACACATTCATTATGGCTTTTCACAAGTTGTATATAAAGTCTGCTTACCTGGACACCGCAAGTAGAGTGTTGAATTTGTTTGTGCAAGGATGAACCCACACCAAGGGAAAAACACTTGGAAGTCCAAGGAAACAAATGATCCAGATTCAGGTACGATTAAAATGGTAAAGTCAATGGGGCTTATTTACTAAGGGTCCTGCACCCGCATTTTTGTCGGTTTTCCTTACTTTTCTGGGGTCGCACCGGGGATTGTGTCGCACACAATCGTTTTGTCTCGCAATCACGCCAGCTTTCATGCGACACAAATCCGGGGGAGGGCCATTGGACGATCCGATGGATTCGGACTACACAAGGGATTTAACTTACATGCACCTTGAGGAAGATGGTGAACTCCGGCGGACCTGAGTTCATCCTCGACGGACAGTCCGGATCGGGGGTCGCGCAGGGACCGGGTAAGTAAATGTGCCCCAATATGTTTTATTTGAATTCCAATAAAACGAAATCCATAGAAAAATCCGACATGGAAATAGATCAAAGTTCTGCAAGCGACTTTAGTATTTTAATCGTGCCTGAAGCATTATGGCTTTTCCACCAGTATCTGGCAGAGACATGGACCACATGATTCTCCCCATCCCTGCAAGTTTCTTGGCTTCTCCTTCTTGCATACCACTATAACCGCATTGAGCCGGGCTGTAGACCTGCCACATTTACCGTAGTCCTGACAGAAAAAAAGTGTGGAGACTTTAGTAGAAAATTCCGCCAGTTTGAATCTGGAGTTTGTGCCCATATTCACAAAAAGGTTGGAACCTCTTACTGAATATAAGTGCCGGACCGCAAGCAGAGGGAAATTTTTTAGACTAACATTCTAAACACCATTCTAAAAAATCATGTTTTTTTGCGTGACACATAGTGAACAAAAGTGAACTTCCAGTATACAGTTTATGACATTTTATATTCTGCGAAATGTGGGTCAAATGTTACCAGATTAGTTCACAGATTAGATCAATACCGGAATGTTACGTTATGTTGATCAGTCTTGACAGTTCCTAGAAGAGAACATGTCTTCTAGATCATTTTTCTTCATGGTGCTAATGTTTTTACCATTTTCCAAAATAAAAGTATTTAAATTCCTGAAGAAGGTACAGGCAGTCCCCGGGTTTCGTACAAGGTTCTTTAGGTTTGTTCTTAAGTTGAATTTGTATGTAAGTCGCAACTGTATACTTTATAATTGTAACCCCAGTCAAAAATGTTTTGGTCTCTATAACTATTGGATTTTAAAAATGTTGGGTCGTCAACAGAACCAGGAATAACAATAAATCTTAATTGCAGACACCTGTGATAACTGTTATAGATGATTATTGTAGCCTAAGATTAAAGTTCAATAAATTACCAAAATCCAGAGGTCCGTTTGTAACTAGGGGTCGTCTGTAAGTCGGGTGTTCTTAAGTAGGGGACTGCCTTTACTTGAACGGATTGTACAATAAGGTTAATGATATCTTTAACGAATGCTGATGTGTGGCGTTCTTGGTTTGAAGATCATATATGTAATATTTAAGTTATTTTTCACATATAGCACTGGAGAAGTTCATTTGATATTTTAATGAATGCACAGAATAAAAATGCAGGCAACAAGTGTTGGATTGAGGTGCCCAAGACCCACCAGAAAATCCATCCTTCATTTGTAAATTTCTGATACAAGTTTCTTCCAGTAGTAGCTTTAGTCCTGGCCCTTGCAAAGATCCTATTTGTCAAATCTATGCCTAATTTTGCAAGATTTGTCAAAGACACAGTTGTCTCCAGAATCAAAGTCACAAACCCTAACGAATAAATTTTTTTGAAAATGAATGGATGCGTTTTTTTTTTTTATTATTAAAAACCCCCCAAACTGTGGGCCAGATGTATCACTTGTTCTTTTTGTTGTTTTTGCGACTTTTCATATTGTCACAGTATTTTTGCGCCAGTTTTGCACCTAAACACCAAACTAGCTGCGTATAAAGAAATAACCAGATTTTCCTCATTTATCTTATAGATCCAGATGTTTTGCTGCACCTACTAATGATTCATCATTAGCTACTTTTTCATTTAGGCGCAATTTTGATGAAAAAACACTCCAGCCCGAAGGTGGCGTAGACTGAGAAGCAAGCACTGAGCTCATGTGCAGACCAGTGCATCCCCTGTGTATTATAGCAGCAGAGCTCAGCCAGTGTTTACACTACCTCAGCCTCTGTTTACAGGAATGAGCTTCTAGTTACAAATAATCTGCAAGGATAGAAAAGAAGTGAGCAGTGAAGTATCCCCGTGTAAGAGAAAGATCCACACTAGTGTCTGAGGAGGACTACTGGCCAGAATTACAGGAGGGCAGAAGAAGATTTACACTGGAGGATCTCATCCAGTAGAAGATAGAAGCCACTGTTGATGAGGATCACTCGTTGCAGCTTGTTACACACTTCGGCTCTGCTGTGAGGGTCACTTTCATGCTTGGGTGTAGAAGAGAAGCAGAGTGGAGCTTGTAGGAGAATCACATGTAAGTGCCCAAATCTAAGATCGCACCTACAGTATATTGCACCTAAAGTTCAGTCTCAAAATCATTAACGATTAATAAGAGGCATGAACTCAACTCATCATAGATGTCCATAGCTTGTGATAATTCAGATGCAATAAAGCCCCTTATTAAAGCGTAAAAATGAAACTGTGATACATCTGTCCCTATGTTTTAGGGTTATATATCAATGTACAAGACAAATGGAGCAACATTGGTTTGTCCAAAGTGAATCTGAAAAATTTCCGATGTGGTTTGGAACTGGAAAATCGGTAGATTTGTACTGAATCTACAAATGAATGAATAGATTCACTTATCTTTACCGCTAATCATAGGGCGTTGTGGCTAGCGCCACATTTGTAATGAAGGTTTATTCCAGGGTCTGGCAACTGGAATTCTCCCATCTTGGATGATGATGGTCAATGATACACAGTTGGGCAGATTTACTTAACCGGTCCATTCGCGATCCAGCGGCGCGTCGTCTGTGGAGGATTCGGGTCTTCCGGCGATTCACTAAGGTAGTGCGCCCGATGTCCACAAGGTGTCGCTGCTGCGCTGAAGTCCGTCGGAGTTCACTGGAGTTCACCAAGCTATCGTGGGTGCAGGTAAGTGTGTGTCAAGCGACACTTTTTTTTTTAAATACAGCGGTTTTTCCGAATCCGTCAGGTTTTCTTACGGCCATGCCCTCGATTTCCGTCCCGTGCATGCCGGCGCCGATGCGCCACAATCCGATCACGTGCACCAAAATCCTGGGGCAATTCAGGGAAAATCGGCGCAAAATGGTAAAATTCGGGTAACCCGATGGAAAAACTTGATTCGGCCCCTTAGTAAATGACCCCCAATGACTCATACTCATCTCTACAGATACTCTTGTGCAAGCAAACAAGTAAACTGGCCCAAATGGGTATTAAAAGTGTCATGGAGGAAAATAATAACACCAATGATGTTAGATTTGAATATGGTGCTTCCTCTCTTCCAGTTGGCGTACATTACAGGAATAAGTATGAGTTCAGACTACCATGATTATTGCCATGATACCTCACAGGAAGAAACAGTGTCATCATACTGTTGTGGATTGCATATTAACACACAATTAACATTATGTGCCACTCTGAATGAATTAATCTCTTTTCCTAATTAGATACTTACAATTATTCACAGACACCCACGGTACTTAAGGGCATTCTCTCATTTCTGATTGAACTACAGTTTAGTATTTGTTTAGCTTAAGCTGGGGTCGCCCTCCTAGGTAATATTCTTACTTGTGATTGGCTTATGTGAATTTGGTCATACTTCCACATCTGTTCAGTGGCAGATAGGCATAAACAATAAATAAGATGTAACATGAGATCTACACATCTACTTTACATGTGTACAAGAAAAAGAAGTGCTTCATCTTTAAAGATATGTTGTTCCTTCGATTTTATTACAAAGTTAACTCTTTGGATAATTTCACTAGAAAATAAAGTTATATCCATCACAATGGGGCACATTTACTTACCCGGTCCCCGATCCAGACTGTCCGACAAGGATGAACGCTGCCGCGATTCATGAAGATTGTGCGCCCGATATCCTGCATGTGTCGCTTCCCTACTCAGGTCTGCCGGAGTTCAGCATCTTCTTCCTGGTGCATGTACGTGCTTGGCTTGCTATACAAATTTTAATTTTAAATACCGCGCGTATTCCAAATCCGTCGAATTGTCCGAAGTCGCGTGAAAGCCGGCACAATTGCGACCCAAAACGATCGCGTGCAATACAATCCCAAGCACGATCCCCGAAAAGTCGGGAAAACCGCCGAAAATGCGGCTGCGGGACCCTTAGTAAATAAGCCCCAATATATTAATTGGGTTGTCGTTCCACAGTATAATTAGCATGATGACTTCCTATTGACAGCCAATATTTTGGGGTGAAGCCTATTCTAGCCAGACATATTCCCCTGCAGTTACAGTATTACATGTCAGTCATTGCTCGAGTCTGACAAAATTGTGGACCATTTATCTTCCTTTTGAGGTGTCAACAAGCAAAATCACAAATACACTGAATCGGTGTTTTCATTCTATCGATGTTTTTGTCGGTCGCCTATAAACTAATACACTATTCAGCCCTCAGTATGGCCATTATTTCCTACTGAAAATCAGATTCCATTCTTCTGCCATGTAGGAATCTATTTATATTCCTATAAACCGGCTGTAAAACAGGAATAAATATTGCAGTCGGAGGCTGTGTCAGGGCTCTCTTCTCTGAGCTATTGTTGAGAATCGCGGCCATTGCATAACCTGTTACCGTGACAACAAAAAGGAAGAAAATGGGGAAATAAACTAAGATGTTACCTCAATCACACATGTAAATTTTCCTTAAGAAGGTAGAATCACATGTTCCTGAAACAAACCATTACCGTACATGAAAGCCCAAGCAAAATTATATAAAATTGGATCGCATATAATAGGAGCTGTTATTTCCAAAATAGATGTACGAATCCGTGTTCCACAACTTCTACCGCGTCTTATGTAAAGTGTGAAAACTTTTTCCTATACAGGCAGTCCCCGGGTTACATACAAGTTAGGGTCTGTAGGTTTGTTCTTAAGTTGAATTTGTATGTAAGTCGGAACTGTATATTTTGTCATTGTAATCCCAGCCAGAACTTTTTTGGTCTCTGTGACAAATAGATTTTAAAAATGTTGGATTGTCATAAGAACCAGGATAAACAATAAATCTTCATTACAGACGCCTGTGATAACTGTTACAGCTGATCATTGTAGCCTAGGAATAAAGTACAATAAATTACCAATATCCAGAGGTCCGTTTGTAACTAGGGGTCGTATGTAAGTCGAGTGTTCTTAAGTAGGGGACCGCCTGTATATACTTTATGGATTTATTACAATTAATTCTGCTATTCCCCTCTGTTTATAATTACCTTATCATTTTTCAGTCTAAGGCCACATTCACAAAGCCGTAAATGGGGCGCAAACTGGCCACACAATTTGCAGCGCGATCATAGCCTCCATTGAGCTCAAGGGCCCCTGATCACGGTGCGGTGAGCACATAGGGGCACATTTACGAAGGGAAGTGCACCAGTTTTCTGTTGGACTTTGCATGTTCTTTGAAGTGCATTATGCTTCATGCAACACAAATGTCTGCACTGAAGGGGGCATTCCGGTGCTCAGTCGGACCATGCGCCAGATTTATCATGCAAAGTCTGACAAAAATATGTGTTGCACGCTCTATGTTAAAGGTGCACCAAAAAAAGTTGGTGCACTCTGTTGGGGCACCAGATTCATAAAGAACGTGTGCCAGAAATTCTAAATCTGGCGCACCCTGCAATGTACACAGGCAAATTGCACATAGTTCTTGGTACATGTGCCCCATAGTGTCTCACCGCAAACAAGATCATGCCCACTCATCCTTCAATGGAGAGAAGAGGCGTGAAGAGAGCTCTATCTCCCTCCCTTCTCAACCCGTCAATGTGCTCACCCAAGACACGATCTGGGTACACTTGTCATATTAAAGAACTCAAAAAATCATGGAGCAGAGACCAGAGGCTAGGTAAAAAAAAAGGAGAATTAGGATATCAGTGGCCATCAAAGAAGTTAACTTGGCATCAGACACAGGCCACCAGTGTTACACTGAGATCAGTCATTGTCACAGTCTGCACATTGAAAAACGTTAGAGGAACTTTTTCTGAGGAGACTGTTTATAGTCAGTGTCCATTAGTTGACCACATGGTTCTGTTTATCTGTAGCATGGTGATTTAAATATGGAGGTCAGTGGACTTGCCATTGCCTTAGTCAGCATGTCCAGGAGCATTTCTTGTTTCGTGCCTGCACTTTGGCATAGGGGGCCGTCTTGGTGGTTTTTCTGTATTGGCTTGGATACGCAGAGGTAAGCAGGCACAACTGTTGGGGGGCTGGAGTTTTAGGGTGCACTGTCACTTCTGTTCCCTCTGAGTCCAGTGTCACCATTACAGATACAGTATAGGCATCTGAAGTGACGCTTCCCCTCCAGTATCTAAAAATGGCTCACAAAAGTCATGCACAATATGACTTTTCTCGGCTCATTTTCACATGACTTTGAAGGGAATTTTTTTAGTTAAACGGATGAGATTTCACATGAAAGAGGGTGCTGGTATTTTAATGGGTTAAATCTAGTGACAGAAGCTCTTAAATAGGGCTCCTGAATAGAGGTGAATGGACCCAATGGTTCAGCTTCAGGTTGTCCACCGTAACTGGACATATTGCTGGATTGGCAGCCCAAGAGCCAATTTGGCAAACTGATGCCCCTAGCAAAAAGCCATCGATATGATTGGCCATCGGGTCCACCCATCTCTACTCCTGAATATTTGCCATATTTAGGGCTTTTGGGCACTTCTCATATCACAGAACCTGTGAAGAAAGGTATGCTCTGCAGTCTTATAGTTATGCCAACTCCTACAGCATTGAGAATATTTGGAATCTAGTGGCATTAAAAAAACATACAGAGGATTTTCGTTTTAATGTTAAAAATACAATCAATGGATTAATCCAAATTTTGTATTCAGGGATTTTTTCTCATTATTTCGGCTTGTAAAGTAGGTCACTGGCATGTCAAACCACCCTCTGGAATGCTTAAAAAGAATATGAATTAACAACTGTAAAAAGGATTCAGTCTAAAAATCTGCATTTACATTTCAAGATGGATTGAGGATTTTCAGCTCGCTGCGAGTAAAAGGTAAAGGTGTTAATACTGATTATGCAGCTGTAACTAAGGATGAGCACATATTTCCTCCAGAGCCAAAATAATTAAACTGGAACTTTTTTCCCATAAATTTTATTTTATTTCCCACGGTGGTAAGGGAATTACAATACGAGCCTTTTGGATGAATATGTGTCTCGTGATGATAGGATTTGTATTGCTCAGATTGTTTTAGAGCCAATAGTTCTAACGATTGTGTTGCTGGGTTATTTACATGTAATAATACCTGCCGAATACATGCATCACTGATAAATATGCACCATATAAAAGTACTTTCACAAAAATGTATTGTACATCCACACAAAGAATAATATTCCAGTAAATATTGGGATAACTGCTGCAGTCTTATCAAATGGTCTCAAAGGTCTTCTGGAAGGGCCCCTATCCCTCTTATCATAAAAATAGTAATTCCAGTCATACTATTCTGAGTTGAAAATGTAATAGATAAATTCACAGTAAACTTTGCGCGACGTTTTGGTTGTACATTGGACCTTCATCAGATGATCAATCTTCATACCGAAACGTTACATAACCTTTACATTGAATTCATCAATAAATCAATAACTATTAAAAACATCTTGTTTCCTTAGGCCCCAAATAGAGTCCTTAGTTAATATCAGATCCAAGTCGGAATATTATTCTTTGAAATTAAAAGTGAAGTTACACTGTTTAAAGTTGAAAGAATTATTGATAAATTAACAGTAAACTTTGTGCGATGTTTCGGTCGTACACTAGACCTTTATCAGATGTCAATCTTCATCTTTACTGTGAATTTATCAATAAATCAATAATCAACAATCAATAACTATAAAAAAAATCTTGTTTCCTAAGGCCTCAGTCCATAGTTAATAATAATATATTATTCTCTAATATTCTAGTTCCATTCGCATTGTTCTAAGTTGAAAGATTTATTGATAAATTCACTGTAAACTTTATGTGAGGTTTCGGTATGAAGATGGATCATCTGATGAAGGTCGAGTGTACGACCGAAACGTCATGTAAAGTTTACTGTGAATTTTTCAACTCAGAACAGTGTGATGGGAATTACAATTTTGAAGAATAATATTCCAACTTGGACCTGATATTAACTAAGGACTTGCTATATAAGGCCTTAGGAAACTAGAAGTTTTTAATAGTTAACTTATACCAAGAACCTCTACGATCCGTAACGCTTCAACAAACTTTTTACACTTTTCACCTATTAAAATAAATTGCTCCCTTCTAGACTTACTCTGGCTTCTGTTATTTTCCTTGCATCTTTATCTGCTTTTCGTTCGGAAATTTCTGCTGAATTTCGTCTTGCTAGCAAGACAGACAGAAACTCACAGTAGCACTATGGAGGGGAGAGTCATAACACTTAAGACTTGTCCAATCAGAACACTTAGGACTGTAATTTCACAGACTACGGCAAATCATTTTCATAGCTACCAATTTTTTGACAATTGTTCAAATGGAAGACCTGGAGGAACGTATTAAGGCTGGAACAGTGGGCACATACTGTAGTGGAAGATCCTTTTGTCATGGGGCCCAGTCAACAGGGCACAGGGCATGGATGATAGAATTCACCAACTCACATAGTGCTGTCTCCGTTTGGAGAAATCAAGGTTTAATCACCGGAGGCGACAGGGCTTTTTTACTATGAGAACGGTCAATCTGTGGAATAGCCTGCCTCAGGCGCTGGTCACAGCAGGGACAGCGGATAGCTTCAAGAAGGGTCTAGATGCCTTTTTACACCTAAATAACATTGATGGTTATGTTATATAGAATTGTTTCCCCTAAATCCCTTCCTCATCCAATCCCTTCCCTTCCTTGGTTGAACTTGATGGACAAGTGTCTTTTTTCAACCGTAGAAACTATGAAACATGTTCCCCCTACACTGCTTCTATGTCAGTGTGATCATTATGATAAAATTGCACATCATATTTGATTTACATAACATTAACATTGACATAAACATACATAGAAAAGCCTTACATAAAACTGTATTAAACATTGAATAGGATAAAGCCACAATTGTAGATGTAGCTAAAGTACAAGGCTAATGCTGTATCTGTGTTTCTGGGGGAAAAGCAGAGCTGCTTTCTAATTCTAGATAACTCCATTTAAAGTAATAGTCCCAAATTCTGTACATGTGTAACATCTGTGGCAGTATCTTCCCCTACCTGAAGTTTGTAGCTGAGGGTGCATTTTATTTCCTTCTGTGCCTTCACTCGACTTTTCATAGTGTGAACTGTCATTTATATTGCTGGCTGTATTGAGACTAGTTACACTAGTCTCAATACATCTTAGCTCTGGTCCAGCAACAGTTAACCTGCTGTGATGGACAGACCACTGCTTCAACAAGCTGAAGCTGAGGCTTTCTGGCCATCTATATATCTTATTCATGCCTATATTCATGCCTGATTATATTTCCCGGATAGCTCCGCATTGTATTCTCACGCCATTGTTCTGTATTTCTAGTTACTTGACCTTGGCTTATGTGTTTTGACTATCCCTTTGTATTCTGATTTTGTGCCATATTTGTTGTCTCTGCTGTGGCATGTGTTCACAATTTGGCATAGAGAGTGACTATCTTCTAGCTGTCCTGTATCACCAAAGATACACAGAGGCAAATAGGCAGGGGAGATTTCAGAGGCTCAGTTCAGGGCTCACTGTCTTGTTTGTCCTGCCTTAATCCAGTCCCTTAATTACAACATACCGCTATGTGCATGCTTACTAAAGATTCTATCTAACTACCAATGCATATGGATAACTAGCATAGCAATAGAGGATTTGGTCTGATTTTCGAATCCTGTAGGGTCAATATGGTGAGGACGTTGCAGGCACATTTCCATGCATATCATTAATCGATTTTTGGGGAGAACTAGTGCAGTATTAAGTAAAATGTGTGAAAAATGCTGTAAGCAACAAGCGACAATTATGCAATTGTGATATTTTATGTAAAAAAGTAAAACTAATAAAAAAACATTAATACATAAACATAAAGTAGAACTAACACGTTCATAACCTTTGAGAAACTGAATTAGATTCTTCTACCACTGGAAATATCCAATCACCTTGATTAGCCTTTAATAGTGTAATATACTGTGCATTATACTAAATAAATATGTTTTATTATATACCTGTTGACATTCCTAAAAAAATATATGATTTTTTTACTTCTTTCTGTCTCATAACAATGACCTATGCTGATATCTGCCAACAATATGCTACTATAAATCCCTTCCACTGAAAAACAACACTTCTGGGATCCTCAGCTCAGATTTATATCACCATATTTTACAACGGTTAAAGGGAGGGTCTCTGCTGAATTGGGAATGAAAAATAAGAGTAGATTTACTGTTGACATACTGAATCCATTTATCAGTCAAAATATATCTCTCTCTTCTATAACAACTGAAATAGTGATGTATGAACACCTACTAAGAGCAAATATCCAAACTAGAAAAATGGGTTTTAATGAAGGTACAATCCCAAAGCTGCCATAGAATAAGCAATTTATTGGATATCCAGGGATACTTACATTCCAAACAAGTTACATTTTCTTATAAGTGAGACATAAACACACATTTAACACATTACGAGATATCTGTCAAGTAAAAGCAAAATGTATATCCTAAGTATTTACTATAGTTTTTCCCATAATCAGAAAATGAATCAGGGACTACAGAATGTTCACACCCCTGCTGAAATATTAATCCTCCCCCTCTTAAACAGCTTGATCTTTACCGGCCCATGCAGATCTAGAAGATTAAGGATAATGAGATGTTCACCAAAAAAAAAAAAGGCAAGAAACCCAGCATATAATAATAGCCTCTAACATTTACTGCTGTATACCAAGATCTAACATTATATTAAGGCCCTATGCACACGACCGTATGGGAGCCACTGATACAGCCGCACAATTTGCACCTGCGTCATGATCCACATAGAGAGCTATAGCACCCGGTCATCATGCTGTGAGCACACAGGGGCTTAATTACTAAGGTTCCACAGCTGCACTTTCATAGCTTTTTACGACATTTTCGAATCAGGAAGAGGAAGGTGAACTCCTGCGGACCTGAGCGGGGAAGCAACACATGCAGGATATCAGGCGCACGATCTTAGTGAATCGAGGCACAGTGCATGATGGTAAGTAAATATGCCCCACAGAGTCTCGGCTGCTGGATTATCTATGGAGAGGGGTGAGGAGTACTCAGACCTCCTCTGTCCTGCACCAAAGCAGCGTGCTCACCCCGGTAATCACCCAAGATTGGCCTTACAGAAGTTTTTTTTTAGATTTTTTTGTTTCAATAGGTTTTTATTTGTTTTTTAAAAGTTTTATAACAATACCGCATCTTTTTCAAAAGATTTAGTTTGAGCCCAAATCTATTTTGGATATTGGTAAATAAAACACTTATTTTATATGAATAGCTCCTTTCTCATATTTTACATTTTATTTTAATTCTTAAAAAATGTCCCTTTTTCCTAACCCTAACCCTCCCTTGACTCTGGGATGAATGACAGCAGTAGCTAATCAATCCAAAGAAAAGGAGAAATTATTTGGATTTGGTTTCGCTTATCTTTCATTTTAGGTAGATCTGTTTTTTGTTTCAAAGAGGATTAACATGACTTTTTTTTTTAATTTTTAGCCAAAACTAGTTATTAAGATGTCTTCCAAATGTACAAGTAAAGGATTTTTATCACATATGTAAACCGTGGATCCATTGTAAGTTTTCAGTTGAGGAAAAGGACTTTCCGGTGGCCAATTTGTAGTAGGGAAGGTTTGGATGGGAGAGGGGAGAGAGAAAGTAGAGAGAATTTTTTTTGGAGGGTGTGTTGTGGATAAGGGAAAGAAAATAGATACTATTGTATTCTGATTAAAGAAATGTCAAGAATGGAAACTTTGAACGAACAAGACTAAGAGAGGTGAACATGTAGTTATTATTCATAAAGAATATTATAGTAGGCAAATGTGATATAAAGTAATATGTGATATGTGTTTCCGGAGATTTGTCACAAAGGATTGTATTGCTACATTTTTTGTATGTTAATTTATTTTATTTTTTTAAATGTCTTCCAAACCTACTGATCCTTAAATATTTCTTTCTCAGAAGCAGCGCAGCAATATGTAATCTTTACATGGGAAATCTCCCTTGCAAATAAAGTATTTGGGGGCAGATAGAAAACGTAATGCTAAATGTAGCACAACAAGTGTGCATGTTCATCTGATTTCTATGGAATGGTCTGACTGTTCATCTTGAAAACGAAAATAGGTATAGCAAAGTACAGTATTTAGAGTGAGTAGTCAGTTTAGGAAAGATGTAGAAAGGGGAAATAAACTGATAAGTAGAGACAGTAGTGGATTATAATATAGGTGGTCTGGGTGGTAGCCTGAGACCCAAGACTTCTAGAGGGCCCATGGCCACCCAAACCCCCTCCCCATCATGTTTTATACTGAGAAGGATCTTTACCCCTTAAATCCTTGTAATATGTTCCCACTCTCAATACACATGTACACAAGAGCCAATTTAGTACCTTTGAAGGTCCTCCAGATTGAAGGGACACATCCTCCATTCCCCCAAGAAGCTTGATTCTAGTACCATATGTAGGAAGTGATTCCAGACTTCCAGGCTAAAATCCAAACACCCTAGGGCCCATGGCTGTCTTAATCTGCCCCCGAGTAGAGAAGTAGGTCTTTCTTTGATGTATGAATATGAGTTTAGCTGCAGTACTTCAGTATGGCCACTAAAACAAAATGAGTATTTTGCTTATGGCTTTAATTCTGGTTACCTATCCTTAAGATAGGTCATTAGTATCCAAAATTGACCATCTCTGTTCTTCATTCTGGTTTAATCTCTGGATTCTACATAAGTGGCCCTCAGTCAAGATCCGGTGGCAAGATGAACCTGATAAATACAATAGACCAACCTCCTAGGGATCCTGTATTTGCACAGGTCATTCAATTCAGTGACAAGTCCAATTTTTATATGATGTGATGAGGTCAACCTCCAGAACGTGTCATTGTGGAGTGACGAAATCCCTTACCTGTTACCTTCAACGCCAGCCATATGAGGGAGGCTTGTGACAGCATTTCTCCATAGATGGTTAATTTGATCCCGTGCATTTAGCCCAGTCCTCAGCACCATGAAAAACATGTCAAATAACTATAACAAGATAGGCCCTCCTATCCATTACTTGGTTAAGAACTTAAGTTTGTTCTTAAGTTGAATTTGTATGTAAGTCGAAATTATATATTTTATAATTGTAGATCCAGACAAAATTTTTATTTTGCCCCAGTGACACTTTCAGTTTAAACCTTTTTTTGCTATATTTGGACCAAGGATTATCAATAAAACTTCATTACAGACACTTTACAGCTGATCATTGCAGCCTGGGACTAAAGCAACATCCAGAGAGCTTCACCAGAGGTCACAGGGGGCAGAGGGGTCTGTCTGTAACTAGGGGTCATCTGTAAGTCGGATGTCCTTAAGTAGGTGACCTCCTGTAATGTCATATCACATTAAAAAAAAAACATTTCTGAGCTGACCTTACACACACCCCTTCAAGTCAAGAATATATTTTAATTAATGTAAATGAAAAATATATATATTTGCATTTCAAAAAAGTATAATTATTGTAAAGTAAAATGTTAAATATTAGATTTTGTCTACTCTTTATAAACAAAAATACATTTCAAAACATAATTATTCCAGGTTTCTCTCTTATTTGCTCCTCAAAAGGGTTATTTTCATTTTGCTTTAATAAAGTAGACCCAGAAAAGTTTTTCTCATCCAATCGGATTAGAACTCGTTTCAGTTTTATTCCTTTACTGTTACATATTTTAGTAGCCAAATTGGCCATAAAGACAAACTATAAACTTCTGATACATTTAATGACTTCAATACTGGATTCCAAAAATGTTTAAGTTTTGTCTATGATTTTCCCTATGGACCATTGCCAAATATATTTGTTATATCTTGGCAAGTCTTCTACAATGCTCCACCAAATAAAACATGTTCATTCCACATTAGATCCTTTCAATATATCAAGGGCTTTTTCCATTATGCGTTAACTTTGTTGACAGAAACAGCACTTTCTCGACAAAGACCACCCAAATATTATTTTTCTAAACACTTCTTCATGTCTAGGGTAGTACATTCATATTATTTATACTATTCTATACTACAGTTTGGGACCAAATCTACTACAAATACAGGTGTTTGGAAGAATTGGGTTGTTAGACTCCTTAAAAATCCCATACTTCTATGTTTTTCTAATGAATTAAGCTTCCAATGGCATCTCACTGTGATTTCTGACCCACGTTGGGGGGGGAATTCATTAGGACTACCGTTTTGGCCTGAACTGGCAGAGTTTTTGGTATAGTTTTTGTGAGTTTTCCGGACGAGACTCTAGTAAATGTGGCGATTTACCCATTTACCCACCCCCCATCTGCTCTCCACCCTGACATGCCCAAAATTGCACTTGGTTCTTTTCTTAAATAACCAAGAAATCCCACTTGCAATACTGTAATACTTTTTCTATCTCACTATGACCTAACCCTGTCAACTGTGAAAGACAGAGCATGGAGGTTCCCATCTAATGCTGGCCATAGCCCTTCTGGCTCATTAGTTGATTTTAGAAGGAAGGAGGCCATGGATAACACATATAAGAAGATTACCACAGTCACGGTGCCTGGATCTGTGAGTAAGTGTCCCTGATGTATCATGATGGATTTTTATGGTAGAGTCCTTAAAATTTCATTTTAGACTAAATACAGGCAGTCCCCTGAAGGTTTGTTCTTAAGTTGAATTTGTATGTAAGTCAAAACGGTTTATTTTATAA
Organism: Engystomops pustulosus; assembly: GCA_019512145.1. Classification (NCBI taxonomy): domain Eukaryota; kingdom Metazoa; phylum Chordata; class Amphibia; order Anura; family Leptodactylidae; genus Engystomops; species Engystomops pustulosus. Next base: position 197,790,746 of record CM033645.1, on the reverse strand, counting down.
TTGTAGTTCAGGGCAATTTTTTTTTTTTTTTGCCCCAGTGACAATTGGGGTTTCAAATTTTTTGTTGTAATGGGACCAAGGATTATGAATAAAGCTTCATTACAGACACCTTACAGCTGATCATTGCAGTTTGGGACTATAGTAAAGCATCCAGAGAGCTTTACCAGAGGTTACAGTGGGCAGAGGGGTCCGTCTTTAACTAGGAGTCATCTGTAAGTTGGGTGTTCTTAAGGGAACATTCACACTCAGCATGCTCTATCTTTTTGCAGTGTGCGGCCCGGGTCGGTGCCACACATGTGCGGCACCATATCTGCACCGTGCCACTATTGCTGTCTATGGGGACATACATGCGGCCGCAAATTTGCGGCCGCATGTACGTCCCCGCAGACGGTCATGTGAATAAGCCCTAAGTAGGGGACTGCCTGTATGGTGGTTGACAATAGGCTTTAGTCACCTGCAACTGTGATGGGTGCTGTGGGTGCCTTATTACATTGTAGCACAATGCAATGTAGAGATGGCACCGATCAGTAATATGCTTATGTGCCCAAGACAAGCTTCAATGGAAAAATATATGCAGATGACGGATTTCACCTTTCTATATGAGCTGTTTCAGTTTTATTTGTCATAAAAAATAGCAAATACTGAGTATATATTATGGTCTACAATGGAGATGTAACACACCACACAGCCACACGTCTTAACGGGTTTTTTTTAATGAAAGCAATAAAAAAGCGTCAGTGACTTCTCTGTTTATTTATCGTTAGGTAAATGGTGAAAAGAAGAAAAAAAACTTTGCAATTTAAAATCATTTTGTAGAATGAAGTGGGCAGATGGCCCATTGTTCAGCGATACAAAAGTGTATTTATTTATGTTCAGGCTCTTACATTTGCGATAAAAAGCTAAAATTATTTTGTTATACAAAAATCTCTAAATATTACATGATTAAATGAGAAACCTAAATTGGTGTAATGAGGAGTAAAGTAAATGGCTTTATTATGGAAATGCTGGATACCTCATAAAGTAGTGTTCAACTGTGAGCACGTGTATGAGGCATTCATGCATCAAGATTTTACATGTGCTACAGCCTCTAAGTGCATCGGGTGTAGTGAAAGCCCACAGGGAGCTAAACCATATACTTAAAGGACGTCTACCACCAGGATGAAGGATTGTAAACCAATCACACTAACATACTGGTGTGTGCCCCCTCTGGCAGGATCTGCTCTTATTTAAGCTTCTTAGTCTCTTGCTTTTAAGACAAAAAAAGCTTTTTAAAATATGCAAATGGGCCTAAGGGGCTCTGGGCTTCATTAACACCTCTGGATCCTGGAGCCCCTCAAGCTAATTTGCATAGTTTTAAAGGCATTTTGTTTGTAAAAACCAGGGCATAGGAAGCTAAAAGAAGAGCTAATCCTGCCAGAGGGGTTGCACACCAGTGTGTCAGGGTGCTTGGTTTACAAAATTCATCCTGGTGGTAGATGTCCTTTAAACTATAGAGCGATATTTAACGAATGGAAATATCTATTTCCCAGACATTTTCAATATTAAAGACCTATTATCAAATTGGCAGAGATCTAACACCAAGACCCATCAGCAGTTCTAGACAACTTCTGCAACCGGTGAATCGGGAGACACCATTTTGCATACATGAAAATGGGACCCAGCTATGGGGATGGAACTTTTCTCAAAAAATAAAAGTCGGCATACCCTCTTCCTACAAATGGGTTGAATGAATGGATGACCAAGTGTGTGCAGTCAATCTCCAAGTCTGCAGAAGTGCCAAAAACAGTAGAGCGCATAGCCTTGGCTATTTTCGGCGTTCCCGTAGATATGAATAGAAAGCTGCAGCACATGAACAGCCAACTCTGTAGTCAAACCCGTCTTGTAGGGGCACACCAGATTCTTATTTTTTTAGAAGAATATCATGTATTAATGGCATATTCTGTGAACTTGTAATAAATACTGTACTTCATAATATCACTTTAGGTAAATAGGAGCAAAGCTTTGGAGGCTGGAGAACTGCTAATGGACACAAGGTCTAGTAGATAAAGCATCTGTAACAAAATTGGCCAGAAATCCCCATTAAAACAGTGGTGGTTATTTATCATGGCTAGTACTCCAGGTTTCTGATGTACAAGCCCTGAACTAATTGCAATTGTAGAATGGTGCAATGCCAGAAATTGAGATTATTTCCTCCTTCACCTCTTAGCATGGAGTGGCGTAAAATGGGGTGTGTCGGCGGTGGACTGATCCATTCCTACCCCAAGCCTAAGCTCTCACTATACCTTACGCCTGTTCAAGCCTTAATTGGTGCAGAATAAAGCGCAACAATACACCAGGGCCTGCCGACAGAGGCTTCCATCTGCTGGATATATTAGGGGACCAGAGCCTCCAGAAATATCCGGTGTGCCAGACAGTTGGGGGAACATCCCATGCCGGTGATGGCTGAACCTTCTGATTTTGGCATCTAACAGCCATTGATTGGTTGTCAACCTTCCTATTCTCTCCAAATGTTTGATGTCCAGGAAGAAAGTATTTGTGCTGTTAGATTTCCAACTTCTGTATTTGAAGAGGTGAAACATTGTCAGTAATATCAGACAGTCGTGTTTCCATATTTTCAACATGGAAACATAATTCATGTCTGTCTGAGGGACTCCGATACAGTAACGAGCTATTGGTCTAAAATGTTCCTTACAAATGAGTGAGCTGTATCCAGGCAAATTGTCCAGTACTATGTCATATAGTTTACATATATATGTATATAAATTTTCATATTACAGATATGTAACATACATATACAATATGTTTTTTTACCACCCCCACACCTCTAAACAATTTAAAGAGACTGTAGTATTCAGATGAGCATTGCAATCTTTTTATGCCATGCTGTGCCTATTGCCTACACTTCATAGTGGGGGCGTGCTTGGTATTGCAGGCCAGGCTCATTCACACTGCACACTAGTCATCTGGCAAATGGAAACACAAGGGACACTGCAAACACTTATAGATGTTCATGTTCCATGACTCTGATGTTCCATGGATTTTGATGACCTCCACAACAGATATGTGATCTAGATATCAATCCTGGAATACCCCTTAAAATATTAAACACATTTTGACATAATTTCAAAGTATATATTTAAAAAAAGGAACTATTATGGCTTCAATAGATCAGGTAGAGTTACAACGTCCAAGAAGTAACATGAAAAAAAATTAACTAAAAAGAAGAATCTCTCAAAACTCGGTGGTGAATCAATGCTTAGCACTACAACCTTGCAGTGCTGGGGTCCTGGGTTCAAGTCCCACCCAGGTCAACATCTGCAAAGAGTTTGTATGTTCTCTCTGTGTTTGTGTGGGTTTCCTGCAGGTCCTCCGGTTTCCTCCCACACTCCAAAACATACTGGTAGGTTGATTAGATTGTGAGCCCCATTGGGGACAGGGACTGATTTGGGAAGCTCTGTGCAGGGCTGCAGAATCTGTGTGCGCTATATAAATAATTATTATTAATCTCTCTTCTAAATCTTTAAAGGAAATGATATTCCAAGCAGACTGATCTACCTATAGAAAAAAATCAGGAACTCCAGCGAGGATACAAAGTGAGATTTCAAAATATAAGAAAAAACATTAAAAACTAACCATGTGCACATGGAAGAAAAAAGAAAAAGCCATTGACGCATTTCGGAAACTAATCCTTAAACCCACGGAGGAGGAGATCAGGAAATGACGTAAGGGATGAAAAAAAGTCAAAAATATCATACAAAACAACCTGCCCCTATTGTACCAGGATCCTATTGTAAAACAGATATTATCCAATGGAGTACAATTTGTTGCAAAACGAGCCACCACTATTGGCAACATTGTATCACCTAATATGCACTCCAGTATCAGCAACACTAACACATCTACCTGGTTACACTTAAAAGGAAATTTTAAATGTGTTCAGCATAGATGCAATTCCTGCAGATTTATACAAAAAACTGCATTTTTCCAAAGTTATACCACCCCTAACCCCATGACATTTACCATCAATAAATATGTCATCTGTACTCAGTCACCTGCAGTATGTCGGCTATACAGTTAGAAAATTCAAAACCCTTCTATATAAGCCTGTAAATGATATGAACAAAATATCCTTTCCAAATATGTCCAATGTAGCAAAACATTTGCTCATAACGGTTCCTTCGCACATATGGGCGGCACGGTGGCTGAGTGAGTAGCACTTCTGCCTTGCAGCACTGGGGTCCTGGGTTCAAATCCCACCCAGGTCAACATCTGCAAAGAGTTTGTATGTTCTCTCTGTGTTTGCGTGGGTTACCTCTGGGTACTCCGGTTTCCTCCCACACTCCAAAACATACTGGTAGATTGTGAGCCCCATGGGGACAGGGACCAATTTGAAATGCTTTGTGCAGCGCTGCGTAATCTGTGTGCGCTATATAATAAAGAATTATTATTATTATATGTCAGCCACCATCATTGAAAGAGTATTTGCACCAAGACGCGGAGGTGATTGGCGCAAAATTTTACTTACCAGGGTAGCTTTCTGGATACCCACTCTTAATACTAGTCATCCCCATGGCTTGAATCTGAGATACGATCTCTAGCATTTCTATTAAATTTCTCCCTGTTTATAGAACAATACATAATTTCTTTTTTTGCTATTACCTCCCTCTGTGCATTTACAGGCAGTCCCCGGGTTACGTACAAGATAGGGTCCGTAGGTTTGTTGAATTTGTATGTAAGTTGAATTTGTGTGCAAGCCGAAACTGTATATTTTAAAATTGTAGTTCTAGACAAATTTCTTTTTTGCCCCAGTGACAATTGGAGTTTTTAAATTTTTTAGCTGTTATGGGACCAAGGATTATCTATAAAGCTTCATTACAGACACCTTACAGCTTATCATTGCAGCCTGGGACTATAGTAAAGCAGCCAGAGAGCTTCACCAGAGGTCATAATGGACAGAGAGGTCCGTCTTTAACTATGGGTCGTCTGTAAGTCGGGTGTCCTTAAGTAGGGGACCGCCTGTATACCTATATATTTTCATTCATTGGTGTAGTACTTTTTTTTCAGTGTTTTTTTCATCCCTTACGTCATTTCCTGATCTCCTCCTCTGTGGGTCTTCCCTTACCTGTTAAATCCTTTCTGCTTCCACACATGTACACGCCACTAAGGATTAGTTTCCGAAACGCGTTAATGGCTTTTTCTTCTTTCTTCCATGTGCACATGGCTTTTTAATCATTGGATTAAAAGTTAGTTTTTAATGTTTTTTCTTATTTTTTGAAACCTCACATCCTCTTTGGAGTTCCCGATTTTTTTTCTACACATATACCCTGAGCGGGTTGACATTCAGCATCTGAATGTTTGGTGAGCTGAAAGAACCTCTTTTTTGTTGATCTACCTATACCCCATGTGTCTCCCAAGATTGAAATCCAAACCTGATCCATCTTGGCTTTAAGTAGATCAAATATTTTTTTCCAAAATTTTGACCTCATGTGAGTGTTAATGATTAGCTGATTTTTATAGCCTATTTTTTTAGACTACGGAATCTTACGTACTGGAGCACTTATTGGGAGAAGTGACAATCTAAAATGAAGACCATCAATAAATGTTTGATAAACTGCTAGTATTTCTTCAGTTTTTTGGAGTCAAGATGTAAAATTCCCAACCCCCAAGTCATGACTTTAGAATAGAAATCGTCAGCAGATAATATACTGCCAGAGATTTATGAAATGTTAGAACTTGTACTGAATACAGTTAGGAAATATGTTGTCACGTTCATTGGAAAGAATAGAAAATGAATGGTATTTGTGCAGATCAGTTGTTTGAACTCCATGGTCGGAGCTATAAAGCTTTCCTCAAGGACATTCATACAATTTTTTTTTTTTTTTGCAAAGCACATTGTTATTATTAGAAAATGAATGTTTTCCTGCCTCTCACTGTGACATTGTACATGTCTCCTTCTCCTTCCTACGTGATGGTTCCAATGTTTAATGACTTTAGTGGTCAAGTCTCTGTTTATATTGAAACATTTCTAAAATGATCAAACAGGATCAGTTCTTTCCTCCCTTATCACTTACTAGAAATATTCCAAAAGTTCATTGCATCTATTGTTACATTTGGGTTTAAAAAAAATCACTCACTGATGACAAATGGGAGGGGTGCACAGTATGTGCCTGTGTGTATATTCTTATTGTAGATTGTGCTGTAACATTGGGTTAGTTCAAAGGAAATATAGGAGTATTTAATTCACCATGATCAGGGTCGGAGTAAGACTTCCATGGGCTCTGGGCTGTATGGATATTATGGACCATACAACTCTGGAATCACTTCCTACATCTGATACTAGAATCAGCTTCTTGGGGAATAGAACCATTTCAAGGTCCTCAAAATGGCTCTTGTGTACATGTGTATTAAATGTATGAGGATGTATGAGGATTTCGTGGGTGAAGCTTTTTCTCAGTATAAAATTTAGTGTGGTGTGGGTGGCCATGGGTCTCTAGGCTACTGCCCAGACTACGTATATTATAATCCACTTCTGACCAGGATGAAGTATAGTAAACCAAATACACTTACATGCTGGTAAGGGCCTCCTCTTGCTCTTGTTTTAGTTTCTCTTACCCTTGTTTTTGCCCCCCAAAAAATTAAAATTATGCAAATTAGCCTGCTACGGAGGTGATCTCTTCTTCAGCATTGATTTTAGTAGTATGATGTATTTTCCATATATATATATATATATATCAATAGAATCAGTTATGAAGCAGAACTCTAAATCCAAACATTTTCAAGCCTTTAAAGGGCATCTACCACCAGAATGAAGGACTGTATGCAAATGAGCCTGGGGGACTCCAGGCTCGATAGGTGTTAATAGAGCCCAGAGCCCCTAAGGCTCATTTGAATACAGTCTTTTTATCCCGGTGGTAAATGTCCTTTAATGAGAGTGTGAAATGTTGTGCCGTAAAACTATTGCTAGAATAAAATTCATCTTGGATTTGGACTTCTGGGGTGTAACAGTGTGAAGTTGGTTTATACTCAAAATAACCTAAATAATGGCCAAATTATGTTCAAAATGTCAATATTTTGTGTGTTCACCATTATTTTCCAGCACTTTCTAAACTCGCTTGGACATTTGGACAGTTCACTAGAGCTTCACACATCATCAGAATTTGCACCATTATACAAGCTTATACACTGCTTCACATCCAAGTGTCATATCTTCAGTGCTATCCTATAAAAAATATATCGAAAAATGTGAGGGGTTTATATACAGACAGAGACGACCCGGTATCATTACTACTGACACATTGCAACTTCTATTACTCTGTATATAGACACTAAACAGTATTTCTGGTTTCACCTCAGACATAGACCCAGGGTTGTAGTTACTGTAGGTACAATGCCTGGGGCGGCTGGCTAGTGTGGCGGCAGAGCAGCTGTGAGGGGGTTTAGTCACACTAACAGTGTATCCGGTCCCAACACTGAGCAACCAGAACTGAACTCAGCATCTCCAGTTCTGGTTGTAAGCATTGGGTCTAGACCCAGCAGAGAATTTGAGTTGGACATATCAGACTCGCTCGTGTGTGAGTGGCCTTAGACTATTTGTAAGTGAATTCGTACTGTAGTAACCATTCTGACTTGAAGGGGTTGTCCCATTGTAGCAAGTTAGACCCTATCCACAGTGTAAAGCCTAAGCTGCAGATCAGTGGGGGTCTCAGTGATGGGACTCCCACGGATTACAAGTCCAAACTACCCCCCTCCCCCCGTTGCACCGAGATGACCGGAGCAGCCAGTCGCACAGCAAACAGAGATTGCTGGATAGGGCCTAACATGCTATGATGGGTCATCCCCTTTAACTTTGCTCTGGCATTGTAGTTCATAGAGAAGTTCCCAGTCCCATGAGGGGATGCACCCATTTTCCTTACCCTTTATATATGCACAGAATCACTATAACTGCTCTATATAAAGAAGCAGCACACTGCCATGTATCTCAATTAAGTGTTAACGAGCAGTTGGACAGGTATACCTAATAAAGTGGCGGGTGAGTGTATATGCGTTCCAATTGCGTTTCTCCAATTCCTTTTGGCTCATGAGGTCATTCTTTCACATACATATCAAATGTTCTGGCGCAGGCATCCATTCTTTGAGCTATTGTTGTAATTCGTTCATGTCCTGCACAGGTTATTCTAGTATCACCAGGGGACACAAGAGTGCAGGGAGCATGTTTTAGCACAGGGTTGCGCTTTTAGGCAGATATCACATCGGAGGTCGGAGCCGCTTACCTAGCACGCAGCGTACTTCCGGGAGGGAACGGAAGTTGGGAGTTACGATTGTGCCATCACACATGGGACGCTTCCCTTTATAATGGACACAGCACAGCATTACGGCACCCCTGGGGAAGCCAGTTGGGTGGCGAAACGCGTGGGGTTGCCCCAGCTCCCTCTTTCTGCATGATTTCTCATTACATCAGGTAGATATACTGTATATAGCAATCATTGTTTTTGGTTCTGCATTCACCTTCATGGTATCATTACCGATACAATAGTTCCAGATATTTATTCATACACCATTGGAGTGTGTATATATTTTCGTGTCCACCTTACAAGCTTGCCCTACTTATGATTCACACTTTTACAATTCCGGCTGTTGAGAGGGGCTCATTGTAGTTGGGGGAGATGGTGTTTTTCAGGATGACCAGCACTCTCATATGCTAGGGCCTCCTGTTTGTACAGTTTCCGTGTGTTTTCTTCACACTTTTAGATGTTTTTAATACGTCTGTTTGTGTTGTGGAGTACAGAGGCTGCAGGGGGAGCGCAATGTGGCTGTGACTATCACTGCTGCATCTCAGTATACATACAGGGACTGGGAGCACAGCGCTGGACCGGGACACCACAACGGTTAAGTCTTTACAACCATCCCACTTCACTGGTACAAAAATATATACATATATACATCCATGTCACCCTGTACACCCACATTACATCCATGTCACCCTGTACACCCACATGACATCCATGACACCCTGCACCCCCACATTACATCCATGTCACCCTGCACTCCACATTACATCCATGTCACCCTGCACCCCACATTACATCCATGTCACCCTGCATCCCCACATTACATCCATGTCACCCTGCACCCCCACATTACATCCATGTCACCCTGCACTCCACATTACATCCATGTCACCCTGCACCCCCACATTACATCCATGTCACCCTGCACCCCCACATTACATCCATGTCACCCTGCACCCCCACATTACATCCATGTCACCCGGCACCCCCACATTACATCCATGTCACCCTGGACCCCCACATTACATCCAAGTCACCCTGCACAGCACATTCTCCCCTGCACTCCCCCCCATTACATAAGTGTCACACTGTACCCCACACTGTGTACATATCACACTGCACCCCACACTGTATACATATCACACTGAACGCCCACACTGTATACATATGACACTGAACCCCACACTGTATACATATCACACTGCACCGCACAACCCCCCCTGCACCCTCACATTATATACACGTCACACTGCATCCAGGGTTGGACTGGATGGTAAACGCTATTTCCCAGTGGTCTAAAGGACCTCCGATGACGTCATGAGCATGTGACCAGGCCCCTACTGCCTGGATAAAAGCTGCAGTGGAGATGGTAAAGGACCTTTGATGAGGTCATTATCATGTGACTCCTGTGTGGGAGGAGCAAAACAGGAGGACTCCTGGCTGCTGTCTGTTACCCTTTATGATGAGTTATCCTGAGGCAGTGCAAGGGGGAAAGTGTGGGGGTGCAGTGGAAAGGGGGGAATAGTGTGGGTTGTCAGTGAAAGGGGGGAGGGGGGGGAGGAGGGGAGGGGATTGTGTGGGGGGTGCATGGGGAGGGAAGTGTTGGGGTGCAGTGGGAGGGGGGGTGTGGGGTGGCAGTGGGAGGAGGTAGAAGGTGTTTTGGGTGTCCTTGGTAGGGGTAAAGTGTGGGGGTGCAGTGGGAGGGGGGGACAGTGTGGGGGTGCAGTGGGAGGGAGGAGTGTGGGGGTGCAGTGGGAGGGAGTGAAGGTGTGGGGGGTGCAGTGGGAGCGGGGAGGTGTGGGGTGCCAGTCAGTGTCGGACCAGTCACTTTGGGCCCACCAGAGAATATTTTTGGGGCCCACCAATTCAATGTAATCGAGAAAGAATACCTGTGCAAAATCAAATGAACCTTCACCCGTATTAACCCCCCTTCCCCGTTCACGCTCTCGCGGCTGGATATATCGCCACTGACGCGTGTACTTAGAGCGCTCAGTGGTCGATTATCCGCCACGGCGCCTATGTCCGCTCGCTCTGGATCAGAGCCGACCGCATCGGAAACACGGGTTTCCGGCTGTAACTAAAGCCGCACCCCAGTGTAACACCCGCATCGGAGTTGTCTCCGATCGTCGGTGCTTAACCCTTTAGATGCCGGCGGTCAGCGCGAACCGCGCATCTTAACAAGCATCGGGGTGTCTTTCCCCACGATCGCTCCCCCCGGAACCTTTTTTCCGGGGGCGCCCGATCGTTTGGCTATCGTAACTCTGGGTCCGGATCTGGCCCCGAGTTACTAGCAAGAATTCCAGTAAGAGGCGTCTGTGACGTCATCTTACCTGGCAAGTGCCATCCTATGCAAGTTGCATAGGCTGTACACTGATAATACAATGACACTGAGTTATTGCCTAATAGAAATCCAACCCCTACTGAATTTTGCCACTTCGGCCTTTGCTATGGATATGTGCGCCACTAAGCGCAGAACACAGCGGTCGCAAGTCTCACTACAAATTGCTCAGAATTGGCAAGTACATGCACTGCAGAAACTACAGCCACCAGCAGATCAACCAGAAATCAAATATAAAGAACGCTACTGTAGGCTTCAAGAAGCTGTTTGTATTCTCCTATGGCTATTTTCTAGCCATGTATCAAAGGAAGCACACTACTATGCCAGATGAGATGACACCTGAAGTATTGCCTAATAGACATCAAACCCCTACTGAATTTGCCACGTTAGCCTTTGCTATGGATATGTGCGCCACTAAGCGAGACACAGCGGTCGCAAAGTCCAACTACAAATTGCTCAATTGCAAGTACATGCACTGGCAGGAACTACAGCCACAGAGCAACACCAGAAAATCAATTATAGAACGTATGTAGGCTTCAAGAAGCGTTTGTATTCTCCTATAGCTATTTTTAGCCAAGTATCAAACGGAAGCACCACTACTATGCCAGACTGAGAGATGACACTGAGTTATTGCCTAATAGAAATCAACACCCCTACTGATCTTTGCCACTTCGGCCTTTGCATATGGATATGTGCGCCACTAAGTGCAGAACACACGCGGTCGCAAGTCATCAATACAAATTGCTCAGAAATGGCAATACATGCAATGCAGAACACTACCAGCCACCGAGCGATCAAACCAGAAATCGAATTATAGGAACGGACTTTGTAGGCTTCAAGAAGCTGTTGTTATTATCCTATGTATTTTCTAGCCAAGTATACAAACGGAAGCAACTACTACTTGCCAGAGTGAGATGACACTGAGTTATTCGCCATATAGAAATCCAACCCCTTACTGAATTTTGGCCCCTTCGGCATTGCTTGATGGATATGGCCGCCACTAATGCGAGAAGAACACATGCGTCGGCAAGTCTCACTAAAATTGCTCGAATTGGCAAGTACAGCACTGCGATGAACTACAGCCACCAGCAGACTAGTCAACCCAGGAAATCAAATAGTTTAAGTAGAACGAACTGTATCGGCTTCAAGAAGCTGTGTATCTCTCCTGATGGCATTTTCGCTACAGCTCACACAGTATCAACCGGAAGGCACAACTACTATGCCAGATGGAGAGCACTGAGCTATCCTAATAGAATAATCCAACTCCCTAACGGAATTTTGCCACTATCGGCTTTGCTATGGATATGGAGCCACTAAGCGCAGAACACAGCTGTCGCAAGTCTCATATACTAAATGCTGTCAGAATGGCAAGTACATGCACTGCGAAGAAACTACAGCCACCAGCAGATCAAACCAGAATCAACATATAGAACGCTACATGTCAGGCTCAAGAGCTGTTTGATTTCCTTGGACTATTTTCTAGCAAGTATCAAAGGAAGCACACTACTATGCCAGATGAGATGACACTGGAGTTAATGCCACTAGAAATCCAACCCCCTAGCTGAATTTGCACTCGGCACTGCATGGAAGTGCGCCAACTAAGTGCAAAACCACCGGTCGCAAGTCTCACTAAAATTGCTCAGAAGAATGGCAAGTAACCTGCACTGCAGAACTACAGCACCAGCAGATCACAAAGAATCAAAATATAGAACGCTACGTAGGCTTCCAGAAGTGTTTGATTTCCTATGGCTATCTTTCTAGCAGTATCAAAGGAAGCACACTTACTATGCCCAGATGAGAGACCACTGGAGCTATTGCCTAATAGAAATACAACCCCTACTGAATTATTGCATTCGCCGTTGCTATGGATCTATGTGCGCCACTAAGCGCAGAACACAGCAGGTCACACGTCTCACTAAAACTGTCAGAAGCTTGGCAAAGTACATGCACTGCGAAAAAACTCAGCCACAGCAGATCACAAACAGAAATCAATATATAGACGCTACTGTAGGCTTCAAGAGCTGTTTGTATTTCTCCTATGGCTTATTTCTAGCCAATTATCAAAGAAGCACATTACTATGCAGATGAGATGACATGAGTATGCCTAATAGAAATCCCAACCCCTACTGAATTGCACTTCGGTCGTGCTATGGATATGGGTGTCCACATAAGAGCTAAACACAACGGTTCGCAAGTCCCCGCTAATTCTCACAAAGGTAAAAGAGCAAATTAAAATAAAAAAGAGAACAGTTATATGTAGCCCTACGAAGGCTGTTGGGTTCTTGGGAATCACTCCTGCCTAACAGAAGCTAATAGAACACCCTAACGCTTTCCCTGCACCAGAGCAGCTTCTCCCTAGCGGCATCCGAGGACAGAATGATCGAGCAGCGCGGCCAGCGGCTAGTCTATCCCAGGGTCACCTGATCTGGCCAGCCAACCACTGCTATCGACGTGTAGGGGTTACAGTCATGCGGTGGAGTGCAGGTCTCCTCGGTTGTGATGGCTCTGTTTCTGAGCTAGCAAAAAAGCAAACGGCGCGGAGGAGCTGCCATTTATCGAGAGCGGGCGAAGTATTCGTCGATAGTAACGAGCAGTTTCCGATACCCATGCCGACCGAGCATCAAGCTGGACGAGCATGTCGCTCTCTCCTATAATATTCCCATATATCACTAAGATTCATGAAAGGCAGGGACATTGAGTGTGAGGAAGCAGCCTTACTTAAATTCATTTGCATATGATACATTTCTTCAATTGGATGCTAATAAAAAAATTGTCCTGTGTGAAGATATTTCTCATAAACTGTAACCCAGGTTGTCCATTAGAAACAATAGCTTCCTCGGAACGACCCACCGCACACTTGGCAGCGGTGGCCAACGAGAGGACGATGACGAGAAGTGAGTCTGCCGGGACCACCAGGATTAGCGATCATTTACCCACAGGACGGCTGTGCGACATATGGTAAATCTCCAGACATTTATATACACATAATCTTTTGTGTCTTTATGCCAATCCCTGCAGCAGAGGCTGGCCGTATCGGGGAAGCATCTCACTTTAAGGGACAAAAATGACTACATTAGCTGAGAAATATCTGCTGCACACAGGAACATTTTTTTAATAACATCTAAGTGAAGAGCATGTTTACATATGGCAGATTAAAGAACTGAATGTGAGATGATCAGATGAGAATACCCCTTTAGTACCATAGGCGGTATAGTTCAACTTTCACACCCTATAAATTCTTGCATATTTCCTTTCCAAAATAATCAGCGCAGGATCCAAGCTTTGTATGTCTGAAAAAATGGCTGCAAAGACAATGGGGCAGATTACTTACCCGGTCAATTCGCGATCCAGCGGCGCAGTTTCTCTGTGATGGATGGGGGAGTCCGGCCGGGATGATTAAGGGCAGTTCCCCAACGCCCAGGTGGCGCTTGCTCGTGAGAGAGCATTGGAATGCACTCAACGTCCACAGGCTATTCCTAGTGGATGAAGGTAAGTGCAACTACCGCGATGGGTGTCTCTTCGGCACGCCCCCATTCTGTCCTGGCATGCCATAGTGACGATGCGACACAATCCCAATCGTAGTGCCAAAATCCCGGGGCAATCAGAGGGAAATCGGAAATATTCGGGTGACACGTCGGGAAAACGCGAATCGGCCTCCTAGTAAATGAACCCCAATCTCTGTTAAAGCAGCAAGGATTACTCTATCCTGGTTTCCTATATCATCTATTACAACAATGTTTAAAGCTTAACCATGACCATGACTAACACCTTTAGTTTTATAGATTGAAAAACAGCCAAATAAAGAAAAAAAACTGCAACAAAGCCATGATTGATTGCAAAAAATCAAGGGTAAAGCAAGGGGCAGATCGGTCTCCTTGCTGGTTCCTCATGCTGATGCCTGGCTCCAGAATGTCCTGCAGTGGGTGTATCAGGTATGACCCGAAGAAATGAAGGCTACGAGGCTTTGATTCAATAATGCTGTTAGTCTTTCATAGTATAACCCACAACTGTGGGTAGATGAACCCAGGTGTAACGGCAAATTAGGATGGATACAGTTATATGAACAACACGAGTTAAGCTGGAAGTGATTCATATATAGCATTTATTCAATAAAACCTTCACTTTACAGAAGTACTCTGTGATTGGTCCGGAGCTATATTAATCCTGATAAAGATTGGTGCGAGGGTGTTTGCACGGAAAATCACATAAACAATTACTTGTCTTACAGAAAGCAATGTCGAGGCTAATCAAGTTTCAGTAAGACTTGTGTTAACTTGAAATTCTATTGGACATAATTAAAACTAGGTCAATGCAAATTCGACAGCAACTAATTTAGTATTTCATCAAGGAAACTACAAGGACTGTTACTAAGCTCACTAGGTTTACAAAAACTGTTAATGCAACAAATGTTGGAAAAACCATAACAGTAGTTACAGTAGCTCCAACTTCGCAGGGTTAAAAGTCCAAGTAGGAGGACCGGAGTAGTAGAAAACACAGTACGAAGGTAGACACAACATGTCGGAGGTAGACCCACAAAATGTTTTCTGCTACCTAAAGAAACCTAGTGCTATTAATGCATTATAGTGAGGTCCGTACTGATTTTGCATTGGGACCTAGACAGTGTGACACATGGTCCACATTTAATCAACCCATGGGAACACGTACAAACAGCCTCCAACTTCTGCGGACCACATTAGGTCAAGGACTCCTTGGTTGCTCTGGGCAGGTCATAGTATCGACTAATTTACAGGTAAATGGAAAATGGATAAAAAACTAGAACTTCACGGTGAATCGAAGAAGAGTTAAACGTGGTTGATTACTGCAAGTATTGTGTGAAAACAGAAGGAGTGTTGAAGGATGTACGGCTATGGCGTTAGATGTGGCCTCTGCCAAAATTGGTCAGTTTACACCTTTAAAATTTAAAAGAAAGGAAAAAAATACAGCTCACCGTGACCTTTGGTTGCGCACGTGGCTGGAGATCCACCAACACTGTTGTTGGTGCTACACACCTAAAATTTACCAAAATTGTATGGGCACTACGACCTTTATTGTGGCCCCAGAAATATTCTCTGTAAATGTTGCCATCAGTACCAGAAAGGGGTACAAGGAAACAGTTTTGAGAACACTAGGATGGAACGTGTCTTTTGTCCACCGTATAAAACATGAGACTAATGAAACTCAGAGCCAGGTGTTAAAATTTCAAACAGTATTAACAGCTGACAGTATTAGGATATTTAGGAAGAAAACTACAAGTTTATGGACTTCTTCTATTGGTGCGGAGACGGCCCTTAAGCACCGAAGTCCTTCTCATGGTGACTTCAGGGAGTTCATATATTAGGTTCTTCTGACAGTATGATTGTTTATTTTAATTATCTAACCATATTTCCAAACCCCTTTTAGTAAGTAGTAATGCATGTGCCTGTTAGACAAAGTCTATGTGCTGCATTTACTTCCTAAAGTAAAATGATTACCATCAGCAGGAGAGAAATGCACATAGGCCATAATCCTCCCACAGACTGAATACATTCTGTTGTCAAAAAACAATTTAGTTACCGTACACACAAGGATTGGCAGCGCAAAGCTTCTTATTGGTTTTCTTATATCTGCATGTCTGTTGTCCACACTTTAGCACTGATGGTGCGGGTTTATATTGCATACCACTATTGCAGTTCTGCCTGTTATCCCATAGGATTTATAGTCCTGTGGCAAACGTATGTGTAAACTACTGAAATACCCCCAGAGACTAAGGGCCAATAACTGTTGATAGAACTAACTTTGGACAGGCATTACGTATTACTCAGGTGACCACACACATGAAGACATTGTGAAGTTCCGCTTCATCGTGCCAGACCACGTACATCAGCACAATCAGAATCCTGGGAGACAAAAGTAATATTAACATATTTAACGTTTTGTGTGGTGACCGGGTGTATATGGGACCCCTTTTAGATGGACATTCCTGAAGGTCTACTGAATTTTAGAGACCATCCTATAGCGTATACAATGACAAGCTGAACATTCTAAGTGGTGGATGGCTGTTTACCTCTGAACTGTACTCATGGGTAGCATACACAATCTACTCCACTAAAATCTAATAATTATAAAGTTCTTGGAAGGGTTTAGACATTTCTTACGGTGCTTATCACATATTCACGGAGTGCTATTGCAGACTCAGTATGAGCCAGGAAGTAATTTGGATAAACTTTACTGAGCAAATGGGATTATACAATGTCACTGTTTGGTATCTCCAGGACACCAAGACACCTAGTGGGGTGGGGATTCTATCTGCTTCCAATGTAAGGAGCTTTTCGGCATTACATGTTTAATAGCAATTTTTTGAAGCCCTAAGCCAAAACCGTATGACCCACTTAGTCCGTCACTGCATACTGGGTATGGCATGGTGGTATGGTAAGGTAGGTCCACAAAATTACTTGCAAAACTTTATAGACGAGTCACGTAAAGAAATTTGAGACTTAGAAACCTTAGGGACTTTTCTTAGACCCACACAGGGCTCAAACAGATCTGGATATAAAGTTTGACTGAGGCAGTGGGGTTAATTTCTACCCAAACCCTTTGAAAGTATGATTGCTCCAAAGGTACTTTGCATTACACTGTTAATACAGATTGCTTTTTTAAAGAATAATTGAACTAAAAGGGGTTCGCCAAGTGACATTACAAGTAACCCTATCCCAAGAGAGTGTACCTTGCTGATACGTGGGGTCTCAGTGATGGGAACCTCTACAGAGTGATGAGAATGGTGGTTCCAATTCCATGCCCTATTGGTGCTGAGATTCTCTCTATGGAGCTGACGGGGATGCACAGCAACGTACTTGCCATCTCCGTCTGGACCATATGAGATGGAGCAGAAAAAAAAAAACTGGTGTATGCGCGAGCAATGCTGTCTTCTCCTCGGGCTACATCAGGCGGTTACAACCAGAAACCCCAGTCTGTATCTGAGATCCACACCGATTAGCAAGTACAGCCCCTCTACTGTGAATGGGGGCGAAACTGTAGTCACTGGAAAACCCTTTGAATTGGAATAATGTCTTTAATGAACTATAATTAATTCCATCAAAGAAACCGCAATACAGGTGGTCCCATATTAAGAAACACTGATTACATACGACCCATAGTTACGAGAAGGACATGGATTTGGGTAAGTTACTGGTACTGTTAGCCTTAGGTTACAATAAACAGCTTAACAGTATCAATGGTGCCTTAATTACGATTTATGTTTATCCTGAGTTCTTATGACATCCAACATTTTAGAATCCAATGTCACAGAGACCAAAAAAAATTTGACGGGGGTTACAGTAATAAAGTATACAGTCGAACTTAACATACAAACTCAACTTAAGAAACAAAACCTACAGAAACTATCTTGTATGACCGGGGACTTCCTGTAATCTAATTTGATTTTATTGTGTTCTGAAAATAGAAAAGTGTTGTCTATATCAATGATGTGATGTTAAACGTACAGTTAACCGGATATTCCCCCAAAATAAAACACTATTTCTGAGTTTCTTTAAAAATTGGTCTGAAAAAAGTATTGTCTTCATTAGGTTGTCAGTGTCAGTCCATCATTGTATATTGTTACATTGTGTGCTATAAATTACTTTTAGCATAAGAATCCTTTTGTGAATATGATGTTGTAGTCATTTGATTTAACTTTTATGTTTTGGAACATAACAGATATCGGGTTATTTCTCAACAAAATGTCAAGTTTTTTGTGGTATTTATCGTATTCACTGATCGTAGTCATTTATCAAGTACTTAATTTTGTAGCTTGTTTGAACAGTGTAAAATGGTGTGCATCTCAAAGTGTTACCAACAGTGACTTCCAGAGAGTGGATCTTAAAATACAAGCATAATATGAGTATCTCAGATATGGAAATGTGGTTTTACAGGTCTTTCTCTGAAGTTTAGATTAACCATGTCTAAAATATATCATGCATAGCTGTCAGAGGAGAGAACTTCACACAGGACGAAAGAAAAACTATTTAATTCTGATGTTTGAGAGGCAAACTTTCGATCTACAAGTTCGCCCTATAGTTGGCAGACTGGGAATTTGTAAGACAGCTCTCATGGACTGAATTGTATTCTTGAAAGAATCTGCCTTGTAGTTTAACTGGCAGAATAATGAGAAACGTAGGACTTTTAGGTTGTCAAATCATCCTCTTTGGTTTAATAGCACTTGTTATTGAACTTGTACATGAGAAACTTTATACAACAGAAAAGCCAAATGAATTCTAGCTCTACTTCATCTTTGTATATAGATTGTATAGCTTCTATATAAGATAAGACTGATACCGAGGCGAGGTGCGGTGACGGGGGTGAATAGCAGGCTGGTATGGGTGTTTTTTAATTGGGTGAGATAGCAGGGTTGGTCGTGTCACTGTGTCATATCACATCTTGAAAACTCTGATTTGTCTATTCTACTCTTTCTATGTCTCAGATATTAGGTAGAATCTTCAGAATGCTAAATGACAATGTAGCAACTTGTTGTAACTGATAATTAAGCACATTGTCAGCACACGCCATCCACATAGTGCACAGCAGCATCATGAGTGCTGCTCAGCTAGTGTAGTCCATTAGCTGAATCTTAAAGGAAAAGCCTGCAGTGATAGGAGAAAAAGCAAACAATAAAATGAGCACGCATTGTAAAGATAAAGGTGTTAAAAAATTATTCGTTAAATTAATTTGGAAATTAAATTTGAGAGACTTTTCTTAATATTGTACGGGTTCTTCTAAATAGAGTCTCTGAAAGATAAAAACCTGATTGACCTAGTTCCAACTGATGGTCTTGTCTCCAATTAGTAGTTGCATCATTGTTTATGACTTTTGGTAAACTTATGATGCATCCAGTTGTAGTCCTAACAAAAATTATTGTATCAAACATAGCACGACCCTGGGATTGGATGTGGTCGTGACAATTCTCTTTGGTGCTTGGGACAGAGCCCTTAACCTAGATGCCTATACTGCTGTTTAGTATCTGGAACTACTGAGACTTAAAGCACCGTTTGTAATGGGAATAAACGGGGATGAAAGCAGCAAGTTCATTCAGAAAACCCTTGAATTTAGCCTAGTTAGGTGATACAGTGGGCCCTCTACAGAGTAATAAGGAGTAATAGTACTTGAAACAAATTGAAAAGAAAGGTTATTTTAGAATTCAGCATTAGAAATTTTGGTAAATTAGAATTGGATTAGTTTTTTTTATTCCTAGCTATTCATATGAATCACACATTGCAGTACTTTAGTTCATATGGCATATATTCCATATGCACAGGCATCATAAAAGTAATTATGACCTGGTTTAAGAAGCGTCAGCCCACAGCCCGTAATGACACTTTATCCATATTGACATAGTTAGGGAAGGAGGATTTCAAGCATTAGTCGCATTTAACTGAGTCGACTGCACCAGAAATGTTGGCGTCAGTTGCTTACTCCTTCTCACTTTGTATAACTTCTATTCGTGCCCAAACGTTATGGTGGATGGTGGCTAGAAGGAATAAAGTAAATGCCCATTTGTACGGTGTATAGACAGTAGCCGAACATTGCCGTGAGGGCAATAATAAAGTCATAAAAGCATTTCCCAAATATTAGGCCCATAAATAGCCATAACGTCCAGTTAGACAAAGACGGTGTGGAGGGTGGAATGTGATTTATGAAACTTAGATCAAAAGGTTGTTGTGCTGTTTATGCTTCAAAGTTGCACATCCATCATTGCGCAGTTACAAATATACAACTATTTAGGCACAAAAACAACCACAACAAACCTGTCACAGTTGTGATTAACCCTCATTCTATGAGGGCATTTACCCCTTGCAATTTCTTTGTTATATTCGTATGTTCACTTGTTTGATCTAAGGGATGACCTTTGTCGTTCTCATCAGAGCACCAAGCACTATTGATTACATTTTCACAAAATCTGAAACGCTCCCACGGAATTTGTGCGATTCAACGGTTTCTACAGTTTTATTTAACACAAGTTTTTTAGCTTCTTTTGACGTAACTCCGGGAACAGTGAAATTTTGCAAACTTTTGCACAAGTATGCAAGTAATAAATCTATCTAAGAGCAGTCTGGTGAATAAACATTACACAAGCAAAATTTAACAAGTTACCAGCGAAAATCTTAAATGTAATTAGTAACAACCCATAGATTGTTGCTTGCTCTATGCAGTCCCCAGGTTAAAATACAAGATAGGTTCATAGGTTTGTTCTAAGTTGAATTGTGTATGCAAGTCGAAAACTGTATATTTTATTAATGTAAGATACAGAGAAAAACTTGTGCGCCCAGTGACCATTGGAGGTTTCGCAAATTTTTTTGCCTATAATTGACCAAGGAATATAAATAACGCCTTCCATTACAAAACATATTCCAGAGATCCTTGCCAAGACGGACTGAGTCTAATTTAGAAAGCCGTCAACAGAGAGCGCGCGAACACTTTAAAGATCAATGGGAGTGAACGACTACGTAGGCAGAGGCGGCCAGTCTATACTAGGGTCATCGTAAGTCGTGGTGGTCTTAAGTAGGGACCACTATATATGCAGTGATAGGATAAACTCGAGATGAGCGAGCACTAAAAATGCGGGTACTCGTAGTTCGAGACGAACTTCTCAGATGCTCGAGTGCTTGTCTCGAATAACGCGCCCCCATTGAAGGCAATGGGAGACCGAGCATTGTTTCAATGGACCCATGGTGAGGGAAATAAAATGGTTATTAATTGAAAAAAGAATGTTTTCTGATAAGTGTAGCAGATGTATGCAAACAATATGTGATTGCTATTCTCACTGTTATGCGAGTATATTATTCTTCCCGACAGTTGTGTCAGACGATGCGAAGAACCAGGAAGATAATCAAACCAGTGAACAAGGAGACATAGATGCTTACTGAAAAACCACGCACGAGAGAATAGCTGGCAAGCTGTTCTGCACATTGCATCTTGCTCGGGTGGTGGTGGATACGCGTGTCCGGGATCTCCGCTCCTCTATTCCACTGGAAGTCTCCCCCGTGGTAGCCCGATGTCTGTGTCCCCGTGCTGGCAAATGTCTGTGTCCCCCGGGCTGCTGCACCGATGATCGTGCAACCACGGGGTGCTGCCGAAGTCTGTGTAACCCGGTGCTGCCGAAGTGCTGTGTCCCCGGGGTGCTGACAGAGAGTCGTGTCCCCCGGGCTGCTGCCGATGTCTGTGTCCCCCGGGCTGCGCCCGATGTTGGTCCCCCGGGGCCTGCTGCCACGATGTCGTGTACTCCCGGACTGCGCCGATTGTTGTGTCCCCGGGCGCTGCCCCGATGGTCTGTGCGCCCCCGGGCTTGCTGGCCAGCTGTGTCCCCGGGCTGCTGCCGATGTAGTGATGTCCCCGGGCTGCTGCCCGATGTCGTGTCCCCCGGGGTGCTGCCCGATGTCGTGTCCCCCGGGGTGTGCCCGCTGTCGGTCCGGCTGCTGCCCGATGTCTGGTCCCCAAGGCTGCTGCCGGATGTCGTGTCCCCCGGGATGCTGCCCAGAGTAGTGTCCCCGGCGCAGCTGGCCCTGATATGTCTGTTGTCCGCCGCGGGTGTGCCCGAATTTAGTGTACGCAGGGAGTTGCTGCCCGACGTATGTGTCCCACCGGGGGCGCCGATGTCTGGTCCCCCGGGCTGTGCCAGTGTTGTGTGACCCCGGGTGCTGCCGATCTGTGTCCCCGGCATGCTGCCCGATGTCTGGTGCCCCCGGGCTGACTGCCGATGTCTGTGTCCCCCGGGCTGCTGGCCGGTCCGTGTCCCAGGAGGGAAGCTGCACGTAACTGTTGTTGTCACACAGGGCTGGCTGCACGATGTCCGAGTCCACGGGCTGGGTGGCCCGATGTCTGTGTCCTCCAGGGCTGCTTGCCCGAGTCCACGTGTCCCCAGGATGTGTGCCTGCCCGTGTCTGCGCCCATGGGGTGTTGCCGCTTCTGCTGTGTACCCGCAGGTTGGCTGCACCGAGTATGTGTCCACCGGCGTGCTACGATGTCTGGAGTGTCACCGGGCTGCGACCAGTATTGTCTGTTCCACCGGGCTGCTAGTCACGATGCTGATGTCCCCCGGTGGGTGCGTGCCCGACTGTCTGTGTCCCACGGCGGTGTGCTCCGATGTTGGTCCCCCCCGGGGGATGCCGAGGGCTGGGTCCCCGGGCTGGCCCGAGTCTGGGTCTCCGGGCTTGCTTGAACGATCAAGTCTGGTCCCCCGAGGCCGCTGCGATGTCTGTGTCCCCCGGGCTGCTGCCGATGTCTGGTCCCCCAGGGCTGCTGCACGATGTCTGTGTCCCCCGGGATGCTGCCCGATGTCCGTGTCACCGGTGGTGCTGCCCGGTGTCTGTGTCCTACCGGGGTGCGCCCGGTCTGTGTCCCCGGGCTGCTGCTACGATGTCTGGGTCCCGCGTGTGGTGGCTGCCCAGGAATGTCTGTTCTCCCTGCTGCTTGATGTCTCCCTGCTGATTGATGGTCTCCTGCTTGCCGTTCCGGCATATCTTCCGAAGAGAAGAAGCGCTGTGACGAACTATCATATCTATTAGCCCCCCCCCCCTTCCCCTCCGCCACCGTGTCTTCACTGTGTCTTTCCAAAAACTTAAATGATCCGTGCTTCATGTGTTCCCTCTTTTTATTTATTCTTCCATGTCTTCGACGTGTGCGTTTTATTAACCGCTCGATCTCGAGCAGGGAATACTCGTCCGGAACGAGCGTTTCGAGTACCTTCATACTCGATACGAGCATCAAGCATCGGAGCGAGCTCCTAGCGATCTCTAGTAATAACAGCTGTTGTCCGGGTACCTACAGAAGGCTCTATTAGATTCGTCTTAAACTACCAACATGTATTTAAGTCTGAAACAGGATCTTTAGTAAACGGTATACCCGTGAACAAAATTAAGTACTGGTATCCCTGTGAACACTTGGGTATTTAAGAAATTTTGGAGTTGGACAAGGGACACCAAGGATAAACCATAAAGCTTTATTGAAAGAAGGTAGACTCTACAGTTGATCATTTCGGTTTTGTGTTACTTACCACCACCAGGACAATCATCCACGCAAAGTGGTAACGGAGGGCACAGAAGGTCCTTAAGTCAGGGACGCTACTGTTCTTACGGAAGTAGGACCCAGTATAGTTGCCAGTATTGGTACAACCATGTCTATGATTATGGGGCGCTAGGAGGGGAGAAGGAACAGTTTTATTGATGGTTCGTAGATTCAAAGTAGTGAGCCAATTTCAATGACCAGATTACATTGCTTGTCCATAAGTGGTGCCACGACGGACGGACATTGATTTTATTTTTTCTCATGTTAGAACGAAATTTTCTATTTATTATAATGGGGCAGAACCAACTCTACAATATGGTTTTGCCGGAAGACTGACAAATGAACAACAAGCACTTAAAACAGTTGTTGTGCTAGCTGCTGGGCGGAAATAGTGATGGCAGACAGACAACGTGAATTAGCTAGGTGCGCCAATATACTCATCACGGACTCATGTTGCTGTTCCTTATAATCTACTCGAATAGACTTGCATGGACTATACCTTGATATTAACGTAGAAGCTAGTTTGTACTGAGATCGACTGAGGGTAGAATTCCCTCACCATTCCCCTCATTATGTAGTGGGCCGCCTTTGCTTCAGAAACTCTCGACAAACACAGAGATAGCTAGCTCTCAGTTAGTGATCTTCACGTGAGCACGGCTGGGAGTAGCGCTGATGGGCAGAAATATACACGGAACTGATAAGTGTTGTTAAGGAGAATTATCAAGGTTTGAGAACTAAATAGTGGTGCTCTATTGCACTGTTCTGAAAGTAACTAAGTGGCGTGCCCAAAATACTATCGACTGCAGTTTAAATTGCGACGAATCGACCGTTGTATTGATGGGGCGGAGGGTTTTAGAACTCATTTATGTATGTGATACCTAAAATAATATTGCAGAGTAACATTCCATTTGGAAATTTACTACTACTATAAACTAGCGGAGATCATATGCCATATAATGACTCCATAATAAGAAATAGGCTGAATAGTTGTAAATGTAATAGTAAAAATATTATATGATGTTAATTTTAAGTTTTTGGTTATGTCAATTTGTGGACAAACGGAAGGGCAAGCCATATTAAGTGGTCACTTTTGGCTTTGCAATTTCTTAATTGATTGTTTGATGGAAAACTAAATGATAGTCGGTGGTTTGGTTAGTTAAAAGGGTTAAAGGATTGTGATTTCTTTGATGAAATTTGTATGTAAACTCTAAAATACAAAACAGGTAATAATTCAGTAAACATTGGCTAAATTTTGTTTTACAGATTTTGAGTTTATGGACAATTGTCTTGTTTAGATTGTATAGATAAAGGCATTAGTACGCAACACGTCTCTGCGTAAGCTCTTTCTTCTTTAAAAGTAGGTTAATAAGTGGTTCTGTGGTGGTGGTTCGGTTAATGGTTTAAAAGAAAACTTTTAGTATGTTTGCACTGCTTTTTGAGGCTTTCCCACTTTATTTTTACGTTTTGTCAAATTCACCTGTGTCCCTTTTTAGCAATTGCTATTGATCACATGAGCTCAGCATCCAATGAGCAGCAATAGACAAAAACCCGTTTAGGCTAAATACACCATAAAATTTTTGGGCCATTTGCTATATATTTCAGTGGGGCCAATTTAAAAGCCAATTCAGGAGCAAGTGAGACTGTATTTTGGCAGTCATTTTTAATCGTATTGGTATGTTTTGGTCTTGAGGTCCTGCTTAAGTCAGGCAGGTTCAAGGAATACCGTTTAGGCCCCGAATTGAGAAGATGTTATATGCGAGATTAGCAGGAGGTTTAGGTGAAAACGACCAGCAGGAAAATAACACCTGTACAAAGGCACTGGTTAGACCTATCTGGAATGCCAGTCAAGCTCTGGGCACCGGGTCCCACACAACAGACGGACCCTGGAGCTGGCAGAAGGTCCACCGACGAAGCGCAACAAAAAATGACAACAAGGTCTGGAGACAGAGAGGATCGCGTTTATGAGCGCGCTAAAAACCAACTAAATTTGAGCTTATGATCAAACCTACCTAGACCGCGTAAAATTTCTATTCTTGTCCATCAAAAAATATGGTCGAAGCGGTTCCAGGGTTTTGGGATTCGGTTTGTCAACCAGCTGCAGGTGCCCAGCGCCTTGTAGCTATCAGACCGCCTCGCACTAGTTCGTTGCCAGGTTATAGCACACTCTGCAAACGCATTAGTGCAAAAAGTTTGCGAGGTCACCACCATGGCCACTCCCTCTGGTGTTGCCTTTTTTAGGTAGTTTTTTGTTCACATGTTTGCGGGAAGTGCCAAGCACTAATTATGTTTTTAATCAGTGCATATTTATGTTGACCTGGAGGTCATCCTTCTTTTCGTTGTTTGATCTCATTCTCGATATGTTGATTTTCTCACTTTTGCCTATCTAAATGTGCCTACTTGTGACCCACCCCCTTTGGCTTATATTAGACCCGCAAATTCTTTGTGAAAATTATCGCTACCTATTTAATTATGTATATGGACCTGGGCTTAAGAGGGTTCGTGGCCACGGGTATTCTGTGCTTTTGTTTCTCACCCTCTCTCTTACTTCTGGGTGTACGTGTGTCCCCCTACAAATTGTTTTGGATTTTCCCATTAGAGTGGGCCGATATTGGTTTGATGGATCTATATGGTTGTAATGTCTTATCATGGTTAAGTGAGTATTCTTTTACTTACTATAGCAACAAGTGCTTTTGAATATGCCTCCTCGTGGTCGTGTCTCTTGTTTCCTTTTATAGCAAACATCTTACGCCAGGGTGGGACCCGAAGGATTCTTTAGTGATATCTGGTGGGAACCTGCCACAGCGGGTTCATCAATTGCTGTAAGTTGGTGACTGTCATACTTTCCGACAAAAACGTGATTATCCGGTTTCCTCGCCATTTAGCTTTTTTCCGAAACTTTTGCAGTTTGCTCAAATATTGGCTACACAAAATAAAATACCAAACACCAATGCCACAACATCTCACCTTCTTGAAATAGTGGAGTCCCTTCCCAGGGAATCTTGGCCCATTGCCCTTGCGTACGCACAATAATATCCATAATAGTCCAACAGCTTACTAATAAACCCCCAGCTGTAGTTGTCAGCTTAAAAAAACCAACATAACCTGCTAGCCAGCACATGCAAACAAAGATCCACCCGACTATGCCCATTTTTATCGCACGATCAAAAGCACTCATGCTATTTCGGATGCAAATGAACTTCTCCCATAGTCATACCATACCATACTATTTTATATTCGCATTGACGTTCCCGATTCCTATGTAGATCTCACATCTATTATTTATCTAAAACATCCTTTTCTCGATAATCAATCTTGCGCTCAATTTCAGGACTTCACCAAATGAGCACATCCAGAGCCACCTGTTCCCTGTCTGTGGCGTTTTTCGGATGAAATACCAGGCAGCGTTGGGACAATTGTCCGCTCCTTTGTTCTGAGCCCCAGCGTACTAGCGTAGTCATGGATACTTTGCTATGTTGTTATCTGTAGTACTTTTTGTTACGCTGATATTTTTGGGGTTAAGCGAATATGACAGTAACCCCCATGGTATTCTTGAGGCCAAATTTGGCTGCTGAGCTCTAGTGAGCAATTCTCTTAGCATACAAAAACACGCAGTCGTTTAACCTCACGCCTGCTTATAAATGAGGTGGTGGAATTTTCCTGTAGGTTTTTTTAGCTAGGAGATGTCAGGAGCGGCAATTTACTCTCTGCTTGGTCAATCTACGTTTTGTAGAAAAACATAATGCTGCCAGGCTGTTTCCATTAGAGATTATGTATGCGCCTATGTTGTGCGGTCCCTAGTTGCTGAAGTTCACAAGGGAGTCACGTGTTTATTGCAGAAAATTTTGCTTTATATGCCAAGTCTGTCCTGGTCTTTCTCTTATTTATATTTTTCTTATCTCTTTAATTACACCATGGGAGTTTTATACTCGAACGTCTAATGGCGTCCAAATCCACGCCTACCGGCCCTACTTCGCTGAACATCTCTTTCTGTGATTAGTCGTACAAAGTCCCAACAGAGTTCTTAGTTCGAGCGTCATATTCCCACCAAGGACACGCGCCTTTAGTGTTACAAAATATTCGTTTATCGGGATTAAGTCAATTGGTCTCCTCTCTCCGCGCCCCGTTTCACTGCGATGATAATTTGAGACATGTTTGCACGCATGTGTTACTGCGTTTACCATCAGTTACTCAAGAATTTTTCTTTCCGTGGGCCACGAAATCTCACCCTCTTCTTTCTCTTAGCAACTCGTTCTATTTTGTGCCCTATTACCACATGTAGCCCCACTTTTACGATAGTTCTTTGAATTTCAAACAAACTATCAAACCACATACAATTCATGGGCGTTTTCTTACAGGTGTTTTAGTTCTAGGACGTACTGAGCTTTGCGTTACCGTGTATTATGCGGAAACAGGATCTGATATTCCAGAAGCTTTGTTTTATGCTTAACGTTTTTGATTGTTTGAACCTCCTTGTGAAATTCCACTTCTCTTTTACACCATTATTTTTCCATCGGCTGTCACTTTTATTATACTAACTTTGTTAGGTCACAGAACAACTACTTCTACATAGTCTCACTCACCCGTTATTGGACGATACGCCACCTAAGCCTTACTCCGTTTCTGATGGGGTGTTTTGCGCACTTATAATTTTTACTCGTTGACATTCGTCCTGAGGCACAACTTACGACTCCACTGTCTACTCTCTAATTCCATACCCGCGGATGGCCTTGCACGGGACGTTAGGTCTGGTTAGTTTCAAAGTTCTATCTTCCCTAGTACTAGCCACGTCCCCGCCCCCTTCCATCGATCATAACCTGCCTACACGAGGTACATCTTCCCCATGACTCTAAGCCTCTGTGGGTCAGCAAGCACCATTCATAGCGTCCACACAGCTTCCTTCCGCCGCACTCTGGGCCCATTATCTTAACTGCTTATATATAACTGGTGATTATGGTGCTGAGCAATAACTGTTTACTACATGTTGTTACACACACACATAAGACTGATTAATATTTATCCTGTTAGGACTGTTCTGATTTTTTTTAACATCCGCCTGTTACATCCATTTTTATTCCTGAACTTTTTGCATTGCCCTGACTTTAACTGGGATATCCTTGTACTATTGAACTCTGTTCATTGCCGTACTAGATCCTTCTGTTTTCCTTTTATGACCTCCTTTTAGTGGATTATCACCCACAGGATCGGTTTCGATCCGCACACCCGCGTGCCCATGACTTCTCTGCGGCTGCCCATAGTCAACTGAAATCGTGCAAGCAATCCCTCTGGTCTTCCTGTCTCGGAGATTCGTCTCCGAACTAACAAAAGAGTGGTGACCTTCCACATCTTGAAAATGTGTTTTTTTGTGTGCCCTACTGCATTTTCAACTTTTCTAATTAATTGTCTTATAGACGCGCGAGCTCCTAGGCCGTTACTGTTGTTTGACCTTGCTACTCGTAACTGAAGTACCCCTTAACTGCTTGAAGCTCAAAGCAGTCACTTACATGTTGTATATATTAGCCATGGTCCGCTATTGCATCCAGCCCACTGAATGTTAGTGGTGTTCAGGTGAATGTTTTCATCACGCCGACCCAGACCACCTCCTTCATTACTTGTGTCAACGTGATCACGTACTGGCTGCTGATCGCTAGCTTTCATATATTCACCTGCCTGATTCTTTGGTGATCAACATTTTTCGTGAACACTATTCTCTGTACCACTATTGGCCTCGGGATCCCTTTGTTAGGCCACGGCGGGCGCGGCCTTCGTTCCGCTATGAACTCCCCAGCTTTAGCCATCCCACGGTTATTGACCCTGAGCTCCGTGGTCGAGACTGTTTAAAGACCTTATTAAATGCGCGCGTCGGGGGAGCGCCATCGCGTACGGCAACCGCGGTCCGCCGGCCCTAGGCCGTTTGCAGCATGTGCCCTATAAAATGCCGGATTCACTGTGTAAGTCATTTTGTTAAAGTCCCCAGGAAAGCCTTATTGCCTTTGCCCTCGGGGACATAGCCACTCCTATTACCCTGCCCCTACTCCAGGTCTTTGCTAATCGTATGATCCTGACCAACCGCAATCCGCTGCTGCTTGTTTCCTCATGTCCGAGAGTGGGACTTCGACCAATCACAAAGTTCATAAACCAACTTAACGCATTCTCTATTTTTTTTTTTTTATCCATCTCCTGCCTCCCCCCCACATATCGGCGCCTCTAAGCACCCCACATCTCAATTCATTTCCCCCTCACACTCCCCCACCCTCTCCATAGTTTTATCCCCCTGCTCCTGTGTGCCAACCCCGTTTCGCTGCCACCATTCCTTGGCCTTCTTATCTTGCCCTTCCGCCTGTCTGATGTGAACCATTTCTTCGCCCGACTGGTCACCCCCGCCCTCCAACTTTGATTTTCCCCTTCACTCTCATCACCCTACAATTGCCATACACCCCGGATTTGATACCACACATTTATCTCCACTGTGCCTCCCTAGAATGCTCTGGTGCCCTTCGTACCGTCCCACACAAAACGAAGCACTTAAACTCTCTGACCACTAAACCAGCCAGCATTGTGATAAGTCGTGTTCCCCCCACCCGTTTTCACTCCCGCCTTCTACATCGAAGCCAGTCAGGACCCACAAAATAATGGTTGGTTTTGAGCTTTAACGTGTATAAATTCCCGGAGAGTCCTGCAGTGGGCTAAATGTCAAGCCACTGGATACGTGGACACTCACAACGCTGCTGTCGTCTTGTAAGCAGAAATATGCTCAAATCCCCACCCTTTATCCAAACCTAGACTAAGATTTTCTCAACAGCCCACGGTGTCCCACGTGCGTTGTCTTGACCCACTCCCGACCACCACACGCACCAGTGCCGGTAGTTCAAAATTGGCCGGGGTTAAGTCTGCCACTATAAGGGACATCTTCGAAATAGGCTTTCTCATGTTCCTCCTGACGGAAGGCCAAGTGCAAGGACCATAAAGCCCGTCCATGGCCGGGTGATCGCGCCCCCCCTCTGGCGGTTGTGGGCACCGGGTCCGAGGGCCATGCGGGCACCGGACGCCATCCCTCTGCATGCGTTCATCTAGGTGCACCCGACCACCTTTATCCTTTGTCTTGGTCTCCGTACTGTGCGCTCCGTTTGTCGTCAGAAATAACACGTATTGACCGCCCCGGGCTTGGCGCCCTATCCCCTCTCTCTTGCATTAACGTCTTAGGAATTCTGGAAGCTGTAATGTTTACGAAGAAATGGCCCTGATACAATGAGTTCAGACCATAGTAGATGTCCATGGTCTGTGTGGCAGAACTTACCTTAGATGTTTCTTATATTCCTTTTGCCAACTATTTAACACAATGCCTGAACATTATTTTGAACTCTTTCAGCCATTTTCTTGGGCATCATTGTGGTTTTGAGTTTAAAGGGAACTTGTTATGAGGATTCCTGACCACTGCCAGCCTTCTATCCAAGATGGTGACAGGATCACAGTTCTTTGTGTCTATATTTTGTGCATTCAGATGATCTGCATGGATGCAGTGGAAACCAGAGTGTTGAGCTTGTAGATGTATTGTCTTATGTTTATTCTCTTCTCTTGTTTGCCAAACCACTTCCTTACACTATAGGGAAAACATCAATGAATACTCCTAAACAAGAATGCACTGCGTAGCATACTGTACATGATCGAAAGGTGGCCTGCCAAGGTATTCTCCGTAAGGAGATTGATTCCCATTCTTTCTTACGTCTGTGGTCTCTTACCAAACCAGTTCCTTCTAAAGTACTGAAGAGATGCAATGACATCCACCATAGATGACTACATATTGGAATCTGTTCCTTTTTGAAAAGACTTACTGGTTTGGATAATATCCCATCATATCACTAAGATTCATGAAAGCCAGACATTGATGTAGAGGAAGCAGCCTTACTTAAAGGGGTATTCCGATCTGGGCATTTAAATTTAATTAAATTAATTTGCCATATGTAAACATTTCTTCAATTGGATGTTAATAAAAAAATGTTCCTGTGAGAAGATAATTTCTCATAAATGTAGTGATATGGTCCCTTAGAAACCAGATAGCTTCCTCGGATAAGACCACCGCACACTCTGGCAGCTGTGGCCAGACATGCGTTATAGAGTCCTGCCGGACCACCAGGATTCAGCGTTCATTACCACAGGACGGCTGTGCGACATGCAGTAACTCCAGGACATTTTATATACAATAACCTTTTGTGTCTTTATGCAATCCCTCCAGCAGAGGTGGCCGTATCCGGGGAAGCTGTCTTGTTTCTAAGGGACCAAATCACTACATTTATGAGAAATTATCTGCACACAGGAACATTTTTTTAATAACATCTAATTGAAGAAATGTTTACATATGGCAGATTAAAGAAACTGAATGTGAATGCTCAGATGAGAATACCCCTTTAAAGTACCATAGCGGTATAGTTCAACTTTTCTAACCGTATAATATTCTTTGCATATTCCTTACCAAATAATCTGCAGTGGGTCAAGACTTTGTATGTCTGAAAAAATGGCCTGCAAAGACAATGAGGCAGATTTACTTACCTGGTCCATTCACGATCCAGCGGCGCGTTCTCTGCGGTGGATTCGGGTCCGGCCGGGATTCATTAAGGCAGTTCCTCCGACGTCCACCAGGTGGTGCTGCTGCGCTGAAGAGCATCGGAATGAACTCAAGTTCACCGGCCTATTCCTAGTGAAAGTAAGTGCAAGCTCCGCGATGGGTTTTCGTTCGGCCACGCCCCCCATTTCTGTCGCGTGCATACCAGCGCCGATGCGCCACAATCCAATCGCGTGCGCCAAAATCCCGGGGCAATTCAGGGGAAATCTGCGCAAATCGGAAATATTCGGGTGACAAGTCGGGAAAACGCGAATCGGCCCCTTAGTAAATGACCCCCAATCTCTGTAAGCAGAATTGATTCACTTCTGATCCTGTTTTCCTATATCATTCTTATTACAAACAATGTTAAAGCTTGTAACCTGACCCATGATCTAACACTTATGTTTTATAATGAAAAACAGCCAAATAAAGAAAAATAACTACAAAGCCACTGATTTATGAAAAAAATCAATGGCTAAAGCAAGGGGCAAGATCTGTCTCCTGCTGGATTCCTTCATGCTTGATAGCCTGGCTCCAGAATGTCCTGCAGTGGTGTATCATGAATGACCCAAGAAATGAAGGCTACGAGCTTTGATCAATAATGCTGTTAGTCTTTGCTATAGTATAACCCACAAAGTGGGTAGATGAACCCAGGTGTAACCGGCAAATTAGGGAATGGATACAGTCTATGAACAAACACGAGTTAAGCTGAAGTCTGGATTCATAATAGCATTTTATTCAATAAAACCTTCACTTACAGAAGTCTCTGTGCATGTCTCAGAGCTATATTAATCCTAGGATAAAGATCTGGGCTGGTAGGTTGTTTGCACAGGAAAATCACATAAATAATTACTGTCTTTACAGAAAGCAATGTTCGAGGCTAAATCAAGTTTCAGTAAGACTTTGTATAACTTGAAATTCTATTGACATAATAAAACTAGGTCAATGCAAATTCGACAGCAACTAATTTATTGTATTTCTAATCAAGGAACTCAAGGACTGTTAATAAGTCTACTAGGTTTACAAAACATTGGTTAATGTTAACAACATGTTTGGAAAAACCATAACAGGAAGGTTACAGTAGCATCCAACTTGCAGGGTTATAAAAGTCCAAGTAGGAGGACGAGTAGTACGAAACACATGAGAAGGTAGACCAACACATGTCGGAGGTAGACCAAAAATGTTTTCTGGCTACCTAAGAAACCTATGCTATTAACTGCATATAGTTGAGGTCCGTACTGATTTTGCATTGGGCCCTAGACAGTGTATCACATGGTCCACATTTAATCAACCCATCGGGAACAGATACAAACAGCCTCCAATCTTCTGCGGAACCATTAGCGTCAAAGGATCCTCTGGTGCTCTGGCAGGCTAGTTCTACTAATTTACAGGTAAATGGACAACATGGATAAACAACTAGAACTTCAACGGGAATTCGAAGAAGAGTTAAACTGTGTGTATACTGCAAGTTATTGTGTGAAAACAGAAGGAGTGTTGAAGGATGCTAGGCTATGCGTAGATGTTGGCTCATCTTGCCAAAATTGTCAGTTACACCTAAAATTTACCAAAATTGTATGGGCACTTACACCTTTATTTGGCCCAGAAATATTTCTCTTGTACTATTGTTGCCATCAGTACCATGAAGGGGGTACAAGGAAACAGTTATGAGAACATAGGATGGACCTGTGTCTTTTTTCAACCGTATAAACTATGATACTATGAACATCAGAGCCAGGTGTTAAAATTCAACATGTATTCAGCTACAGTCATTAGGATATTTAGGAAGAAACTACAAGTTTTATGGACTTTTCTCTTGAGTGCGGATAGGCCCTTAGGCACCGAAGTCCTTCTCATGGTGATCTTAGGAGGAGTATCTAATATTAGGTTCTTCTGACATTATGATTGTTATTTTAATTAGTCTACAATATTTCCCATAAACCCCCCTTTTTAGTAAAGTAATGCATTGCCCTGTTAGAAAAGTCTGTGCTGATTTACTTCCCTCTAAAGTAAAATGATTACCATCAGCAGGAGAACAATCCATGGCCAATAAATCCTCCCACAGATGGAATACATTTCTGTTTGTCAAAAACATTTATTTAGTTACCGTACACACAAGGATTGGCAGCGCAAATGCTTGTTATTGGTTTTCTTAATTATCTGAGTCTGTGTCCAACATTTAGCACTGATGGTGCGGGCGTTTGTATATTGCCTACACATTGCAGTCTGCTGTATCCCATAGGATTTATTAGTCTTGAGAAACAGTATGTAGTATACTTAGAAATACACCCAAGAGATAAGGGCCAATAACTTGTTGATAGATTAACTTTTGGAAAGGCTATTACGTATTTACTCAGCTGGACACACACATGAAGACATTGTGAAAGTTCACGCTCATCGTGCCAGACCAGTACATCAAGCAAATCAGAATATTGGAGACAAAAGTAATATTAACATATTTGATAAGTTTTGTTGGTGACCAGGGTGTATATGGACCTTTTAGAATGGACATTCCTGAAGTCTACTGAATTTTAGAGACCATCCTACTAAGCAGTAGACAATTGACAAGCATGAAAATCTAAAAGGTGGATTGGCTGTTTACTCTGAACTGTAATCTGGTTAGATATCTACAAATATATCCATAAAAATCTAATATCTATTAAAAGTGATATGGAAGGGTTAGAATTATTCTTACGGTGCTTATACATATTCAGGAGTCATTGGCAGTATCCTTATTTAGCCAAGTAATTTGGACTAACTTTACTAGAGCAGTGGATTATAAAATGTCACTTTTTTGGCTATCCAGGACCCAAGACACTAGTGGGGTGGGGATCTATAGCCTTCCAATTAAGGACTTTTTGCATTACTATGTTATTAATAGCAATTTTTATGAAGCCCTAAGCCAAAAACGTATGACACACTTAGTCCGTCACTGAATACTGGTATGGCACTGGTGGTCTGGTAAGGTAGGTCACAAAACTTTTGGCAAAACTTTATAGATAAGTCAGTAAAGAAATTTTGAGACTTTTAGAACCTTAGACTTTTCTAGACCCAAGGCTCAAACAGTCCTGGATATAAAGTTTGACTGAGGCAGTTGTGGGTAATTTTACCCAACCTTTGAAGTATGTATGCTCCAAAGGCTACTTTGCATTTAACTGTACATACAGACTTGCTTTTTTAAAGATAATTTAACTAAAAGGGGTTCGCCAGTGACATACAAGTTAACCCTCATCCACAAGAGAGTGACTACCTTGCTGATCGGTGGGGTCTCAGTGATGGGACCTCTACAGATGATGAGAATGGTGGTCCATTCCATGCCCTTTGTAGCCTGAGATTCATCTCTATGGAGCTGACGGGGATAGCCCAGCACCGTACTTGCCAATCTCCGTCGGCACCATAGAGAGGAGCAGAAAAACTGGTGTATGCGCGAGCAGCTGCTCTCTTCATCTCGGGCTACATCAGGGTTACAACAGAAACCCCAGTCTTGTTATCATCGAGATCCACACCGATTAGCAAGTAAGCCCCTCTACTGTGAATGGGGGCTAACTTGTATGTCACTGGAAAACCCCTTTAAGTGAATAATGTACATTTAATGAACTATAAATAATTCCATCAAAAGAAACTGCAATACAGGTGGTCCCATACTTAAGAACACCTGACTTACATACGACCCATAGTTACAGACGGACCTCTGGATTTTGGTAATTTACTGTACTTTAGCCTTAGGCTACAATAAACAGCTTTAACAGTTATCAATGGTGCCTTAATTAAGATTTATTGTTTATCCTGGTTCTTATGACAATCCAACATTTTTAGAATCCAACTGTCACAGAGACCAAAAAAATTTTGACTGGGGTTACAGTAATAAAGTATACAGTTCTGACTTACATACAAACTCAACTTAAGAACAAACCTACAGAACCTATCTTGTATGTAACCCGGGGACTGCCTGTAATCTAATTTGTTTTTATTGTGTTCTGAAAATAGAAATGTTGTTATATCAATATGTGATTTAACTGATTACAGTAATATTCAAATAAAACACTATTTTCTATTCTTTAAAATTGTCTGAAAAATATATTGTCTTCCTTTATGTTGTCAGTGGTCAGTCCCAATCATTGTTATATTGTTACATTGTTTGCTATAAAATACTTTTAGCATAAGAATCCTTTTTTGTATGAGTTTGTAGTCATTTTTATTTAACTTTTATGTATTTTTGGAACATAATCAGATATCGGTTATTTCTCAACACAACTGTCAAAGTTTTTTTTGTTATTTATCAGTATTTCACTGATCTTAGTATTTCATCAAGTACATTTAATTTTCTGTAGCTTGTTTGAACAGTAAAATGTTGTGCCTCAAAGTGTTACAACTCAGTGAATTCCCAGAGAGTTGGATCTTAAAAATAATCATAATTCATGAGTATCTCCAGATATGAAATGTGGTTTTTACAGGCTTTCTCTGAATTTTAAGCTCTAACCATGTCTAAAATATTCATGATAGCATGGTCAGAGGAGAGAACTTCACACAGACGAAAGAAAACTTTTAATTTCTTCTAGTTTGAGATGAAACTTTTTAGCTCTACAAGTTCGCATCTTGTAGGACTTCGCCTTTGAACTGAGATTGAAAACATAGTTTGGATACTGGAAATTTTGTAAGCAGCTCTCATGTGACTGATGTATTCTTGAAAGAATCTGCCTTGTATTTAACTGGCCAAGAATAATGAGAAATAAGCATTTTAGTTGTCAAATATCCTTCTTTTGTTTAATAGCACTTTTTATTGAATTGTACACTGAGAAACTTTATAAAACAGTAAAATTATGAATTTAGCTCTACTTCATCTTTGTATATAGATTGTATATGCTTCTATATAAGATAAGGACTTGATCCACGGGGAGGGGGTGACATAGCAGTGCTGGCTTGGTGTTTTATTAATTGGGTGAGATAGCAGGGCTGTCCCTTCTTCTCCAAATTGCTATTGATCACATGATGCCTCAGCACAATCATTGGGATCATTCGGATCAGCCATAGACAAAACCATCTTAGGCTAAATACACCATAAAAAATTTTGGGCCATTTGCTATATATTTCAGTGGGCCAATTTAAAAGCCAATTGCAGGAGCAAGTGCTATTGCTGACTGTGTCGGTGGCTCAGGCTATAATTGGACCAAGGATTATCAATAAAGCTTCATTACAGACACTTTACAGCTGATCATTGCAGCCTGGGACTATAGTAAAGCCTCCAGAGAGCTTCACCAGAGGTCACAGTAGGCAGAGGGGTCCGTCTTTAACTAGGGGTCATCTGTAAGTCGTGTGTCCTAAAGTAGGGGATCACCTATATATGCAGTACTTAGTAATAACAGCTTGTTTCTGGGTTACATACAAGATAGGATCTATAGATTCGTTCTTAAATCAAATTTGTATTTAAGTCTGAACAAGTATATTTAGTAAAGGTAACCCCTTACAAAATTAATTTCTAATCCCTGTGACAATTGGGTTTTAAAAATTTTGGGTTGACAAGGGAACAAGGATAAACAATAAAGCTTTATTGCAGAGACCTTACAGTTGATCATTTCAGTTTAGTAAATTACCTCCATCCAGACATCACCAGAGGTAACAGTGGGCACAGAGGTCCTTAAGTCAGGGACCGCCTGTATACTGGGAGGACCATTAGTGTGCAGTATGTGGTAAACCATGTCTATGCTATGGGAGCTTTGGAGAGAGAAGGAACATTTTATTATTTTTGGTAGTATCAATTTAGGTTGTACCAGATCATTTGTGTCCTAAGTGGTGCCACAATGGAGGCCATTTATTTATTTTTTCTCCTGTAGACCGAATTTTCTATTTATTCTAATGGGCAGAACCAACTCTACAATGATGGTTTTGCTGAATACTAGACAAATGAACAACCAAGCCAATTAAAACAGTGTCTGTGCTAGCGCTGGCTGAAATAGTTATGTCAAGTCCGTAATTAGCTGGTGCGTAATCTAATTCACGATACTCAGGTCTATAATCTACTCGAATAGACTTGCATGACTAACATGATATTAAAGTAGAAGCTAGTTTGTACTAGAGGACTAGAATTCCCTCACCATTCCCCTCATTATGTAGGGCATGCCTTTGCTTCAGAAAACTCTCGACAAACCCAGAGGATAGCAAGCTCTCATTAGTGATGTTTCAGTGAGCACGGCTAATGGGAGTTAGCGCTGTGGCAGGATATACACTGCACTGGATAAGCTGTAAGGAGAATTATCAAGGTTTTAGAACTATAAAGTGGTTGCTCTATTGCACCCTGTTCTGAAGTAATAAGTGGCTGCCGCAAAAATACTATCGACTGCATTTAATTGGCGACAATGACTGTTTTTATTGATGGGGCGGATGGGTTAACTCATTAGTTGTGGTACCTAAACTTATATAGTGCATAGTAACATTTCCATTTGGAAATTCTACTACTACTATAAAATAGCCATTATATGTCCATATATGACTCCATAAGACAATAGCTGAATAGTTGTAATGTAATATTTAAAAATATTAATCTGATTAATTTTAAGTTTTTGTTGTCATTTTTGTGGAACAAATGGAAGTGCAGCCATATTAGTGGTCACTTTTGGCTTTGCAATCTTGTGATTGTTAGAATGTGAAAACTAAATGATAGTCGGTGGTTAGTTCAAAAGTGGTTAAAGGATTGTGATTTCTTTTGAAATTTTTGTAAACTTTAAAATACAAAACAGGTAATACTTCAGTAAAACTATTGGCTAAATTTTGGTTTACAGATTTATGGACAAATTGCTCCTTTTTTAGATGAGATAATGATTAAGTAAGCAACACGTCTCTGCAAAGCTCTTTAAAAGTCGGTAATGTTTTAAGAAAATCTATTTTAGATGTTTGCACTTGCTTTTTGTAGGCTTTCCACTTTATTTTTATTTTGTCAATTCACCTTCTGTCCCTTCTTCTCCAAATTGCTATTGATCACATGATGCCTCAGCATCCAATGATCAGCCATAGACAAAACCATCTTAGGCTAAATACACCATAAAATATTTTGGGCCATTTGCTATATATTTCAGTGGGCCAATTTAAAAGCCAATTGCAGGAGCAAGTGCTGACTGTATTTGTGGCAGTCCTTTTTAATTGTTATTGGTATGTGAGGTCTGCTTAGTCAGGCAGGTCAAGGATCCGTTTAGGCCCCGATATTGCAGATGTTCTTATGCAGGTAGATTAGCTGGAGGGACTAAAGCCAGCAGGAAATTACCACTGTACAAGGCAATGGTTCGACCTCATCTGGAATATGCCATCCAGTTCTGGGCACCGGTCCATAAAAAGAAGGCCCTGGAGCTGGAGAAGGTCCAACGAAGAGCCACAAAAATGATAAAAGGTATGGAGACGAGAGGATCGAGTTATGAGTAAGATTAAAACAACTAACATTTGACATGATTAATTTATATAAATATATTAATTGTCCATTCAAAAAATATGGTAGAAAGCTGTTCCAGGGTTTTGGATTTGGTCAAACCAGCTGCAGAGTGGCCAGCACATTAGCCAAAGCCTGCACTAGTTCCTGCAGGTTATAGCACAACTCCTGACAAAGCATCAGTGCAAAACGCGCATGCACCCATTGGCCTCCCTCTGATTGCCCAGCGTCAGTTTTTCATCATGTTTGCGGGTAAGTGAGCAATAGTAAAATGAATTTTTGGATACTGGAAGGTACCTCCGGTTTATCCTTTATTATTTTTTCTCACTGCACTACTGCCACTTTACCCCCCCCTGGTCTTATTCTTGACTGAATTTTAAATATTGCTAATATACTATTATGACCCTGGGCTAATAGGGGTGGCCACTGGTCTTCTGTGCTGCCCTATCTTTCATCTGGGGCTACTTGTGTCCCCCATACAATGTTTTGGGATTTTCCCATTTGAGGGATATATATGTATAATATGTGTAATTGCTTTCAATAAAGAGTATTATTTTATATAGAAAAAGTGTTTTTGCTGCTCTGGTTCTTTTTGGTTTTTATAGCACACATCTACCCTGGGTGGGACCGAAGCCTCTTAGTATATCCGGTGGGAACTGCAAAGCGGGTTTACATCAATGCCTTGTAAGTTGGTGACACAAATTTTCCGACAATAACCGTGACTCCGGTTTCCGCCCTTCTAGTTTTTCCGACACTTTTTTAGTTGCAATATTGGCCACAAAATAAAAACAAACAAAAGCAAATCTACCTTCTTGAATGTGGAGTCATTTCAGACACTCTTGGCCATGCCCTTGCGAGCCAATAAAAAAAATCACAGTCTAATAAACCACAAAGGTCGTGCAGCAAAAAAACAAACCTTTACCTTCACAGAACAAGATACACCGAGAATGAATACAAGACTCCAGTTATCGGAGAAAAGAATACCTTCCATTTATACATAATACATTATATGCATCTGAGTTCAGGTTCCTAATGAGATCCCCACACTAATTAAAACACATCATTTTGATAATAATGTGCTTAAAATTCAGATTTCACTAAATTGAGCAAATCCAGAGCCACCCTTTCTTTGTGGCGGGGTGCACTTCCCGGAGCGTGGAGACCCTTGCCTCCTCTCGCTGGCAGCGTTCATTAATTTTGCTGTTTTGATGTAGTCTTTTTGTTAATGTATTCTTGTGTGTCAGAGAATATGAAAGTAACACCTGGTATTCTTTGAGCAAATGCTGTCTAGCTCTAGGAGCAAAGTACAAAAACACGCAGCTGAACCTCCAGCATGATTATAAATGAGCTTTGGGGAATTTGTAGGTTTTCTAGCTAGGAGATGTAGGAGCAGCGCTGTTACTCCTGCTTGGAAATATAAGTCGTAGAAAAATAATGGGGCTGTATTCCAGTCGAGATTATGATGCGATATGTTGTGGGTCCCAGTTGCGAAGTTATAAGGAGACGTTTTTATTTGCAGAAAATGCATTGCCAAGTCTGTCCTGGTATATTATCATCTCTTAATGTAACCATGGGAGTTTTATACTCGACGTAATGGCGCTAAATCAAATTCTACCCTTGGAACTCGCTGACATATTTTAGTCTGTACAATGAAAAAGTCATAGGAGGTCACTTATTCCAAAAAAGGAAACAAGTGTATAAAAATATGTTTTATCGGGATTAAGATCAATTGTTTCTATCATACGAGCCACGTTCAGCTGCGGATGATAATTCTGAGCCATGGCATCATGTGTTCTGTTAAAATATGATCTCAAGATTTGTTCTTTCCCGTTGGGCCAAGAACCTCCCCCTCTTTCCTTAAACTCAGTATTTTTCCATATACCACATTAGCCAAACTTTTAAGAGTTTTGAATATTCAACTATAAACCACATAAAATTCACTGGGATGTCCTTAAGTTTTAGGACGTAGAGAAGTCTCAATAGGTATTATGCAGGAAAAGCAGATGTTCCAGAAGAATTTGTTAGACGTAAAGTTCTATGGATTTGACTTTGTGATAAC
Organism: Engystomops pustulosus; assembly: GCA_019512145.1. NCBI lineage: Eukaryota > Metazoa > Chordata > Amphibia > Anura > Leptodactylidae > Engystomops > Engystomops pustulosus. The sequence goes on along the minus strand of CM033645.1, from coordinate 197,749,022 downwards.
CCTTCTTTTATATCTACAAGGAGTCATTATTATTTAATATGTTAGTAAAAGAAAAATACTTCTAACATACAACACTTATTGGACCAGAAAGCCACATATGCCTTACCAGTTCTGATGGGGGCGACTTATAATATGTGAATGTGTCTGAGAAATTAGATTCCTAATTCACTATAATTCCATAAAAGTTGGCCTGGTAGGTAGATAGGTAGGTAGCAGTTAATATAAAGCCAGAAATATGATTTAAAAAGGAATTCTACCATACTAAGCTCATTGGTCCAGCAAGCCACAAATATCTCACTTGCTTCAACTTGGGCCATTACTAATATTGAATGGTGCTTGAGCAATAAAGTTCCTAATTTGTTTCATTAAAGGTATAAATTAATTTGTTGTCTGATTTCTGACCTCAGCCTGTTAACCATTCCTGAACCTTTTCTGCATGCCCTGATTTATACTTGGATTTCCCTGACTATTGAACTCTGTTCAGCCTTACCTCAACCTGTTCTATGACATCCTTGTAGTGGATTATAATAAAGGAGGTTTGATCAGCAACCCGGGGCCCATGACTTCTAGGGCGCCCATAGCCACTGAAACTGCCACACCAGTATGTCCTGTAGAAATAACATAAAGAGGGACCTCCATTCTTGAAAATGTGTGCCAGCTTTCAACACACTTGTATAATAGAGGACTTCTAGGACCTTTGACAGTCCTTCAAAGATCCTTAACCGCTTGAAGCTCAAGCCACGTAAATTAATGTTGTAAATAGCAGGTCCTTCTGCCTCCAGCCCGTTAATTTATGTGGGGTGATTTCATCGCTGACAGCACTCCTTCATGGTGCTCCAGTGATCAGTACTGGCTGCTATCAGCAGCTCAAACACTGAGGTGACACATTTGTGAACACTATATATCTGACGCACGGCATCGGGACACAGTGGATGTCAGCTATAACTAACAGCAGACATCCCAGTATAACACCTGAGCTCCGGTCGAGAATGTTTAACCGATTAAATGCCGCAGTCGGGGAGCGCCAATCGCTGTAATGGCAACCCTGAGGTCCGATCAGGACCCTAGGGCTGTCTGCAGGCAGTGCCTGTAAAATGCCGTCTGTGACGTCATTTTAAAGTCACAGTGGAAGCCTATGCATGTGCATAGGCTGACACAGCTAATACCCTGCAATACATCAGTATTGCAAAGTATTATCATGAACAAGCAATCAGATGATTGCTTGTTCATGTACGATGGTGGAAGAAATAAAAAAGTTAATAAAAAAATCTAAATAAATAAATAAAGCCCCACAAACATATAAGGAGACATATAAGCCCCAAAAAATCTAAATCATAACACAAACCCCACATATATAGCATCAACGCTCCTGTAACAACCCGTAGATTTAAAAAAGATCTTTATTGAACCCGCTTGATAAACACTGTAGAAAAGAAATGTTAAAAAGCCACCAAAAATTATGATTTTTACCTATTTCATCCCACAAAAAATGCAATAAAAAGTGATAAAAAAAACAAATGTACTCCAGAATGATACTGGTGCAAAGTACATGTCCCACAAAAAACAAGCAATTAAAAATCTCTGCAACTAAAAAAGAAGCTTTGATAAGTAGTGTTCAAAAGTTATAAACTACGCATTATAAATCGACGCAAGTCAGAATACAAAAAATGGGGCTGAGTCTTAAGGTATAAACTGGCTATGTCCTGAAGGGGCTAAACTGCAGAACTGAAAGTGGACAAAAGCTGCTGGTTCCGTTGTAAGCAGAAAATTTCAAACCATTTAAAAAAATTAGACTAACTTTTCAAACAGCCCAGGGTCCAATGCAGTCTTGACCCACCCCTACCACCCTGTGCCAAGTACTGGTGTTCATACTACTTGTCTGGGTCAGCTGCCACTAAAGAGACTATTCCTGAAATAGGACATGTTCATTCCTTGAAGGAAAGGCCACATTGAAGGTCCATGTAGACAGTGCCCTAGGGCAGTGGTGGCGAACCTATGGCACGTGTGCCAGAGAGGGCACGCAGAGCCCTCTCTGCAGGCACGTGCACCATCTCCCCTGTCTTGGCAAAGATGGAGCTCCGGCTAGGCAGAATATAGTGTTGCACGCCGAGAGCTCCAATGATCCTGGCCCATTCCAGCCTGAAGCTGATTGGCTCTGATCTCACTAATTTTGCCTTAGAGAGAGACTCCTCCTCTTCAGCCCGGGGAAACAGTGGAAACAGAACGAGGAGAGAGGCAGCTCACAGAATGGAGCCTACAGCAGCAGAGCACAGAGAAACGTTGGCTTTGGTTTGCAGTTTGGGCACTCGGTCTCTCAAAGGTTCGCCATCACTGCCCTAGGGGGTAGCCACAATTCAGAGTGGGCTTGTGACACTACATCCACTGAATTACAGGAAACACCTTCTTTGTATGTTTGATCCTGTGTTATCTGAGGATACAGTAAATGTTCTGTACATTGTAATCCTGTCTGTGACTACAAAAAGATAAGTCTGTTTGACATAGTCAGAGTGAAAGCTGAGAGATATCAGGTTTAATCAATTTACTGTAGATATTGAACTATTGAAAAAAAATCATTGAATTTCTAAAAAAAAACCCTTGATGTTCAGTTTCTGATGATAAATTCCCTTTGAAGGCTATGTATTCCTACATTTCTTTGATCCACACCGTGATGGAAGAATCAGGCTACCTTATTTGTTTGTTGTCTGCTACCAAAGGGTCCTATAGGTCTGCATGGGAACTGTGAACATTTTTAATGACCTAAATTGTAGCTAAAATAAAAACTTTACACATTTTACTTACCTTTAGCTGTTCCCCTGCTGGTATATGCATTGAAGGACATCCAGGGGCCTGATACAGGTCTGTCCTTATCATTGGCCTATTAGTATGTGTACAATCTCTGTCTCTCCTGCTATATAACATGCTGCCTGCAGATAGGACACTCTGTACAATCTGCTTAGCTCCTCCTGCTCTATAACATGCTGCCTGCAGATAGGACACTATGCACAATCTCTCATCTCGTCCTGCTCTATAACATGCTTCCTACAGATAGGACACTATATACAGTCTGCTCAGCTCCTCCTGCTGTATAACATGCTGCCTGCAAATAACACGCTGCCTAGATAGGACACTATGTACAATCTGCCCAGCTCCTCCTGCTCTACAACACACTCCCATTTTTAATTTGAGAGGCTCCCTGTAGGAACTTAGATTTGAGTTTTACTTTGGCTCTGCTTTACTGTACAAGTGATGTGAAAAAGTCAAACAAATGTCCCCGGCACAAGGTAAGTAACTCTTACAGCTACTCGTTATTCCTTAGTCTTTCGGAATGCATTTCCATCTCAACAAGAGACACTGAGACCTGTGCCCTAATCCGGTGGAGGAGAAGAACAATGTAATGGTCTGCTGAGCCCAAGCTATGGCTGATTAATAAGAGACTAACTGCTCTTCCAAGCTCTGCAGGGAAGAATACAAGAGTTGACTGTGAATGGTGTTCAATGTTAAGATGGCAGGACATGGCATGATTGCATTAATATTTATTTGCAGTCAGCTCTTCGGAGTAGATTGGAAATGAAATGAAACATTGAGAACAAGTGCAGAAAGATATTCCTCTTCCCCTTTAGCTGCTGTTGCTTTATTTTGCCTTTAATATAAATTTGGTTGAGACCGGACTGCAAATAAACCAACAAGGAATAAAAATGTAGATCATTTCATTCGGAGACGTAATTTGTGTTTCTTCGCGTTAGCATCCTAATAAAGAAGCCTTGCTGGATCTCTATAGACAATATTTCTCATTAGAATCCTATGCATATATGGAAGAGGGAAAGGCGAAGACGCAAGGAAGAAGGTGATTTGGAAACAATGAGAATTTTCTTAATGGAAATCTACCCTTAAAATCCATAATGGATAAATCAGGGACACTTACTCATAGATCCAGGCACCGAGACTGTGGGAATCTTCTTATATTTGTTATTCATCGCCCCCTTCCTTCTAATATCAACTTTTATAATTATGCTAATTAATGAGCCGGAAGGCTCTGGGGGGTGTTACTAGAGCCCTTAGTACTTTGTCTTCGCAGGCTGTCTCAACCCCCCCCCACCTCCGCTCACACAGTGTGGGAGGTGCTCCTTGCACACTATAACAGCCTGTGAATCTGCAGTATGTAGGGGCTCTGGGAACTGCCCCAGTAGCCTTTTAGGCTCATTACCAGGGGCCTTGCTAGGGTTGTAAAAGATCCAGGTCATGGGTCCCAGTGCCTATCAACTAAATTTTTATTATTGCCCACTTCAGTACATAACCCCCCCCCCCCTTCACACTTGCTTACACCAAAAATAAGTGTGCTTTTGATTTTCAGCTACAGAAAAGACGAAATATTATTCCCCAAACATGTCATAATAGAAACTTACATGTAATACCTGTGGTTCCCTATACTAAATAAATAATGTCCCTACAGTCACTATACCAAGTAATGTCCCCACAGTCCCCGGTAAGTAATGTCCCACACAGCCTCAGTAAGTAATGTTACCCACAACCCCAGTAACCCCAGCCCCCCCTGTATGGCAAGGCCATACTTATGGGCAAGCTCTATCTTTTTCCCCCAGTACGGTATGGCATGGTTGGCAATACTTCCATCAAAATGGATGGACATATTGCCCACTGAAATCTCTGGGACCGTATGTTACCCGTATCACAACGTTTGTGTGATACATTTACTTGCCCATCCAGAGTTGTTTACCGAGAGTGCATTACCCGACGATCCGCGATTCACTAAGATCAAGCGCCCGATATCCTGCTTGTGTCGCTTCCCAACTGAGGTGCGCCGGAGTTCACCTTCTTCTTCCCGGTGTATGTAAGTGCATTGGAAAGTGACACAATTTGAATCTTAAATCCCGTACTGAGTACAAATCAGTCGGATCGTCTGATGGCCCGCTCCCCCCCTTCCCGATTTCTGTCGCATGAAAGCCGGTGCAAAATCCAATCGCATCTGACACAATCCCCTGATAACTACCTGGCCTGGCCGTGCAATCCCTGAAAGTGTCGGAAAATCTGACTAAAGTGCAGCCGCGGACCCTTAGTAAATAAGCCCCATTGTGTGACATGGTTTACACTGGAAAATTGAATGGGTAACAAGGAGGGATTTTAACTACTCAGGACTTGTTCTAGTCACCAAAAATTCCATATAAGTTAGCAGCTGTACTGACTAACCTAACCTGTCTATGATATATAACATGGTTGGCAAATTACTTGCCCGTTTCCTTGTAATACCACACATCCCATGCAGTGGCCACTATAGAGAAATGATCACTGTGACTTTATGGCGATCAGGAGGCCGTCCCTCGCTTTTATCCAATAGTTCGAATAACAAACCTTTTTTTTTCTGAATGCACCTTATACCTCAGCACCAAGTCAGTTGTGTATGCAGATCATTACTAACCCTGATTACAAGTGAAAGATCCACTTGTTCCAAGAGAGGTGTGAATTAAGAGTAAGCAGCAATCACTGTACAGAGTATTTCTATATAAGCCTTCATTATCATATTCTGGGGGTCATTATCATTTTGCTACTTTTTAATCACTGGTTTTACATTTACTTTGCTCTCTAGGCAATGTGCCGCCATGGAACGAGATTCCCCTGGTGTCGCTTGGGATATATATTTATCTTGATGGAATTATACAGTGTGACACTGGGGAAATTCCCATTGCCATGTTATAGATAAATATGTATGATTTTGACTTATCATTCAATTTACTGTGATTTAAATATTTGAATCTGAAATATATAAATGTGAGCGGTGAAATCCTGGTACTCAGTGCTTCACAAGGTGAAGTTTATTACAGTAGGCTGTGGAAGTTCTGCTAACATGTTTGTCTGTAAATACTTAAATTTTGGAACATCTTGGGGGTCATTTACTAAGGGCCCGATTCGCGTTTTCCCGACGTGTTACCCAAATATTTCCGATTTGCGCCGATTTTCCTGTATTGCCCCGGGTTTTTTGACGCACGTGACGGAAATCGGGGGGCGTGACCTAACGATAACCCAACGAATTCGGAGAAACCGTCACATTTAAAAAAAAAGTTTCGCGGGACACGCGCTTACCTTCACCCAGGATGGCTCGGTGAACTCCAGTGCGTTCCGATGCTCTTCAGTGCAGCAGCGACACCTGGTGGACGTCGGAGGAACTGCCTTAGTGAATCGTTGGAAGACCCGAATCCACCGCAGAGAATGCCCCGCTGGATCGCGAATTGGCCGGGTAAGTAAATCTGCCCCCTTGTCTTCATTCATAGGCTGTAAACTCTTGTGAGCATGGCCCTTATTTTAATAGTTTTCTATGGCTATGTTATTACTTTCTAATGTCTTATAGGGGGTCATTTTACTTTATTTTTCTTCCTTTTTTCTGTCTTTTTGGACACTTTTTTGGCGCACTGCACCATTTTAGGGACATTCTGAAATGTCCGCCAGACATTTGGCGTTGGAGGGGAAGCACTGATATGTCCATATACAGCTTACACATCATTTTCTAGTACAGAATCAGCTTCAACATCATATATGAGAGTTACATTACTTGAGAAATAAGTAATCGGCACCAGGGAGAGGATCATAGAGAATCATGAGGCACGGCACCATATTCTGGGGAAGGATAAGAAATGTCCTATCTTTCTCTCGACTACGGAACGGTAGGGTACTGCACGTAAGCAACAGCGTACAGCTCCATACGGCGCTGAGCGCCCATTGCCGGCCTATGGGGAACGTATATCTGACGTATATACGTCGGCCGTATATATATTCCCCCAACGACCATGTGAATGAGGCCTAAGTCAGCATGCCTCCTCATGTCTTTGCTCCAGGTTACCTCATACACCGCTGTTATGGCTGATATATCATCTATATGAGAATTATTGCCACAGGAGAACATGTAATCAGCATGTCTCCTCATGTATCTGCTCCAGGTTACCTCATACGTTGCAGAGATGGCTGATATATCATCTATATGAGAATTATTGCCACAGGAGAACATGTAGTCAGCATGTCTCCTCATGTATCTGCTCCAGGTTGCCTCATACACTGCAGATATGGCTGATATATCATCTATATGAGAATTATTACCACAGGAGAACATGTGGTCAGCATGTCTCCTCATGTATCTGCTCCAGGTTACCTCATACACCACTGTTATGGCTGATATATCATCTATAGGGGAATTATTACCAAAGGGGAACACATAGTCCGCATGTCTCCTCATGTATCTGCTCCAGGTTGCCTCATACACTGCAGATATGGTTGATATATCATCTATATGAAAATTATTACCACAGGAGAACATGTAATCAGCATGTCTCCTCATGTATCTGCTCCAGGTTACCTCATACTACCACAGGTGATAATGCAGTTATATGGGGAAGGTTTGCCAGTGCTTGTACCCCAGTTTTCTGGCATACAAGCACTGAAATAATATAAATTTATTGCGCACTGCAATAAATTGCGATTAATTCTGTGACTACGCCACCTCCACGCCATATGGTCGTGCAGGAGGCAGGAAAGGGGGCTTGAAAGGGGCACAGCGTATGGTGGAATTAGCTTTATACCCTCTATGGTGGAATTAGCTATGTGCCTTTTGTGATGGAACTAGCTATGTGCACTGCATGAGGGAATTACCTTATATACTCGAGTATAAGCCTAGTTTTTCAGCACAAAAAATGTGCTGAAAAAACCCAAACTCGGCTTATACTTGAGTCAAAATAAATATATCTAAACTCAACTTTCCCGTGACCCCTGTATATCTTCTGTGCAATCTTTCCGGCAGGGTCTTGCAGGCTATATACACTCGGGCAGGGTCTTGCAGGCTATATACACTGGGGCACCTCAGCACCAAGTCAGTTGTGTATGAGATCATTACTAACCCTGATTACAAGTGAAAGATCCACTTGTTCCAAGAGAGGGTGTGAATTAAGAGTAAGCAGCAATCACTGTACAGAGTATTTCTATATAAGCCTTCATTATCATATTCTGGGGGTCTTATCATTTTGCTACTTTTTATCACTGGTTTTACATTTACTTTGCTCTCTAGGCAATGTGCCGCCATGGAACGAGATTCCCCTGGTGTCGCTTGGGATATATATTTATCTTGATGGAATTATACAGTGTGACACTGGGGAAATTCCCATTGCCATGTTATAGATAAATATGTATGATTTGACTTATCATTCAATTTACTGTGATTAAATATTTGAATCTGATATATAAATGGAGCGCGTGAAATCCTGGTACTCAGTGCTTCCAAGGTGAAGTTTATTAAGCTAGGCTGTGAAGTTCTGCTAACATGTTTGTCTGTAAATACTTAAATTTTGGAACATCTTGGGGGTCATTTACTAGGGCCCGATTCGCGTTTTCCCGACGTGTTACCAAATATTTCCGATTTGCGCCGATTTTCCGTATTGCCCGGGTTTTTGACGCACGTGACGGAAATCGGGGGGCGTGACCTAACGATAACCCAACGAATTCGGAGAACCGTCACATTTAAAAAAAAGTTTCGCGGGACAACGCTTACCTTCACCCAGGATGGCTCGGTGAACTCCAGTGCGTTCCGATGCTCTTCAGTGCAGCAGCGACACCTGGTGGACGTCGGAGGAACTGCCTTAGTGAATCGTTGGAAGACACCGAATCCACCGCAGAGAAATGCCCCGCTGGATCGCGAATTGGCCGGTAAGTAAATCTGCCCCCTTGTCTTCATTCATAGACTGTAACTCTTGTGAGACATGGCCCTTATTTAATAGTTTTCTATGGCTATGTTATTACTTTCTAATGTCTTATAGGGGTCATTTTACTTTATTTTTCTTCCTTTTTTCCTGTCTTTTTGGACACTTTTTTGGCGCACTGCACCATTTAGGGACATTCTGAAAGTCCGCCAGACATTTGGCGTTGGAGGGGAAGCACTGATATGTCCATATACAGCTTACACATCATTTTCTAGTACAGAATAAGCTTCAACATCATAATGAGAGTTACATTACTTGAGAAATAAGTAACGGCACCAGGGAGAGGATCATAGAGAATCATGAGGCACGCACCATATTCTGGGGAAGGATAAGAAATGTCCTATCTTTCTCTCGACTACGGAACGGTAGGGTACTGCACGTAAGCAACAGCGTACAGCTCCATACGGCACTGAGCGCCCATTGCCGGCCTATGGGGAACGTATATCTGACGTATATACGTCGGCCGTATATATATTCCCCCAACGACCATGTGAATGAGGCCTAAGTCAGCATGTCTCCTAGTGTATCTGCCCCCTGTCACCTCATGCACTGCAGATATGGCTGATATATCATCTATATGAAAATTATTACCACAGGAGAACATGTAGTCAGCATGTCTCCTCATGTATCTGCTCCAGGTTACCTCATACACCGCTGTTATGGCTGATATATCATCTATAGGAGAATTATTACCACAGGAGAACATGTGGTCAGCATGTCTCCTCATGTATATGCTCCAGGTTGCCTCATACACTGCAGATATGGCTGATATATCATCTATATGAGAATTATTACCACAGGGGAACATGTAGTCAGCATGTCTCCTCATGTATCTGCTCCAGGTTGCCTCATGCACTGCAGATATGACTGATATCATCTATATGAGAATTATACCACAGGAGAACATGTAGTCAGCATGTCTCTTATGTATCTGCTCCAGGTTGCCTCATACACTGCAGATTGGCTGATATATCATTTATATGGAATTATTACCACAGGGGAACATGTAGTCAGCATGTCTCCTCATGTATCTGCTCCAGGTTGCCTCATACACTGCAGATATGGCTGATATATCATCTATATGAGAATTATTACCACAGGGGAACATGTAGTCAGCATGTCTCCTCATGTATATGCTCCAGGTTGCCTCATACACTGCAGATATTGCTGATATATCATCTATATGAGAATTATTACCACAGGGGAACATGTAGTCAGCATGTCTCCTCATGTATCTGCTCCAGGTTGCCTCATACACTGCAGATATGGCTGATATATCATCTATATGAGAATTATTACCACAGGGGAACATGTAGTCAGCATGTCTCCTCATTAGAGATGAGCGAACACTAAAATGCTCGGGTACTCGTTATTCGAGACAAACTTTTCCCGATGCTCGAGTGCTCGTCTCGAATAACGAACCCCATTGAAGTCAATGGGAGACTCGAGCATTTTTCAAGGGGACCAAGGCTCTGCACAGGGAAGCTTGGCAAACACCTGGGAACCTCAGAAAAGGATGGAAAACACCACGGAAATGGACAGGAAACAGCAGGGCAGCATGCATGGATGCCTCTGAGGCTGCATAATCGCACCATTATGCAAATTATGGGCAACAGCATGGCCATGACAGAGTGACAGATGAAGCTAGATAGCATCTAAACATCCAATAATTGACCCTGACACTATGGGGACGGCATGCAGAGGCAGCGGCAGCAGCGGCATGCATGGCAACATACCCTAATGGACTCAGGCTTCAAACCAATGGTAGCGAGAGGAACCAAAGGAGGTGAGCAAGAAGCGCTCAAATAATATCGGTACATGATAAAAGTTTGCCAGTATATTTGTGGATTACACAGCAGGTGGCGACAAAGTTAACATGGAAGCCATGAAAACAACCCAAAATTCTGCCTGACACAGCTCGTTTGATAAGGGACCATGTATGGAGGCAGTGAACTAGTAGTAGATTAAAGGTGCTGCAGATTAAAACTATGTTAGTTGGATCTTGGCATGGAGCTGGCGCTCCGTGCCAGGCGAGCTTTCGCCAATCCAGCCCGTGTCTCTAGGCTACTCCCAAACAGCACTTCTAGAACCTTTTGTATAAGATCAAGTGTAGTAGCGTTCTTATAAGTTTAGGATATGCCGGGTGAGGGGAATGTAAACAGATGCGCAAGAAGCGCTGAATAATATCCCTAAATCGTAAAAGTTTGCGTATATTTGGGATTACACAGCAGGTGGCGACAAAGTAACACTTTGATGTGGAATGCCCTGTAATAGCTCTTGGGCGGTGTGCCTTTTATCGCCTAGGCTCAGCAGTTTCAGCACCGCCTCGCTCGCTTAGCGACGGCACTGCTGCTGTGCCTAGAGCTACCGACTGATGGCGCCATGCCACGGATGGTAATTCGGAGGAGGAGGAGGTGGAGGAGGGGTGGAGGAGGATATAGTAGGCCTTTGAGACCTGGACCGAGGTAGGCCCCGCAATTCTCTGCGTCGGCAGTATATGACCAGCCCCAGGGTCAGACTCGGTCCCAGCCTGCACCAAGTTAAGGTGTAGTAGCGTTCTCATAAGTTGGGATATGGCGGGTGAGGGGAATGTAAACAGATGCGCAAGAAGCGCATGATGCGCATGGAGCTGGCGTTCCGCTGCCAGGCGAGCTTTCGCCAATCCAAGCCCCTGTCTCTAGGCTACTCCACCGCAACTCAACTTGCTTAACCTTTTGTAGAAGAACATCAGTGTAGTATGTTCTAGTTCTTATAAGTTTAGGATATGCCGGGTGAGGGGAATGTAACATCCTGCGCAAGAAGCGCTGAAATAATATCCGTAAATGGATAAGTTTGCCAGTATATTTTGTGTGATAACACAGCAGGGTGGCGACAAGTTAACAACTTTGATGTGGAATCCATGAAAACAACCCAAATTTCTGCCTGACACACCTCGTTTGATAAAGGGACGATGTATGGAGGCAGCTATATGGACGACTTTTGGAGGTAGCAATGGAGACAACGTGTGGAGGCTGCTATGGAGACATTTAATTTGGATAGTGCCTATATGTGGCAGCCCAAACATTTTTCAAACCAGAGGAGCAGGTAGGTGGCCCTCCAGTAAAATGGGATAGATTGAGTGCCTGTATGTGGCAGTCCCAAAAATGTTTCAAACCAGAGGAGCAGGTAGTGGCCCTGCAGTAAAATGGAATAGATTGAGTGCCTGTATGTGGCAGTCCAAAAATGTTTCAAACCAGAGGAGCAGGTAGGGTGGCCCTGCAGTAAAATGGAATAGATTGAGTGCCTGTATGTGGCAGTCCCAAAAATTGTTCAAACCAGAGGAGCAGGTAGGTGGCCCTGCAGTAAAATGGAATAGATTGAGTGCCTGTTGTGGCAGTCCCAAAATTGTTCAAACCAGAGGAGCAGGTAGGTGGCCCTGCAGTAAAATGGAATAGATTGAGTGCCTGTATGTGGCAGTCCCAAAAATGTTTCAAACCAGAGGAGCAGGTAGGTGGCCCTCCAGTAAAATGAATAGATTGAGTGCCTGTATGTGGCAGTCCCAAAAATTGTTCAAACCAGAGAGCAGGTAGGTGGCCCTCCATAAATGGAATAGATTGAGTGCCTGTATGTGGCGTCCCAAAAATTGTTCAAACCAGAGGAGCAGGTAGGTGGCCCTGCAGAAAATGGAATAGTGAGTGCCTGTATGTGGGAGTCCCAAAAATGTTTCAAACCAGAGGAGCAGGTAGGTGGCCCTCCAGTAAAATGGAATAGATTGAGTGCCTGTATGTGGCAGTCCCAAAAATGTTCAAACCAGAGGAGCAGGTAGTGGCCCTGCAGTAAAATGGAATAGATTGAGTGCCTGTATGTGGCACTCACAAAATGTTTCAAACAGAGGACCGGGTAGGTGGCCCTCCAGAAAAATTAAATGCATGAAGTACTATAGCAAGAGCCAGTGGCCCTGTAAAAATAGCCAGTTTCCTCTGCTGTACTGTACAAAGAGGAGGAGGGAGGAAAATGAGGAGGAGGAGGAGGGAGTGGATCATTTTCAGGTTGAGCTTCCTTCACCTGGTGGAGATTGGAAATTCTGAGAAATCCAGCCTTTATTCATTTTAATAAGCGTCAGCCTGTCAGCGCTGTCAGTGACAGGGTGTACGCTTTCGGTGATGATGCCACCAGCTGCACTGAAAACCCGCTCGGACAAGACGCTAGGGCAGGGCAGGCAAGAACCTCCAAGGCGTACAGCGCCAGTTCGTGCCACATGTCCGCTTTGAAACCCAGTAGTTGTAGGGAGCTGTGTGATCATTTAGGACGATGGTATGGTCAGCTACGTTACCCTCACCACTCTGTAAAGATCAGCCCTACTCTGCCGAGACTGGGGACAGGTGACAGTGTCTTGCTGGGGTGACAAGATGGCAAAAGCCTTGTAAAGCGTCCTTGCCAGTGCTGGACAAGCTGCCTGCTCGCCTACTCTCCCTCGCTACTTGTCCCGCAGAACTAAGCACTCTGCCGCTAGCGCTGTCAGAAGGGAAATACTGTTTCAGCTTGTGCACCAGGGCCTGTGGTATTCATGCATTCTCACACATCCTTTCCTCTCCAGGGATGAGAGTGGGAAGATTTTGCTTGTACCGTGGTCCAGGAGAGTGAACACCAGTAATCGGTGCTGGAGAATAAATTCTTTGAACGCGAGGGTCAGGGATAGATGGCAGCCTAGCATGAAATCTGCCATATGCGCCAGAGTACCAACGCGTAAGAATTCACTCCCCTCACTGGCTGACTGTCCATTCTCCTCCTCCAACCTCCAAACTTCCTCTTCTTCTGCCATACACGCTGAACAGTGAAGGAATCAACAATGGTCCCCCTTGTGTCTCGCCAACATTCTCCTCCTCTTCTCCTCATCCTCTCCAACCTCCACTCCTCCGATATGCGCTGAGAAACAGACCTCAGGGTGCTTTGGCTATCAACAAGGGAATATTCTTCCCCCGTTCTTGTGGGAGCGCAAAGCTTCCGACTTCATGCTGACCAGAGAGTTTTTCAACAGGCCAAGCAGCGGGATGGTGAGGTGATGATGGCGGCATCGCCACTGACCATCTGTGTTGACTCCTCAAAGTTACTCAGCACCTGACAGATATCAGACATCCACGTCCACTCCTATTGTAGACTTGAGGAAGCTGAATGACCTGACTACCAGTTCTGGTGGAAGTTGACATCTGGCAGTCTACAATCGCTCTGCGCTGCTGGTAAACTCTGGATAAATGGTAGTGTTGATTCCACCTCGTGGGCACGTCGCACAACAGGCGGTGAGGGCAGTTGGAGGCGCTGCGCTGCCCTGAGAGTGGCATCTGGGCGGACTTCCTGAAATGCGCACAGATGCGGCGCACCTTCGTGAGCAAATCAGACAGATTGGGGTATGTCTTGAGGAAACGCTGCACTATCAGATTTACACAATGGGCCAGGCATGCACATGTGTCAGTCTGCCAGTTGCAGAGCCGCCACCAGGTTACGGCCGTTGTCAACACAACCATTCCCGGCTTGAGGTTCAGCGGTGCCAGCCACAAGATCAGTCTGGCCGTGATGCCCTGTAATGTCTTGGGCGGTGTGCCTTTTGTCGCCTAGGCTCAGCAGTATTGAGCACCGCCTGCTGTCGCTTAGCGACGGCACTGCTGCTGTGCCTAGAGCTACCGACTGATGGCGCCTGCCAAGTGATGGTAGTTCGGAGGGGAGGTGGAGGAGGGGTGGGAGGAGGAGGAGGCATAGAGGCTGAAAACACTGGACCGAGGTAGGCCCCGCAATCCTCGGCGTCGGCAGTAATGAGCAGCCCCAGGGTCAGACTCGGTCCCAGCCTCCACCAAGTTTAACCCAATGTGCCGGTCAGCGAATTATAGTGGCCCTGCCCGGCAGCACTCGTACGTGTCCGTGGTCTAGGGACCTTGTCAGAAACGGCGTTGGTCAGTGCACGGATGATGATGTCTGACACGTGCTGGTGCGCGGGCTGGGACGGCACATGGGAAAAGTAGTGGCGGCTGGGGACAATACCGAGAGGGCGGCCGCAGCCATGAGGTTGCGAAGGCCTCGGTCTCTACTAGCCTATAGGGCAGCATCTCCAGGCTAAGAAATCTGGAGATGTGCACATTAAGGCTTGGGCGTCGGGTGGGTTGCACTATATTTGCGTTTTCCGCCCAGCGTCTGGGTAGGAGAGCTGACACATGGTGGATGCTGTGGAGGATCGTGGCGGCGACGATGGGGTTTGTGGCATGGGTCATGGGAGGGGGCTGACTAGCAGCTGACCAGGGAAGGAGAGTGGTGTGCACGGCCGGAGGGGAACGGGTTTTGCCACTGAGTGGGGTGATTAGCATCATATGCCTGCGCATACTGGTGGTGTTAAGCAGTATGTGGGATTTGGAAACCCCTGCTGAGCTGGTTTGGCAAATGTTGCACACACAGTCCCGGTCTCGGGGTTTCCTAAAGAACCCACACTTCTGAAGATCTAGCCCTCGCCGCAAGAGCCCTCACCACGGGAGCTTCACTAGTTTGACAGTGGGCTGGATGCAACCAGCTCTGGCCCGCATCTCCGTTCTGGCCCCACCACTGCCTCTTCCAACCTGTTCAGGTCGAGGACTCTCTCCGTCTCAGAAGCACTGTGTTCACCCGGCCTCTCAACCAGCTTGGTCCTGTCACCTTAATCATCCGACCCTCAGTTGTCCCCCTCGGACTTCTGCCCTGACAAAACTTACCCACTGTCTCGACAAACCGTGTCTCCTCATCGTAGGACACCTCTTTACAACTTCCAACGTCAAAAGGTCATTCATCACCACAGACTGTGACTGGTGGAACTGGCATCGGAAATTGTCAGCAGCAAACGGACAAGTGGTTTGTGACTGTGAAGGTCCAGAAAACAGTTCCTCAGAGTATGCCGTTTGTTCAAATGCAAATTTTCCGGGAGGGGGCAGGACTGGGGAGGTGAGGAGCTGAGGTGCAGGAGTGGAGGAGTGGCATTCGGTGACATGGTGGACTGCGTGGAAGACTGACTGGTGGTGGACAAATTGCTCGAAGCATGTCAGCAATCCACGACATCACCTGTTCGCACTTGTTCTGGCCTCAACAGTGATCTACCACGAAGTCCAGTAACTTCAGACATGACTAGGGGATGTAGCTCTGCGCGTTCCTGCTCCCTCATCAGAAGGTGTGTCTCACCCGCCCGGACCACGGCCTCTGACCCCTGCCAGTATGGACGCCCACGTCCCCCCCTCGTCCTCTACCCTAGCCCTCGGGTTAAACATTTTTAAAATGAGAGTTATAACTTATTTTTTTTTACTTTTTTTGTTTTTTTTGTGTTTTTTTTTTTTTTTTTTTTTGTGTTTTTTGTTTTTTTTTGAGTTTATTTAAACCACCAAACAATTGCTATCCTAGTTTGCTATGGCTATTTTCTAGCCAAGTACAAAGGAAGCACAGTACTATGCCAGATGAGATGACACTGAGTTTGCCTAATAGAAATCCAACCCCTACTGAATTTTGCCACTTAGCCTTTGCTATGGATATGTGCGCCACTAAGCGCAGAACACAGCGGTCGCAAGTCCCACACAAATTGCTCAGAATTGGCAGTATGCACTGCAGAACTACAGTCACCAGCAGATCAACCAGAAATCAAATATATAGAACGCTACTGTAGGCTTCAAGAGCTGTTTGATCTCCTATGGCTATTTTCTAGCCAAGTATCAAAGGAAGCACAGTATCTAGCCAGATGAGTGACACTGAGTTATGCCTAATAGAAATCCAACCCCTACTGAATTTTGCCACTTCAGCCTTTGCTATGGATATGTGCGCCACTAAGCAGCAGAACACAGCGGTCGCAAGTCCCACTACAAATTGCTCCGAATTGGCAAGTACATGCACTGCCGAAACTACAGTCACCAGCAGATCAACCAGAAAATCAATATTATAGAACGCTACTGTAGGCTTCAAGAAGCTGTTTGTATTCTCCTATGGCTATTTTCTAGCCAAGATCAAAGGAAGCACAGTACTATGCCAGATGAGATGACACTGAGTTATTGCCTAATAGAATCCAACCCCTACTGAATTTTGCACTTCAGCCTTTGCTATGGATATGTGCGCCACTAAGCGCAGAACACAGCGGTCGCAAGTCTCACTACAAATTGCTCAGAATGGCAAGTACATGCACTGCAGAAACTACAGTCACCAGCAAGATCAACCAGAAATCAAATATAGAACGCTACTGTAGGCTTCAAGAAGCGTTTGTATTCTCCTATGGCTATTTTCTAGCCAAGTATCAAAGGAAGCACAGTACTATGCCAGATGAGATGACACTGAGTTATTGCCTAATAGAAATCAACCCCTACTGAATTTTGCCACTTCAGCCTTTGCTTGGATATGTGCGCACTAAGCGCAGAACACAGCGGTGCAAGTCCACTACAAATTGCTCAGAATTGGCAAGGACATGCACTGCAGAAACTACAGTCACCAGCAGATCAACCAGAAATCAAATATATAGAACGTATGTAGGCTTCAAGAAGCGTGTGTATTCTCTATGGCTATTTTCTAGCCAAGTATCAAAGGAAGCACCAGTACTATGCCCGATGAGATGACACTGAGTTATTGCCTAATAGAAATCAACCCCTACTGAATTTTGCCACTTCAGCTTTGCTATGGATATGTGCGCCACTAAGCGCAGAACACAGCGGTCGCAAGTCTCACTACAAATTGCTCCGAATTGGCAAGTACATGCACTGCAGAAACTACAGTCACCAGCAGATCAACCAGAATCAAATATTAGAACGCTACTGTAGGCTTCAAGAATGTTTGTATTCTCCTATGGCTATTTCTAGCCAAGTATCAAAGGAAGCACAGTACTATGCCAGATGAGATGACACTGAGTTATTGCCTAATAAATCCAACCCTACTGAATTTTGCCACTTCAGCCTTGCTATGGAATGTGCGCCACTAAGCGCAGAACACAGCGGTCGCAAGTCCCACTACAATTGCTCAGAAATTGCAAGTACATGCACTGCAGAAACTACAGTCACCAGCAGTCAACCAGAAATCAAATATATAGAACGCTACTGTAGGCTTCAAGAAGCTGTTGTATTCTCCTATGGCTATTTTCTAGCCAAGTATCAAAGGAAGACACAGGACTATGCCAGATGAGATGACACTGAGTTATTGCCCTAATAGAAATCCACCCCTACTGAATTTTGCCACTTCAGCCTTTGCTATGGTATGTGCGCCACTAAGGCAGAACACAGCGGTCGCAAGCTCACTACAAATTGCTCAGAATTGGCTAAGGACTGCAAGCAGAAACTACAGTCACCAGCAGATCAACCAGAAATCAAATATATAGAACGCTACTGTAGGCTTCAAGAAGCTGTTGTATTCTCCTATTGCTATTTTCTAGCCAAGTATCAAAGAAGCACAGTACATGCAGATGAATGACACTGAGTTATTGCCTAATAGAATCCAACCCCTACTGAATTTGCACATTCAGCTTTGCTATGGAATGTGCGCCACTAAGCGCAGAACACAGCGGTCGCAAGTTCCCACTACAAATTGCTCAGATGGCAAGTACATGCACTGCCAGAAACTACAGTCACCAGCAGATCAACCAAATCAAATATATAGAACGCTACTGTAGGCTTCAAGAAGCTGTTTGTATTCTCCTATGGCTATTTTCTAGACACAAGTATCAAAGGAAGCACAGTACTATGCCAGATGAGATGAACGAGTTATTGCACTAATAGAAAACCAACCCTACTGAATTTTGCCACTTACACTTTGCTAGGATATGTGCGCCACTAAGCGCAACACAGCGGTCGCAAGTTCTCACACAAATTGCTCAGAATTGGCAAGTACAAGCACTGCAGAAACTACAGTCACCAGCAGATCAACCAGAAATCAATATATTAGAACGCTACTGTAGGCTTAAGAAGCTGTTTGTATCTCTACTGGCTATTTTTTCTAGCCAAGTATCAAAGGAAGCACAGTACTATGCCAGATGAGATGACACTGAGTTATGCCTAATAGAAATCCAACCCTACTGAATTTTGCCACTTCAGCCTTGCTATGGATATGTGCGCCCTAAGCGCAGAACCAGCGGTCGCAAGTCCCACTACAAATGCTCAGGATTGGCAAGTACTGACTGCAGAAACTACAGTCACCAGCAGATCAACCAGAAATCAAATATAGAACGCTACTGTAGGCTTCAAGAAGCTGTGTATTCTCCTATTGTATTTCTAGCCAAGTATCAAAGGAAGCACAGTACTAGCCAGATGAGATGACACTGAGTTATTGCCTAATAGAAATCCAACCCCTACTGAATTTTGCCACTTCAGCCTTGCTATGGATATGTGCGCCACTAAGCGCAGAACACAGCGGTCGCAAGTCCCACTACAAATTGCTCAGAATTGGCAAGTACATGCACGCAGAGAACTACAGTCACCAGCAGATCAACCAGAAATCAAATATATAGAACGCTACTGTAGGCTTCAAGAAGCTGTTTGTATTCTCCTATGGTATTTTCTAGCCAAGTATCAAAGGAAGCACAGTACTATGCCAGATGAGATGACACTGAGTTATTGCCTAATAGAAATCCAACCCCTACTGAATTTTGCCACTTCAGCCTTTCGGCTATGGATATGTGCGCCACTAAGCGCAGAAACAGCGGTCGCAAGTCCACTACAAATTGCTCAGAATTGGCAAGTACATGCACTGCAGAAACTACAGTCACCAGCACGATTCAACCAGAAATCAAATATAAGAACGCTACTGTAGGTTCAAGAAGCGCTTGTATTTCCTATGGCTATTTTCTAGCCAAGTATCAAAGGAAGCACAGTAATATGCCAGTGAGATGACACTGAGTTATTGCCTAATAGAAATCCAACCCTACTGAATTTTGCCACTTCAGCCTTTGCTATGGATATGTGCCACTAAGCGCAGAACACAGCGGTCGCAAGTCCCACTACAAAATGCTCAGAATTGGCAAGTACATGCACCGCAGAAACTACAGTCACCAGCAATCAACCAGAAATCAAATATAGAACGCTATGTAGGCTTCAAGAAGCTGTTTGTATTCTCCTATGGCTATTTTCTAGCCAAGTATCAAAGGAAGCACAGTAATATGCCAGATGAGATGACACTGGTTATTGCCTATAGAAATCAACCCCTACTGAATTTTGCCAACTCAGCTTTGCTATGGATATGTGCGCCACTAGACGGCAGCACAAAGCGTCGGCGCAAGTCCCATACAAATTGCTCAGAATTGGCAAGTACATGCACTGCAGAAACTACAGTCACCAGCAGATCAACCAGAAATCACAAATATATAGAACGCTACTGTGGCTCAAGAAGCTGTTTGTATTCTCCTATGGCTTTTTCTAGCCAAGTATAAAAGGAAGCACAGTACATATGCCAGATGAGATGACATGAGTTATTGCCTAATAGAAATCCAACACCCCTACGAATTTGCCACTTCAGCCTTTGCTATGGATATGTGGCCACTAAGCGCAGAACACACAGCGGTCGCAAGTCTCACTACAAATTGCTCAGAATTGGCAAGTACATGCACTGCAGAACTTACAGTCACCAGCGATCAACAGAAAATCAAAATATATAGAACGCTACTGTAGGCTTCAGAAGACTGTTTGTATTCTCCTATGGCTATTTTCTAGCCAAGTATCAAAGGAAGCACAGTACTATGCCAGATGAGATGACACTGAGTTATTGCCTAATAGAAATCCAACCCCTACTGAATTTTGCCACTTCAGCCTTTGCTATGGATATGTGCGCCACTAAGCGCAGAACACAGCGGTCGCAAGTCCCACTACAAATTGCTCAGAATTGGCAAGTACATGCACTGCAGAAACTACAGTCACCAGCAGATCAACCAGAAATCAAATATATAGAACGCTACTGTAGGCTTCAAGAAGCTGTTTGTATTCTCCTATGGCTATTTTCTAGCCAAGTATCAAAGGAAGCACAGTACTATGCCAGATGAGATGACACTGAGTTATTGCCTAATAGAAATCCAACCCCTACTGAATTTTCCCACTTCGGTCTTTGCTATGGATATGTGTGCCACTAAGAGCTAAACACAACGGTAGCAAGTCCCCCTGCTAATTCCTCACAAAATGGTAAAAGATGCAAATTAAAATAAAAAAAGTAGAACGTTATTGTAGCCCTAAGAAGGGCTGTTGGGTTCTTTGAGAATCACTCCTGCCTAACAGTAAGCTAATAGAACACCCTAACGCTTTCCCTGAGCAGCAGCAGCTCTCTCCCTAGCGGCATCCAGAGACAGAATGATCCGAGCAGCGCGGCCAGCGGCTAGTCTATCCCAGGGTCACCTGATCTGGCCAGCCAACCACTGCTATCGACGTGTAAGGGTACCACGTCATGCTGGGTGGAGTGCAGAGTCTCCTGGCTTGTGATTGGCTCTGTTTCTGGCCGCCAAAAAGCAAACGGCGGAGCTGCCATTTTCTAGGCGGGCGAAGTATTCGTCCGAGTAACGAGCAGTTCGAGTACCCTATGCTCGACCGAGCATCAAGCTCGGACGAGCATGTTCGCTCATCTCTACTCCTCATGTATCTGCTCCAGGTTGCCTCATACACTGCAGATATGGCTGATATATCATCTATATGAGAATTATTACCACAGGAGAACATGTAAACTCAGCAGTCTCTCATGTATCTGCTCCAGGTACCTCATACTACCACAGGTGTAATGCAGTCATATGGGGAAGGTTTGCCAGTGCTGACCCCAGTTTTCTGGCATACAAGCACTGAAAAATATAAATTTATTGCACACTGCAATAAATTGTGATTTATTCTGTGACTACGCCACCTCCACGCCATATGGTCGTGCAGGAGGCATAAAAGGGGGCTTGAAAGGGGCACAGCGTATGGTGGAATTAGCTTTATACCCTCTATGGTGGAATTAGCTATGTGCCTTTTGTGTTGGAACTAGCTATGTGCACTGCATGAGGGAATTAGTTATATGTAATGTGGTATGGAACTAGCCATGTGTACTCTATGGGGGCAATATTTCATAATTTACCCCATCCAAGCAAAATTACTACAAATGCTACCTCATCACAATCCCCCACCAATGACATTTTCAAATTTGTAAACTATATAATATATGTGATATAATATTCCCTTCTTTCCAACATAATTTTATCTGTATTATCTTGCGTTGATGATAATTATACACATCACATTACATGAGCTCAAACTTTTCTATGTTTTGTGCAAAATTAGTCATAGTTTAACTTATATCACGATGAAGGTAAGATGATACATGAGAAGACTCATGGGGCCTTTTGGAACCTTTGTCATTAGAGAGACATGGAGCTACAAAGAGAGTTGAAGGGCCGCATCGGGCCAGATTTGTTACATGACTGGCATAGTTTCGAGACAATAGGATTTCTCTGGAGGACACAGATCTAACAGGTTTTAGATGATGATAAATTCATCCTGAAGCAAGTGATAAAATAAAAGGCACCCTATGGATTTTATGTGGCTTCTTGTAAATCACACATATTTATACATGTGTATATAATATATATATATATATATATATACATCAGCTTACTTACAGATGTGAACTGCCACCTCCTGTACATTTTTGGTACAGGGAATGGATTTATTAATAACTTTCCAATTTTGATGGTTTCCTATTTAGCTTATTAAAACATGTAAGACATAATAATTCTCACATTGCAATATGCGCTGAAAGGAAGGATCTGACAGCAGTCTGTGTACATTACGACTAAGTAAGGTGCTTAAGGCATGGCATAATAATAAAATAAAGTGCATAAAGGTGCAGTAAAATAACACATGTGCAAAGAACGGAGCAAGGGAATAGGGAGAAGGAATTACTATCTTTATAGAATCGCAGGATTGTGCTTTGAACCGAAGTAATGTAGACCACCAGAAATGTACAGCTGTGTAGACAGAAAATAAGCCTAAAGTTATTCTAGGGCATGCATATGGCCATGTAATGGGTGTGTACAAGTCCTGTGTAAAGAGGGTCAGAATGTGGTTCTAATATTTTCCAATAGAGGTTCTAGACTTCAATATTTCATAGACTTGTTATTCCACTATATGAATAAAAAAAATTCAACCATCCTGCCTCAAAACACCCAAAGAGAAGCCAGGAAGCCAGGAAACTGGTGGGAAGGGGGAGACATATGTATCTTCTACACCAGAAAACTGGGGGAGTGGACATAATGAATCTCCCCATTGTACTGTATCTAAAACTTCTGGATAGGCAGAGAATAAATTGCAAATTTGTCAATGTACGCATTGGGGGAGATTTTTAGAATGTTAGAGCAAATCTGTTGCAGTTGCTCATAGAAAACAATCCGAGCTTAGCTTTTATTTTAAAAACTACTGTGGGAAATTATTTTGACTTTTTAGGGGGGAGGGGGTGTCATTATAATATGTTTTATATTTTCTACAATTTCCACAAATAACTGTTAAAATGTTTTGTGTAACTACATTTATGTAACCATTTATATAATTTATTTCCTTATTGAAAAAGCCGTGTGCGGACTTGATTTTAGTGGGGCGATTGTCATTTTAATTGGATCCATTATGAAGCAGAAAAAGTAGAAGTATGAAAATCTAGAAATATCTGTACACAAATGTTGTTTTCCACAATACAATAGATTTATGCCAGTTTGTTAAATATTCCACATTAGACTCAGTGGATCTAAGAGTGAGTGTTGTATATAGATGGATCTGTATTATTTAAGGAACATATATTATTATTTAATGAAATCATACAGTATATTTAGCACACACTGGTCTATAGGATATGCGCATGCGCCTCATGCATTAATATATTCGGTTTATATTTTGTATTAAGATGTAAATGATTTGTGAATTTTAGTAAAAATCTATATGCAAATATTTCTACTATTCAACAAGATAGCTTGCAAATTTTGATATTTGCATGCATGAATATGTTTGGCAAATATAGCACCAGTCATACATTATTCAAGCGGAATATAAAATAAGAGCTTAGGCATAGCCACAAATGCAGGATCAGATTGCCAAATGCAGCCTCTAGTTGCCAAGATGGGAATTGACAGTACATTATGTTGGGTATAGGCTGTGATCAAACTGTAATTAACATGTAATATTCTTGAAATATAGTACCAGAGCCATGGCTAGTGTGGACTAGTAATTATGTTTACAGCGAGCGAGAAAAAAATCATGGGGTTAAGGATATTGTGTTCTCAACCTTCAGACTGCAAATATAACACATTTATATATATATTTATATCTCCAAATATTCAACATGCACCTGTTGCTTTCTACGACAGAGAACACGAGTGTTCCCTGAATGTCTTTTAACCATCAACAACTTTTGATAAAAAGTAACACATTAAAATTTCAATGTTTATTAGAAATTTGATGGCTTTTCTGTAAGTTTGCATGTGTATGTAAATACCAGTGTTGCCCTAAATCATACCGGCATGATGAGGCCAGATGTCTGGCAGGCTATATACACTGGGGCAGGGTCTGGCAGGCTATATACACTGGGGCAGGGTCTGGCAGGCTATATACTGGGGAGGCTGTGACCAATGCATTTCCCACCCTCGGCTTATACTCGAGTCAATAGGTTTTCCCAGTATTTTGTGGTAAAATTAGGGGCCTCGGCTTATACTCGGGTCGGCTTATACTCGAGTATATACGGTAGTTATATGTACTGTGTAGTGGAACTAGCCATGTGTACTCTATGGGGGCAATACTTCATAATTTACCCCATTCCAGGCAAAATTACTACAAATGCTACCTCATCACAATCCCCAACCCAATGACATTTTCAAATTTGTAAACCATATATGTGATATAATATTCCCTTTCTTTCCAACTTATAATTTTATCTGTATTATCCTTTGCGTTGATGATAATTATACACATCACATTACAATGAGCTCAAACTTTTCTATGTTTTGTGCAAACTTAGTCATAGTTTAACTTATATCACGATGAAGGTAAGATGATACATGAGGAGACTCATGGGGCATTTTGGAACCTTTGTCATTAGAGAGACATGGAGCTACAAAGAGAGTTGAAGGGCCGCATCGGGCCAGATTTGTTTACATGACTGGCATAGTTTCGAGACAATTAGGATTTCTCTGGAGGACACAGATCTAAACAGGGTTTTAGATGATGATAAATTACATCCTGAAGACGTGATAAAATAAAAGGCACCCTATGGATTTTATGTGGCTTTCTTGTAAATCCACACATATTTATACATGTGTATATATATATATATATATATATATATATATACATCAGCTTACTTACAGATGTGACCTGCCACCTCCTGTACATTTATTGGTACAGGGAATGGATTTATTAATAACTTTCCAATTTTGATGGTTTCCTATTTTAAGCTTTATTAAAACATGTAAGACATAATAATTCTCACATTGCAATATGCGCTGAAAGGAAGGATCTGACAGCAGTCTGTGTACATTACGACTCAAGTAAAGGTGCTTAAGGCATGGCATAATAATAAAATAAAGTGCATAAAGGTGCAGTAAAATAACACATGTGCAAAGAACGGAGCAAGGGAATAGGGAGAAGGAATTACTTATCTTTATAGAATCGCAGGATTGTGCTTTGAACCGAAGTAATGTAGACCACCAGAAATGTACAGCTGTGTAGACAGAAAATAAGCCTAAAGTCTATTCTAGGGCATGCATATGGCCATATAATGGGTGTGTATAAGTCCTGTGTAAAAGAGGGTCAGAATATGGTTCTAATATTTTTCCAACAGAGGTTCTTAGACTTCAATATTTCATAGACTTGTTATTCCACTATATGAATAAAAAAAATTCAACCATCCTGCCTCAACACACCCAAAGAGAAGCCAGGAAGCCAGGAAACTGGTGGGAAGGGGGAGACATATGTATCTTCTACACCAGAAAACTGGGGGAGTGGACATAATGAATCTCCCCATTGTACTGTATCTAAAACTTTCTGGATAGGCAGAGAATAAATTGCAAATTTGTCAATGTTACGCATTGGGGGAGATTTTTTAGAAATGTTAGAGCAAATCTGTTGCAGTTGCTCATAGAAAACAATCCGAGCTTAGCTTTTATTTTAAAAACTACTGTGGGAAATTATTTTGACTTTTTAGGGGGGAGGGGGTGTCATTATAATATGTTTTATATTTTCTACAATTTTTCCACAAATAACTGTTAAAATGATTTTGTGTAACTACATTTATGTAACCATTCTATAATTTATTTCCTTATTGAAAAAGCCGTGTGCGGACTTGATTTTAGTGGGGCGATCTGTCATTTTAATTGGATCCATTATGAAGCAGAAAAAGTAGAAGTATGAAATATCTAGAAATATCTGTACACAAATGTTGTTTTCCCACAAATTACAATAGATTTATGCCACAGTTTGATAAATATTCCACATTAGACTCAGTGGATCTAAGAGTGAGTGTTGTATATAGATGGATCTGTATTATTTAAGGAACATATATTATTATTTAATGAAATCATACAGTATATTTTTAGCACACACTGGTCTATAGGATATGCGCATGCGCCTCATGCATAAATATATTCGGTTTATATTTTGTATTAAGATGTAAATGATTTGTGAATTTTAGTAAAAATCTATATGCAAATATTTTCTACTTATTCAACAAGATAGCTTGCAAATTTTGATATTTGCATGCATGAATATGTTTGGCAAATATAGCACCAGTTCATACATTTATTCAAGCGGAATATAAATAAGAGCTTAGGCATAGCCACAAATGCAGGATCAGATTGCCAAATGCAGCCTCTAGTTGCCAAGATGTGAATTGACAGTACATTATGTTGGGTATAGGCTGTGATCAAACTGTAATTAACATGTAATATTCTTGAAAATATAGTACCAGAGCCATGGCTAGTTTGGACTAGTAATTATGTTTACAGCAGATCGGAGAAAAATCATGGGGTTAAGGATATTGTGTTCTCAACCTTCAGACTGCAAATATAACACATTTATATATATATTTATATCTCCAAATATTCAACATGCACCTGTTGCTTTCTACGACAGAGAACACGATTTGTTCCCTGAATGTCTTTTAACCATCAACAACTTTTTGATAAAAAGTAACACATTAAAATTTCACTGTTTATTAGAATATTTGATGGCTTTTCTGTAAGTTTGCATGTGTATGTAAATACCAGTGTTGCCCTAAATCATACCGGCATGATGAGGCCAGATGTGGGAGACAAGTGCACTTCTCCAGGCCAAACACATTAAAGGAGACCTGTCATCGGTTCCATGCTCGGATAACAACGGTATGTTGAGAAAAGTATAGAAGTAGCGTGTTACACAAAAATAAAAATTCTTCTGTGATGTTAAAAACTTTTGTGTGAAAAAATACAAAAGTACTTAAGGAATGACACAATTTTTGGCTAACCAGAACTACCGTATTATATTTTCTGCAAGCTTTCAGGATATAGAGGTCTCTTCATCAGGCAGGTTACAAATGAAGTAATTAGAGAAGAACACAATGGGGGTCATTTACTAAGGGCCCGATTCACGTTTTCCCGACGTGTTACCCGAATATTTCTGATTTGCGCCGATTTTCCCTGAATTGCCCCGGGATTTGGGCGCACGTGATCGGATTGTGGCGCATCGGCGCTGGCATGCACGTGACGGTAACAGAATGGGGGCGTGGGCCCCGAATGAAAACCCGACGGATTTGGAAAAACCGCCGCATTTAAAAAAAAAAAGAGTTGCGGAGCTTGCACTTACCTTCACTAGGAATAGGCAGGTGAACCTGAGTTCGTTCCGATGATCTTCAGCAGCGCCACCTGGTGGACGTCGGAGGAACTGCCTTAATGAATCGACCGGGACACGAATCACCGCAGAGAACGCGCCGCTGGATCGCGAATGGACCAGGTAAGTAAATCTGCCCCAATATCTAAGAGATGTTACACTTAGATAATTAGTACATGTGGGGGTACATCATTAAGATAAGCCAGGGTTTATGTTACACAATGAAGGGCAGTAGGTGGGAAGGAATACAGTTAGTCTCTTGTGGGGTTTGAAGTATGTTCACGGAAAGGTCTATAAACCCAGGTACAATGTTGATTCCTTGTGTCAGTGACTGGAAGGTCATCACTAGCTTGAATTTCTAGGATTTCCTCTCTCTGTCATTATTAAAGTCACCTTTTAGTTGGAATGTTGGACTTGACGATAGGACATGGGCACAAGTCTTGCACTTTTTTGCTATTGCGGGGAAGAGTACCCATCTCTGTTGATCCTGAAAGGGTATTTCTGACCAGGAGGTTCCTCAGATTTGGTGGCTGTTTGTAAATAAGGAGGGGTAGATCTGAGAATATTTCCTTAAGGCTACATTCACAAGGCCGTATGATTTCTCCAGTCCCGTATTTACGGGCTGTATGAGCCCGTATTCACATGATGTTTTTCATCCTTATGCAGCACGTATGTAACCCGTATTTTATACATCCTCATAGACTTCGAGGCTAACGGAACTGAAATACAGGAGAAAATAGGACATGGAACGGTACGCTACAGTGTCAAAAATGGCAATATAAATGGTTGGTATTGTCCATTGAAATGAATGTGGCCGTATGTAATCCGTAAAAAAACGGTACGGATACGGCCGTTTTCATACGGCCGTGTGAATGTAGCCTTACTCTGCTTCTTCATCATAGTTTCCTTGCTGCGCTCCCCTGTTTCCCACATGTCTCTGACCAGCTCCCCACACCTCTGTTTTCACTCAAGCTGACCTACCTAACCTGTCCTGTAATAGAACATTCAGTCTTGCCCGTGTCCTGGTAATCCACCATCCCATGCAGGCCAATAGTCAGAATCGATCCTGTGACTTGCTATGGCGTCAGGGCCGGCACCTCGCTTATTATCCATTCAAAGAACACCTTGGTGGGTCGGGGGGATCACCTTAGCACTCACATCCAGCGTGGGGTAGCATCAGCGACCCTGTTACATTGAAACTCCACTTGTTCCTAGAGTGGATTAATAGACGCGCGACTGTACGACGAGTCAGTATAAGCCGTCTGCATGGCTGGGCATATTGGGGGAGCTACGTGGTAATTCACGGGTTGACGGTACGTGCGCTCTAGGCATGGGGCCGCCAGGACAAGTCCCCGGGGGTCGCTTGTATAGATGTGAGAAAGGTCGTGGGACACGGGGAAAGGTGCGCCATTGGACCATATAGAATTTGTTTTGTGACTTACATTCGATGTTACTGTGTTTAAATATTTGAATCGGACATATATAAATTAGCGGGAAATCCTGGGTACTCCATTGCTTCACAAGAAGTTTATTACGTAGGCGGGGGAAGCCTGCTAACATGTTGGTCTGTAAATACTTAAATTTTGGAACTCTTGGGGGTCATTTCTGGGCCCGATTCGCGTTTCCCGACGTGTTACCCATATTTCCATTTGCGCCGTTTTTTCCTGTATTGCCCCGGTTTTTTTTGACCACGTGACGGAACGGGGGCGTGACCTAACTAACCCACGAATTCGGAGAAACCGTCACATTAAAAAAAAAAGTTTCGCGGGACACGCGCTTACCTCACCCAGGATGCCGGTGAACTCCAGTGCGTCCAGTGCTCTGCATGCCAGCGACACTGGTGGACGTCGGGGAACTCTTAGGTCGTTGGAAGACCCGAATCCACCGCAGAGAATGCCCCGCTGATCGCGAATGTGGCCGGGTAAGTAATCTCCCCCCTTGTCGTCATTCATAGACGGTAAACTCTTGTGACATGGCCCTTTTAATAGTTTGCTAGGCTATGTTTTACTTTGCTAAGTCTTGCGGGGTCATTTTACTTTATTTTTCTTTCCTTTTTCTGTCTTTTTGACACTTTTTGGCGCACTGCACCATTTAGGGACATTCTGAAATGTCCGCCAGACATTTGGCGTTGGAGGGGAAGCACTGATGTCCATAATACAGCTTACACATCATTTTCTAGTACAGAATAAGCTTCAACATCATATATAGGATTACATTACTTTGAAGAATAATAATCGGCACCAGGGAGGACATAGAGAATCATGAGGCACGACCGATATTCTGGGGAAGGATAAGAAATGTCCTATACTTTCCTCGACTACGGAACGTAGGGTACTGCACGTAACAACCGCGTACAGCTCCATACGGCACTGAGCGCCCTTGCCGCCCTGGGGGAACGTATATCTGACGTATATACGTCGGCCGTATATATATTCCCCCACCGACCATGTGAATGAGGCCTAAGTCAGCCATGTCTCCGGTGTGCTGCCCCCTGTCCACCTCATGCACTGCAGATATGGCTGT
Organism: Engystomops pustulosus; assembly: GCA_019512145.1. Taxonomy (NCBI): domain Eukaryota; kingdom Metazoa; phylum Chordata; class Amphibia; order Anura; family Leptodactylidae; genus Engystomops; species Engystomops pustulosus. The sequence goes on along the minus strand of CM033645.1, from coordinate 197,718,949 downwards.
ATATCATCTATATAAAATATTAACCACAGAGAACATGTGTCAGCATTGTCTCCTCATGTGCTGCCCAGGTTACCTCATACACCGCTTTATGGCTGATATATCATCTATAGAGAATTATTACCACAGGAAGACATGTGTCAGCATGTCTCCTCATGTATATGCTCCAGTTGCCTCATACACTGCGATATGGCTGATATATCATCTATATGAGAATTATACCAGCAGGGAACAGGTAGTCCAGCATGTCTCCTCATGTATCTGCTCCAGGTTGCCCTGATCATCTGCAGTATGGCTGATATATCATCTATATGAGAATTATTACCACAGGAGAACATGTAGTCACCATGTCCCTTATGTTCTGCTCCAGGTTGGCCTCATACACTGCAGATGGCGGATTATCATCTATATGAAATTATACCACAGGGGACATGTATCACATGTCTCCTCATGTATCTTGCTCCAGGTTGCCTCATACACTGCGATATGGCTGATATATCATCTTATGAGAGATATTACCACAGGGGAACATGTAGTCAGCATGTCTCCTCATTATATGCTCCAGGTTGCCTCATACACTGCAGATATTGCTGATTATATCATCTATATGAGAATTTTACCACAGGGAACCATGTAGTCAGCATGTCTCCTCATGTATCTGCTCCAGGTTGCCTCATACACTGCAGATATGGGCTGATATATCATCTATATGAAAATTATTACCCACAGGGAACATGTAGTCAGCATGTCTCCTCATTAGAGATGAGCGAACACTAAATGCCGGTACTCGTTATCGAGACAAATTTTCCCGATGCTCAGTGCTCGTCTCGAATAAGCGAACCCCATTGAAGTCAATGGGAGACTCGAGCATTTTCAAGGGACCAAGGCTCGCACAGGAAGCTTGGCCAACACCGGAACCTCAGAAAGGTGGAAACACCACCGGAATGGACAGGAAACAGCAGGGCAGCATGCATGGATGCCTCTGAGGCTGCATAATCGCACCATTATGCCAAAATTATGGGCAACAGCAGGCCATACAGAGTGACAGAATGAAGTCTAGATGCATCTAAAACATCCAAGTAATTGCCCTGACACTATAGGGTACGGCATCAGAGGCAAAGCGCAGCATCGTGCAGGCTGGCAACATACCCTAAATGATCAGGCTTCAAACCAATGGGTAGCAGAGAGGAACCAAAGGAGGTGAGCAGAAGCGCTCAAATAATATCGTACATGATAAAAGTTGCCAGTATATTTTGTGGATTACACAGCAGTGCGACAAAGTTAACATGGAAGCATGAAACCAACCCAAAATTCTGCCTGACACGCTCTTTGATAAGGGACCATGTATGGAGGCAGTGAACAGTATAAGATTAAAGTGCTGCATTAAAACTATGTTAGTTGGATCTTGGCATGGAGCTGGCGCTCCGCTGCCAGCGAGCTTTCGCCAAATCCAAGCCCGTGTTCTCTAGGCTCTCTCCCCACCAGCACTTCTAAGAACCTTTTGTATAAGATCAAGTGTAGTAGCGTTCTTATAAGTTTAGGATATGCCGGGTGAGGGGAATGTAAACAATGCGCAAGAAGCGCTGAAATAATATCCCTAAATCGTAAAAGTTTGCAAGTATATTTTGGGGATTAACACAGCAGGGGGGCGACAAAGTTAACAACTTGATGTGGAATGCCCTGTAATAGCTCTTGGGCGTGTGCCTTTTATCGCCTAGGCTCAGCATGTTTCAGCACCGCCTGCGTCGCTTAGCGACGGCACTGGCTGCTGTGGCCTAGAGCATACACGACTGATGGCGCCATGCCCACGTATGGTATTCGGAGGGGAGGAGGTTGAGAGGGGGGAGGAGGTTATAGTAGGCCCTTTGAACCTGGGACCGGGTAGGGCCCCCGCAATTCTCTGCGTCGGCAGTATTGATGACCAGCCCCAGGTCAGACTGGTCCCCACTGCACCAAGTTAAGTGTGAGTAGCGTTCTCATAATGTTTGGTATGGCGGTGTGAGGGGAATGTAACGATGCGCAAGAAGCGCATGATGCGTCATGGAGCTGGCGTTCCGCTGCCAGGCGGTCTTTCGCCAATCCAAGCCCTGTCTCTAGCTAACTCCCCAAACAGCACTTCTAAGAACCTTTTGTATAAGATCAAGTGTAGTAGCGTTCTATAAAGTTTAGGATATCCGGGTGAGGTGAATGTAACATCTGCGCAAGAAGCGCTGAATAATATCCGTAAATGGTAAAGTTTTGCCAGTAATTTTGTGGATAACACAGCAGGGTGGCGACAAAGTTAACAACTTTGATGTGGAATCCATGAAAACAACCCAATTTCTGCCTGACACACCTCGTTTGATAAAGGGACGATGGTAGGCAGCTCTATATGTGACGACTTTTGGAGGTAGCAATGGAGACAACGTGTGAGGCTGCTATGAGACAATTTAATTTGGATAGTGCCTGTTGTGCAGTCCCAAACATTTTCAAACCAAGGAGCAGGTAGTGGCCCTCCAGTAAATGGGATAGATGAGTGCCTGTATGTGGCAGTCCCAAAATGTTTCAAACCAGAGCGGTAGGTGGCCCTGCAGTAAAATGGAATAGTTGAGTGCCTGTATGTGGCAGTCCAAAAATGTTTCAACCAGAGGAGCAGGTAGGGGCCCTGCAGTAAAATGGAATAGATTGAGTGCCTGTATGTGGCAGTCCCAAAAATTGTTCAAACCAGAGGAGCAGGTAGGTGGCCCTGCAGTAAATGGAATAGATTGAGTGCCTGTATGTGGCAGTCCCAAAATTGTTCAAACCACAGAGAGCAGGTAGGTGGCCCTGCAGTAAAATGGAATAGATGGAGTGCCTGTATTGGGCAGTCCCAAAATGTTTCAAACAGGGAGCAGGTAGGTGGCCCTCCAAAAATGGAATAGATTGATGCCTGTATGTGGCAGTCCCAAAAATTGTTCAAACCCAGGAGCAGGTAGGTGGCCTCCAGTAAAATGGAATAGATTGAGTGCCTGTAGTGGCAGTCCCAAAAAATTGTTCAAACCAGAGGAGCAGGTAGGTCCTGCAGTAAAATGGAATAGATTGGTGCCTGTATGTGGCAGTCCCAAAAATGTTTCAAACCAGAGGAGCAGTAGGTGGCCCTCCGTAAAATGGAATAGATTGAGTGCCTGTTGTGGCAGTCCCAAAATTGTTCAAACCAGAGGAGCAGGTAGGTGGCCCTGCAGTAAAATGGAATAGATTGAGTGCCTGTATGTTGCACTCACAAAAAATTGTTTCAAAACAGAGACCGGTAGGTTGCCCTCCAAAATTAAATGCATGAAGTACTTAGCAAGCCAGTGGGGCCTGTCAAAAAATAGCCAGTTTCCCTTGCTTTACTGTACAAAGAGGAGGAGAAGGAGAAATGAGGAGGAGGAGAGGATGGATCAATTTTTCAGGTGAGCTTCCTTCACCTGGTGGAGATTGGAATTCTGAGAAATCCAGCCTTATTCATTTTAATAAGCGTCAGCCTGTCAGCGCTGTCATCGACAGGCGTGTACGCTTATCGGTGATGATGCCACCAGCTGCACTGAAAACCCCTCGACAGACGCTAGCGGCAGGCTGCAAGAACCTCCAAGGCGTACAGCGCATGTTTCGTGCCACTGTCCGCTTTGAAACCGCAGTAGTTGTAGGGAGCTGTGTGATCATTTAGACATGGTATGGTCAGCTACGTACTCCCCTCACCATCTTTCTGTAGATCAGCCCTACTCTGCCGAGACTGGACAGGTGACAGTGTCTTGCTGGGGTGACATAAAGCTGGCAAAAGCCTTGTAAACGTACCCTTGCCAGTGCTGGACAAGCTGCCTGCTCGTCCTACTCTCCCTCGCTACTTGTCCCGCAGAACTACGCACTCTGCCGCTAGCGCTGTCAGAAGGGAAATACTGTTTCAGCTTGTGCACCAGGGCCTGCTGGTATTCATGCATTCTCACACTCCTTTCCTCTCCAGGATGAGAGTGAAGATTTTGCTTTTACCGTGGGTCCAGGAGAGTGAACACCCAGTAATCGGTTGGATAAATTCTTTGAACGCGAGGGTCACGGGATAGCAGCCTAGCATGAAACTGCCATATGCGCCAGAGTACCAACGCGTAAGAATTCACTCCCCTCACTGGCCTGACTGTCCATTTCCTCCTCTCCAACTCCTCCAACTCCTCTTCTTCTGCCATACACGCTGAACAGTGAAGGACTCAACAATGGTCCCCTCTTGTGTCTCGCCAACATTCTCCCCTTCCTCCTCATCCTCCTCCACCTCCACCTCCTCCGATTGCGCTGAAAACAGACCTCAGGGTCTTTGGCTATCACAGGGGATAATTCTTCCCCCGTCTCTTGTGACGAGCGCAAAGCTTCCGACTTCATGCTGACCAGAGAGTTTTTCAACAGGCCAAGCAGCGGGATGGTGAGGCTGATGATGGCGGCATCGCCACTGACCATCTGTGTTGACTCCTCAAAGTTACTCACCCCTGACAGATATCAGACATCCACGTCCACTCCTCATTGTAACTTGAGGAAGCTGACTGACCTGACTACCAGTTCTGGTGGAAGTTGACATCTGGCAGTCTACAATCGCTCTGCGCTGCTGGTAAACTCTGGATCATGGTCAGTGTTATTCCACCTCGGGGGCACGTCGCACACAGTCGGTGGAGCGGGCATTTGGAGGCGGCGCTGCGCTGCCCTGAAGTGGCAGCATCTGGGTTGACTTCCTGAAATGCGCACAGATGCGGCGCACCTTCGTGAGCAAAATCAGACGATTGGGTATGTCTTGAGGAAACGCTGCACTATCAGATTAAACACTGGCCAGGCATGGCACATGTGTCGTCTGCCAAGTTGCAGAGCCGCCACAGGTTACGGCCGTTTGCACAACACACCCATTCCCGGCTTGAGGTTCAGCGGTGCCACCACAGATCAGTCGCGCCGTGATGCCCTGTAATAGCTCTGGGCGGTGTGCCTTTTGTCGCCTAGGCTCAGCAGTTTGAGCACCGCCTGCTGTCGCTTAGCGACGGCACTGCTGCTGTGCCTAGAGCTACCGACTGATGGCGTCCGGGCCCACGGATGGTAGTTCGGAGGAGGGAGGTGGGTGGAGGGGTGGAGGAGGAGGAGGCATAGTAGGCCTGAAACACCTGGAACCGAGGTAGGCCCCCAATCCTCGGCGTCGGCAGTATATGAGCAGCCCCAGGTCGACTCGGTCCCAGCCTCCACCAAGTTAACCCAATGTTGCCGTCAGCGATATATAGTGGCCCTGCCCGGCAGCACTCGTCCACGTGTCCGTGGTCAGGTGGACCTTGTCAGAAACGCGTTGGTCAGGGCACGGATGATGTTGTCTGACACGTGCTGGTGCAGGGCTGGGACGCACATCGGAAAGTAGTGGCGGCTGGGACCGAATACCGAGGGCGGCCGCCGCCATGAGGTTGCGAAAGGCCCGGTCTCTACTAGCCTATAGGCAGCATCTCCAGGCTAAGCAATCTGGAGATGTGCACATTAGGGCTTGGGCGTGCGGGTGGGTTTGCACTATTTGCGTTTCCGCTCCAGCGTCTGGGGTATGGAGAGCTGAACGCTGGTGGATGCTGTGGAGGATCGTGGAGGCGACGATGGGGTTTTTGTGGCAGGGTCCTGGGCGGGGGCTGACTAGCAGCTGACACAGGGGAAGGAGCAGTGGTGTGCACCGGCCGGAGGTGAACGGGCTTGTTGCCACTGAGTGGGGTGCTTAGCATTCATATGCCTGCATACTGTTGGTAGTTAAGCTAGTAGTGGTGAACCCCTGCTAGCCTGGTTTGGCAAATGTTGCACACCACAGTCCGTCGGTCATCCGGTGTTTCCTTAAAGAACCTCCACACTTCTGAAGATTAGCCCTCGCCGCAAGAGCCCTCACCACAGCTTCACTAGTTGACAGTGGCGCTGATGCACCACTCTGGCCCTGCCTCTCCGTCTGGCCCCACCACTGCCTCTTCCACCTGTTCTCGAGGACTCTCCCGTCTCAGAAGCACTGTGTTCACCCGGCCTCTCAACCCAGCTGGGTCTGTCACCTCATCATCCTCCGATCCCTCAGTCTGCTCCCCCCTCGGACTTCCTGCCCTGACACCAACTTCCCCACTGTCTGACAACCGTGTCTCCTCATCGTCGGACACCTCTTTACACACTTCCACTACGTCAAGAAGTCATCATCACCCACAGACTGTGACTGGTGGAAAACCTAGGGCATCGGAAAATTGCTCAGCAGCAACCGACAAGTGGTTTTTGACTGTGGGAAGGGTCCAAAAAAACAGTTCCTCAGAGTGCCGTTCAAATGCCAATTTTCCTGGGAGGGGCAGACTGGGGGGAGAGGCTGAGGTGCAGGGCTGGAGAGTGTGCGATTTCGGTGACATGGGTGGACTGCGTGGAAGACTGACTGGTGGTGGACAAATTGCTCGGCATTGTCAGCAATCCACGACATCACTTTCGCACTGTTTGGCCTCAACAGTGCTCTACCACGAGTCCCAGTAACTTCAGACATGAACCTAGGGAGTGTAGCTCTGCGGCGTTCCCCTGCCCCTCTCAGCAGGTTTGTCTCACCCCGCCAGGACCACGGCCTCTGACCCTGCAGTAGTTGGACGCCCACTCCCCGCCCTCGTCCTCTACCCCTAGCCCTCGTTTAAACATTTTTAAAATGAGAGTTATACTTTATTTTTTTTTTTACTTTTTTTTGTTTTTTTTTGTGTTTTTTTTTTTTTTTTTTTTTTTGTGTTTTTGTTTTTTTTTTGAGTTTTTAAACCAAACAAGCTATCTAATTGCTAGGGCTATTTTCTAGCCAAGTATCAAAGGAAGCACAGTACTATGCCAGATGAGATGACACGAGTTCTTGCCTAATAGAAATCCAACCCCTACTGAATTTTGCCACTTCAGCCTTTGCTATGGTATGTGCGCCACTAAGCGCAGAAACACAGCGGTCGCAAGTCCCACTCAAATTGCTCAATATGGCAGTACATGCACTGCGAGAAACTACAGTCACCAGCAGATCAACCAGAAAATCAAATATATGAACGCTACTGTAGGCTTCAAGAAGCTGTTTTTATTCCCCTATGGCTATTTTCTAGCCAAGTATCAAAGGAAGCACGTACATGCCAGATGAGATGACACTGAGTTATTGCCTAATAAAATCCAACCCCTACTGAATTTTGCCACTTCAGCCTTTGCTATGGATATGTGCGCCACAAGCGCAGAACACAGCGTCGCAAGTCCCACTACAAATTGCTCAGAATTGGCAAGTACATGCACTGCAGAAACTACAGTACCAGCAGATCAACCAAAATCAAATATATAGAACGCTACTGTAGGCTTCAAGAAGCTGTTTGTATTCTCCTATGGCTATTTTCTGCCAAGTATACAAAGGAAGCACAGTACTATGCCAGATGAGATGACACTGAGTTATTGCCTAATAGAAATCCAACCCCTACTGAATTTTGCCACTTCACCTTTGCTATGGATATGTGCGCCACTAAGCGCAGAACACAGCGGTCGCAAGTCTCACTACAATTGCTCAGAATTGGCAAGTACATGCACTGCAGAAACTACAGTCCACCAGCAGATCAACCAGAAATCAAATATATAGAACGCTACTGTAGGCTTCAAGAAGCTGTTTGTATTCTCCTATGGCTATTTTCTAGCCAAGTATCAAAGGAAGCACAGTACTATGCCAGATGAGATACACTGAGTTATTGCCCTAATAGAAATCCAACCCCTACTGAATTTTGCACTTCAGCCTTGCTATGGATAGGCGCACTAAGCGCAGAACACAGCGGTCGCAAGTCCCCTACAAAATGCTCAGATTGGCAAGTACATGCACTGCAGAAACTACAGTCACCACAGATCAACCAGAAATCAAATATATAGAACGCTATGTAGGCTTCAAGAAGCTGTTGTATTCTCCTATGGCTATTTTCTAGCCAAGTATCAAAGGAAGCACAGTACTATGCCAATGAGATGACACTGAGTTATTGCCTAATAGAAATCCAACCCCTACTGAATTTTGCCACTTCAGCCTTTGCATGGATATGTGCGCCACTAAGCGCAGAACACAGCGGTCGCAAGTCTCACACAAATTGCTCAGAATTGGCAGTAATGCACTGCAGAAACACAGTCACCAGCAGATCAACCAGAAATCAAATAATATACGCTACTGTGGCTTCAAGAAGCTTTTGTATTCTCCTATGGCATTTTTCTAGCCAAGTATCAAAGGAAGCACAGTACTATGGCCAGATGAGATGACACTGAGTTATTGCCTATAGAAATCCAACCCCTACTGAATTTTGCCACTTCAGCCTTTGCTATGGATATGTGCGCCACTAAGCGCAGACCACCAGCGTCGCAGTCCCACTACAAATTGCTCAGAATTGCAAGTACATGCACTGCAGAAACTACAGCACCAGCATAACACGAAATCAAATATATAGACGCTACTGTAGGCTTCAAGAAGCTGTTTGTATTCTCCTATGGCTATTTTCTAGCAAGTATCAAAGGAAGCACAGTACTAATGCCAGATGAGATGACCACTGAGTTATTGCCTAATAGAAATCCACCCCTACTGAATTTTGCCACTTCACACTTTGCTATGGATATGTGCGCCACTAAGCGCAGAACACAGCGGTCGCAAGTCTCACTACAAATTGCTCAAATGGCAAGTACATGCACTGCAGAAACTACAGTCACCGAGCAGATCAACCAGAAACAAATATATAGAACGCTACTGTAGGCTTCAAGAAGCTGTTTGTATTCTCCTATGGCTATTTTCTAGCCAAGTATCAAAGGAAGCACAGTACTATGCCAGATAGAAGATGAACTGAATGACACTGAGTTATTGCCTAATAGAAACCAACCCCTACGAATTTTGCCACTTCAGCTTGCTATGGATTGTGTCGCCACTAAGCGCAGAACACAGCGGCTCGCAAGTCCACTACATTGCTCAGAATTGGCAAGTACATGCACTGCAGAAACTACAGTCACCAGCCATCAACCAGAATCAAATATATAGACGCTACTGTAGGCTTCAAAAGCTGTTTGTATTCTCCTATGGCTATTTTCTAGCCAAGTATCAAAGGAAGCACAGTACTATGCCAGATGAGATGACACTGAGTTATTGCCTAATAGAAATCCAACCCCTACTGATTTTTGCCACTTCAGCCTTTGCTATGGATATGTGCGCCACTAAGCGCAGAAACACAGCGGTCGCAAGTCCTCACTACAAATTGCTCAGAATTGGCAAGTACATCACTGCAGAAACTACGTCACCAGCAGATCAACCAAATCAAATATAGAGAACGCTACTGTAGGCTTCAAGAAGCTGTTTGTTATTCTCCTATGGCTATTTTCTAGCCAAGTATCAAAGGAAGCCAGTACTATGCCAGATGAGATGACACTGAGTTATTGCCTAATAGAAATCCAACCCTACTGAATTTTGCCACTCAGCCTTTGCTATGGATAGTGCGCCACAAGCGCAGAACAAGCGGTCGCAAGTCCCACTACAAATTGCTCATAATTGGCAGTACATGCACTGCAGAAACTACAGTCACCAGCAGATCAACCAGAATCAATAATATAGAACGCTACTGTAGCTTCAAAAGCTGTTTGTTTCTCCTATGGCTATTTTCTCTAGCCAAGTATCAAAGGAAGCACAGTACTATGCCAGATGAGATGACACTGATTTATTGCCTATAAATCCAACCCCTACTGAATTTTGCCACTTCAGCCTTTGCTATGGATATGTGCGCCACTAAGCGCAGAACACAGCGGTCGCAAGTCCACACAATTGCTCAGAATTGGGCAAGTACAGCAACTGCAGAACTACAGTCCAGCAGATCAACCAGAAATCAATATATAAACGCTATGTAGGCTTCAAGAAGCTGTTTGATTCTCCTATGCTATTTTCTAGCCATATCAAAGGAAGCACAGTACTATCCATGAGATGACCCTGAGTTATTGCCTAATAAAATCCACCCCTACTGAATTTTGCCACTTCACCTTGCTATGGCTATGTCGCCACTAAGCGCAGAACACAGCGTCGCAAGTCTCACTACAATTGCTCAGAATGGCAAGTAACATGCACTGCAGAAACTACAGTCACCAGCAGATCAACCGAAATCAAATAATAGAACTCTACTGTAGGCTTCAAGAGCTGTTTGTATCTCCTATGGCTATTTTCTACCAAGTATCAAAGGAAGCACAGTACTATGCCAGATGAGATGACACTGAGTTATTGCCTAATAGAAATCCAACCCCTATGAATTTTGCCACTTCAGCCTTTGCTATGGATATGTGCGGCCACTAAGCGCAGAACACAGCGGTCGCAAGTCCCACTACAAATTGCTCAGATTTGGCAGTACATGCACGCAGAAACTACAGTCACCAGCAGATCAACCAGAAATCAAATATATAGAACGCTACTGTAGGCTCCAAGAAGATGTTTGTATTCTCCTATGGCTATTTTCTAGCCAGTATCAAAGGAAGCACAGTACTATGCAGATGAGATGAACTGAGTTATTGCCTAATAGATAAACAACCCCTACTGAATTTTGCCCCTTCAGCCTTTGCTATGGATAATGTGCGCCACTAAGCGCAGACACAAGCGTCGCAAGTCCCACTACAATTGCTCAGATTGGCAAGTACATGCACTGCAGAAACTACAGTCACCACAGTCAACCAGAAATCAAATATATAGAACGCTCCTGTAGGCTTCAAGAAGCTGTTTTTGTATTCTCCTATGGCTATTTTCTAGCCAAGTATCAAAGGAAGCACAGTACTAGCCAGATTGAGATGACACTGAGTTATTGCCTAATAGAAATCCAACCCCTACTGAATTTTGCCACTTCAGCCTTTGCTATGGTATGTGCGCCACTAAGCGCAGAACACAGCGGTCGCAAGTCTCACTACAAATTGCTCAGAATTGGCAAGTACATGCCATGCAGAAACTACAGTCACCAGCAGATCAACCAGAAATCAAATAATAGAACGCTACTGTGGCTTCAAGAAGCTGTTTGTATTCTCCTATGGCATTTTCTAGCCCAGTATCAAAGGAAGCACAGTAACTATCCAGATGAATGACACTGAGTTATTGCCTAATAGAAAATCCACCCCTACTGAATTTTGCCACTTCAGCCTTTGCTATGGATATGTGGCCACTAAGCCAGAACACAGCGGTCGCAAGTCCCACTACAAATTGCGCAGAATTGCAAGTACATGCACTGCAGAAACTACAGTCACCAGCAGACCAACCAGAAATCAAATATATAGAACGCTACTGTAGGCTCAAGAAGCTGTTTGTATTCTCCTATGGCTATTTTCTAGCCAAGTTACAAAGGAAGCACAGTACTATCCGATGAGATGACACTGAGTTATTGCCTAATGAAATCCAACCCCTACTGAATTTTCCCACTTCGGTCTTTGCTATGGATATGTGTGCCACTAAGAGCTAAGACAAACACAACGGTAGCAAGTCCCCCTGCTAACTTCCTCACAAAATGGTAAAAGATGCAAATTAAAATAAAAAAAGTAGAACGTTATGTGAGCCCTAAGAAGCTGTTGGGTTCTTTGAGAACACTCCGCCTAACAGTAAGCTAATAGAACACCCTAACGCTTTCCCTGAGCAGCAGCACTCTCCCTCGCGCATCCAGAGACAGAAGATCCGAGCACGCGGCCAGCGGCTAGTCTATCCCAGGGTCACCTGATCTGGCCAGCCAACCACTGCTATCGACGTGTAAGGGTACCACGTCATGCTGGGTGAGTGCAGAGTCTCCTGGCTTGTGATTGGCTCTGTTTCTGGCCGCCAAAAAGCAAAACGGCGGGAGCTGCCATTTTCTCGAGCGGGGCGAAGTATGTCGTCCGAGTAACGAGCAGTTTCGAGTACCCTAATGCTCGACCGAGCATCAAGCTCGGACGAGCATGTTCGCTCATCTCTACTCCTCATGTATCGCTCCATTGCCTCATACACTGCAGATATGGCTGATATATCATCTATATGAGAATTATTACCACAAGAAACATGTAATCAGCATGTCTCTCTGTATCTGCTCAGGTTACCTCTATATCTACCACAGGTGATAATGCATCATATGGGGAAGGTTTGCCAGTGCTTGTACCCCAGTTTCTGGCATACAAGCACTGAAATAATATAAATTTATTGCACACTGCAATAAATTGTGATTTATTCTGTGACTACGCCACCTCCACGCCATTGTCTGCAGGAGGCATAAAAGGGGGCTTGAAAGGGGCACAGCGTATGGTGGAATTAGCTTTATACCCTCTATGGTGGAATTAGCTATGTGCCTTTGTGTTGGAACTAGCTATGTGCACTGCATGAGGGAATTAGTTATATGTACTGTGTAGTGGAACTAGCCATGTGTACTCTATGGGGCAATATTTCATAATTTACCCCATTCCAAGCAAAATTACTACAAATGCTACCTCATCACAATCCCCAACCCAATGACATTTTCAAATTTGTAAACTATATAATATATGTGATATATATTCCCTTTCTTTCCAACATATTTTTATCTGTATTATCCTTTGCGTTGATGTAATTACACATCACATTACAATGACTCAAACTTTTCTATGTTTTGTGCAAACTTAGTCATAGTTTAACTTATATCACGATGAAGGTAAGATGATACATGAGAAGACTCATGGGGCATTTTGGAACCTTTGTCATTAGAGAGACATGGAGCTACAAAGTTGAAGGGGCCGCATCGGGCCAGATTTGTTTACATGACTGGCATAGTTTCGAGACAATTAGATTTCTCTGGAGGACACAGATCTAAACAGGGTTTTTTAGATGATGATAAATTACATCCTGAAGACGTGATAAAATAAAAGGCACCCTATGGATTTTATGTGGCTTTCTTGTAAATCCACACATATTTATACATGTGTATATATATATATATATATATATATAACATCAGCTTACTTACAGATGTGACCTGCCACCTCCTGTACATTTATTGGTACAGGGAATGGATTTATTAATAACTTTCCAATTTTGATGGTTTCCTTTTAAGCTTTATTAAACATGTAAGACATAATAATCTCACATTGCAATATGCGCTGAAAGGAAGGATCTGACAGCAGTCTGTGTACATTACGACTCAAGTAAAGGGTGCTTAAGGCATGGCATATAATAAAATAAAGTGCATAAAGGTGCAGTAAAATAACACATGTGCAAAGAACGGAGCAAGGAATAGGGAGAAGGAATTACTTATCTTTATAGAATCGCAGGATTGTGCTTTGAACCGAAGTAATGGACCACCAGAATGTACAGCTGTGTAGACAGAAAATAAGCCTAAAGTCTATTCTAGGGCATGCATATGGCCATGTAATGGGTGTGTACAAGTCTGTGTAAAGAGGGTCAGAATGTGGTTCTAATATTTTTCCAATAGAGGTTCTTAGACTTCAATATTTCATAGACTTGTTATTCCACTATATGAATAAAAAAAATTCAACCATCCTGCCTCAACACACCCAAGAGAACCAGGAAGCCAGGAAACTGGTGGGAAGGGGGAGACATATTGTTATCTTCTACACCAGAAAACTGGGGGAGTGGACATAATGAATCTCCCCATTGTACTGTATCTAAAACTTCTGGATAGGCAGAGAATAAATTGCAAATTTGTCAATGTTACGCATTGGGGGAGATTTTTAGAAATGTTGAGCAATTCTGTTGCAGTTGCTCATAGAAAACAATCCGAGCTTAGCTTTTATTTTAAAAACTACTGTGGGAAATTATTTTGACTTTTTTAGGGGGGAGGGGTGTCATTATAATATGTTTTATTTTTCTACAATTTTTCCACAAATAACTGTTAAAATGATTTTGTGTAACTACATTTATGTAACCATTCTATAATTTATTTCCTCTTGAAAAGCGCGTGTGCGGACTTGATTTTAGTGGGGCGATCTGTCATTTTAATTGGATCCATTATGAAGCAGAAAAAGTAGAAGTATGAAATATCTAGAAATATCTGTACACAAATGTTGTTTTCCCACAAATTACAATAGATTTATGCCACAGTTGTTAAATATTCCACATTAGACTCAGTGTATCTAAGAGTGAGTGTTGTATAGATGGATCTGTATTATTTAAGAACATATTATTATTTAATGAAATCATACAGTATATTTTTAGCACACACTGGTCTATAGGATATGCGCATGCGCCTCATGCATAAATATATTCGGTTTATATTTTGTATTAAGATGTAAATGATTTGTGAATTTAGTAAAAATCTATATGCAAATATTTTCTACTTATTCAACAAGATGCTTGCAAATTTTGATATTTGCATGCATGAATATGTTTGGCAAATATAGCACCAGTTCATACATTTATTCAAGCGGAATATAATAAGAGTCTAGGCATAGCCACAAATGCAGGATCAGATTGCCAAATGCAGCCTCTAGTTGCAAGATGTGAATTGACAGTACATTATGTTGGGTATAGGCTGTGATCAAACTGTAATTACATGTAATATTCTTGAAATATAGTACCAGAGCCATGGCTAGTTTGGACTAGTAATTATGTTTACCAGCAGAATCGGAGAAAAATCATGGGGTTAAGGATATTTGTTCTCAACTTCAGACTGCAAATAAACACATTTATATATATATTTATATCTCCAAATATTCAACATGCACCTGTTGCTTTCTACGACGAGAACACACGATTTGTTCCCTGAATGTCTTTTAACCATCAACAACTTTTGATAAAAAGTAACACATTAAAATTCACTGTTTATTAGAATATTTGATGGCTTTTCTGTAAGTTTGCATTGTTGTAAATACCAGTGTTGCCCTAAATCATACCGGCATGATGAGGCCAGATGTGTGGAGACGTGCACTTCTCCAGGCCAAACACATTAAAGGAGACCTGTCACGGTTCCATGCTCGGATAACAACGGTATGTTGAGAAAATATTAAGAAGTAGCGTGTTACAACAAAAATAAAAATTCTTCTGTTATGTTAAAACTTTTGTGTGAAAAAATACAAAAGTACTTAAGGAATGACACAATTTTTGGCTAACCGAACTACCGTATTATATTTTCTGCAAGCTTTCAGGATATAGAGGTCTCTTCATCAGGCAGGTTACAAATGAAGTAATTAGAGAAGAACACAATGGGGGTCATTTACTAAGGGCCCGATTCACGTTTTTCCCGACGTGTTACCCGAATATTTCTGATTTGCGCCGATTTTCCCTGAATTGCCCCGGGATTTGGGCGCACGTGATCGGATTGTGGCGCATCGGCGCTGGCATGCACGTGACGGAAATCAGGGGGCGTGGCCGAATGAAAACCCGACGGATTTGGAAAAACCGCCGCATTTAAAAAAAAAAAAGAGTTGCGGAGCTTGCACTTACCTTCACTAGGAATAGGCAGGTGAACCTGAGTTCGTTCCGATGATCTTCAGCAGCGCCACCTGGTGGACGTCGGAGAACTGCCTTAATGAATCCCGACCGGACCCGAATCCACCGCAGAGAACGCGCCCGGGATCGCGAATGACCGGTAAGTAAATCTCCCCAATATCTAAGATGTTACACTTAGATAATTAGTACATGTGGGGGTACATCATTAAGATAAGCCAGGGTTTATGTTTACACAATGAAGGGCATAGTGTGGGAAGGAATACAGTTAGTTCTTGTGGGGTTTGAAGTATGTTCACGGAAAGGTCTATAAACCCGGTACAATGTTGATTCCTTGTGTCATGACTGGAAGGTCATCACTAGCTTGAATTTCTAGATTTCCTCTCTCGTCATTATTAAAGTCACCTTTTAGTTGGAATGTTTGGACTTGACGATAGGACATGGGCACAAGTCTTGCACTTTTTTGCTATTGTGGGGAAGAGTACCCATCTCTGTTGGTCCTGAAAGGGTATTTCTGACCAGGAGGTTCCTCAGATTTGGTGGCTGTTTGTAAGCAAGGAGGGGTAGATCTGGGAATATTTCCTTAAATCGGTTGTTCTTATGATGAATTATTTGGAGATTAGCAGCAATTTTTTTAAATTTTTCATTTGGGTGTTGTACATGACCAGTGGGACACTCTCCACTTGTCCTCTTTATGTTTGTAATCCAGGAGGCTACTCCTTGGGATCCTCGTAGCTCTGTGGATCTTTACATCTATCACCAGTGGGTGATACCCCTGTTGTAAAAAAATTCTTCTTAATAATAGAAGATGTTGTTTTCTATCCTCACTGTCTGAATAGATGCGTTCAGAGCTCCTCACCTTGACTTCAGTCTTAAACACTCTGCCTCCGTGACCAATTTACATCTCACTTCAAAGTTGATTTTTAGGTTGATTCCATCACATTGGCCTGTGCAAGACACGAAATCTAGAAGGCATTATGCTATTTGACAATATACTGGTAGAGGTTTATTAGGCCAATAGTTGATGACTGGTTCCCTTTAAGTATAGGGTTGTGTCCAGGAAATGTATTTTAGATTTTGAGTAGTTCAGAATGAGTTTATGGTAGGATGAAATTTGTTAAAATTTGTCTTGAAAGACAAGAGTTCATTGTCAGATTCTGACTAGATAATAAGCAGGTCCTCAAGGTAGCAGAAGTTTGCTGCTCCATTACAAAAAAAACTATGTTTTTGCTAGAACTTTTCAGAGAAACATAGTCATGGGGTAGTCCTCCTTCAGCTTGTCATTGCCCTGTATGGCTTGATTGACAGATCTCTCCCTTTTTCATGTAGAGAGACGCCAGCCCCACAAGCTGAAGCTATCAAGGATGGGTGTAAGGGGAACTGGGCAGCAGACATTTCTCTGTGTGATTGGGGTATTGGTTTTGTAAATTTACATTTTTAGGAAGAATAGTAATGAATATGTTCACTAGATTAACCAGTCATTGTTGCAAAATCTTATACATAAATGATTGGTCTGTAAGCAGTAGTGGATTATAACGTAGGCGGTTTGGGTGGTAGCTCGGGTCCCAAGCCTTCTAGGCGGCCCATGGCCACCAAAACCACCCGCCCTTCGCCCATGAAATCCTAGTAATCTGTTCCTGCTCTCAATACACATGTGCACAAGAGCCAAATCAGAACCTTCAAAGGTCCTCCAAAGGTCCTGAAACCACTGACTGATTCTAGTACCATATCTAGGAAGTGACTTCCAGACTTGTATGCTCTATAATATTCATACAGCTCAGGAGCAGTATAGTCCACCCCTGTCTGGAAGAGTAATATACACAAATTGATTGAAAAATGTTTAACATCAGATAGTGTTGGAAGTATCTACTGTCTCAGTAGACCCCTCTTTTTGTTGTATTTCTTCTTAAAGAACAATTTTTTCATATGTTTGCTTCACGTCCCTTAAAACATGTGTATTTAGTTAATAAAATATGAACCATATGACATATTTCCCAGACTGAACATTGCTTGATCCCTTGGATATTATATATGATGCCGAGTCCCTTCCTCCCTGTAAGATCTTAATAAAAGCATAGGTCCTATAGTCCAGCAGGGACTATGATATCTTATTTTACAGATTCCTTATTTTGTAGACCGATTTTGGATGATTAAGTTGTATAATAAGGATAGCAATGACAGTTCTGTTATTTTCATGCAGTACAATGCATTGCAGTACTATTATACAGTAGCGGATTATAATATGGGCAATTGGATAGACTGTAAGCGCTTATGAGCAGGGCCCTCACTCCTATTGTTCCAAATGACTGTTTGTACTCTGTAATGTAATTTAATATTATATTTGTATATCCTCAACTTTGGGACGATTAGGCTGTATAATAAGGATAGTACTGACAGTTCTATTGTTTTAATGAATACAATGCAGTAGATCCTATTATACAGTAGCAGATTATAATAAGGGCTCTTTGGGGGACAGCCGGGGCCCAAGGTTTATAGGGGGCCCTTGTTCACGCAAACCACTCTCACCAAGTTTCAAACTGACATGAAGGGAATCTGTGTCCGGCCTCCCAACTATAAAGTATTTTTTACAGGACTAGTTTCAGAGTACAGGCAGTCCCCGGGTTACGTACAAGATTGGGTAACAATAAAGCTTAATTACAGATACCTTACAGCTGATTATTGCAATCTGGGACTATAGTAAAGCATTCAGAGAGCTTCACCAGAGGTCAGAGGGGCCTGTCTATGGGTTGTCTGTAAGTCGGGTGTCCTTAAGTAGGGGACCACCTGTACAGTCCCATCCAGGTCAACATCTGCAAAGAGTTTGTATGTTATCTCCGTGTTTGCATGGGTTTCCTCCGGGTCCTCCAGTTTCCTCCCACACTCCAAAACATACCGGTAGGTTGATTAGATTGTGAGCCTCATTGGGGGCAGGGACCGATTTGGCAAACTTTGTGCAGCGCTGCGTAATCTGTGTGCGCTATATAAATAAAGGAATTATTATTATTATTATTACAGTACCGATATCCTCATATTGGGAAAAGATGCCTTATTGCATAGCATTATTGGCTCTGGTAAGTATAAAGCCTCTGCACGCCCTTATCTTATATCAATTTCTAGAGCTCAAGGGATTCTGACACCCTTGGATTTTTTTCTGCAGTCCTTACCATATCTACGGAGTAAATGCCGTTTTCTCACCCTAAATATTCTCTAGTGTCTGGTGGGCAGTCCTGTGTTGGAGGTGATAGCCTGGCACCACCCATCTGACAGTGAAGAGACTAAATAGCATATTGCATTGACCAAACCAAAGATCCTAGTGAATTCAAGATTTTTTCCCCAATTTCTGGAGGAGAGATGTTTTTCATATTTGTCCCCATGAAACATTGCACTACTGTTATCTCTTAAATGATTACCAGTGCCCCCTGAGCCAGTCCTGACACTATCAGTACAGCATATATCACAGTTTTTTAGCTCCACATCACTGCCGGGATTCTGTAAATCTTCCTTCATGATACATGACAAATAATGTTATTCTTCTCCGTTTGACATTTAGCTGCGTTACAATCCTCTTTGTACACACAACGAATCTGCCTCTTGTGTCTATAATGACACCTGTGATTGACTATTTAGTGAGTTTACATGACATGGGGTATAAAGTTTAATTTTTTGTGTAGGATTTAGTGCATAATTAAGTATTTTCTTTTTAGGTGAAAGGAATTGTGCATCACCTCAGTAAGTGACGTCATGGAAAGAATATAAAGATGGTCATGGAGTTCATACAGAGAAGTAAAAACTGACTGGAGGTTCAGAACTATATAGAGTCACACAGCAGGAAAATCTTGCCTAAAAATAACTTTAAAGGGAACCTGTCATGAGTAATTGGCCTAATAAATCACTACCAGGATAATGTTAAATAGTGTGATACCTTCTAGTTTTGGTTTCTTTCACGATGTGATGCCATCATCCAGAAAATCAACTTTGAAGTGAGATGTAAATTGTTTGTATAAAGTCACGGAGGACGAAAGTTTTACAAGTTGAAGTCAAGGTGGGGTACTCTTAACGCCTCCTCCTCTGTGATTGACATCAAGCATCGGACTTCAGGAGATCTGGTTAGAGATAATAATAATAATTTCTGTATATATATAATGCACACAGATTATGCAGCGCTGCACAGTGCTTGCCAAATCAGTCCCTGTCCCCAATGGGGCTCGCAATCTAATCAACCTAGCAGTATGTTTTGGAGTGTTGGAGGAAACCAGAGGACCCGGAGGAAACCCACGCAAACACAGAAAGAACATACAAACTCTTCGCAGATGTTGATGTTCCTGAATGTAGAACCATCAATTGCAGTAAAGGAGGGTTTCTGAGGAAGAGAGAGCTTCACTTCAGTGTTAAAATCTCTGCATCCTTGACTTTATACAACCAATTTATATCTAACTTCAAAGTAGTATTTCTGATTGATGCCACCGCACTGGGTCACCACAGAAACATGAACTGGGAGGTGTTCAGCTGCTTGGCAACATACTGGTAGTGGGTTATTAGGTCAATTTCTGCTGACAGGTTCCCTCTAAGTGGCCGGTACATATCCGGTTTTAAACTTCTCCAAAACAGTATCACGGAGCTGCCTTAGTCTTCATGATGCAGAACCCTGAGACTATCACAGAGCAGGTGGATTTATACGGAGACCTGATTACACACAGGGGGATTATATTCATCATCATCTGTCATTTAGGACGACACTGGATCTCAAATATACACTACAGATCAAAATTAGAGAACACACAATTTCCTAAATATCTAGGTCATTATCTAGGTCCTATGTGGATATATTCTAACATGAGTTGAGTAAAATAACACTTCCGTATATACTTGAGTATAAGCCAAGTCCCCAAATTTTAACACAAAAAAACTGGCAAAACCTATTGACCCGAGTATAAGCCTCCCCAGTATATAGCCAGAAAGCCCCCTGTAGTATACAGCCTGCCAGCCCCCAGTAGTATATAGCCTGCCAGCCCCCAGTAGTATACAGCCAGCCCCCTGTAGTATATAGCCTTCCAGCCGCTGTAGTATATATTCTGCTAGCCCCCTGTAGTATATAGCCTCCAAGCCCCCTGTTGTATATAGCCTGCCAGCCCCTGCAGTATATAGCCATCCAGCCCCCTGGAGTATATAGCCTGCCTGCCCCTGGAGTATATAGCCTTCCAGCCCCCTGTGGTATATAACCTGCCAGCCCCCTGTAGCATATAGCCTGGCAGCCCCCTGTAGTATATAGCCTGCCAGCAGCTGGAGTGTATAGCCGGACAGCTCCTTGATTATATAGCCTATCAGCCCCTGGAGTATATAGCCTGCCAGCCTCGTGGAGTATATAGCCTTCCAGCCCTCTAGAGTATATAGCCTGCCTGCACATGGAGTATATAGTCAGTCAGCCCCTGGAGTATATAGCCAGCCAGCCCCCTGGAGTATAAAGCCAGCCAGCTCCCTGTAGTATGTGCCCTGCAAAAAAAACAAACAGTGTACTCACCTTCCAACACCTCCCCCCCCCCTCTCCAATCAATCGCTGCGGTATCTTCTCCGTGTCCCCAAGCGTCCAACTCTGGCGCACATAATAGAACGTCAGCAAGCAGCTGACGCCATGATCTCTGCGACAGACAGCGCTGGCACACGCAGCGATCGATTGAAGAGGACCTGCCGAGGTTAGGGGTGGTGGTATGTGTCGGAAGGTAAGTAAACAGTTTGTTGCTTTTCTTGACTCAAGTATAAGTCGAGTCAGGGTTTTTCAGCACATTTTTTGTGCTGAAAAACTCGGCTTATACTCAAGATATGCGGTATTTGACGCTTATTTAATAAATTGTATATATTCTAAAGCACAGTATAAACATGTAAATGAGATTATTGTAAAAGAAAACTGATCAAAATTTGAGAATATTTTCACATACCTGCAAGTTATTAGTGTTAAACTGGCACTAATTTCCTTTAAGAGGTTTTCAGTGATGAGGCCCCACAGATCATAAAAACGGGGTGTCCGATGGGAGTGACAATTACTACAGCTGGACCCCTCGTCGCTCCTGGAGAGTAATGGAGCAGACGGCCGCGCTTGAGCGTTCTGCATCATTCATCTCAATGGAGCGACAGAAATTGTGGAGTGCGGCACTCGGCGATCTCCGTCAGCTCCTTAGAAATAATTGGAGGGGTTGATTCGTTGGAAAACCCCTTTAATTATCTGACAAACCCTATTTAACTGGCGCCTAATTTTCCACTTTTTGTTGACTTTGCAAAAATGTTGCCCCGTTCCAAACCCTTTTTGTAAAGAAAGTAAAGAATTTTCATCTTTTTTCTTGAAAGAAAAATACAAAGATGACGGAATCTCTTGAAGGTGATTTAATTTTATAAACAGTTCTTGTGGTCTACATTGTAACATCACTGCATGTGTAACATCAAGGAAATTAAAATGGACAAGTAGGAAGTAATATACCATAGCTCTTCCTGAAAGCAGCCAATCAAATGTGGGATACCATAGCCCCGCCCACTGTGAAACCAACCAATCTGTGGTAAGATCTGAATCTCCACCCACTTGACTTGGAATATTCTGTGATGTCACAATGAGGGAGGTTCTGTGTCTTGCTTGGAGAAGCACATTTTGTAGACAGATTTAGAGATGTATCCAGGCAACATGCTGCTACGATTTTTGCTAATCATCAACATCCTCCTACCATCTGTGACCTGCGCCCCTATTCCCAGCCAGAAGAAACCCAAAGCCGAGCACAATGAAGGTAAATATTATACCAGATGTATACTGAATGCGGGGTTAGTGCTAAAAACTACACAATGTTAGTTAGGTTTCAGTCCAGAATTGTTATTTTATGGATAATGTAAAAATTTACTAAAACAGACCAGTTAAGGAGGCGACTGATTCCTAATTGTCATGTCAGAGCGTCCATATGGACCTTATTATTGGTGATATTATTGGATTTATTATGATATAGTGGTAGTTGATACATGTACATGTTAACAACCCGTAAAGGTATATACCTCAGTATATTTTCTTATATCACTACATAAGTAGCCCCGGCACTTACCCCACCAGCTCATACATAATATTTTCCACCAATCCCCCAGGGCAGCAAGCATTGAGGGATTGGGAAATATTGTATATGAGCTGATGGGGTTAGTGTCAGGACAACTTATTCATCCCAGGATCAGTAACTACTCCTCCCCCATGACTCTTATATTGGATCCTTTATCCTGGATAATTTTATTTTAATCAATATTTAAGAGATAAGACTTGTGATAGAAGGAAATATGTCCTGTGCTATTTTTCACTTATGTATCACTTTTTTTGCGACTTTTTAGGTGCAAATCTGCACCTGGTCCAGGGCGGGTGTAAAGGAAGGATTTTTTTCATGGACGCCATTTTAACTTGTAAGAAGTTACACGGGGCATTAAAGGGGTTGTCCCATTTCAGCAAATTAATGCTATTGTTTGTATTCTAAAAATGTATACAACTTTCCAATATACTTTCTGTATCAATTCCTCATGGTTTTCTAGATCTCTGCTTGCTGTCACTCTATAGAAAGCTTCTGTGCCTACTGGTCACACAGGTGCACAGCTCGTTATATTACCCACATCTGATTACTCTCTGTGATATAACGAGCTGTGCACCTGTGTGACCATGGTCAGATTTCTGTCCACTGGAAGTAGACGCAGAGGCTTTCTATAAGGGCATTACCAGATACACTGAATATAGGGTTAGTGCTAACCATACAAACAGGGCACTGCTCACAGGACATATAGGGAAGACATGGAGATACTTATTTGGTCAGAGCGGTTGTTCTTTAACATCTCTTTTTATTTTCTAGGCATCAAATCGGATATTCTTATGAGCCCCTGCTCTGCCACCTGTGGTAAGTCACTCAGTACAGAACTGTCACATCCAGTATAAGGAACTAATACGACCCTAGTAATTATATGACACTCTGTTTTATTAGGGAAACACACATAAAGTCGTATAAAATAAAATGGATGTTTCTTCATGTTTTACTGGTATGTGGCTTCCCATTATGTCACCACCAAACTCAATTCTCCGGTCTGTGCCCCATGTAAACGTGGGTACGGAAGCCGCACTGCTCTCAGCTTCCGGCTGGCTGAGGTGGCTGCCCACGCCAACCAGTCCCTATTCCCAGCGCTGTATATACAAGACGGGTGGGCGTTACTTTAATACCTTAAGATTTTCTTTCATTCTCTGAAATAGTGGCCCTAGAGTTACCTCTAGAAATGCTCCTAGTTCTGGATTAGATCATTGAACCAAACACAGGATGGATCATTTATATGGATACACCTAAATAAAATGAGAATGTTTTTTCATGGGAATGGCCATTTTGAAGTCAGCCATTTTGGATCCAACTTTATTTTTTTCTAATGGGAAGAGGGTCATGTAACACATCAAACTTATTGAGAGTTTCACAATAAAAACAATGGTGTGTTTAGTTTTAACATAAATTTATTCTTTCATGACTTATTTACTGGTTTATGACAACTTACAAAAAGGTCCTCTTCGAATTAAAAAAAAGAAGGCAAAATTCAAAATGGCCGCCATGGTCAACACCCATCTTGAAAAGTTTTCCCCCTCCTATATACTAATGTGCCACAAACAGGAAGTTGATACCATAACCCAAGTCTTATTTTGTTTGGGTGTCTCCATATAAATGGCCCACCCGGTACATCATGTATATGTTAGTAGTTTCAGCAAATAACATTTGCTCTTCCTGATCTTTTCTACTTGAATGCAATGTGAATTGTTAGATTACAAAACCTTCTCACAAATCACTGGTGAATTATTTTTCAGGAATTGGAACAAGAGAAATTTGGAAGACAAGAGGATGCCCAAACAAAAAGGAGATATGCTTGATAAGATCAGAGCCCTGTAAGAGAGTGGATTGTGGATGTAAGTCACCTACTAGAATTGCATCGTCAATACATTTCAGACAGACACAAAGTTTATTGATAGTTTATTGATAATTTATGTTTTTTATCTGTTCTAGCGGAGAAGAACATCAGCCCAGAGAAGAATTTTAAGATCATATTAACATCATTCCTATTCTATGCCATCAGTAGCTTAACATCAGTTCTATTTAACATCAAATTAATAATCTGCACAGTTTCCACCATACTTGTCGCCATCATCATAATATGCAGCATTATATATTACATCAGGAAAAAGTAAGTATTGCGAATAATGATTTTATTGCCAATGCCGCACATAGCTATAAATAGTGGATATCCGACTGAGGTACCAGGGACCCCATCGGACACCTCCTACTCCACCTCCTTCCCCTCCTCCCCCTCTAGCTCCACCTCTTCCTACTTCTCTCCAACCACCATCTCCAACTCTTTCTCCTTCTGTACCTACTCCCACTTCCCCTCCTACTCCACCTCCTTCCCCTCCTACTCCACCTCCTTCCCCTCCTCCCTCTATAGCTTCATATAAACTCTTTGCATATGAAAGAAATGGGCTATAAAGGTAAAACAGCCCAGAAATGAAACATCCTATGACGTCTTATGGTTATGTGTTCTCTAGTCTTCTGTGAAGTCCTAACTATTAGGGATGTAGTTACCTAAAGTGTATTTTATCTGTTCTGTTCAACAGCCATCAATATGTCACCCCAGCACCGAGCCTCCACAACTGTCACCATCTCTCAGCCGTCTCCTCCATAACAAATAATCTGCCGCCAACTATTATAAGCCGCCGCCAACCGTCCCAGCCAAGCCCCACCCAGCCAGCCGTAACCAAAGTTTTATTCCTGCCCGCCGTCCTGCCGCCATGACTGTGTATATATGTAAATAGTGTGTGTGTATATATGTGTGTAAATATGTAGATATGTAGATAGGGTTTAAATATGTAAATGTGTAAATATGTAGATAGGGTGTAAATATGTAAATTTGTAAATATGTAGATAGGGTGTAAATATGTACATTTGTAAATATGTAGATAGTGTGTAAATATGTAAATTTGTTAATATATAGATAGGGTGTAAATATGTACATATGTAAATATGTAGATAGTGTGTAAATATGTAAATTTGTAAATATGTACAAATGTAAATATGTACATTTGTAAATATGTAGATGGTGTGTAAATATGTAAATTTGTAAATATGTACATATGTAAATATGTAGATAGTGTGTAAATATGTAAATTTGTAAATATGTACAAATGTAAATATGTAAATATGTACATTTGTAAATATGTAGATAGTGTGTAAATATGTAAATTTGTAAATATGTACATATGTAAATATGTAGATACTGTGTAAATATGTAAATTTGTAAATATGTAGATAGTGTGTAAATATGTAAATTTGTAAATATGTAGATAGTGTAAATATGTAAATATGTAGATAGTGTAAATATGTAAATTTGTAAATATGTAGATAGTGTGTAAATATGTTCATAGCATCTCCCACTGTGTGTCTTTCCCTTACAGTCCGTCCTCACGAGATGCACAACCTGCACCTTTGCCTGGAATAAAAAGAAAGAATTCACTGATAGTAAGGGCTCTCGTACCTTTCCGATTAAGGGATTTTCAAACTGCAATACCACAAATGTAATTTACATTATCCACTGTACAGCCTGTAACTTAATGTACATAGGTCAGACCTCCCGTAAATTCAAAATTCGCTTTATGGAACACCTCCATGACATTTTAAACCCACAAGGTCGGAATCTGTCTGGTGCATCCCAGCACTTCATCAGAATCCATCAAGGTGACACCAACACATTGAACACTTATGTAATTGAAAAAGTGAAAAATAACGTCAGAGGGGGCAACATCAAAACACGACTAGCCAATAGGGAGGCATATTGGATCTTCTCACTAGAGACCTGTTCTCCCCAAGGCCTCAATCTTAAAAGTGAACTAATGTACCATTACTAATTGATGGCCAACTTGGGTTGTGCATAGCCTGTACTATCACTTCTTACGTGTTTTCTAGTTCTCTTATTGCTCAATATGTGTAATTAAATTTAACTGTAGACCTATCATGCAGTCATTTTGTCTGCTATACTCCGTTCCTGGGAGTATATTTTAACCTCGAGTATTGTATTCTAATGCATTTTTAACATATTGTTTTTCTATGCTACCCCTAGGTCTCATTACCTCTATTCCATCGGGCCGCTTCCACTGTGCCGCATGGAACCCCCCGTCCTTACAACATATCATTATTTTACTATCAAAATTTGGATCCCTGCTGCACCCGCTTTTGTGACCTGCATGGAATACTACTTACCTGTTCCGATGGGTTAGCTAGATGATGGCATTTTCCTGTCCAGGGTTGGTGGTCTGTATGCTGTCTTGCGATGGCTCCGGCTGTCACAGGGGAGCTCCCGACACATGATAGGTCATGTGACTTCCAACGTCATCAACACCGCCCCCTCAGCTGCCGCATACGACCGCACCACACACCCTTGAGAGCCCCCACCACATGACCGATCACGTGATTGTATTACGGTCACTAAACTACAAGCATTGCTTATGTGACACCTGACCCGAGTCAAGAACATGTATATACTTTCTTTTTCACAAACGCGATCTGTATGCTTTATCTATCAGGATTGTTTTTAATTGTTAATGTTTATGCTTATTTTATTCATACATTTCCCCTCCGCTAAGAAGGAGTTAACGGAACTAATTTTCATTGGGAGTTGAGACCTAGGGAGGGGTTATCCATGTATAAGTGTATGCTTTCCATTGTTTGTTAGCCATGATTAGGGACAGGTAGACTGTCTGAAACGCGTAGCGACCACCGTCTTTCTGAGTGATTTGTTACTGCTATTTATGCTCAAATAAAGAAAGTTTTTGGACCGAGAATCCTGGCTGGACCGTCAATTGCTTGCTACAGTACTGTACTGTGCCCTAATATACAGGGTAGTAGTAGTAATACTGTGTATCATCCACATATACAGGATAATAGTAGCAGTACAGTGCTGTGTTCATATATATGGGATAAGAGTAATGGTATCTTGTAATGTCCATACATGATATAGGAGTACTAGTACTGTGCTGTGCCCATATATTCAGGATAATATTAGTAATACTGTGTTGTGCTCATAGATACAGGATAGGAGTCATAGTACTGTGCTGTGCCCATATATATAGGATGAGAATAATAGTACTGTGCTGTCCTCAAATATCAATAGAAAATAATGTATTGGTAATGTGCCATTGTATATAAGATAAGAGTAGTAGTACTATATAATGTCCATATATACAGAAAAGAGTAGTATAGTATTAGATGGTGCCATTAGTGTATATTGTACTGCACTAAACCCTATGGGGCAGATTTACTTACCCGGTCCATTCGCGATCCAGCGGCGCATTCACTGCGGTGGATTCGGGTCTTCCGGCGATTCACTAAGGCAGTTCCTCCAACGTCCACCAGGTGTCGCTGCTGGCTCTGAAGAGCATCGGAAAACACTGAATGTCACCGACCATCTTGGTGAAGGTAAGCGCGTGCCAAGCGCCCACTTTTTTTAAAAATGCGGCAGGTTTTCCGAATCCTCGTTTTATTCCGATCCGATCGTGTGCGCCAAAATCCCGGGCAATACAGGGAATCGTCGGCGCAAATGGAAAATTCGGTTAACCCGTCGCAAAACGTGAATCTATGTCTTTCAAATGCAGATGAAGTCATAAGATCATCTGATAGATAAAAGAACGATATCAAATCTATAAGCTTCCAGTATTAGCAATAATGAATATAAAAATCCTAATGCAAGATTAATCTAAACAACAGGGAAATCTACTGAAAGTGGTAGAAACTAGTTTGTAGCAGTCTTTAGCTTCATCTTGGGATACTGTAAAATATATTGTCTGTTTCTTGCTGCTTAAAGACAAGGAATGTGATAAAAATGTTGTCTTTCTGCTAATTTAGTACCTCTGTTTAAATAGGTTAACCCTCACCTGGTACAGATTTTATGTAACACTGGATGAACCCCCCTAGAACCAGTCAAGGCTGCATTTTGCTTATTTTATGGATACAATCAATTTCAAGTAAAAAAAAAATGGTTGTATCATCACAAGTAACCTTTAAAAATAGAATATTATACATGGTTTATCCACTTCAGGCAGATAAGGAAGCTAATGATTACACTTTCCCATGCTCAAAGAAGATGATTCAGCTCCTGAGGAGATTAGATTACCAGGGACTGTCTGTAAAGAGTTAAGTCATGGGACTTTTATCAGGTTCTTTATCTCTCGGCTGTCAGTGATACAGGACAGGAAGATGATTTACACAATCTGCTTAACTAAGGAAGAAAGAGAAGGGCAAGGATCAGATTTCTTTTAATAAAGTATATTACAAAGTTTATATTATCATCTGTACTATTCATTTATGCAATTTGTCAAAAGTTTGGTTACACTTTAATAATAAAAAAAAAATCTCTTAACTAACTTGAACTGCCGCGGGAAATTTCAAACAGGTTGAAGCAATTTCTGCCAGAATTTCAGTATTACCGTCTTCTTTATTCAATCTGGTATGCAGATGATCGCACTCATTTACAAAGCTCTTTTGGCGCCATGTCATGCATAAATTTGTGCCCTCAAATGTAACAAGAGGACAGTCAGGAAGAATGTGCAAGACGTTATGATGTCCTTTGTGTAACAACCTCGAAACTATCAGACGTATTACAGAGGAAAGCTATGAATTTTTATCATATCACAGATAAAAAAAAAGAACATCTTTTAATGGGAATTTTAAACATCACTAAAGATCCAAGTAGTCAAATAGTTTATATCTTAGATAGAAAACATATATTAGGTTCATAGCATATTTTGGTAAAATAAATATTAATATTTATTTAGATATGTTTGGGACTGCCAACATACAAGGCCTATCCAAATTAAATTGTCTCCATAGCAGCCTCCAACGTTGTCTCCATTGCTACTCCAAAAGTCGTCCATATAGCTGCCTCATACATCGTCCCTTTATCAAACGAGGTGTGTCAGGCAGAAATTTGGGTTGTTTTCATGGATTCCACATCAAAGTTGTTAACTTGTCGCCACCCTGCTGTGTTATCCACAAAATATACTGGCAAACTTTACCATTACGGATATTATTTCAGCGCTTCTGCGCAGATGTTTACATTCCCCTCACCGGCATATCCTAAACTTATAAGAACGCTACTACATTGATCTTATACAAAAGGTTTTAGAAGTGCTGTTGGGGAGTAGCCTAGAGACAGGGCTTGGATTGGCGAAAGCTCGCCTGGCAGCGGAACGCCAGCTCCATGCGCAATCATGCGCTTCTTGCGCATCTGTTTACATTCCCCTCACCCGCCAATATCCAAACTTATGAGAACGTTACTACACTTAACTTGGTGCAGGATGGGACCGAGTCTGACCCTGGGGCTGGTCATATACTGCCGACGCAGAGATTGGGGGGCCTACCTCTGTCCAGGTCTCAAAGGCCTACTATACCTCCTCCCCACCCCTCCTCCACTCCTCCTCCTCCGAATTACCATCCGTGGGCATGGCGCCATCAGTCGGTAGCTCTAGGCACAGCAGCAGTGCCGTCGCTAAGCGGAAAGCAGGCGGTGCTGAAAACTGCTGAGCCTAGGCGGATAAAAGGCACACCGCCCAAGAGCTATTACAGGGATTCCACATCAAAGTTTGTTAACTTTGTCGCCACCTGCTGTGTAATCCCCAAAATATACTTGCAAACTTTTACGATTTAGGGATATTATTTCAGCGCTTCTTGCGCATCTGTTTACATTCCCCTCACCCGGCATATCCTTAACTTTAAGAACGTTACTACACTTGATCTTATACAAAAGGTTCTTAGAAGTGCGTTGGGGAGTAGCCTAGAGACACGGGCTGGATTGGCGAAAGCTCGCCTGGCAGCGGAGCGCCGCTCCATGCCAGATCCAACTAACATAGTTTAACTGCAGCACCTTTAATACTACTAGTTCACTGCCTCATACATGGTTCCCTTATCAAACGAGTGTGTCAGGCAGAATTTTGGGTTGTTTCATGGCTTCCATGTTAACTTTGTCGCCACCTGCTGTGTAATCCACAAAAATATACTGGCAAACTTTTATATGTACCGATATATTTGAGCGCTTCTTGCTCACCTCCTTGGTTCCTCTCTGCTACCATTGGTTTGAAGCCTGAGTCCATTTAGGTATGTTGCCATGCCTGCCGCTGCTGCGATGCCTTGCATGCCGTCCCCTATAGTGTCAGGGTCAATTATTGGATGTTTTAGATGCTATCTAGCTTCATTCTGTCACTCTGTCATGGCCATGCTGTTGCCAAAATTTGGCATAATGGTGCGATTATGCAGCTCAGAGGCATCCATGCATGCTGCCCTGCTGTTCCTGTCCATTTCCGTGGTTGTTTCATCCTTTTGAGGTTCCCAGGTGTTGGCCAAGCTTCCCGTGCAGAGCCTTGGTCCCCTTGAAAAATGCTCGAGTCTCCCATTGCTTCAATGGGGTTCGTTATCGAGACGAGCACTCGAGCATCGGGAGAAAGTTTGTCTCGAATAACGAGTACCGAGCATTTTAGTGTTCGCTTCATCTCTAATGAGGAGACATGCTGACTAATGTTCCCTGTGGTAATATGTCTCATATAGATGATATATCAGCCATATCTGCAGTGTATGAGGCAACCTGGAGCAATACATGAGGAGACATGTGACTACTGTTCCCCTGTGGTAATAATTCTCATATAGGATATATCAGCAATATCTGCAGTGTATGAGGCAACCTGGAGCATATACTGAGGAGACAGCGACTACATGTTCCCCTGTGGTAATAATTCTCATATAGATGATATATCAGCATATCTGCAGTGTATGAGGCAAATGGAGCAGATACATGAGGAGACATGCTGACTACATGTTCCCCTGTGGTAATAATTTCATATAGATGATATATGCAGCCACATCTGCAGTGTATGAGGCAACCTGGAGCAGAATAATGGAGACATGCTGACTACATGTTCTCCTGTGGTATAATTCTCATATAGATGATATATCAGTCTATCTGCAGTGCATGAGGCAACCTGGAGAGATACATGAGGAGACATGCTGACTACATGTTCCCCTGTGGTAATAATTCTCATATAGATGATATATCAGCCATATCTGCAGTGTATGAGGCAACCTGGAGCATATACATGAGGAGACATGCTGACCACATGTTCTCTGTGGTAATAATTCTCCTATAGATGATATATCAGCAATAACAGCGGTTTGGTATGAGGTAACTGAGCAGTACATGAGGAGACATGCTGATTACTGTTCACTGTGGGTAATAATTTTCATATAGATGGATATATCGCCATATCTGCAGTGCATGAGGTGACAGGGGCAGATACACTAGGAGACATGCTGACTTAGGCCTCATTCACATGGTCGTTGGGGGAATATAATACGGCCGACGTATATACGTCAGATATACGTTCCCATAGGCCGGCAATGGCGCTCAGTGCCGTATGGAGCTGTACGCTGTTGCTTACGTGGCAGTACCCTACCGTTCCGTAGTGAGAGAAAGATAGGACATTCTTATCCTTCCCCAGAATATGGTGCGGCCTCATGATTCTCTATGATCCTCTCCCTGGTGCCGAATTACTTATTTCTCAAAGTAGTAACTCTCTATATGATGTTGAAGCTTATCTGTACTAGAAAAGATGTGTGTAAGCTGTATATGGACATATCAGTGCTTCCCCTCCAACGCACCAAATGTCTGGGGAAATTTCAGATGTCCCTAAAATGGTGCAGTGCGCAAAAAAGTGTCCAAAAAGACAGAAAAAAGGAAAGAAAAATAAAGTAAAATGACCCCCTATAAGACATTAGAAAGTAATAACATAGCCATAGAAAACTATAAAATAAGGGCCATGCTCACAAGAGTTTACAGTCTATGAATGAAGACAAGGGGCAGATTTACTTACCGGCCAAATTCGCGATCCAGCGGGGCATTCTCTGCGGTGGATTCGGGTCTTCCAACGATTCACTAAGGCAGTTCCTCCGACGTCCACCAGGTGTCGCTGCTGCACTGAAGAGCATCGGAACGCACTGGAGTTCACCGAGCCATCCTGGGGGAAGGTAAGCGCGTGTCCCGCGAAACTTTTTTTTTAAATGTGACGGTTCTCCGAATTCGTGGGTTTCGTTAGGTCACGCCCCCGATTTCCGTCACGTGCGTCAAAAAACCGGGGCGGGCATACAGGAAAATCGGCGCAAATCGGAAATATTTGGGTAAACACGTCGGGGAAAACGCGAATCGGGCCCTTAGTAAATGGACCCCCAAGATGTTCCAAAATTTAAGTATTTACAAGACAAACATGTAGCAGAACTTCCACAGCCTACTGTAATAAACTTCACCTTGTGAAGCACTGAGGTACCAGGATTTTCACCGATCACATTTATATATTCAGATTCAAATATTAAATCACAGTAAGTTAAATTGAATGATAAGTCAAATCATACATATATCTATAACATGGCAATGGGATTTCCCCAGTGTCACACTGTATAATTCCATCAAGATAAATATATATCCCAAGCGACACCAGGGGAATCTCGTCCATGGCGGCACATGCCTAGAGAGCAAAGTAAATGTAAAACCAGTGATTAAAAAGTAGCAAAATGATATGACCCCCAGAATATGATAATGAAGGCTATATAGAAATACTCTGTACAGTGATTGTGACTCTTAATTCACACCTCTCTTGGAACAAGTGGATCTTTCACTTGTAATCAGGGTTAGTAATGATCTGCATACACAACTGACTGGTGCTGAGGGTATAAGGTGCATTCAGAAAAAAAAGGTTGTTATTCGGACTATTGGATAAAAGCGAGGGACGGCCTCCTGATCGCCCATAAAGTCACAGTGTCATTTCTCTATAGTGGCCACTGCATGGGATGTGTGTATTACAAGGAAGGGCAAGTAATTGCCAACCATGTATATATCACAGACAGGTTAGGTTAGTCAGTACAGCTGCTAACTTATATGGAATTTTTGGTGACTAGAACAAGTCCTGAGTAGTTAAAATCCTCCTTGTACCCATTCAATTTTCCAGTGTAAACCATGTCACACAATGGGGCTTATTTACTAAGGGTCCGCGGGCTGCACTTTAGTCAGATTTTCCGACACTTTCAGGGAATTGCACGGCCAGGCCAGGTAGTTATCAGGGATTGTGTGTCAGATGCGATTAGATTTTGCACTGGCTTTCATGCGACAGAAATCAGGGAGGGGGGGGGGGGGAGCGGGCCATCAGACGATCTGACTGATTTGGACTCAGAGACGGGATTATAAGATTCAAATTGTGTCATTTCCAATGCAATTACATACACCGGGAAAGAAGAAGGTGAACTCCGGCGCACCTCAGTTGGGAAGCGACACAAGCGGATATCGGGCGCTTGATCTAGTGAATCGCGGATCGTGGTAATGCACTTCGGTAAACAACTCGGTGGGCAAGTAAGTATCACACAAACGTTGCGATACGGGTAACATACGGTCCAGAGATTCAGTGGGCAATATGTCCATCCATTTTGATGGAAGTATTGCCAACCATGCCATACCGTAATGGGGGGAAAAAGATAGAGCTTGCCCATAAGTATGGCCTAGCCATACGGGGGGGGGGGGGGGCTGGGGTTACTGGGTTGTGGGTAACATTACTTACGAGGCTGTGTGGGACATTACTTACCGGGGGCTGTGGGGAACATTACTGGTATAGTGACTGTAGGGACATTATTATGTAGTATAGGGAACCACAGGTATTACATGTAAGTTTCTATTATGACATGTTTGGGGAATAATATTGTCTTTCTGTAGCTGAAAATCAAAAGCACACTTATTTTGGTGTAAGCAAGTGTGAAGGGGGGTGGGTGTGGGGGGTTATGTACTGAAGTGGGCATAATAAAAAAAGTTAGTGATAGGCACTGGGACCCATGGACCTGGATCTTTTACAACCCTAGCAAGGCCCTGGTAATGAAGCCTAAAAGGCTACTGGGGCAGTTCCAGAGCCCCTACATACTGCAGATTCACAGGCTGTATAGGTGCAAGGAGAGCACCTCACACTGTGTGAGCGGAGGGTGGGGGGGGGGTTGAGACAGCCTGCGAGACAAAGTACTAAGGGCTCTAGAGTAAACCCCCAGAGCCTTCCGGCTCATTAATTAGCATAATTATAAAAGTTGATATTAGAAGGAAGGGGGCGATGATAACAAATATAAGAAGATTCCCACAGTCACGGTGCCTGGACTATGAGAAGTGTCCCGAGTGATTTATCATGGATTTTAGGGTAGATTTCCATTAAGAAATTCTCATTGTTTCCAAATCACCTTCTCCTTCGTCTTCGCCTTTCCTCTTCCATATATGGCACAGGAATCTAATGAGAAATATTGTCTTAGCGATCCAGCAAGGTCTTTATTAGGATGCTAACGCGAAGAAACACAAAATTACGTCTCCGAATGAAATGATCTACATTTTTATTCCTTGTTGGTTTATTTGCAGTCCGTCTCAACCAATTTATATTAAAGGCAAAAATAAAGCAACAGCAGCTAAAGGGGAAGGGAATATCTTTCTGCACTTGTTCTCAATGTTTCATTTCATTTCCAATCTACTCCGAAGAGCTGACTGCAAATAACTATAATATAAGGCAATCATGGCATGTCCTGCCATCTTAAAAATTGAACACCATTCACAGTCAACTCTGTATTCCCCGCAGAGACTTGGAAGAGCAGTAGTTAGTCTCTTATTAATCAGCCCTTAGCTGGGTCAGCAGACACATTACATTGCTTCTTCCTCCACCGGATTAGGGCACAGGTCTCAGTGTCTCTTGTTGAGATGGAAATGCATTCCGAAAGACTAAGGAAAATAACGAGTAGCTGTAAGAGTACTTACCTTGTGCCGGGGACATTTGTTTGACTTTTCACATCACTTGTACAGTAAAGCTGAGCCAAAGTAAAACTCAAATTAAGTTATACAGGGCGCCTCTCAATTAAAAATGGGAGTGTGTTGTAGAAGCAGGAGGAGTTGGCAGATTGTACATAGTGTCCTATTTGAAGGCAGCATGTTATAGATCAGGGGGCATGAGCAGATTGTGTACATAGTGTTCATCTGCAGGGCAGCATGTTATAGAGCAGGAGGAGCTGAGCAGATTGTACTAGTGTCCTACTATGCAGGCAGCATATTATGAGGCAGGAGGAGCTGAGCAGATTGTACATAGTTTTATTGCAGGCGGCAGGTTATAGAGCAGGCGGAGTGAGCAGATTGTACGTGTTGTCCTATCTGCAGGCAGCGCTGTTATTTGCAGGCAGCATGTATACAGCAGTAGGAGCTGAGCAGACTGTATTTTAGTGTCCATCTGTAGGAAGCATGTATAGAGCAGGACGAGATGAGAGATTGTGCATAGTGTCCTATCTGAGGCAGCATGTTATACGAGCAGGACGAGAGAGAGAGTTGTGATTGGTCCTATTGCAGGCAGCATGTATAGGACAGGAGGAGCTAAGCAGATGTACAGAGTGTCCTATTGCAGCCAGCATGTTATATAGCAGGAGAGACAGAGATTGCTACACATACTAATAGGCAATGATAAGGACAGACCTGTATCGGCCCCTGGAGTCTCACATGAATATACCAGCTCAGGGGACAGCTACAGGTAAGGTAAAATGTGTAAAGTTTTATTTTAGCTACCAATTCTAGGCATTAAAAAATGTTCACAGTTCCCATGCAGACCTATAGGACCCTTTGTAGCAGAAACAAAAAAATAAGTAGACCTGATCTTCATCAAGGTGTGTGGATCAAAGAATGTAGGAAACATGCCTTCAAAGGAATGATATCAGAAACTGAACATCAAGGTTTTTTTTTAGGAATTCAATGATTTTTTTCAATAGTCAATATTACAGTAAATGATAAACATGATATACTCTCAGCTTTCACTCTGATATGTCAAACAGACTTATCTTTTTTGTAGTAGCACAGACAGGATTAAATGTACAAACCATTTAATGGTATCCTCAAGATACACCGGATCACAACATACAAAGGTGAAGGTGTTTCTGTATTCAGTGGATGTAGTGGTCACAAGCCCACTACTGACATTGTGGTACCACCCTGGCAGTGAGGCGAAACCTTGGAAGAGACCGAGATCCAAACTTGCAAAAACCAAAGCCAACGTTTCTCTGGGCTTGCTGCTGTAGGCTCCTTCTGGAGCTGCCTCTCCTCGTATTTGTCCACTGTTTCCCCGGGCGTGAAGAGGAGGAAGTCTCTCTCAAGGCAAATTAGTGAGAATCAGAGCCAATCAGCTTGCCCAGGGTGGAATGGGCCGGATATTGGAGCTCTCGGCGTTGCAAACTATATTATGGCTAGCCGGAGCTCCATCTTTGCCAAGACAGGGAGATGGTGCACAGTGCCTGCAGAGAGGGGTCTGCGAGTGCCCTCTCTGGCCACACGTTGCAATCGGTTCGCCACCCCTGCCCTAGGGCATGTCTACATGGACCTCAATGGGCCTTTCCTTCAAGGAATGGAACATGTCCTATTTCAGGAATAGTCTCTGTAGTGGCAGCGTGACCAGACCAAGTATATGAACACCAGCACTTGGCACAGGGGTGGTAGGGGTGGGTTCAAGACTGCATTGGACCCTGGGCTGTTTGAAAATTTAGTCTAATTTTTTTAAAGGTTTGAATTTTCTGTTACAACGGAACGAGCAGCTTGTGTCCACTTTCCAGTTCTGAGGTTAGCCCCTTCAGGACAAGCCAGTTTTACCTTAAGGACTCAGCCCCATTTTGGTATGTATCTGACTTGCAAGTCGATTATACTGCGTAGTTTCTAAACTTTTTGAACATAACTTATCAAAGCTTCTTTTATGTGCAGAGATTTTTAAGTGCTTGTTTTTGTGGGAAGTGTCTTTGCACCAGTATTATTCTGGAGTACACTTTGTTTTTTTTATCACTTTTATTGCATTTTGTGTGTGGGATGTGAGGAAATAGGTAAAAATCTATACTTTTGTTGGCTCTTTTACAATGTCTTTTCTACAGTGTTATAAAAGAGGGTTCAATAAAGTCTTTTTTAAATCTACGGGTTGTTTAAGGAGCGTTGATGCTATATATGTGGGGTTTTTGTAGGATTTAGATTTTTTTGGGCTTATATGTCCCTATTGTTGTGGGGACTTATTTTTTATTTAGATTTTTTTATTAACTTTTTTTTATTTCTTCCACCATCGTACATGAAACAAGCAATATCGATTGCTTTCATGATAATACTTTGCAATATTGAGTTATTGAGAGTGATTACGTGTCAGCCATGCAATGATATGGCTTCCACGTGACTTTAAAATGAACGTCACAGATGGCATTTACAGGCATTGCCTGCCGAACAGCCCCAGGGTCCGATCGGACATTCAGGGTTGCCATTACGCGATTGCGCGCTCACCCGATGCGGCTTTAATCGGTAAAACATTCTCGCCGGAGAGGCTAGTGTATACTGGGGATGTATGCTGTTAGTATAGCTGACATCCACTGTGTCCCGAATTGCCGTGACGTCAGATAATAGTGTCACAAATGTGTCACCTCAGGGTTTTTGAGCTGCTGAAAGCAGCCAGTATGTAACGGAGACCATGAAGGAGTGCTGTCAGCGATAGAAATCACCCCAAATAAATTAAGGGCTGGAGCGAAGGACTGCTATTTACAAACATTAATTTACGTGGTTGGATTCAAGCAGTTAAGGATCTTTGAAGGGACTGTTCAAAGGTCCTAGAAGTCCTTAATAATACAAGACGTGTTGAAAGTTTTTTTTTGAAAGCTTGGCACACATTTTCAAGAATGGGGTTCCTCTTTAGTTATTTTCTACAGGACATAATGGTGGTTTGTGGCAGGTTTCAGGGCTAGTCGGGCGCCTAGAGAAGTCAGGGCCCGGGTTTGTGATCAAAACCTCCTTGTTTAACCACTACAAGGATGTCATAACGAAAGGTTGAGCGTAAGATGAACAGAGTTTCAATAGTCAAGGAAATCAAGTATAAATCAGGGCATTGCAAAAAAGGTCAGGAAATGGTGTTAACAGGCTGAGGTAAGAAATCAAGACAACAAAAATTAATTTATAGCTTTAATGAAAACAACAATTAGGAACTTTATTGCTCAAGCACCATTCAATATTAGTTAATGGACCAATGTGAAAAGTGAGGGCGATATTTGTGGGCTTGTGGACCAAGGCTTAGTATGTAGAATCCTTTTTAAATTAATTTCTTGGCTTTTATATTAAATGCTACCTAACCTACCTACCTACCAGGCCACCTTATGGAATTATAGTTGAATTAGGAATCTAATTCTCAGACACATTTCACATATTATAAGTCGCCCCCATCAGGAACGGTTAAGGCATAGATGTGGCTTTCTGGCCAAGAAGTGTTTGTATGTTAGAAGTATTTTTCTGTTACTAACATATTAAAATAATAGACTCCTGTAGATATAAAAGAAGGGTTATCACAAGTCAACATCATGAGAACTTTACGTCTAACAAATTCTTCTGGAACATCGCTTTTCCTGATAATACCTATTGAGACTTCTCTACGTCTAAAACTGTGAAAGAGAACCCCACCACCTCACCAAATTCACGCTACCCTCCACCTCCTCTCCACACCCCGCCCCCCTCCTCCCCCCCTGTTATGTGGTTTATAGTTGAAGTATTCAAACTCTTAAAATTTGGGCTAAGTGTGGTCATATGGAAAAAAAATACGAGTTTACGGAAAGAGGGGAGGCGGTTCTTTGGACCCACGGGAAAGAACAAATTGGAGATCATATTTTAACAGAACACATGATGGCCATGGCTCAGAAATGTATCATCCGCAGCTGAACGTGGCTCGTATGATAAAGAAACAATTGATCTTAATCCCGTATTAAAACATATTTTTATACACCTCGTTTCTTTTTGGAATAAGTGACTCCTATGACTTTTTCATTGTACAGGAACTAAAATATTTGGCGTCTAGAGTTCCAAGGTAGATAGAATTGATTTGCGCCTTACGTCGAGTTGAAAGAACACCATGGTTAATTAAGAGATTGATAATTATACCAGGACCAGACTTGGCAATGCATTTTCTGCAAATAAAAACGTCTCCTTTAACTTCGCAACGGGACCCACAACATAATCGCATTAATAATCCCGACTGGAATACAGCCCCCATTATTTTTTCTACGCTTTCATTTCCAAGCAGGAGTAAACAGCGCGACTCTACACTCCATAGCTAGAAAACCTCACAAATCCCCAAAGCTATTTTTATAATTAATGCTGGAGGTTCACTGCGTGTTTTTGTACTTGCCTCTAAGCTAGCAGCATTGCTCAAAGAATACCAGGTGTACTTTCATATTTTTCTCTGACACACAGAATGACATTAACAACAAAGACTACTCCAAAACAGAAAATTAATGAGACGTGCCAGCGAGAGGAGGGCAAGGGTCTCCACGACTCGGAGAAAAGT
Source organism: Engystomops pustulosus (assembly GCA_019512145.1). Lineage (NCBI taxonomy): Eukaryota > Metazoa > Chordata > Amphibia > Anura > Leptodactylidae > Engystomops > Engystomops pustulosus. Next base: position 197,679,113 of record CM033645.1, on the reverse strand, counting down.
GCACCCCCGCCACAAAGAAAGGGTGGCTCTGGATTTGCTCAATTTAGTGAAACATGAATTTAAGCACATTATTATCAAATGATGTGTTTAATTAGTGTGGGAGATCTCATTGAGGAACCCTGAACTCAGATGCAATAATGATTATGTCTTAAATGAAGAAGGTATTCTTTTCTCCGATAACTGGAGTGTCTGTAGTCATTCTCGGTGTTATCTCGGTTCTGTGAAGGTAAAGGTTGTTTTTTTTTTTGCTGCACGACTTTGGGTTATTGACTGTGATTTTTTTCTTGGTCGCAAGGGCATGGCCCCAAGAGTGTCTGAAAGACTCACATCAAGAAGGTAGATTTGACTTTTGTTTGTTTTTTATTTTGTGGCCAATATTGACAACTAAAAAAGTGTCGGAAAAAAAAATAGAAGGGCGGAAAAACCGGAGTCACGGTATGTCGGAAAATTTGTGTCACAAGTACAAGGCATGATGTAAACCCGCTTGCAGTTCCCACCGGATTATACTAAGAGGCTCGGTCCCACCCAGGGTAGATGTGTTGCATAAAAAACCAAAAGAACCAGAGCAGCAAAAAACACTTGTTTCTAGTTAAAAATATACTCGTTTTGAAAGCAATTACACATATTATACATAATATATCCTCAAATGGGGAAAATCCAACCAAAAATTGTATGGGGGACACAAGTCGCCAGATGAAAGATAGGGCAGCACAGAGGACCAGTGGCCACCCATTTAGCCGGGTCTAATAGTATATTAGCAATATTAAATTCAGTCAAGAATACAGACCAGGGGGGGGGTAAAGTGGCAGTAGGCAGTGAGAAAAAAAATATAAAGGATAAACCGGACGGTACTTCCATATCCAAAAATTCATTTTACTATTGCTCACTTACCCGACAAACAGATGAAAAACGGACGCTGGGCACATCAGAGGGAGGGCCAATGGGGTGCATGCGCTTTTGCAATGAGCTTGTCAGGAGTTGTGCTATAACCTGCAGGAATAGTTGCGGCTGTAGCTAAGCCTGGCCCAACTCTGACAAGTGAGTTTGACCAAAATCCAAACACCTGGAACAGCTTTCTCATATTTGTGAATGGACATATTAATATATTAATAAATTAATCATGTCAAATGTTTAGTTGTTTTAACTTACTCAATAACTAGATCTCTCGTATCCATACCTTTTATCATTTTTTTGTGGCTCGTTCGTGGACTCTCCAGCTCCAGGGCCTTCTTTTTATGGATCGGGCCCAGAAAAATAAAGGGATGGGGCATAATCCAGATGAGGTCGCAACCATTGCCTTGTACAGTGGTAATTCTCGCTGCTGGCTTTAGGCCCGCCAGCTAACTACCTGATAAGAACACTGGCAACTATCGGGGCCTCAACGGATCTTGACCTGCTCTGACTCAAGCAGACTCACATAACAATAACAATTAAAAAAGGACTGCCACAAATTACAGCAGCACTTGCTCTGCAATTGCTTTCTTTTAAAATTGGCCCACTGAAATATATAGCAAATGCCCCAAAATATTTTATGGTGTATTTAGCCTAAGTGGTTTTTCTATGGCTGATCATTGGAGCTGAGGCATCATGGATCAAAGCAATTTGGAGAAGAAGAAGGGACGAAGGTGGAGTTGACAAAATCTAAAATAAAGGGGAAAGCCTACAAAAAGCAAGTGCAAACATCTCTAAAATAGATTTCTTGAAAACATTACCGACTGGTTGATAAGAGTTGAGAGAAGGTTGCTTACATTAATATTTCTCATCTAAAAAAGGAGCAATTTGTCATAAATCTGTAAACCAAAATTTAGCCAATAGTTTTAATGAGATTACCTGTTTTGTATTTTAAAGTTTACAAAAATTACAAAAGAATCAAATCCTTTAAACCACTTTTGAACAAACCACAGACTATCATGTTAGTTTCACATTCTAACAATCATAAGATTGCAAAGCACAAAAGTGACCATTAATATGGCTGCACTTCCTGTGTCCCACAAAAATGACAACAACAAACTTAAATTATCAGATTAATATTTTTAGAATATTACATCTACAACATTTTCAGCTATTGTCTTATGGAGTCATATATGGGACGATGATACGTTTTTATTTTAAGTAGTAGGAGAATTTCCAATGGAAAATGTATATGACTAGTATAAGTTTAGGTACCACCAATAACTGAGTTTTAAACATCCGCCACCATAAATAAAAAACAGTCATTGTCGACAATTAAATGCAGTACGATAGTATTTTTTGCGGGCAGCCACTGTAACTTTCAGAATCGGTGTGCAATGAGAAGAACACTTTATAGTTCTAACACCTTGATAATTCTCCTTACAGCTTATACCAGTGCATGTGTATATTTGCCACGCGCAATCCCATTAGGCCGTGCTCACTTGAAAACATCATAATGAGAGCTTGCCATCCTCTGGGTTTGTCGCAGAGTTTCTGAGCAACGGCATTCTACATAATGAGGGGAATGGTGAGGGAATTCTATTGCCTCAGTTGATCTCAAAGTTACAAATAGGCTTCTACTTAATATATGTTAGTCATGACAAGTCTATTGAGGTAGATATAGGACCTGAGTATAGTGCAATTTAGATTACGCACCAGCTAATTACGGATGACATAACTATTGTCAGCACAGGTAGCACCAGACATGTTTTTAATTGGCTTGGTGTTCATTTGTCTAGTATTACGCAAACCCATTATTGTAGAGTTAGGTTTTGCCATAGAATAAATAGAAAATTCGGTCTACAGAGAAAAGAGAAAAAATAACAAAATGGCCTCGTTGTGGCACATTAGGACAACAAATGATCTGGTACACACCTAAAAGTGATACTACTAAAAATAATTAAAATGTTCCTTCTCATCTCACAAAGCTCCCATAGCATAGACTGGTTACCACATACTGCGCACCACTATTGGTCCTCCAGTATACAGGCCGGTCCTGAACTTAAGGACCTCTGTGCCCACGGTTACTCTGGTGATGTCTGGATGGAGGTAATTTACTAAACTGAAAAGCGATCCAATTGTAAGGTCGTCTGCAATAAAGTCTTATTGTTTATCCGTGTGTCCCTTGCAACCAAAATTTTTAAAAACCACAATTGTCAACGGGACCAGAAATTCATGTGGTAAGGGGTACTTCTACTAAAAGTACCTTGTGTTCGACTAAATACAAATTTGATTAAGGACGAATCTTTAGATCATATCTTGTATGTAACCCGGATAAACAAGCTGTATTACTCAGAGATGAGCGGATACTACGTCCGAGCTTGATGCTCGTTGAGTATTAGGTACCGAAACGGCTCGTTGCCGGACCCGAGTATTCCCTGCCGAGGATGCGAGCATTCAGATAATTAAAACAAAAAAACAGTGAAGAACAGTGAGAGCAATAGTAAAAATAGGACAACGTGAACACAGGATCATTTAAGTTAAAAACACAGTGAAGAACACAGTTGAAGAATAGATTTAACAGATTTCGGCACATTGCACCTGTCGGAAGATATGCGCGGAACCTTGAGAGGAAGACCAGCAGCAGGGAGAACATACAACGAAGCTCGCAGCCAGGGGAACAGACATGCAGCAGCCAGGGAGAGACAGACCATCGGGCAGCACCCAGGCGGGACACAGACATCGGGCAGCAGACACCGGGGGACACAGGACATCGCGGGCACCCGGGGACAAGACACGGGCGCAAGACAGACATCGTGCGCAGCCCGGGGGGACACAGACATCGGGCAGCAGCCGGGGGGACACAGACATCGGGAAGAGCCCGCGGGGGACACAGGACATCGGGCAGCAGCCCGGGGGACACAGAATCGGGTCAGGCAGCCCGGGGGACAAAGACATCGGGCAGCACCCGGGGGACACGACAGCGGGGCAGCACCACGGGGGACACAGACCCATCGGGCAGCACCCCGGGGGACACAGAACATCGGGCGGCGAACCGGACAGCAGCATCCCGGGGGACCAGACATCGGGCAGCAGCCGCGGGGACACAGACATGCGGGCAGCCGCACGGGGGGGACACCAGACATCGCGGCAGCAGCACCCGGGGGAACACAGACATCGGGCAGCACCCCCGGGGGACACCGAACATCGGGCAGCACCCCCGGGGGACACAGAAATCGGGCAGCAGCCCGGGGGGACACAGACCATCGGGCAAGCAGCACCGGGGGACCAGGACATGGGCCCAGCCCGGGGACCAGACATCGGGCAGCAGCCGGGGGAACGACTAGCAGAACGGGACGGGACCAGACGGACGCCCGGGGGACACCAGACATCGGGCAGCCAGCCCGGGGACCAGAACATCGGGCAGAAGCCCGGGGAGGGACACCGACATCGGGCGAGCAGCCCGGGGACAAGACATCGGAGCCAGCACACGGGGGAACAGACACCTCGGGCAGCAGCCCGGGGGACACAGGACTCGGGCCAGACCCCGGGGGGGGACACAGACATCGGCACAGGCACGACGGCAGCACCGGGGGACACAGACAATCGGGCAGCAGCCCGGGGGACACCAGAATGGCAGCAGGCCCAGGGGACACAACATCGGGCCAGCACCGGGGGAAAAGACATCGGGCAGCAGACCCGGGGGACACCGGAAATCGGGCAGCACCCGGGGGACACAGACATCGGCAGCACAACGGGGGACACAGACATCGGGCAGAGCCCGGGGGGGGACACGACATCGGGAAGCAGCCCGGGGGGAAGGGCCACAGACATCGGGCAGCAGCCCGGGGGAACACAGACATCGGGCAGCAGCCCGGGGGACAGAACCAGACATCGGCAAGCGCCGGGGACACAGCACGGCAGGGCCCGGAAGACACGATCAGCGCCCGGGGGGACACAGGAACATCGGCAGCAGCCCGGGGAAGAAGGCACAGCCGGGCACGATCGGGCCAGCAGGCCAGGGGGACACAGACACGGGCAGCCAGGCCCGGGGGACACAGAAGCGGCCAGCAGCACGGGGGACAACGACATTTGCAGCACGGGGGACACAAGGCACATCGGGCAGCACGGGGGAGACTTCAGTGGAAGAAGAGGAGCGGATCCGGACAGCGTATCACCCCGAAAGTAAGCAGTGGAGAAATCTGCCAATCTATTCTTCACTGCGTTTTCACTTAAATCACCGTGTGTTCACTGTGTGTCATGTTTTTATTTATTATTCACTGTTCTTCACATCTGCTAACTTTGCGGGAGATAATTACCGCAGCAGAACCAGTGAAGATAGACGCAGATGTTTGCATAATCTGCAAACTTATCAGAAGCCCCCATCTTTTCAATAAAATAACACATTTTATTCCCGACCATGGTCATGTGAAAAATGCTCGGGTCTCCCAGGACTTCAATGGGGCTCGTTTTGAGACAACACTCGAGCATCATCTGAAAAAGTTCGCTCGAAACGATACACGAGCATTAGTTAGCGCGCTCATCTCTAGTTATACTAAGTACTGCATCTATAGTGGTCCCTACCTACTAAGGACACACGACTACAGTGAACCCCTAGTGAAAGAACGGACCCTCTGCCTACTTTGACTCTGGTGAAGCTCTCTGGAGGGCTTTATATATGTCCCAGGAGCTGGCAATGATAGCTTGTAAGTGTTTGTAATGAAGCTTTATTGATAATCCTATGGTCCAATTATAGCAAAAAAATTGAAAACTCCAATGTCACGGGGCCAAAAACAATTTTATTCGTATCCTACAATTAGTAAATTAACAGTTTGACTTGCATACAAATTTCAAACTTAAGAAACAAACTGAAACCTTTTGAGAAACGGCTGGGACTGTATATATCAAGCAAAACACTTCTATGGTGCGTAATTAATTTAAGCTTTCCGTGGGAACTTTTTATTTTTTCTCTATTCCATTTTACTGCAGGGCCACCTACCTGCTCCTCTGGTTTGAAACATTTTTGGGACTGCCACATACAGGCACTCAATCTATCCCATTTTACTGGAGGGCCACCTACCTGCTCCTCTGGTTTGAAAAATGTTTGGGACTGCCACATACAGGCACTATCCAAATTAAATTGTCTCCATAGCAGCCTCCACACGTTGTCTCCATTGCTACCTCCAAAAGTCGTCCATATAGCTGCCTCCATACATCGTCCCTTTATCAATCGAGGTGTGTCAGGCAGAAATTTGGGTTGTTTTCATGGATTCCACATCAAAGTTGTTAACTTTGTCGCCACCCTGCTGTGTTATCCACAAAATATACTGGCAAACTTTTACCATTTAGGGATATTATTTCAGCGCTTCTTGCGCATCTGTTTACATTCCCCTCACCCGGCATATCCTAAACTTATAAGAACGCTACTACACTTGATCTTATACAAAAGGTTCTTAGAAGTGCTGTTTGGGGAGTAGCCTAGAGACAGGGGCTTGGATTGGCGAAAGCTCGCCTGGCAGCGGAACGCCAGCTCCATGCGCATCATGCGCTTCTTGCGCATCTGTTTACATTCCCCTCACCCGCCATATCCCAAACTTATAAGAACGCTACTACACTTAACTTGGTGCAGGCTGGGACCGAGTCTGACCCTGGGGCTGGTCATATACTGCCGACGCAGAGAATTGCGGGGCCTACCTCGGTCCAGGTCTCAAAGGCCTACTATACCTCCTCCCACCCCTCCTCCACCTCCTCCTCCTCCGAATTACCATCCGTGGGCATGGCGCCATCAGTCGGTAGCTCTAGGCACAGCAGCAGTGCCGTCGCTAAGCGACAGCAGGCGGTGCTGAAACTGCTGAGCCTAGGCGATAAAAGGCACACCGCCCAAGAGCTATTACAGGGCATTCCACATCAAAGTTGTTAACTTTGTCGCCACCCTGCTGTGTAATCCACAAAATATACTTGCAAACTTTTACCATTTAGGGATATTATTTCAGCGGCTTCTTGAGCATCTGTTTACATTCCCCTCACCGGCATATCCTTAACTTTAAGAACGTATACACTTGATCTTATACAAAAGGTTCTTAGAAGTGCGTTGGGGAGTAGCTAGGAGACACGGGCTGGATTGGCGAAAGCTCGCCTGGCAGCGGAGCGCCAGCTCCATGCCAGATCCAACTAACATAGTTTAACTGCAGCACCTTTTAATCTACTACTAGTTCACTGCCTCATACATGGTTCCCTTATCAAACGAGCTGTGTCAGGCAGAATTTTGGGTTGTTTCATGGCTTCCATGTTAACTTTGTCGCCACCTGCTGTGTAATCCACAAAAATATACTGGCAAACTTTTATCATGTACCGATATATTTGAGCGCTTCTGCTCACCTCCTTTGGTTCCTCTCTGCTACCATTGGTTTGAAGCCTGAGTCCATTTAGGTATGTTGCCATGCCTGCCGCTGCTGCGATGCCTTGCATGCCGTCCCCTATAGTGTCAGGGTCAATTATTGGATGTTTTAGATGCTATCTAGCTTCATTCTGTCACTCTGTCATGGCCATGCTGTTGCCAAAATTTGGCATAATGGTGCGATTATGCAGCTCAGAGGCATCCATGCATGCTGCCCTGCTGTTCCTGTCCATTTCCGTGGTTGTTTCCATCCTTTTGAGGTTCCCAGGTGTTGGCCAAGCTTCCCGTGCAGAGCCTTGGTCCCCTTGAAAAATGCTCGAGTCTCCCATTGCCTTCAATGGGGTTCGTTATCGAGACGAGCACTCGAGCATCGGGAGAAAGTTTGTCTCGAATAACGAGTACCGAGCATTTTAGTGTTCGCTTCATCTCTAATGAGGAGACATGCTGACTAATGTTCCCTGTGGTAATATGTCTCATATAGATGATATATCAGCCATATCTGCAGTGATGAGGCAACCTGGAGCAATACATGAGGAGACATGTGACTACGTGTTCCCCTGTGGTAATAATTCTCATATAGGATATATCAGCAATATCTGCAGTGTATGAGGCAACCTGGAGCATATACTGAGGAGACATGCGACTACATGTTCCCCTGTGGTAATAATTCTCATATAGATGATATATCACCATATCTGCAGTGTATGAGGCAAATGGAGCAGATACATGAGGAGACATGCTGACTACATGTTCCCCTGTGGTAATAATTTCATATAGATGATATATGCAGCCACATCTGCAGTGTATGAGGCAACCTGGAGCAGAATAATGGAGACATGCTGACTACATGTTCTCCTGTGGTATAATTCTCATATAGATGATATATCAGTCTATCTGCAGTGCATGAGGCAACCTGGAGAGATACATGAGGAGACATGCTGACTACATGTTCCCCTGTGGTAATAATTCTCATATAGATGATATATCAGCCATATCTGCAGTGTATGAGGCAACCTGGAGCATATACATGAGGAGACATGCTGACCACATGTTCTCTGTGGTAATAATTCTCCTATAGATGATATATCAGCAATAACAGCGGTTTGGTATGAGGTAACTGAGCAGTACATGAGGAGACATGCTGATTACTGTTCCTGTGGGTAATAATTTTCATATAGATGGATATATCGCCATATCTGCAGTGCATGAGGTGACAGGGGCAGATACACTAGGAGACATGCTGACTTAGGCCTCATTCACATGGTCGTTGGGGGAATATAATACGGCCGACGTATATACGTCAGATATACGTTCCCATAGGCCGGCAATGGCGCTCAGTGCCGTATGGAGCTGTACGCTGTTGCTTACGTGGCAGTACCCTACCGTTCCGTAGTGAGAGAAAGATAGGACATTCTTATCCTTCCCCAGAATATGGTGCGGCCTCATGATTCTCTATGATCCTCTCCCTGGTGCCGAATTACTTATTTCTCAAAGTAGTAACTCTCTATATGATGTTGAAGCTTATCTGTACTAGAAAAGATGTGTGTAAGCTGTATATGGACATATCAGTGCTTCCCCTCCAACGCACCAAATGTCTGGGGAAATTTCAGATGTCCCTAAAATGGTGCAGTGCGCAAAAAAGTGTCCAAAAAGACAGAAAAAAGGAAAGAAAAATAAAGTAAAATGACCCCCTATAAGACATTAGAAAGTAATAACATAGCCATAGAAAACTATAAAATAAGGGCCATGCTCACAAGAGTTTACAGTCTATGAATGAAGACAAGGGGCAGATTTACTTACCGGCCAAATTCGCGATCCAGCGGGGCATTCTCTGCGGTGGATTCGGGTCTTCCAACGATTCACTAAGGCAGTTCCTCCGACGTCCACCAGGTGTCGCTGCTGCACTGAAGAGCATCGGAACGCACTGGAGTTCACCGAGCCATCCTGGGGGAAGGTAAGCGCGTGTCCCGCGAAACTTTTTTTTTAAATGTGACGGTTCTCCGAATTCGTGGGTTATCGTTAGGTCACGCCCCCGATTTCCGTCACGTGCGTCAAAAAACCGGGGCGGGCATACAGGAAAATCGGCGCAAATCGGAAATATTTGGGTAAACACGTCGGGGAAAACGCGAATCGGGCCCTTAGTAAATGGACCCCCAAGATGTTCCAAAATTTAAGTATTTACAAGACAAACATGTAGCAGAACTTCCACAGCCTACTGTAATAAACTTCACCTTGTGAAGCACTGAGGTACCAGGATTTTCACCGATCACATTTATATATTCAGATTCAAATATTAAATCACAGTAAGTTAAATTGAATGATAAGTCAAATCATACATATATCTATAACATGGCAATGGGATTTCCCCAGTGTCACACTGTATAATTCCATCAAGATAAATATATATCCCAAGCGACACCAGGGGAATCTCGTCCATGGCGGCACATGCCTAGAGAGCAAAGTAAATGTAAAACCAGTGATTAAAAAGTAGCAAAATGATATGACCCCCAGAATATGATAATGAAGGCTATATAGAAATACTCTGTACAGTGATTGTGTACTCTTAATTCACACCTCTCTTGGAACAAGTGGATCTTTCACTTGTAATCAGGGTTAGTATGATCTGCATACACAACTGACTGGTGCTGAGGGTATAAGGTGCATTCAGAAAAAAAAGGTTGTTATTCGGACTATTGGATAAAAGCGAGGGACGGCCTCCTGATCGCCCATAAAGTCACAGTGTCATTTCTCTATAGTGGCCACTGCATGGGATGTGTGTATTACAAGGAAAGGGCAAGTAATTGCCAACCATGTATATATCACAGACAGGTTAGGTTAGTCAGTACAGCTGCTAACTTATATGGAATTTTTGGTGACTAGAACAAGTCCTGAGTAGTTAAAATCCTCCTTGTACCCATTCAATTTTCCAGTGTAAACCATGTCACACAATGGGGCTTATTTACTAAGGGTCCGCGGGCTGCACTTTAGTCAGATTTTCCGACACTTTCAGGGAATTGCACGGCCAGGCCAGGTAGTTATCAGGGATTGTGTGTCAGATGCGATTAGATTTTGCACTGGCTTTCATGCGACAGAAATCAGGGAGGGGGGGGGGGGGGAGCGGGCCATCAGACGATCTGACTGATTTGGACTCAGAGCGGGATTTAAGATTCAAATTGTGTCATTTCCAATGCCAACTTACATACACCGGGAAAGAAGAAGGTGAACTCCGGCGCACCTCAGTTGGGAAGCGACACAAGCGGATATCGGGCGCTTGATCTTAGTGAATCGCGGATCGTGGGTAATGCACTTCGGTAAACAACTCGGATGGGCAAAGTAAGTATCACACAAACGTTGCGATACGGGTAACATACGGTCCAGAGATTTCAGTGGGCATATGTCCATCCATTTTGATGGAAGTATTGCCAAACCATGCCATACCGTACTGGGGGGAAAAAGATAGAGCTTGCCCATAAGTATGGCCTAGCCATACGGGGGGGGGGGGGGGCTGGGGTTACTGGGTTGTGGGTAACATTACTATACCGAGGCTGTGTGGGACATTACTTACCGGGGGCTGTGGGGAACATTACTGGTATAGTGACTGTAGGGGACATTATTATGTATGTATAGGGAACCACAGGTATTACATGTAAGTTTCTATTATGACATGTTTGGGGAATAATATTGTCTTTTTGTAGCTGAAAATCAAAAGCACACTTATTTTGGTGTAAGCAAGTGTGAAGGGGGGGTGGGTGGGGGGGTTATGTACTGAAGTGGGCATAATAAAAAAAGTTAGTGATAGGCACTGGGACCCATGACCTGGATCTTTTACAACCCTAGCAAGGCCCTGGTAATGAAGGCCATAAAAGGCTACTGGGCAGTTCCCAGAGCCCCTACATACTGCAGATTCACAGGCTGTTATAGTGTGCAAGGAGAGCACCTCCACTGTGTGAGCGGAGGTGGGGGGGGGTTGAGACAGCCTGCGAGACAAAGTACTAAGGGCTCTAAGTAAACCCCCAGAGCCTTCCGGTCATTAATTAGCATAATTATAAAAAGTTGATATTAGAGGAAGGGGGCGATGATAACAAATATAAGAAGATTCCCACAGTCACGGTGCCTGGACTATGAGAAGTGTCCCGAGTGATTTATCATTGGATTTAGGGTAGATTTCCATTAAGAAATTATCATTGTTTCCAAATCACCTTCTCCTGTCGTCTTCGCCTTTCCTCTTCCATATATGCACAGGAATCTAATGAGGAAATATTGTCTATAGCGATCCAGCAAGGTCTTTATTAGGATGCTAACGCGAAGAAACAAAAATTACGTCTCCGAATGAAATGATCTACATTTTTATTCCTTGTTGGTTTATTTGCAGTCCGTCTCAACCAATTTATATTAAAGGCAAAAATAAAGCAACAGCAGCTAAAGGGGAAGGGAATATCTTTCTGCACTTGTTCTCAATGTTTCATTTCATTTCCAATCTACTCCGAAGAGCTGACTGCAAATAACTATAATATAAGGCAATCATGGCATGTCCTGCCATCTTAAAAATTGAACACCATTCACAGTCAACTCTGTATTCCCCGCAGAGACTTGGAAGAGCAGTAGTTAGTCTCTTATTAATCAGCCCTTAGCTGGGTCAGCAGACACATTACATTGTTCTTCCTCCACCGGATTAGGGCACAGGTCTCAGTGTCTCTTGTTGAGATGGAAATGCATTCCGAAAGACTAAGGAAAATAACGAGTAGCTGTAAGAGTACTTACCTTGTGCCGGGGACATTTGTTTGACTTTTCACATCACTTGTACAGTAAAGCTGAGCCAAAGTAAAACTCAAATTAAGTTATACAGGGCGCCTCTCAATTAAAAATGGGAGTGTGTTGTAGAAGCAGGAGGAGTTGGCAGATTGTACATAGTGTCCTATTTGAAGGCAGCATGTTATAGATCAGGGGGCATGAGCAGATTGTGTACATAGTGTTCTATCTGCAGGGCAGCATGTTATAGAGCAGGAGGAGCTGAGCAGATTGTACTAGTGTCCTACTATGCAGGCAGCATATTATGAGGCAGGAGGAGCTGAGCAGATTGTACATAGTTTTATTGCAGGCGGCAGGTTATAGAGCAGGCGGAGTGAGCAGATTGTACGTGTTGTCCTATCTGCAGGCAGCGCTGTTATTTGCAGGCAGCATGTATACAGCAGTAGGAGCTGAGCAGACTGTATTTTAGTGTCCATCTGTAGGAAGCATGTATAGAGCAGGACGAGATGAGAGATTGTGCATAGTGTCCTATCTGAGGACAGCATGTTATATGGCAGGACGAGATGAGAGATGATTGTGCATGTGTCCTATTGCAGGCAAGCATGTTGATAGGAAGGAGGAGCTAAGCAGATGTAAGAGTGTCCTAGTTGCCAGGCCGCATGTTATGATAGGCAGGAGAGACAGAGATTGTACACATACTAATAGGCAACTGATAAGGACAGACCTGTATCAGGCCCCTGGATGTCTTCCATGAATATCCAGCCAGGGGACAGCCTAAGGTAAGGTAAAATGTGTAAAGTTTTTATTGTTAGCTTACATTTAGGCTCATTAAAAAGTTCACAGTTCCCATGCAGACCTATAGGACCCTTTGTAGCAGACAAAAAAAAACTAAGTAGACCTGATCTTCATCAAGGTTGTGGATCAAAGAATGGAGGAAGACATTGCCTTCAAAGGGAATGGATATCAGAAACTGAACATCAAGGTTTTTTTTTAGAATTCAATGATTTTTTTTCAATAGGTCAATTTCTACAGTAAATTGATGTAAACAATGATATATCGTCAGCTTTCACTCTGACTAGTCAAAACAGACTTATCTTTTTGATAGCACAGACAGGATTTACAATGTACAAACATTTAAGGATCCTCAGATAACACCGGATCACAACATAAAAGGAGAAGGTGTTCTGTAATTCAGTGGATTGTAGTGGTGCACAAGCCCACTTGAATTGTTGGTACCCCTAGGCAGTGGGCGAAACCTTGAAGAGACCGAGTCGCCAAACTTGCAAAAAAACCAAAGCCAACGTTTCTCTGGTGCTTGCTGCTGTAGGCTCCTTCTGTGAGCTGCCTCCTCGCCGATTCTGTTCCACTGTTTCCCGGGCGGATGAAGAGGAGGAAGTCTCTCTCAAGGCAAAATTAGTGAGAATCAGAGCAATCAGCTTCAGGGCTGGATGGGCACGGATATTGGAGCTCTCGGCGTTGCAAACACTATATTTGCTAGCCGGAGCTCCATCTTTGCCAAGACAGGTGGAGATGGTGCAAGTGCTGCAGAGAGGGGCGGTGCCTCTCTGGCACACGATTGCAAGGTTCGCCACCACTGCCCTAGGGCATTGTCTACATGGACTTCAATGGGCCTTTCCTTCAAGGAGATGGAAATTGCCTATTTCAGGAATAGTCTCTGTAGTGGCAGCGGAACCCAGACCAAGTATATGAACACCAGCACTTGGCACAGGGTGGAGGGGGGGTTCAAGACTGCATTGGACCCTGGGCTGTTTGAACAAATTTAGTTAATTTTTTAAATGGTTTGAAATTGTTCTGTACAACGGAACCGGCAGCTTGTGTCCACTTTCAGTTCTGAAGTTAGCCCTTCAGGACATAGCCAGTTTATACCTTAAGACTCAGCCCCATTTGTTGTATCTGACTTGCAAGTCGATTTATACTGCGTAGTTCTAAACTTTTTGAACACTATTATCAAAGCTTCTTTTTATTGCAGAGATTTTAAGTGCTGTTTTTTGTGGGAAGTGTCCTTTGCACCAGTATAATTCTGGAGTACACTTTGTTTTGTTTTATCACTTTTTATTGCATTTTTGTGATGGGATGTGAAGGAAATAGGTAAAAATACAATTTTGTTGGCCTTTTAAAATTGTCTTTTCTACAGTGTTATAAAAGAGGGTTCAATAAAGATCTTTTTAATCTACGGGTTGTTTAAGGAGCCGTTTGAGCTATATAATGTGGGGTTTTTTAGATTTAGATTTTTTTTGGGCTATATGTCTCCTTATGCTGTTGTGGGGATTTGATTTTTATTTAGATTTTTTATTAACTTTTTTTATTTCTTCCACCACGTACATGAAACAAGCAATTCAATCGATTGCTTGTCATGATAATACTTTGCAATACTGAGGTTATTGGAGGATAGCTGTGCAAGCCTATGCAATGCATATGGCTTCCACGTGACTTTAAAATGACGTCAAGATGGCATGTTACAGCATTGCCTGCCGAACAGCTCCAGGGTCCTGGATCGGACACTCAGGGTTGCATTACAGCGATTGCGCGCTCACCCGAGAGGCATTTAATCGGTAAAACATTCTCGACCAGGGGCTAAGTGTATACTGGGGATTGTCTGCTGTTAGTATAGCTGACATTCCACTGTGTCCCGAATGCCGTGACGTCAGATAATAGTGGTCACAAATGTGTCACCTCAGGGTTTGAGCTGCTGATAAGCAGACCAGTATGATACGGAGCACACATGAAGGAGTTGCTGTCAGCGATGAAATCACCCCAATAAATAAAGGGCTGAGGGAGAGGACTGCTATTTACAAACATTAATTACGTGGTCTGGATTCAAGCAGTTAAGGATCTTGAAGGACTGTTCAAAGGTCTAGAAGTCCTTATATAATACAAAGTGTTGAAGTTTTGAAAGCTGGCACACATTTTCAAGAATGGGGTGGTCCCTCTTTAGTTATTTCTACAGGACATATGGGTTTGTGGCGGTTTCAGTGGTATCGGGCGCCTATAGAGAAGTCATGGGCCCGGGTTTGTGATCAAACCTCCTTCGTTATAATCCATACAAGGAGTCATAACGAAAGGTTGAGCGTAAGAGCTGAAAGAGTTCAATAGTCAAGGAAATCCAGTATAAATCAGGGCATGCAGAGAAAAGGTCAGGAAATGGTTTAACAGGTGAGGTAAGAAATCAGACAACAAAATAATTTATAGCTTTAATGAAAACAACAATTAGGAACTTTATTGCTCAAGCCCATTCCATATTAGTAATGGCCCAAGTGTGGAAAAGCCAGTGAGGGATATTTGTGGCTTGCTGGACCATGAGGCTTAGTATGGTAGATTCTTTTTAAATTAATATTCTTGGCTTTATATTAAATGCATACCTAACTACCCTACTACCACGGCCACCTTTATGGAATTATAGGGTGAATTAGGAATCTAATTCTCAGACACATTCACATATTATAAGTCGCCCCCATCGAACGGTAAGGCATAGATGTGGCGTTTCTGGTCCAAAAGTGTTGTATGTTAGAAGTATTTTTCTCGTACTAACATATTAAAATAATATGACTCCTGTAGATATAAAGAAGGGTTATCACACGAGTCAACATCCATAGAACTTTACGTCTAACAAATTCTTCTGGAACATCTGCTTTTCCTGCATAATACCTATTGAGACTTCTCTACGTCCTAAAACTTAATGAAGGACCCACTCAACACCTCCCCCAGACATTCCCGCCTCAACACCCCCCTTCTCCAACTCCTCCCCCCCCTCCCCTGTTATGTGGTTTATAGTTGAATATTCAAAACTCTTAAAAGTTTGGCTAATGTGGTCTATGGAAAAAATACTGAGTTTACGGAAAGAGGGGAGGCGGTTCTTTGGCCCAACGGGAAAGAACAAATTCGAGATCATATTTTAACAGAACACATGATGGCCATGGCTCAGGATTATCATCCGCAGCTGAACGTTGGCTCGTATGATGAGAAAACAATTGATCTAATCCCGATAATTAAAACATATTTTATAACTCGTTTCTTTTTGGAATAAGTGACACTCTATGACCTTTTATTGTACAGGGGAACTAAAATATTGCAGCAGAGTTCCAAGGTAGATAAGAATTGATTTGCGCCATACGTCGAGTAAAGAACTACCATGGTTACATTAAGAGATTGATAATATACCAGGACAGACTTGGCCAATGCATTTTCTGCAAATAAAAACGTCTCCTTATAACTTCGAACTGGGACCCACAACATATCGCATAATAATCCTCGACTGGAATACCAGCCCCCATTATTTTTCTACGCTTTCATTTCCAAGAGGAGTAAACAGCGCTGACTCTACATCTCCATAGCTAGACAAACCTACAAATCCCCAAAGCTCAATTTTAAATTATGTGGAGGTCACGCGTGTTTTTTACTTTGCCTCTGAGAGCTAGACAGCATTTGCTCAAAAGATACCAGGTGTACTTCATTTATTTATTCTCTGACACACAGAAACATTAACAAAAGACTACTCCAAAACAGAAAAAATGACGCTGCCAGCGAGAGGAGGGCAAGGGTCTCCACGCTCGGAGAAGTGCACCCCCGCCACAAAGAAAGGGGATGGCTCTGGATTGCTCAATTTAGGTGAAATCTGAATTTTAAGGCACATTATTATCAATGATTGTGTTTAATTAGTGTGGAGGATTCATTGAGGAACCCTGAACTCAGATGCATATAATGATTATGCTTAATGAGAACGGTATTCTTTTCCCGATAACTGGAGTGTTAGTAGTCATTCTCGGTGTTATCTCGTTCTGTGAAGGTAAAGGTGTGTTTTTTTTTTGCTGCACCGACATTTGTGGTTATTCTGATGTGATTTTTTTTTGGCTCCAAGGGCATGGCCCAAGAGTGTCTGAAAGATCTCAACATTCAAGAAGGTAGATTTGCTTTTGTTTGTTTTTTATTTTGTGGCCAATATTGAAACTAAAAAGTGTCGGAAAAAAAAATAGAAGGCGCGGAAAACGGAGTCACGGTATGTCGGAAAATTTGTGTCACAATTACAAGGCATGATGTAAAACCCGCTTTGCAGTTCCCACCGGATATACTAAGAGGCTCGGTCCCACCCAGGGTAGTGTGTGCTATAAAAAACCAAAAAGAACCAGAGCAGCAAAAAACACTTGTTCTAGTAAAAAATATACTCGTTATTGAAAGCAATTACACATATTATAATAATATATCCTCAAATGGGGAAAATCCAACCAAAACAATTGTATGGGGACACAAGTCAGCCCCAGATGAAAGATGGGCAGCACAGAAGACCAGTGGCCACCCTATTAGCCGGGTCACTAATAGTATATTAGCAATATTTAAAATTCAGTCAAGAATACGACCAGGGGGGGGTAAAGTGCAGTAGAGTGAGAAAAAAAAATAATAAAGGATTAAACCGGACGGTACCTTCCAGTATCCAAAAATTCATTTTACTATTGCTCACTTACCCGAAAACATGATGAAAAAACGGACGCTGGGCATCAGAGGGAGGGGCCAATGGGTGCATGCGCGTGTTTGCATGATGCTTGTCAGGAGTTGTGCTATAACCTGCAGGAATAGTGCGCTTAGCTAAGCGCTGGCCCAACTCTGCAGCTGGTTGACCAAATCCAAAACCTGGAACAGCTTTCTACCATATTTTTGAATGGACATATTAATATATTTAATAAATTAATCATGTCAAATGTTTAGTTGTTTTAATCTTACTCATAACTAGATCTTCTCGTATCATACCTTTTATCATTTTTTTTGTGGCTTCGTCGTGGACTTCTCCAGCTCCAGGGCCTTTTTTATGGATCGGTGCCCAGAAAAATCAAAGGGGATGGGCATAATTCCAGATGAGGTCGAACCATTGCCTTGTACAGTGGTAATTTTCGCTGCTGGCTTTAGGCCCTCCAGCTAACTACCTGCATAAGAATCTGCCAATATCGGGGCCTCAACGGATCCTTGACCTGCCTGACTCAAGCAGACCTCACATACAATAAACAATTAAAAAGGACTTGCCACAAATTACAGCAGCACTTGCTCTGCATTGGCTTTTTAAAATTGGCCCACTGAAATATATAGGCAAATGCCCAAAATATTTTATGGTGTATTAGCCTAAGTGGTTTTTCTATCGCTGACATTGGATGCTGAGGCATCATGTGATCAAAGCAATTGGGAAGAAGAAGGGACAGAGGTGAATGACAAAATTAAATAAAGGTGGAAAGCCTACAAAAAGGCAAGTGCAAAACATCTTCTAAAATAGATTTCTTGTAAAACATTACCGACTGGTTATAAAGCTTGCAGAGAAGGTTGATTACTTAATATTTCTATCTAAAAAAGGAGCAATTTGGTCATAAATCGTAAACCAAAATTTAAGCCAATATTCTTAATGAAGATACCTGTTTTGTATTTAAAGTTTACAAAAATTCAAAAGAATCACAATCCTTTAAACCACTTTTGAACAAACCACGTACTATCATGTTAGTTTTCACGATTCTAACCAATCATAAGATTGCAAAGCAAAAGTGACCACTAATATGGCTGCACTTCTTTTGTCCCACAAAAATGACAACAACAACTTAAAATTATCAGATTAATATTTTTAGAATATTCACATCTACAACGATTTCAGCTATTGTCTTATGGAGTATATATGGACAGATATAGCGTATTTTATAGTAGTAGTGAGGATTTCCAATGGAAATGTACTATGCACTGTATAAGTTTAGGTACCACAAGAATGAGTTTTAAACCATCCGCCACTCAACAATAAAAAACAGTCATTGCGCACAATTAATGCAGTAGATAGTATTGTTTTGCGGCAAGCCACTGAACTTTCAGAACGAGGTGTGCAAAGAAGCAACCACTTATAGTTCTAAAACCTTGATAATTCTCCTTTACAGCTATACAGTGAAGTGTATATTATGCCACAGCGACAATCCCATTAGCCGTGCTCACTTGAAAACATCACTAATGAGAGCTTGCCATCCTCTGGGTTTGTCGATGAGTTCTGACAGCAACGGCATCCACTACATAATGAGGGGAATGTGAGGGAATTCTATTGCCTCAGTTGATCTCAAAGTTACAAAATAGGCTTCTACTTAATATCATGTTAGTCATGACAAGTATATTGAGGTCGATATAGACCTGAGTATCGTGCAATTAGATTACGCACCAGCTAAATTACGGACTGGACATAACTATGTCAGCCAGCGCTAGCACAACCATGTTTTTAATTGGCTTGGTGTTCATTTGTCTAGTATTAGGCAAAACCCTTATTGTAGAGTTGGTTTTGCCATTAGAATAAATAAAAATTCGGTACTACGAGAAAGAGAAAAAATAATTCAAAATGGCCACGTTGTGGCACATTAGGACAACAAGAATGATCTTGGTACAACCTAAAAGTTGAACTACTAAAAATAATAAAAATGTTCCTTCTCTCTCACAAAGCTCCATAGCATAGACATGGTTTCCACATACTGGCACACTATGGTCCTCCCAGTATACAGGCGGTCCCTGAACTTAAGGACCTCTGTGCCCACGGTTCACTCTGGTGAGTCTGGATGGAGGTAATTTCTAAACTGAAAGCGATCAACTGTGTAAGGTCTCTGCAATTAAAGCTTATTGTTTATCCGTGTTCCCTTGCAACCAAAATTTTTAAAACCCAATTGTCAGGGACCAGAAATTCAATGTGTTAAGGGGTACCTTTACAACTAAAAGTACTTGTGCAGACTTAAATACAAATTGTTAAGACGAATCTTTAGATCATATCTTGTATGTAACCGGATGAACAAGCTGTATTACTGAGATGAGCGGGTATACTACGTCCGAGCTATGATGCTCGTTAGAGTATTAAGGTACTCGAAACGGCCTCGTGCCCGGACCCGAGTATTTTCCTGCCGAGACGAGCATTTAGATAATTAAAAAAAAAACACAGTGAAGAACAGTGTGAGAGCAATAGATAAAAATAGTGACAACAGTGAACACAGGCATCATTTAATTAAAAACACAGTGAAGAACACAGTTGAAGACTAGATTTTACAGATTTCGGCACATCTGCTACCTGTCGGAAGATATGCGCGGACCCTGCAGAGAGGACCAGCAGCAGGGAGAACATAAGCAGACAGCCGGCGCAGCGGGAAAGGACATCGGCAGCAGCCAGCGGGAGACAGACCATCGGGCAGCACCCGGGGACACAGACATCGGCAAGCACAGCCGGGGGACACAGGACATCGCAGGCGCACCGGGGCAAGACCGGGAGCAGGGACACGAATCGGCGCAGCCCGGGGGACACGACATCGGGCAGCACCGGGGGGGACACAGACATCGGGAGCAGCCCGACGGGGGACACAGGACATCGGGCAGAGCCCGGGGGACACAGAATCGGCAGCAGCCCGGGGGAAAAGACATGGGCAGCAGCCCGGGGGACACGACACGGGGCAGCACCACGGGGGACACAGACCCATGGGCAGCACCCCGCGGGGACACAGAAATCGGCGGCCACCGGCAGCAGAATCGCGCGCGGGGACACAGACATCGGGCCAGCAGGCCCGGGGACACAGACATGCGGGAAGCGCACGGGGGGACACCAGACATCGCGGCAGCAGCAGCCCGGGGGACACAGACATCGGGCAGCACCCGGGGGACACCGAAAGCGGGCAGCACCCCGGGGGACACAGAAATCGGGCAGCAGCCCGGGGGGACACAACATCGGGCAGCAGCCCAGGCGGGGACACAGACATGGCCAGCAGCCCGGGGACACAGACTCGGGCAGCAGCGGGGCACGACATAGGCAGAAGCGGGGGACGGGGACCAGACTCCAGGCCCGGGGGACACCAGACATCGGGCAGCCAGCCCGGGGACACAGAACATCGGGCAGCAGCCCGGGGGGGACACCGACATCGGGCGAGCAGCCCGGGGGACAAGACATCGGCGCCCAGCCACGGGGGAAACAGACACTCGGGCAGAACCCGGGGGACACAGACATCGGCCAGAACCCCGGGGGGGGACACAGACATCGGTGCAGGGGACCGAACGGGCAGCAGCCGGGGGGACACAGAATCGGGCAGCAGCCCGGGGGACACAGACATGGCAGGCAGGCCCAGGGGGGACACAGACATCGGGCCAGACCCGGGGGACACAGACATCGGGCAGCAACCCGGGGGACACGAAATCGGGACAGCCACCCGGGGGACACAGACATCGGCAGCACAACGGGGGAACAGACATCGGGCAGAAGCCCGGGGGGACACAGACTCGGGAAGCAGCCCGGGGGGAAGCCACAGACATCGGGCAGCAGCCCGGGGGAAACAGACATCGGGCAGCAGCCCGGGGGACAGGACACAGACATCGGGACAGCCGCCGGGGACACAGCAAGGAGCGGCCCGGGACACACGGAGCACCCGCGGGGGACACAGAAATCGGGCAGCAGCCCGGGGAAGAAGGCAGCACCGAGGCACAGACGGGCCAGCAGGCCCGGGGGACACAGACACGGGCAGCAGGCCCGGGGGACACAGACAGGGACCAGCAGCCGGGGGACACGACATTTGCCAGCACGGGGGACAAGGACATCGGCAGCAAGGGGGAGGACTTTCAGGGAGAAGAAGAGGACGCGGATACCGGACAGCGTATCACCCCGACAAGTAAGCCAGATGGAGAAAATCTGCAATCTATTCTTCACTGCGTTTTCACTTAAATCATCCGTGTGTTCACGGTGTGTCACTGTTGTTATTCATATTAGTCACTGTTCTTCCACATCTGCCTAACTTTTGCGGGGATAATTAGCGCAAGACAGAACCAGTGAAGAATAGACGCAGTGTGTTGCATAAATCTGCATAACTTATCAGAAGACCAATCTTTTTCAATAAAATAACACATTTTATTCCCGACCATGGTCAATCCTGTGAAAAAGCTCGGGTCTCCCATGGACTTCAAGGGGTCGTATATTGAGACAACATCGAGCACTCTGAAAAAGTTCGTGCTCGAATAACGAGTACACGAGCATTGTTAGCTCGCTCATCTCTAGTTATACTAAGTACTGACATAGGTGGTCCCTCCTACTAAGGGACACAGACGCTTACAGATGAACCCCTAGTAAAGAGGAACCCTCTGCCATACTTGTGACATGCTGGTGAAGCTCTCTGGAGGCTTTAATAGTCCCAGGGCTGGCAATGATATGTGTAAGTGTTGTAATGAAGCTTTATTGATAATCCTATGGTCCAATTATAGCAAAAAAAATGTGAAAACTCCAATGTCACGGGGCCAAAAACAATTGTTTTTCGTATCTACAATTAAAATTACAGTTTCAGACTTTGCATACAAATTTCAACTTAAGAACACATACCTGAAACCTCTACTTGAGAAACGCGGGAACTGTATAATCAAGCAAAACACTTTATGGTGACGTAATTCATTAGAGTTTCCGTGGGAACTTTTTATTTTTTCTTTGGATTTTCCTAATTACATTACTGTTATTATTTGAATTTACAAAACGCATAGTAAAATGGTGCAAAAACGGCAAAAGTCGTTAAAATCAGACAATGTGGCTAGCTGAAGCTATGATACATGTGCCCCAGTATATTTTGGAGTGTGGGAGGAAACTGGAGTACCCGGGGAAAACCCACGCAAACACAGAGAGATCATACAAACTCTTTGCAGATGTTGACCTGGGTGGGAATCGAACCCCGGACCCCAGCGCTGATGTGGGGGAATGTCATGACTAGGTCACATGCAAGACTACAGATAGTTCATTATCTCACAAAAATGATTGGGTATCGGGTAATATTTGCATGTAGAAGTCCAGCGGTGGCCCCCATGACAAGACTTACTGATGGGTCCTAGGCACTCCAGTCCGACACTTGTATAACAGCTTCTGTAACATTGGGAATTTGCTGCGCCATCAAAAAAACTACACACACAGTCAATAATGTCTAAACCGCTGGAAACAAAAGTGAGATCATAGAGAACTGATAAAGGCTAAATTGTGCCCAAAGACAATATTTTGTGTGGCCACCATAATTATCCAAGAGCGCTCCACAGAGGTGATATATAGGGGAAGGTAGGAGGTATAATGCAGCATCTACATACAGTATAGAGCAGAGCTAGCGAACCTGTGGCATCGGATCCAAGGGTGACATACAGAGCCCCATGATTCTTCCTGTTTGGGGGACCCTGGTGGGAAGCTACAATAACAATCTGAATTCTCCTCTTTCTCTCTACTGATTTGTTCTCCTCAGGACACCAGCGGCAATGAAAGCTGTGACAAAGCAGCGAGCAACAAGTGCTTAAATTTCCATTTTTTGGCACTCAGCCTCTAAAAGATTCACCATCCCTGGTATAGAGTAAGAGAAGTGGCTGTGTAGCGGCTTCATACAGGGAGATACATGGCAGTGTGCTGCTTCTTTATATAGAGCAGTCATAGTGGTTCTGTGCAGGGTCTATATATAAAGGGTAAGGAAAATGTGTGAATCCCCTGACGGTACTGGGAACTTCTCTATGAACTACAATGCCAGAGGTTGACCCATTGTAGCATGTTAGGCCCCATCCAGCAATCTCTGTTAGCAGCGCGACTGGCTGCTCCGGTCATCTCGGTGCGATGGGGGGTAGATTGGACTTGTAATCTGTGGGAGTCCCATCACTGAGACCCCCACTGATCTGCAGGTTAGGCTTTATACTGGATCGGGCCTAACTGGCTGAAATTGGACAACCCCTTCAAGTTAGAATGGTTACTACAATATGAATTCACTTACAAATAGTCTAAGGCCACTCACACACGAGCGAGTCTGATATGTACACCTCGAATTCTCTGCTGGGTCTAGACCCAACGCTTACAACCAGAACTGGAGATGCTGAGGTCATTTCCGGTTGCTCAGTGTTGGGGCCGGATACACTGCTAGTGTGATTTGAGTTGGAGGTATCACGCTCGCTCGTGTGTGAGGGGCCTCATTCACTGTGACACAAAAACCTTTCCAATCAGTGACATAAAATCCTTAACACTAGAGATGAGCAAATCCTTTTGGACAAGGTGGAATTCGATTCGCACATAAGGAAAACTTAGATTTTTCACTAATGCGAATTTCATGTCGATTTGGTGTTAACAACGTTTTAACCCTCTCCCTGCCAGATGTTCCTGGAAATTTTGTTGCGTTATTGGCCTGAGCAATTTGTACAATTTTGACCTCTAAAAATATAACATTATAGCATAAAGAATTATACTAAACCTCATCAAACCATATTTTATCTGAAAGCAGACACTGGCCCCATATTCTAAATTGCATTAAGAAATTTATGGACATTGGCACCTTCATGAAATTTTGATTCAAAGTGTAAAATTTTGTTAAAAATGCATAAAAATTGATTTTGATGATAAAAAATGTGCCCCAAGCACAAAATAATTTTACCACAAAAACCTGGGGAAATATATATTTCTTTTACTCGAGTATAAGCCGAGTTTGGGTTTTCAGCACATTTTTTGTGATGAAAAACTAGGCTTATACTTGAGTATATATGGTAATAGCTGGCCATGTGTACAGGTCATAGATACGGCATAGCCCTATGTCAGGATAAGGCTGCTCAGACATCCAGCCAGGCCTCAGCCACAGAACCACTCACCTCTTAGACTATTATTACCCCATAAACTGTAAGGCCGAGGTTGGCACATTGCACCCGCTTTACTGACTAAACCCCCTCACAGCTGCTCTGCCGCCGCACTAGCCAGCCGCCCCAGGCATTGTACCTACAGTAACTACGACCCTGGGCCTATGTCTGAGGTGAATCCAGTAATACTGTTTAGTGTCTATATACAGAGTAATAGAAGTTGTAATGTGTCAGTAGAAATGATACCGGGTCGTCTCTGTCTGTATATAAACCCCTCACATTTTTGGATATAATATTTATGGGATAGCACTGAAGATATGACACTTTGATGTGAAGCAGTGTATCAGCTTGTATAATGGTGCAAATTCTGACGATGTGTGAAGCTCTAGTGAACTGTCCAAATGTCCAAGCAAATTTAGGCAATGCTGGAAAATAATGGTGAACACACAAAATATTGACATTTTGAACACAATTTGGTCATTATTTGGGTTATTTTGAGTATAAACCAACTTCACACTGTTATACCGCAGAAGTCCAAATCCAAGATGAATTTTATTGCAGCAAAAGTTTTACGGCACAATATTTCACACTCTCATTAAAGGACATCTACCACCGGGATAAAAGCCTGTATGCAAATGAGCCTGAGGGGCTCCTGGCTCCATTAACACCTATCGAGCCTGAAGCCCATCAGGTTCATTTAAATACAGTCCTTCATCCTGGTGGTAGATGCTTGGATCTAGATGTTTGGATCTAGAGTGCTGCCTGGAAAATACATGAAACTGGGCAAGGCCTTTATAAATGGCAAGAGAAATGGGTGATTCCATTTATAAAGACAGAGATAGGGGGAGATTTACCAGAAATGTCTGAGGTAAAACTGTTCCAGTTGCCCATGGAA
Organism: Engystomops pustulosus; assembly: GCA_019512145.1. Lineage (NCBI taxonomy): Eukaryota > Metazoa > Chordata > Amphibia > Anura > Leptodactylidae > Engystomops > Engystomops pustulosus. The sequence goes on along the minus strand of CM033645.1, from coordinate 197,653,575 downwards.
ACCAATCAGAGATCAGCTGTAATTTTATAAACAGCTGTGCAAAAATGAAAGCTGAGCTCTGATTGGTTGCCATGGCCAAGTAGAGCAGTTCCGCTCTAAGAGACTTATGATAAATCTCCCCCTGAGAGAGTTACAGCCGCAGTACATAACAATACTTGGAGCTACAGTAGTAAAACGCCATACAATAGGATGTATTGCCACCAATGATTGGACCCTGTAAGCCTGTGTATCCAGCCCGACCTGTGACAGGAGGAATAACACAAGCACAATCCAGAATTAGAATAAAATGTGATTTGTATTTGTTACGTCATGTAGAAGACAAGTAATTCCTCAGGCCGACGTGTCAGGAGCGATGTCACATGTGTATTACTGTTCTGTGACAGAGCAGCGCTTTATCCACCAATATTGGGCCTCATTTATTAAAGCGTTTCCACCAGTTTTCTGTCAGACTTTGCACTAGAAAGAACGTGGAAACTGCACGGAGGCAGATGGCACCAGTTATCCTACACAGGGGCTTATTCACTAAGGGTCGCGCTGCTCACTTTCCTCGGACTGTTCACCTTTTTCAGGGATTTCAGGGCTTGCACAGGTATTAATAAGTGTCTGCGCTGGGATTGTGTTGCACGCGATCAGATTTTGCCGCGGCTGCGATGCTTCCATGCGACGCAAATTAGGGAGCTGGGGCGTCGGACGATCCGACTGATTCAGACTGAGCGCGAGATTTAACTTTCAAATTGTGTCACAAGCACAAGCACTTACATGCACCAGGAAGAAGAAGGTGAACTCAAGGGACCTGAGCGGGGAAGCGACACATGCAGGATATCGGGTGCACGATCTTAGCGAATCACCGCACGCGGCATTATAGACGGACAATGCACTTTCAGTGAAGTACAGCGGGAATGTAAGTAAATGAGCCCCACAGTATCTGGGCCATAGTATCTAATTGCTATATAGTCACGATTTGCAGCAGTGGCCACTATTTTTTAGCTCCCTTTAGATTTTGTACTTAGGTCTGGCCTTCATTTTAACAGGTTAGTGAATTTATAACCACATGGTCCCTACCTAGGGATTGCAGGACCGGTATGTCACTTGTGCTGTCCCAACTAAGCTTTTTTTCTGGCAATGCAATTATGTTGTATATTGTTTGTATGAATATATTTGCATATTTTGGAGCTGTATTTCTATAATGAACTTGTCTGTGGTGCTGCCGCTGTGTACAGCTTAGTTCTGGCCCCCTATTTATATAGTGAGCTTGCTGGATGCTGCAGGTATGTACTGAGCTTGGTTCTGGACCCCTATTTATATAGTGAGCTTGCTGGATGCTGCAGGTATGTACTGAGCTTGATTCTGGCCCCCTATTTATATAGTGAGCTTGGCTGGATGCTGCAGGTATGTACTGAGCTTGGTTCTGGCCCCCTATTTATATAGTGAGCTTGCTGGATGCTGCAGGTATGTACTGAGCTTGGTTCTGGCCCTGTATTTACATGGTGAGCTTGGCTGGATGCTGCAGTTATGTAGTGAGCTTGGTTCTGGCCCTGTAGTTATATAGTGAGCTTGGCTGGATGCTGCAGTTATGTAGAGATTGGGTTTGGCAATGATTTATATAGTACACTGCACTGTCATATGTTAGATGCTTTTAATAAATCTGCCAAAATGGTATTAATACTGTTGAAGGTCATTTACGATTTTGCACAGGTATTCTTTCTCGTTACATGAAGGCTGGGCCCCCCAAAATATTCTCTGGTGGGCCCAAAGTACTCCTGTCCAACACTGACTTCACCCCACAACCCCCCTCCCACTGCACCCCCCACACTGTCCCCCTCCCACTGCACCCCCACACTGTCCCCCCTCCCACTGCACCCCCACACTTTCCCCCCTCCCACTGCACCCCCACACTTCCCCCCTTCCACTGCACCCCCACACCTCCCACTGCACCCCCACACCTTCCCCCTCCCCCAGCACCCCCACACAATTTCCCCCCTCCCCTGCACCCACACACTTTCCCCCTCCCCCTTCCACTGCACCCCCAAACTTTCCCCCTTCCACTGCACCCCCACACTTACCCCCTCCCCCTGCACCCCCACACTCCCCCCCTCCAACTGCACCCCCACACTTTCCCCCCTCCCCCTGCACCCCCACACTTCCCCCCCTCCCACTGCAGTGGGATGCAGTGTGATATGTATACAGTGTGGGGTGCAGTGTGATATGTACACAGTGTGGGGTACAGTGTGACACATGTAATGGGGGGAGTGCAGGGGGGAATGTGCTGTGCAGGGTGACATGGATGTAATGTGGGGGTGCAGGGTGACATGGATGTATATATGTATATATTTTTTTTACCAGTGAAGTGGGATGGCTGTAAAGACTTACCCGCTCTGGTGCCCCGGTCCAGCGTTGTGATCCCAGTCCCTGTATGTATACTGAGATGGAATAGCTCAAAGAATGGATGCCTGCGCCAGAACATTTGATATGTATGTGAAAGAATGACCTCATGAGCCAAAAGGAATTGGAGAAACGCAATTGGAACGCATATATATAAAAAGAGTGGTCAAATCTGGCAAAAGTGAAAAAATAAATAAATACAATGCACGTGATTATATAAATGCAAAAATAAGAGGATATGTATGTGTACAAGTAACAAACAAATACATCAAATCAATCAAAAAGGCCCCATGGTTGAGTGCAAAAAAAGATACATAGGTACAATAAATATCTTTATATACATAATTGTCTTTTACCATGACTCTGGGCACCCAATCAGAGCTGAGGTTTCTTTTTATAAGCTGCTGTGAGAAAATGAATGCTTAGCTCTGATTGGTTGCCATGAGCAACTAGAATAGTTCTGCTCTCAGACTCATCTGGTAAATCTGCCTCAACGTATAAAATACTGTACAATGCTATCAGTGTATTTAACAATTCTATTAGTAGTCTGGTATTCTTTGTAGTAAAAAAAGAGGGTGGGCCCCAAAAACGATTTCCTCTGGTGGGCCCAAGGTACTGCAGTCCGACCCTGCATACACAGCTCCTCTCACCTGAGCAGCTCCTGCTGCCTTTTTGATAAGTGGCAAACACTGGACTGGATTTTACCACTTGTCCTCTTACTAAATATATATGGAGAATACATGATACTGGGCAGGGTCTTTATAAATAATTACACACCAGTCAGAACTTAAGTGTGAATATTTTTTATATTGTTTTACACTATGGAAGATGCTTCACACTTCAAGGGGAGTTCTTGGTGCCTACAAGTAGACATCTTGTGGGGGTCACAAACATGTCTCCATGGAGTTATGTACTAATGGGGTACACACTGGGCTTTAGATCTAATATATAAAGCTCAGTGTATATATGTATTTATTTCTGCAAAAGGAATCCTCACCGTCGCGTTTACAGTCAGCTAATTTTGCACGGCCGCTCTCTGTGACTCAGGAAACATCATAGACTCATTTTTGAGCAAAAATTTTTACCCTGCACTTTCCAAAATACACTTATTAATCATTATATCCAGTCTCCCTTTAAAGTGTAGCAGGGACTCGTCTATGCTCACGTGTTTGGCGGGGGTATATGCCTGGGCAAAAAGGGCACTAACATGATCTAACATGGGGCTGACCTTAAATAAACATAATCATAAGTGGGGTCACCTCTGGGTGGGCATTGTGTGTTGTCAGTGTAGTGCATAAACTTATGGATGGCTTCAGAGCGCATCCTGCTCATCGCCATGCGGAACATCGGGGTGTGGTACAGAATGTCTGTGCTCCAGTAGTCCCTGATTGCGGACATCTTTACAATCCCCATAAGAAGTATTATGCCCCAATACTTCTCCATCTCTGTTGCAGTGACAGGGGTCCACCTGTAGGGTTGTGCATAAAATGTAGAGGTTTTTTTTTGACAATATGCTGTGCAGTGTAGAGATTGGTGTGGACTACAATTAAATGCAACAGCTCATCAAAAAAAACTTTAAAAAATCCACAGCTCTGAGCCCTTGTAGAGGTTGTGCACCCAATACACAGATAAAACGTCTAGACGGCACGCAAAAAATATGAAATAATGCGCACCAAACCACACGGACAAGTTGCACAGATGGCACACGCAAAAAATAGATAACTGCACCCAACTACAGGTACTCCTACGGCGCTCTGGAAAAAAATAATTCCAGGCACCAAAAAGAAACCTGTGTGCACCGCGAAAAAAAGCGCTACAAATGCTCCTAGCTACCGCTAAAGATACTGTGCAGCGCTATTCACACAGCGCACTGAAAAGTGCGTCCAGTGCAGAACAACGCTAACACAGCGCAGTGATAAGTGCGTGTGGGTTCAGAAGGGACAGAAAGGAGATGGAAAAAACAGAAGACAAGTATGAACACACAGGACGCAGGAGGGGACAGATAGGGGTCAGATAGGAAAATAGTGTTTTGGTGTGAATAGTAATGCTCTGCTCCTCTCTCCAGCAATACCAAACCAAAATGGTTCTCCTGGAGGAAAAAAAAAGCTGCAAAGTAGCGATCGTTGGGCGGGACCGATCCGATTTGTTGGGTGTCGTCGGTTCTCCTGCCTCCGTCACCCGCATATCATTGCGATGTCACCATACTTGTACTGCGCTGCGCTCTAATCGTGGGAGCCAGCTCCGTACTAGTACGGCGCAGAGCGCTAAGTGAGCTCTGAGCTGTGATTGGTTACTATAGGCAATGAGTATAAGATGCTTATGTATGAGGAAAGATGGATAGAGACAGAGATAGGGGCAGAGTTATCAAAAATGCCTGAGGTAAAACTGTTCCAGTTGCTCATGGAAACCAATCAGAGATCAGCTGTCATTTTATAACCAGCTGTGCAAAAATGAAAGCTGAGCTCTGGTTGGTTGCCATGGGCAACTAGTGACAGTCAGAAACAGTCACAGTCAGATACAGAGGCAGTCACCTTGCAGTAAATTGTTTGTATAAAGTCATGGAGGAGGAGAGTCTTACACTGAAGTCATGGTGGGAAGATCTTTACTCCTCCTCTTCTGACTTCAGGAGATCTGGTTAGTAATTATAATAATTCCTTTATTTATATAGCGCACACAGATTATGCAGCGATGCACAGAACCTGCCAAATCGATCCCTGTCCCCATGGGAGCTCATAATCTAATCAACCTACCAGTATGTTTTGGAATGTGGGAGGAAACCGGAGGATCCAGTGGAAACTTACGCAATCACGGAGAGAACATACAAACTCTTTGCAGATGTTGACGTCTCTGAATGTAGAACCATCAATTGCAGTAATGGAGTGTTTCTGAGGAAGAGAGAGCTTCACTTCAGTGTTAAAATCTCTGCATCCCTGAATTTATACAACCAATTTATATCTCACTTCAAAGTAGATTTTGTGGCTGATGTCACCACACTGGGTCACCACAGAAACATGAACTGGAAGGTGTTCAGCTGCTTTGCAACATACTGGTAGTGGGTTATTAGGTCAATTTCTGCTGACAGGTTCAAATCCGGCTTTAATTTCTCCACAACAGTATCACGGATCTGCCTTAGTCTTCATGATGCAGAACCCGGAGACTATCACAGAGCAGGTGGATTTATATGTAGATTTTTCAAGTGCACCTTAGTCTACACCTTGTGCAGTGTCTTATGTATCTTTATTTTTAAGATATTCTGTGCAACTTTTCACTTATCCCTAATGTCGCTACTTTTAAGGCGCAAATCTGCACCTGGTCAAGGGCAGATGCAAAGGAAGGATCTTGTAAGAGGTCACATGGGGCATGACCTCGAAGGTTTACGACCAGTACTTTCCGTTAGTTGGTAAATATCCGTAGTAGATAGCTCAACAACTTTTGCCAAATATTTTTGCTCTTTTTTCCTGTATATTTGGTCCCAAGTCCCATATTTTTGGGACATTTTGGGATACCTTTTTTGGCTAGTGGCTGCTGTACTATACCAGGATCCAACTTGTTCCGGATAAAAGGACCATCTCCTACCTTCAGGACTCCTAAATTGGGGTAATCTGCCTTACGACAAGACACCGACAGGCGAGCACCCCAGATAGGGGCAGGTTTACTTCTCATCATTGTTGGAAAGTATCACCCGAGGCGCCGTCCTCTGTTTCTCTGCTTTTTCTCCATTGTTCATTCACATGGCTTGTGTCCATTTGAAAAGAGACATTTGCAACAAAAAGTATCAAAAAGAAGCCAAAAGTTGTGCCTGTGAGGACAGGAAAAACTAAACATGTATCACAAGGAAACATGATCCATGTGCCCCACTGAGTGATGTAAGCGACAAATCTCCAGGAGAAAATGCTGTTGAGATTTCTTCTAATTCTGAATCTCAGCATCTGTGGATGGTTCTCGTATCCGTACCCGCAGATATGATCCGGGATCGGTGTACAATGCAGGTTAGGGCATTACCAGATACACTGAATATAGGGTTAGTGCTAACAATACAAACAGGACAATGCTCACAGGACATATAGGGAAGACATGGAGATACTTATTTGGTCAGAGCGGTTGTTCTTTAACATCTCTTTTTACTTTCTAGGCATCAAATCAGATATACTTATGAGCCCCTGCTCTGCCACCTGTGGTAAGTCACTCAGTACAGAACTATCACATCCAGTATAAGGGACTAATAAGGACCTCTAATACGACCCCAGTAATTATATGAGACTCTGTTTATTAGGGAAATACACATAAAGTCCTATAAAATAAAATGGATGTTTCTTCATGTTTTACTGGTAACGTCCTATGTGGCCTCCCATTATGTCATCACCAAACTCAATTCTCCGGTCTGTGCCCCATGTAAACGGGGGAACGGAAGCCGCGCTACACTCAGCTTCCGGCTGGCTGAGGTGGCTGCCCACGCCAATCAGTCCCTATTCCCAGCATTGTATATGCAAGATGGATGGGCGTTTCTTTAATACTTTGGTATTTTTTATTTTATTTCAGTGTTTCCATATAAATGGCCCACCCTGTACATCATGTATATGTTAGTAGTTTCAACAAATAACATTTGATCTTCCTGATCTTTTCTAAATGAATGTAATGCGAATCAATAGATTACAAAACCTTCTCACAAATAACTGGTGAATTATTTTTCAGGAATTGGAACGCGGACAATTTATAAGACGAGGGGATGTCCAAACAAAAGTGAAATTTGCTGGATAAGATCAGAGCCCTGTAAGAGAGTGGATTGTGGATGTAAGTCACCTACTAGAATTGCATCGTCAATACATTTCACACAGACACAAAGTTTATTGATAGTTTATTGATAATTTATGTTTTTTATCTGTTCTAGCGGAGAAGAACATCAGCCCAGAGAAGACTTTTAAGATCATATTAACATCATTCCTATTCTATGCCATCAGTTCCTTAACATCAGTTCTTTTTAACATCAAATTAATAATCTGCACAGTTTCCATCATACTTGTCGCCATCATAATAATATGCAGTATTATCTATTACAGGAAAAAATAAGAATTGTGAATAATGATTTTATTGCCAATGCCGCACATAGCTATAAATAGTGGATATCCTACTGAGGTACCGGGGACCCCATCGGACCCTTCGTTCTTGTTATATCGTGAGACCCCCACTGATCAGCCAGTTAGGCTCTATCCTGTGGATAAGACCTAACTTGGTTTGTGGGACAACCCCTTTAAGATATATCATGATATAACTACTAGTTGCCACAGACACGAAATATAAATGTAACAATGTTTAATAGATATAAATACAAAACACATATAAAGAAACGTGAGGCTTAATTACATTTTGCAGTTTTATTTATTAAGTGTTTAACCTCTATTTTTACAGTTCTAAAGAAAGGAGAAACAAAAGAAAGAGGGAGCCATATAAATAGGAATACATGACAAGGAAAAAGCTGAGATCATTGGTAAGTACAACCTCATGAAAACCTCCTTTCCCCATTCCACTAAGATCAGTCCTGAAGAAAATAGTCACCTCCTCCGACCTTCGGCCTGGTAATGGGGATTTTAAGTGATGTGGCTTTTGTAGGGGTTTTGATTTCACAATCATGTGATGTTCACCTGTCTCTAGACTAGATACAGCCCCCCCCCCCCCCTTATATAGTGAGCTTGCTGGATGCTGCAGGTATGTACTGAGCTTGGTTCTGGCCCCCTATTTATATAGTGAACTTGCTGGATGCTGCAGGTATGTACTGAGCTTGGTTCTTGCCCTGTATTTATATAGTAAGCTTGCTGGATGCTGCAGGTATGTACTGAGCTTGGTACTGGACCATTTATATAGTGAACTTGCTGGATGCTGCAGGTATGTACTGAGCTTGGTTCTGGCCCTGTATTTACATGGTGAGCTTGGCTGGATGCTGCAGTTATGTAGTGAGCTTGGTTCTGGCCCTGTAGTTATATAGTGAGCTTGGCTGGATGCTGCAGTTATGTACAGAGATTGGGTTTGGCAATGATTTATATAGTACACTGCATTTGTTGCTTTTAATAAAACTGCCAAAATCTTTTAATAATGTTGAAGGTCATTTACGATTTTGCACAGGTATTCTTTCTCGTTACATGAATGGTGGGCTCCCAAAAAATATTCTCTGGTGGGCCCAAAGTACTCCAGTCTGACACTGACTGCACCCCACAACCCCCTCCCACTGAACCTCCACACTGTCCCCCCCACACTGTCCCCCCTCCCACTGCACCCCCCACACCTTCCCCCCTCCCACTGCACCCCCACACTTTCCCCCTTGCACTGCCTCAGGATAACTCATCATAAAGGGCAACAGACAGTAGCCAGGGGTCCTCCTGTTTTGCTCCTCCCACACAGGAGTCACATGGTAATGACCTCATCAAAGGTCCTTTACCATCTCCACTGCAGCTATTATCCAGGCAGTCCAGCCTGGTCACATGCTCATGACGTCATCGGAGGTCCTTTAGACCACTAGGAAATAGCATTTACCATCCAGTCCGACCCTGGATGCAGTGTGATGTGTATATAATGTGAGGGTGCAGGGGGGGTTGTGGGGTGCAGTGTGATATGTATACAGTGTGGGGGTGCAGTGTGTAATGTGGGGAGTGCAGGGGAGAATGTGCTGTGCAGGGTGACATGGGTGTAATGTGGGGTGCAGGGTGACATGGGTGTAATGTGGGGTGCAGGGTGACATGGATGTAATGTAGGGTGCAGGGTGACATGGATATAATGTGGGGTGCAGGGTGACATGGATGTAATGTGGGGGTGCAGGGTGACATGGGTGTAATGTGATATAATCAATGGACAAGCATCAGACTGTCTAAAACATATGGAAATTATCTGTTTTGACTACAAACACAATAGTTTTGAAGACTACATTAAAATTTGGCCTTATGACTCTCAAATTTGGCCTTATGACTCTCTTGCCATTGGTGCCATCTTCAGAAGGACAAGCATAATCAATGGACAAGCATCAGACTGTCTAAAACATATGGAAATCATAACTCAGTGTCATCTCATCTGGCATAGTAGTGTGCTTCCTTTGATACATGGCTAGAAAATAGCCATAGGAGAATACAAACAGCTTCTTGAAGCCTACAGTAGCGTTCTTTATATTTGATTTCTGGTTGATCTGCTGGTGGCTGTAGTTTCTGCAGTGCATGTACTTGCCAATTCTGAGCAATTTGTAGTGAGACTTGCGACCGCTGTGTTCTGCGCTTAGTGGCGCACATATCCATAGCAAAGGCCGAAGTGGCAAAATTCAGTAGGGGTTGGATTTCTATTAGGCAATAACTCAGTGTCACACATCTCCAGATTGCTTAGCCTGGAGATGCTGCCCTATAGGCTAGTAGAGACCGAGGCCTTTCGCAACCTCATGGCGGCGGCCGCCCCTCGGTATTCGGTCCCCAGCCGCCACTACTTTTCCCGATGTGCCGTCCCAGCCCTGCACCAGCACGTGTCAGACAACATCATCCGTGCCCTGACCAACGCCGTTTCTGACAAGGTCCACCTGATCACGGACACGTGGACGAGTGCTGCCGGGCAGGGCCACTATATATCGCTGACGGCACATTGGGTTAACTTGGTGGAGGCTGGGACCGAGTCTGACCCTGGGGCTGCTCATATACTGCCGACGCCGAGGATTGCGGGGCCTACCTCGGTCCAGGTGTTTCAGGCCTACTATGCCTCCTCCTCCTCCCACCCCTCCTCCACCTCCTCCTCCGAACTACCATCCGTGGGCACGGCGCCATCAGTCGGTAGCTCTAGGCACAGCAGCAGTGCCGTCGCTAAGCGACAGCAGGCGGTGCTCAAACTGCTGAGCCTAGGCGACAAAAGGCACACCGCCCAAGAGCTATTACAGGGCATCACGGCGCAGACTGATCTGTGGCTGGCACCGCTGAACCTCAAGCCGGGAATGGTTGTGTGTGACAACGGCCGTAACCTGGTGGCGGCTCTGCAACTCGGCAGACTGACACATGTGCCATGCCTGGCCCATGTGTTAAATCTGATAGTGCAGCGTTTCCTCAAGACATACCCCAATCTGTCTGATTTGCTCACGAAGGTGCGCCGCATCTGTGCGCATTTCAGGAAGTCCAGCCCAGATGCTGCCACTCTCAGGGCAGCGCAGCGCCGCCTCCAACTGCCCGCTCACCGACTGTTGTGCGACGTGCCCACGAGGTGGAATTCAACACTGACCATGTTATCCAGAGTTTACCAGCAGCGCAGAGCGATTGTAGACTGGTCTCGAATAACGAGTACCCGAGCATTTTAGTGTTCGCTCATCTCTATTCCTGACCTCAGCCTTGTGGTATAACTCTGATGTGTGCCTATTGTGCAAACTGTCTGAAATCACAGAGGGCAAAATCTTGCTGTTTGCTATAATATGCATATGCGAAGGTAGAGAGGAATATCTGGCCTGACAATTTCTTGGTTTTAGTTTAGTGGAGTGCCAAATTGCACTATTATTGTAAGCATCCAGATGGTCAGCTACCTGTAGTGGATTATAATATAGGCTATGGTCTATGGCACAACCGCACAACAAATCTTATTTTGAAAAGGACCTTCACCCATGAAATCCGTGTACATCTGTTTCTGCTCTCAACACACATGTAGACAAGAGCCTTTTCAAGACCTTTGAAGGTCCTCCAAAGATTCTGAAACTGCAGATTCAAAGCAGCAGAAGGGGCGCATCCTCCATTTCCCAAGAAGCTAATTATAGTACCATGTGTAGGAAGGGAATTCCAGACTTGTAGGGGCCATAATACTCATACAGCCCAGGGCCCATGGCTGTCTAAATCTGCCCTGTCAGCTACCATTAGCAGGTGCTATCCAGAAGTTGACTTGTGATTACATATAGTACCTGGCTTATAGGACATCAATTTGACCAGGAGGAAACATTTCAATTGTACTCTTCTCCGACCCCATAGCTCCATGCAGATCATCTGAATGCACAAAATATAGACACAAAGAACTGTGATCCTGTCAACATCATGGATAACAGGCTGGTGGTGGTCCTGAATCCTCATGACAAGTTCCCTTTAAACTCAAAACCACAATGATGCCAAAGAAAATGGTTGGAAGAGTTCAAAATAAAGTTCAGACATGGTTCTAAATAGGAGGCAAAAGGAATATAAGGAACGGCTAAGGGAAGTTCTGACACAGAGACTATGGACATCTACTATGGTCTGAACTCATCCTATCAGGACCATTTCTTCGTAAACATTACAGCTTCCAGAATTCCTAAGACGTTAACATATCTACATTGTAACTAAACTCCTGAAAAACATTTTAAAAAGTCTCCATTTACAACCATTTCATAAACATGACCCACTGGGTAGTAATGATATGGATTATCCGTAAATCGCTCTCGATGCATCAACTTTTCCACATAATATTGGGTTGTACCGGGAGAAAAATAGTTCTGCACAGGAGGGCAACAAGTGTTCACATCCATTTGGGTACTTCAAGGAGAGACATTGAAATTGCAGTACATCTTAAGGGATATTATAGGATTAGAGACTGTTAAAATGCACCTTAAACCCAGAAATATTTAATGGTGAGAAAAACAAACCAAAGTCATTTTCTCTTTGTATTTTCCCTTTCATCCAGCTGCTGGTATAATGACAGCTCTGTTCAGGTATTACTGCTTGCAAAGCTGGAAAAACAAAAGCATTTTCTCCACAAATAGTCGTTTATCAGTAAGGGAGGCCATGAGAAGTGAATTATTAGCCGGGCTTCCCCTGGATATTTGTTCTTTGTGAAAGTCAGACGTTCCAAGCTTCTGAGTTATAGTTAAAAGTTCACATGTAATTTATGGGCTACGGCTGCTCAATATATTTTTTAGAACTTAAAGTCACAAATATACAAGGGCCAAACTTTCATGATCATCTCTAAACTATGCGGTTGTATGTGAAAGGCTATATCAGGATAATAAAGTTTTGGTTGACCCAAGATGATCAGATGTGTCACATGTAACATTTACCAGTACCCATTGTTCCATAGTCCCACAAAACCATTCAAAAAGTACTGTACTGTTAAACTGGGGACAACTGGGGACAAATGTATGAACAAATTTAAAGCTGAATGCTCTCAGTTGGGGATTTGTCCTAACAAAGTCTGATACTATCCATTCATTGTTGATTATATCATAATGTGAAGGACACACCCCTCGGGCAAAGGAGACGGTAAAACCTAGATGTTAATTCATTCCTTGATATTGAGGAGAAATAATAAAAGAATGTCATAACTCAGAGGCATATGAAAAACATAATTTAGAATGGCCCGTCCCAAATAAGTTTTTATTCAAACAGAACAAACAAGATTTTTAGTGGAAAGTTACTCTGCATAAAAATGTACATTTGTTCTCTATTATTTTTAGTTACGAAAATGGCATTTACAATATAACTCAGATATTAGGTAACTGGCAAGCAATGTACCCACAATACTTGCCAGTTATCTAAAATCTGAGTTATATCGTAAATGCCATTTACTTAACTAAAAATAATATAGGACAAATATACATTTTAATTCAGATAATGATCTGCCTTGGATTCTCTGGTTTTATTGAGTCATCTCTTTGCCCACTCCTTAGGTCTTCTGTGAAGATATCCAGGCATTACAAAGCTTCTTTACTGTAAGAACTGGCAATCTGTGGAATAGCCTGCCTCAGGCGCTTGTCACAGCAGGGACAGCAGAGAGCTTGAAGAAAGCTCTAGATGCCTTTGTACATCTAAATGACATTGAAGGTTATGTTATATATAATTGTTTCCCAAAAATCCCTTCCTCATCCAATCCCTTCCTTGGTTGAACTTGATGGACATGTGTCTTTTTTCAACAGTATAAACAATGTAACTATGTAACTACAATAATTCAGCTGACTTGTAGGACTGGGTTCTAGGATTGAATCCAAACAAGGAAACATCTCTGTGGCTTTGCTTTGGATATTCTTTAGATACTTTTCTTACACACCCCAAATACTTACCAAGGAATTAAGTAAGTGATGACAATGGGGGGCCTTCACCACATTTTAATTCTAATTATGGTAACCCCTATGTTGGCAAAGTCATGCACCTAATTTGCCTTATTTATGACAAGGCACTGTCCATGTGATTTTTTGTTTAACAATTTATGCCAACTATTTTAGAGAATTCATTCATCATATACATAAGAAAACTGTCATGCTCGATGATAAAGGGAGGGAGTCCGGCAAATCTATATGATAATCCCCCCATATGTCTGGGTTACATTGACACTACATGAGAAAGAAAAATGAATACACATTTTGTATAAAACATACATAAAGGCTAAATACTGTTTTTATATCAGGTTTTCTTCTTTCAGAGCTAAGTGTATCCTCAATGTTGATAAACAATGTTACCCAAGCAATTCTGCTTTCAATGTTCATGTTCAACAAAGCTTAAGATTTCTCGCTTCGGGTAAAATTAGGTAATTAAAACAGCCGAATGCTTACGATTAAGCCTAAAATAATAAACCGAGAGGCATTGAACTGTTTTAGCTTTCTTTATAAGATCTGACTTTGATAAACACGGTTCTGTTCTTGGTCAGGCTTCGCTCCAGCTTTTCAGCCAAAACGCCTAAACAGAACACAATTTTCTTTGCTCTGATAAATAACAATGTGTTGACGCGATTCCAAAAACCTATTGATATTGTAAAAATGCCAATGTTATTTTTTTTTTCCCGAGGCTTATATAAATGCAAACATTTAGGTTAATCATACGACTAGACCAATTTTGCACCGTCGTGGAGCACAGCACATCATTTTCGAATGATAAATATCACTTAGTGCTCCGAGTATTGAATCAATAGTATTTCTTACAATATAATTTTTCTTTCTTTCAGCTGTTCACTCACGGTAAACCAAAAGCATATGCTGTCGGCTTGCCAAGATCCGTTACAATGGGAAAACTGCTTGCAAAGAATAAATGTTTAACTTTTCAGAAATGTAAGATAAGATTTGCATATTCTTTTCACTGAACCATCAGCCTGTGTACATCCATTCGTGACAGACAAAACATCACCGTAAAAGAGTACAACAGACCAGGGATTATTATGTTAATGAGCAGAAAACCTTCTGAATTAAAGTTGGATTCATATAATCTGGTATCCTATAGTATGGATTGTCATGTAGACTACAAAACTATATGATTTTGTGGCCAAGGATGATAAGAAGCCTTGTTATGATTGTACACAGTACGAAGTAGTTTACTATCTGACGAAGTTATGTCAAACTTTCCATTGGACAAGTCAGTAGTAGGGACTGATACAATTTTTTTTCAGCTTACAGAGGACTGGGTACATTTTTGCCCTATTTTTCAAATCCTAGTTTTATAAACCTATTGACTATCTCTGTAGAGCAGATAACTAGAGAAGACTGGACCCAAGTTGTAAGTTCGGCAGGTACCTCCGGACCTGGACATATTGCCAGATTGGCTGCCGAGCATCCAGTCTGGAAAATTAATGACCCAGACAACTAGCCATGACTATGATGGGCCAAAGTGTTCCCCTATTCAATTATATCAATTTGCAATTAGCAATGGCTAATTGAGAGGGGTGTTAAATTGCCGAATTGGCTGCCAATCCACCAATGTTCCCTCATCAGAAGGAATGCGGTCGAACCCAAATCTACTCTTTGGGTCCGCTCATAGCCAAACTCATATGTGGCATTAGATGTTTATAGTTGATATAGCAAACTATGGTAAAATGTATTCCAACTAAATAAAAACTCTAAAAATGTTCCCCATACATTAGCCTCTGTATGTATGGGGTATGTGCAGGTATGATGTTTATATTAGTTATAACATTTATATGACATTTAATCAATTTATTTGACAAGGTCCTTTCATTGGCTTAGTCACATGATCGGTAAATAGACTCGGCAAATCCCACTGCCTTCTATGTGTGAACCAGAAGCCATAGTTTCAAAAGTCCTTCTTATGAGATGCTGCAAGTCTGTTTTCCAGTCATGTGCCTCAGATGGGGAACAAAACAAGCCACAAAAAGGCAAATGATCAGTCAAGCAAATGCAAGTGTTTAACATACCATCTCACATGCTCCATATATAGCTAATAAATACAAGGGAATAAACAGGAGTTCCTCTTTAATATCTACAAGTCTCCATAGATAAAATAGTGTCTCAAAATCCAGTCCAAGGTCAAAGTGTTACAACTTGGGGTAGGCCTACCATAGAGGTCCTATATCAACGAAGGTCCAAATCACCCCAATGATGTGTCTGGTGCTTTATTGTCAAGCAGAAAAGAGATGTAACAGTGGCTACACATAAAAGTCAAAAATATAAAAATCGAATTTATATTAAAAAATATCCTTCAAGTTGGCTGTGATCCTAGTTAACGTTTGTGACTATGTTGGTGTGTATATACTTCTTTTCTGTATCATACTTAACAAATTATAGTTTTGGCACATCCTGCCAACATTTCTTACTAATATCATAAACATACATTAATCACAGTCAATGTTGAGGAAACATCATATGAGAAAACCTTACATGTCTTAATCTTTTAGTGAAAGGTTTACACTTCTCAGATGCCTGTAGACCACTTAATGAATATGGTGGACAAGCTGAAAGACAATTGAGTGAAGCTACTCATTTGACATCAGAAGATTATGTCTGAGATGATTGGTTTGTTTTAGTTACCTAGCGTGCAGGATTTCAATGGGAATCATATCCTAATTAAGAACACTAAGGACATTTTCCAAGATTTTCCTCAGAAAACTGGCCAAAATGAGAACCATTCCAACATCCACACAAACATTAGGCTATTTCCCCTGAAAGCCCAAGAACAAGCAGCAGTTATCTCTTATGTCTGTAAGACATGTTTAGGCTCATACAACCTTCTTTACCAGTCTTACAGGGGACACCAACAGTTTTCTCTATCCAGAGGAGAAGTATCTGCTTCCTGTGGGTCTGACAAGCATAAGTATCAGAAGTCTTCTAAACTTTAGAATCTACAGTGTTATTATTATTTATTTGTAGAGCACCATTAAAAACATGGTGCTGTACAATCAGTAAGGGGCTCACATACATTACATCACCCTCTGTTAAAGCTAGCAGACACTGCTGCACCGTACAATATGAACGCGCTGCCTCTTCCCTGGTCGCCCTGCCCACTCCATAGGCCGACAGTGACTGCTGAGCTCCATGCAACAGTCACTGCCTCCTAGTCCCGCCCCCTTATGGATACGCTGGACTGCTTTGAGCACAGCCTGACGTTCCTATTTTACTTCACAGCAGTGTCTGCAAGCTTTATCGGAGGGTTCCGATAAAGCTAGCAGTTTATCACTGCTAAAAATGGGCTGGCTGCAGCTCCTAGTGCCTTTTTTATGGGTGACAGGTCATCTTTAAGACAAGAACAAATGCAAGTACCAATGCAAAAACTACAGTGATCAGAAGACAAGCCGAAGGAAGAGCCTGCCCTTGAGGGCTCACAATCTATATGGGAGGGAAGATGGAGATACGAGGTGAGGGAGCATGGTACTGAGCATTGTAGCTGATCCTGAACAGGTGGGTTTTAAGATTATATTTGAAGGTTTGGAAAGTGGGGGACAGTCTGACACGTTTTAGTAGAGAAATCCAGAGTATGGGGGAAGCACGGGAGAAGACCTGGAGATGGTTGTGAGAAGAGCGGATGGTAATAGAGTGAAGCTAAATGTCCTGTGAGGAACAGAGATTACATGTGGGACGGTATTGGCTTGTGAGATCAGAGATATATGAAGGGCACAGGTTGTGGACTGCTTTGTTGGTCATGGTTAGTATTTTAAAATTAAATTGGCTGTGTAAAGAGTAACCAGTGGAGACACTGGCAGAGGAGAAGCAGAGGAGAATTGAAGAGACAGATGGATTAGCCCAGCAGCAGAGTTAAGGATAGATTAGAGGGGTGTTAGAGAGTTATCTGGAAGACCACAGAGAAGAATGTTGCAGTAGTCCAAGCAGGAGATGATAAGGGCATGGACTAGTACTTTTGGACTTATAAATTCCTTTGTAATGGAGTCCTCTCCTGCTCCCTTTGTCGGGTTTTGAGGGTCTGGCTCAGTTCAGCACCTAGGTAAACCCTTCTCTCTGTCACAATCTCAGCCTTGACTAATAAAAAAGGCCCATATCCATATGACAACTTAGATTAAAGGAGCATGAAGTTTAAGCCAAAGGAAGAAAGAATCTTCTCATAGGAGTCCTTTAATTTTCTATGAAAGCTTTGGCACATTCCACAATATATTGTAAAAATGCCTTTTCCCTACAAAAACTGTAAAATGATTACTTAGATTTTCAAATAAAGCCTGAATGAACTACATGAATCATTTACAAGAAAGACAAAATGTAGACTTTCTCGTAAGTTGCACCCTTAGGTCAGAAGTCGGGGATACACAAAACTCTGGCGAGTAGTAAAATGACTTGGATATTTCACTAATGCCATTGATGTGCCGCTGCCCTGCAATTATTACGTGTTATTATTACTCCCATAATATCTATCATATTTCTTGTAAAAGGGATACAAAATATAATAATACATAATAGCGGTAATTGATGTAATTTCTTCAAAATAGCTGTAACTATTACAAGCCTGTCTATCCCTTATTCCATATACAGATGTGAACTGTATATATACATAACCGTAGGAAAATAAATGTTAATCTCCCTGCAGATTATTAGGGAAAGATAACATCAAGAATTCCAAAACAATTAGCAATTATCCGAATATGACTTGATGGCTCACTGACTGGTAATGGAGACAGACACAGACTAGAATAATATGGGTTTTGATGTAGCGCTTGGAAATCAGGTAAATGGAGCCTGAGCCTGTGAACCAGTGTTATTCTAGAATTTCCAGATATTGCTTTTCCAAGGGACTATTCTATTTTTGAGGGTTTGATCCCCTTGGGGATCTACCTAATAAGTAGACCTGGTAGGTTTCTACTATCTACCTGACCCCTATACCTTCCCTATCTGATCTCCACATGGAGTAGATGCTGAGAAAAATCGTATCTTTTATTTATGCAAATGATCAGCAGAGGCTACCGGGACATGGAGTAGCCTTTCTGGAATGCGTGAGCCAAGGCTACTCCACGTCCAGTAGTCTCAGCAGATCTCACTAGCACCTCCTTGGCGCGCTCCTTCTCTATTCTATTTTATCATCCCAAAGCCACAGCTTTTGTACATGCGTTCTAGCTCCAGCTCCATAGCTGCAAAGAGCGCCGCTATGCACACGAATGCGCAGATCTTCGGTTTTGGGACAAGATTGCAGAAGGGGACAGAAGCGTGCCAAGGAGGTGCTGAGATCAGCAGAGGCTATTGGGACATTGTTTAACCTAGGCTCCCACACTATGGAGAAGCTACTTCAGGCCCCAGTAGCCTCTTCTGATCAGTTGCATAAATAAAAAATGAGGGGGTACTCCATAAAGGGGTAGACGGGTTGTAGGAAGTCTCTGTATACGGCCATTGTATCAGGATGGGGTTTACTTTTTAATAGACGGGTGCTGTATAGAAGGGAGGCACAGTATAGTAAGTAGATGGTCTGGGACTACTGTACAGTGGTCGGTCAGGAGACGGTGCGGTATAATGGGGTGATCTGTATAGAAGGGAGTATGGCATAGTAGGAGAGAGGTGCTTTATGTAAATTTACACAATTTACATACATTGCGATATTAATCGGTCATAGGTTAAAGGTTTTTATTTTACAACAGCATGACTTCTGTATCAGCTTTTTTAAAATATACTGATATATATATACTGAGGTAAAATAATTTTTTTTTGTTGGTGGAGCCGATTTTCCACTTGGGTCCCAGGATTTCTAAGTACACCCCTGCCTCAGTACCAACCTCAACAGTCAATGACGTCAATCAGCACGTCAATGACATATGTTGCCTTCCAAAGCTAAGAGGGAATAGTAGGACGGAGGAAGGGTGCACACCAATAAGCCCTAGGCCATTCTCCCAATGGATTGTATTTGGTCACTATTTTACAACAGTATGTGTATGTCAAAACCGGGAGTGGGTCCACAATGCTAATATTTTCATCACACTTATTAAAATATTATTGTCAAAAAGATTCAAAAACGGTAGATGTGAACGTCTCTTAGCAGTAGATCACTATATCTGCAATGGGGGAGAAGTTTCTCCATGTAAGCGTCCCTTAACCATTTAGCGAGCTCCAGCATGTGAAAGAAAGGAAAGTACTGCCTAGGATGAGAGGATTAAACACTGCCTCTTATCTATAATTGGTACACCTTTTTTGTTACCGTTTTTTACAATTCCGCAGACATAGGACAAAAACAGTAGGCCAGTTGCTCGGCAACAACAGCAAGTACAATTTATTTTAGAGGCACTCAGAAGATAATCAGGTTTTATTCTTAGATGCTGTAAATATTCATCTGGATTTTGCATTCAGGTTAGAAAACACAATATTTAAATGAGCCATTTGGGGTATTGACTTCTCGGGATTCCTGCAGTTTTATGACTTAGTGTTGTCTTTTAACTATTCTCCAGGAAAGATCTCTGGTGCCTAAATGTGCACAGATGTAAATAATGTACGGTATATAGATTAACCGATGTCACACAGAACAATTAGGGATTTGCATAACTGCTAACACCTGCCGCGCTTCACATCACATTGGTGGAAAGCAGAACTACTGGGATATTCAGTGGGGAGAGATCTGCAGGAATCCAGACCCTAAGAATAGCTCAACCAACATATAATCAATGGACAAGCATCAGACTGTCTAAAACATATGGAAATCATATAATCAATGGACAAGCATCAGACTGTCTAAAACATATGGAAATCATCTGTTTTGACTACAAACACAATAGTTTTGAAGACTACATTAAAATTTGGCCTTATGACTCTCTTGCCATTGGTGCCATCTTCAGAAGGACAAGCATAATCAATGGACAAGCATCAGACTGTCTAAAACATATGGAAATCATATAATCAATGGACAAGCATCAGACTGTCTAAAACATATGGAAATCATCTGTTTTGACTACAAACACAATAGTTTTGAAGACTACATTAAAATTTGGCCTTATGACTCTCACACAATAGTTTTGAAGACTACATTAAAATTTGGCCTTATGACTCTCCTGCCATTGGTGCCATCTTCAGAAGGCCCGTCTTCTCAAGATAAGACCCAAGAGGAGGAAGAAGCCTATAGAAAGACTGAAGCTTAAGACTAGAAAGATGAGAAAGTAGTCCAAGTAAACATCTCCTCTATTGCTGTTTACAAGATCAGCAAGCTAAAAACAGTACTCTAGATAAGGAAGAATCTACAGATTGTGTGATATTAGAGGTCTTGAGGACCCTGGTGGAATCCTCAAGACTGTAGAAGTCTATGATGTCTTGGACTGATGTGGTGATATCCCATGCTTTCAGGAGGTGGATTTGTTATTTTATTATTGTAAATTTGGCCTATGTATTCAATTTTGATACATGTAATTTAGATTTATAATTGTTCCAAACCCACAAATTTGTGGAGGTTCAGTGAACTATGTGTGTGAGAGTACTCCCATAGTGTTGAATAGAGTTAGTTTTAAATAGCTGCTCCTTAAATTAGTGAGATCCAAACCATTTCTCAAGATCGGTGGGGTCTGAACAATCAAACCCCCACTGATCTAATTGTTAGACTCTATCCCATGGAAAGAGAATAACAATAACACTTGTTACAACTGAACTGAGTATTCATATGTATGAATGGCGGATCCATTCAAATTTTGATCTTGCCGAACTCAGCCACACCCAAATTGTTAAACAGCTTTTTCAGGTCTGAGTACTGAACCCAGACACAAACCCCCATCAGTACCTGCTGAGATCAGGTATAAATGCTGCTGGTATATGCACCACCATTTTGGAGAGAGTAATCATTCCCAAAGATGTCATGCTAGAGCCAGTTGTATAGGCCCAACGCAATGCCAGCAGTATTTAAAGAGTTAACACCTACGATCAGTGCCAGCATCAATCCTGGCCGTTAACAAAGGGGAAGGGAGATGAGCTGAACCTGTACTGAAACTTCTAATGAGATTCAAACCCACAAAGTTTGATACGAATCGGAAGTTTGTGGTTTGGGTCTGCTCAACACTATTCACGTGTCTAAGAAAGCTTCTTAACTCAACTTTCTATCTGCCAAATAAGATGTAGGGCCAGAAGTTCAATGATGTTGGCCAGCAGTATTAGGTAAGTGGTTATTAGTTTACTAAGACTTCCGAATTTTTATGGAATGAGTCTACAAAGACAGACAGATCAAAATTGTTGGTAGTTCTTGAGACGGAAGCTGCAAGGAATCCGTCATAATATTGCTGTGATTGTAGGTCTGTAAGACACAAGCCAACATTCATAATCATTAGTTTAACAGGAGATCCAAACTTTCGTGTTTGAAAAATTTTGGTGACTTCACATCAATGTCGGACACAGTTAATGCCTCCAGAACTTTTTCTTTTCTTTTGACATCAAGTTCAAAAGTGTAAAGTTAAAATATTGCAGTGGGGAATGCTTTACTTTTATCGAGGGCAGGTGACGATTCTTTAAGTAAAGTTGAGATAGTACCACACTGTGCATAGAATGAAGAAATCTTTGCCAAAGCCTTGCACCCCACAGGGGTTACTTTTTCTTATACATTAAGGAAATCACAGCCCCATTGTATGGAATTCCATACATTTCCAAACGTTTCAAGTAAACTTTAATCTGTTCATTACTGGATGACTTGCAAAGAATTGACCACAAAAAGGTTACATGCAGCTTTATTATGTAGTAAATGTCAGACACGTCAATAATGAATTAATCATGGCTTACCCTGTCAAAGCTATGTAACTTTCAAACAATACCACAAGGGAAAAAAAAAGCAAATTAAATCTCTTAAGGTCTGTAATTTAAGAGAAGCGGCACTGACAAAAGAAGCCGCTCCCCATGGAAGGTTCCAACTTTTCATTAGTACTTTATGAAGACGCTTAAGGAGCTTGGCATTTATCATGTACTACAAGTATTAGCAGCTTATGGTTAGGGATGCCCTGCCAAGATGTAATGTGCTTTAAAGTTAGCCCAGTAGGGATCTAAATCTTGTTATTGTGTGCATTCTAGTACCAGACAGACAGAGAGATCAGCATATTCAACAAATGCCGAGAATTTTCTTACAACTGGAAGAAAGTTGTTGCTGATGGTGATACAATACTATGTGCATATATTGTTCTATAACACAGCATAATAGGCCATATGCTTTAGCACACCAGATACCCAATGTGCTGAATAGAGTAAGCTGCAGCCAGGTAATGTACTGGCTCTATTGCAAAACTTCTACTTGGGTCCTCCAGTAAAGCTTCCCCTTATGACCACTAGCCCTGGCCCTTTCCCAAGACCTAATGATACAGCACAAGCAGCTAGGTTCATTGCTAGGGCCTTGTTTTCTCAAAAAGGAAAGGATAAGCCAGTCCAGATGCCATGTAGGAACCAAGAGAATAGCTAAAGACTTACGAACTTGGTGAAAGTTGAGAATCCTCAGTTGTTGATCCCTTTTATTGGCTAACTATAAAGGATGATGCTAGTTGCAAGCTTTCAAGACTACTTCACCAGGCATGGTATAAGACAGTATCTTAATAGAACTGTCTGAATTGTCTTAAACCATGCCTGGTGAAGAGACCTAAGTTTTCTCAAAAGCTTGCTAATAACATCATCCTTTTTAGTTAGCCAATAAAAAGTATCAACAACTGAGGACTCTGAACTTCTAACCACTGGCTAACAGAGTACAAAGAATCTTTAAGCTTTTTGCAGAAACCAATATTCATGCCCAAAAGCTGCCGATCATCTACATCCTTTCAGCAGATCCCATGTCTCACTGATGCAGCAATAGCAGGAATTTCCATTACCCTGGTCTTAAAAACAGGAGTACTATTCCTAAGATACATGTTTCTCTCCTTCTTTCCACATGACATGTTTTCAGATTGTAATGGTGATATGTAATATGCCAGGTGGTCAAAATGTAGGAGGGGCCTAGCAGCTCCCTGGTTCGTGGCCCTGGCCACAACTATGACCACTAAAACCCTTATCTTTACACCATAACTGGGAGAAGATTTCCTCCCTTGATGTTCAACATGGTCAACCCTTCTTCTTACTCAAAAACAAAGACGGAAAAACCCAGATGGTTTGACTAAAGCTCATCTGACTTATGTCTAGACTTACCCAAAATCTAAGGCACCTGGTATTTTTGCATCTCAGTATGAAGTAAAATGCTGTACAAAAATATATAAAATGAATTAAAAGTATATTTAGCAGCAAACTCACCATACAACTTCACCTTGTTTTAGTCATCATAAAAAAACACATATAGTCAAAGCCATATGGGGTAGGAACAGGGGGGTTCATTGAGACCACTGTTCTCGAGCTTTTTTGAGCTAGATCAGCGCAAAATAGCTGGCCCTTAAGGTCTCCACGAACCCTCCTGCTCCTACCCCATGTGGCTTTGACTATGTGTTTTTAAGAAGATGACTGATAAAAGGTAATGTTTTTTATGAGTGCCGCTGTTTCCCTATATTCTACATATACTTGTCTGTGGACTTTCTCTATATGAAGCAGAGCACCACCTCACGTTTCATGATATTCCATTGACTACATCCTGGATTTAACAGACTCGGATTGCCTTGTGTGTCCGTCCCATTATCAGGTAGTGCCCCCATTATTTCTTTCTCTTGGATGATTATAATAGATAGAGTTGAGCGAAACTTGCAAGATTGACTTGGCTGAAGCTTTGAA
This sequence comes from Engystomops pustulosus, assembly GCA_019512145.1. Classification (NCBI taxonomy): domain Eukaryota; kingdom Metazoa; phylum Chordata; class Amphibia; order Anura; family Leptodactylidae; genus Engystomops; species Engystomops pustulosus. The sequence continues at coordinate 197,629,394 of CM033645.1, read as the reverse complement.
AAATGTTCCCAACCAATGTTGTTCCAATTATCCTTAAAACTATTTTTTTAAATAATTTTTTTATTATCTTGCCCATCCACTCTCCCTCACAGTTGAGATGAATGACTACCGACATTTTAAAAAAAAATAATTATTTAGATTTGATTCTGTACCTGAAAAATGGAAGTTTCGTTCCAAACGATCTTATCTCTAATTATAGACAGTATTAATTTTTCTAGGGGCATGTGCCTGGAGGATACTGGTTCCGAGGGAAGTTTAATTCTGCGTTACTTAGAGTATCTGGAGAAATTATTCTATGACAGAAATATTAATCCTTACCCCACTCTATAGAAGCCTACGTATTTTTCCGTACAACTGAATTCAGTATACTTACGGTATGTTTAAAATATTCTATGCATTTTGGTTATAAACCAAATAAAAACTCTACCAAATAATTTTTTTCGTCTACACACGGTCATATTAACTTGCTCAGTTCCACAACCCTCCACCTCGTATATATGACATAAAGAGTCACATTTCTATATTTCAACTGATGAACATGTTGTCAAATCTTTGAAACGTTAGAGTTATCTCCACCCTTCGTAACGCTGGCTCTCTGAACGTTCTCCGACAACACTTTGCTTTGAACGTGGTCATTAGTGAAATTTGCCAAGGGATGCGTTCCCTGCACCCAGTAAGAGTGTTGACCTGTAAACACTACTGCTGTGAGCTCCTTTTAAACTTCTTCTATCAGATCTTCCTTCAAAGGGTCCATAACTCTTGAAGACGACAAAACAACTGAAGGACGTTTCTCACTTAAATTTTCTAAATGTGGAAGGACTCCAGGAAGTTTGTCTTTACTGACTTTCAAAATACTTTTTGCATTCTTGGAAATACTTGATTTTTTTGAGGACATGATCCGAATATATTGCAAGTAGTTTCTTTATATAAAGTTCCTGTGCATTGTAGACTATAAGTTACTGTAAGGGATATTTCCATCTTTGGTATTTATGAAATACCAGGATATAAGCACAGTCAGTTCCAACCACTGCACCGTTCTATACCCCTCATTTCTCGAAAGAAGTGCAGGTCCTGGAAGGTCCTCCTCACCGAAATGGGTGGTGACTGGAACTGACTCTGCACTCAAAGGGAACATTAAAAATAGCTGAGGATCATATACTAATCATATACTAATGTAGTATGGACTGTGAGTACTTTCTTTAAATAATATTTAAATGTAGATTATAAATGCATTATTAATAATCTTGTTCAAAATAGATAAAAAAATATGGTGGAGATTTATGAGGTAACTTCTAAAGTAAAACTGTTATAGTTGGCCATGGACACCAATCAGAGCTCAACTTTAAGTTTATAAACAGTTGTGGGAAAATGAAAGCTGAGCTCTGATTGGTTCCAATGTGAAAATAGAACAGTTCTTCTCTATGATAAATTTTGAACACCGATAGAAGTAATAGGGGGCACGGACATAATTTACCCCCACTTGATCGTTCCCAAAAATCAAATAACACCACAAAAAAAGAGGAAACAAAAACCAAAATGAAGAAAGCACAAAATAACATTTTATAATATCAATTAAAACAAATCTATTTAAAAAGACAACATACACAGAAAAAGTCCACCAATGGCCAAATAACTAAATATATATGATAAATAGATCACAATAAGACTGTATAGAAGGTCTGGTCCTCAGAACAAGACAAGTTATTTGCTTACAAAAAAGTATTGCACATTACCCAGAGGAATAACAGAGGACAAGGGACACATGCACAGGTATATACAGACCATTGTGGACCCCACCCAACACGTGTTTTTCCTTGTTTTGCTGTATTAAAGTGTTATTTTATGCTGATTATATTTTAGTTTTTGTTTCCTCTTTTTTGTGGTTTTACTTCTGATAAATCTATAGACTATGGGTAATTTCTTCATAAAGTACAAGCCGAGGCAAATTTCCCGGGACACCCTTTTATTTCCGAATACCAGAGTAAGTATTGGGTTGGGGGTCTATATTTTAAGAGTGGAATATGACCACCATGATAGATCAAGGGCAAGTTTTGGGTTCAAGTCCCATCCAGGTCGACATCTGTAAAGAGTTTGTATGTTCTCTCCGTGTTTGTGTGGGTTTCCTTCGGGTCCTTTGGGTTTCCTCCCACACTCCAAAACATACTGGTAGGTTGATTAGATTGTGAGCCCCATTGGGGACAGGGACTGATTTGGCAAACTCTGAAGCGCTGCGTAATCTGTGTGCGCTATATAAATAAATATTAAATTTTACCAATGACAAGATGAAGAAGCTTGTTATTGTCACAATCAGATTTGTAATATCTCTTGTGGTCCAAAAATTATCCACTCAGAAATTTTAAATAGATTTTTCATTAGATCCAGCTTCTTCAGCTTTATGTTTAGCACTATGGAAAATACAACAAATATCTGTGGATCACAGATCCCAATTGTTGTTGCAACTTTCTGTGTTGGTAACTTCTGCACTATAAGAGATATTGCACTGCTGCATATTGTTGCATAATACATTTCTGGTCTTCTTTGATATCCTACACGACCCCATTCCCATCAAATAGTTTCCCTTGATCTAAAAGTTGGTATTCAAGATGGCTGCCATGTTCTAGAGAATATAGGCCCTCTCACCCACTACTTGACGGGGTATTTACATATATAATTTTCCCTTTTATATCAGAAACAAAAGGTTACAGGTGAATTCTGGGACTTTTAGTAACGTTTGGGCTGTGACTCACCTCCTTATACAGGATTCTAGGAAGGGGCTATGAATACATTCTTTATATACTTGCACAGTATGGACAGGATAGAACATTACTCTCAGATTATTGGGGTCCAACAACCAGAACCCACAACTATTCTCAGCACAGAAAATGGAACACAAAGGTCCACATTTACTAAAGCCCCTGAACAAGTTTTTTGTCCAACTTTGCAAGTTCTTTGTGTCGCCTATACCCAACATGTCACAAAATTTTGCACTGAAGGGGGTGTTCCGATGCACTGTCCGACTGTGTGCCACATGCACTATCTGACAGAAATGTGTCACACGCCCCACGTTACAGTGGCAACAAAAAAAGTTGGTGCAGTCTGTCGGAGCAGTGCAGAGGTCGCCAGATTCATGAAGAACGTGTGCCACAATTCATGAATCTGGCGCCCCCTACACACTACACAGGCAAACTGCACCTAGTACAGTTTGCACTGTTTTTGATAAATGTGGGCCAAAGAGTAGCTCCATTTTTTCTGCACTGGCTGAGGCACTTCAAACTAGCAACATGTAAGCTTACATGCAGTAGCCTGGTCTGACCACTACACTGAGAGTGGAGCTGTCTGATTCTTGTTTCATTCTCTGTAGCACATGTGGGGGTTTTGGGTGCTTGAATCGGATATTTTTAGCCTAAATACACCCTTTCACATTCACAATAAGTAACACAACTTCCCCTAAACTCTGCAACTTTCTTCATATCGTGTCTTACATCAGACTTGATTTAATTCACATGTTGTTGCCTTTTGCATTTTTACTGCTTTCTTGTTCGTTTTTTTTTCCCTTTTACAGCTCTAGTTAAATTATATATACTTGTATAACGCTGGAGAAACAATGTGCACAACACTTGACACAACATTTTCTCCTAAATTCCTCCGATTCCCTGCCAATAAAGACACGTTTTAAGACACCTTGGCAAACGAATGGCTCGTGATAATCCAAATAAAATCCTTAGATGAGATGCCCAAGGCAACTGCACAATATTTAATTATTCAGCATTATTTCCGTACCCTATTTACTATCTAATATACTTTTTCATGTCTCCACTTCCTCCCAATGAATGTTGCTTTTTGCCAGGGAAGTCTAAGGGTTGGCAGTGGAAGGAATATGTGGAGTAATTACTGTGCCGCGGTTACCATTATCAGCAATCACGGTTCTTTATCCACGTGGCATTCCTGCATTACAAATGAAATTAATTCTCATAGTCACTGTTGTGTTTATCTAGGAAACGTACCGCCGCAATAAAGCAGCGTAGAAAGAAACTTTTTGGTCTTTGATAGTGAAACACAGTCAATGAATGGATTGTACTTTCTCCGAGATGGAACGCTCCTAATTATATATATCCAGAGATGACTATCTGGGTCTGCGATATTACAAGAGAGAAGGAAAAAAAACTTTGCAACTATTGCCTGTGTATCAATAAAGATGAAAAATGCCTTTCCTGCCACAGGGAAAAAGATTACTGTGCTGCTTTCTATCCAAAGGGTAGGAAGCTGACAATAAAACAAGCGAGATAAGGCACCGATCTGGTCCTGATATACAAATAATAAGCACTTTCCCTTGTTATTGGTACTTTTGTATTTTATATTTTTGCTGAAGGGAATGGAGTTCTAGGCTAGGAACAGATGGGGGGCAAAACTGACAAAAAATGCTAATAAGTTTTCCAGGATGGTATAAGGAAAATCACGCCTCTTTTAGCTATGTTGTCAAGCAGCTCCCTTGACATCAAACATCATTAAAACCAATCCAGTATATCTATTCCATAAGCAACAGATTCCCAACTCTAGACAGCGCTGATTCGACCTGGTTGGGTCTCCTCAGTACAGCGTAGGGAACTGGTTTGGCTGTGGCTTTAGGCTTTATTTTTTATACAGTACCGCATCTACTAAGAGGCCGAAGTTGGAGGGAATATTCCAGGAAAAAGGATATTTCATATTCAAATGGGTCATTAAAATCTAAGCTAATATGTAATTAGTTGTTTTTTAAAAATGTTTGCACCCCTTAGCAGAAAAATGTTGAGATACACCATAATGAAGAATTAAAATGCTACTGGCCCTTTAATCAGTCATGTGACTTCGTCCCTGTGGAGGAGACACAGAACAGAAGATGGCCGCTGGTCACATGTCCACATCACATGTTCTGCACCTGCTTGGGCAGGTCATGTGATCATCACTAGTTTGGCTGTAGTCGTTTGGTTGCAGTGGATCCAGTATGGCCAGTGTTGTAGTGGGGTAATGTGCAGTGATGGTAGTTTCACACATCATTACTGTGGTAACAGAGCAGGACAATTTCTTAGATCATCACTGGGAGCAGAGCATAAAAGGGAGGAGTTGTTAGTGAGAGCTGTGGGATCATGAGAGTTGTGGTTGTAGATGGCAGCCATCTTGGAGATAACTCCACCTACTTTAGAAAGACAATAACATTTTGTGATGAGCTCCATTTTGTGATTAATGGCATTCTGTTGAGTTCTGTTGTATTCATTTCTTTATATCATTATGGGTTTTTTTTGAGACATTCATATGCCGGAATACCCCTTTAAGACTGACATTCAAAATGCTTTATGTGTACTGTATTCACAGCTTTTAAGGGATGTTACCTTACATCCACAGGCACATCCTTCAGTGTGAAGAAAAATTATTTCAAACACTTAAGAGTCTCTTTAAATGTTTTTATTTATTTGTCACAGATTTTTACACTGGCAAATGGATGCCTTATTTTACCTTGAAGCAATGCTTCATATACACTCACCGGCCACTTTATTAGGTACACCATGCTAGTAACGGTTGGACCCCCTTTTGCCCTCAGAACTGCCTCAATTCTTCGTGGCATAGTACACTCACCGGCCACTTTATTAGGTACACCTGTCCAACTGCTCGTTAACACTTAATTTCTAATCAGCCAATCACATGGCGGCAACACAGTGCAATTAGGCATGTAGACATGGTCAAGACAATCTCCTGCAGTTCAAACCGAGCATCAGTACGGGGAAGAAAGGTGATTTGAGTGCCTTTGAACGTGGCATGGTTGTTGGTGCCAGAAGGGCTGGTCTGAGTATTTCAGAAACTGCTGATCTACTGGGATTTTCACGCACAACCATCTCTAGGGTTTACAGAGAATGGTCCAAAAAAGAAAAAACATCCAGTGAGTGGCAGTTCTGTGGGTGGAAATGCCTTGTTGATGCCAGAGGTCAGAGGAGAATGGGCAGACTGGTTCGAGCTGATAGAAAGGCAACAGTGACTCAAATCGCCACCCGTTACAACCAAGGTAGGCAGAAGAGCATCTCTGAATGCACAGTACGTCGAACTTTGAGGCAGATGGGCTACAGCAGCAGAAGACCACACACCAGGTGCCACTCCTTTCAGCTAAGAACAGGAAACTGAGGCTACAATTTGCACAAGCTCATCGAAATTGGACAGTAGAAGATTGGAAAAACGTTGCCTGGTCTGATGAGTCTCGATTTCTGCTGCGACATTCAGATGGTAGGGTCAGAATTTGGCGTCAACAACATGAAAGCATGGATCCATCCTGCCTTGTATCAACGGTTCAGGCTGGTGGTGGTGGTGTCATGGTGTGGGGAATATTTTCTTGGCACTCTTTGGGCCCCTTGGTACCAATTGAGCATCGTTGCAACGCCACAGCCTACCTGAGTATTGTTGCTGACCATGTCCATCCCTTTATGACCACAATGTACCCAACATCTGATGGCTACTTTCAGCAGGATAATGCGCCATGTCATAAAGCTGGAATAATCTCAGACTGGTTTCTTGAACATGACAATGAGTTCACTGTACTCAAATGGCCTCCACAGTCACCAGATCTTAATCCAATACAGCATCTTTGGGATGTGGTGGAACGGGAGATTCGCATCATGGATGTGCAGCCGACAAATCTGCGGCAACTGTGTGATGCCATCATGTCAATATGGACCAAAATCTCTGAGGAATGCTTCCAGCACCTTGTTGAATCTATGCCACGAAGAATTGAGGCAGTTCTGAAGGCAAAAGGGGGTCCAACCCGTTACTAGCATGGTGTACCTAATAAAGTGGCCGGTGAGTGTATATTGTATATGTATGAGTAAGCGCCTTATAAATAATCATCATCTTTTCCTAAGATCACTAAGACAAGGATTATTTGTATGGAGAATTTCAGTTATCGCAAGTTTTATTCTTTCCATTGAGAATTCTGAAAAACTAACAGATTGGTTACTGTCTGACCGCTGAGACCTCTCACAATCGTTAAAATGGAAAACACCTCTTTAATTAAATAAAACATTTAATATCATTCAGCAGGCTCCGAAAAATGATTTACAAATCTGTACATCACATATGTGTACAAGGCCTGATTATATTCCTTATCCCCTTGTATCTTTCACCTCGCAGAATTACTAACATTACATAGGATCAATAATAGCTAAAGATGCAGAATCCACCAAACATTTTCAAATATTAAGAACCCGTTTCAAACTAGAAAACCGCTCCTAATCATAGGTGCCATAATTAAGAATGGTTTGAACGGTTTGAAACACGTTGGACTTGATTATCACCATGAATTATAATATTTTGCTACAATAAACAAAGAATTGCCCACAGTTTGGCTGGATCTTGAATAACTTTTGTTGTCTGCACTTGCCCACACAGAAAGGTGATTTGCGCCTAATTGGGAAATCCGGAGTAGTTACGGGTGAGCTGGACCTTATACTGTTGAGCTCTGTCCTAACAAATACCTGAAAATGGTCCCAAAATGCCTACTTTGGAGGCAGATTTACATAAACCTCACACTTGTATAGTCCACTGTAGTTCAACTGCCTGCCAAAATTGGTCTTATTCACCTTAACATATTACTGCTGTTCAGGGTCAGCTTCAGGTGTCAATAGGCCCCTGGGCTCCAGTGAACTCCCATGGCGGCATTAAAAGTTCAGAAACTAAAACAGTCTCCTGTTCCCTAAAATATTCCGTAGTTTATCATCCCAAACAGCCCCCTCATGGTTATTTTATATACCTAACCCTCTATAGATTCATTAGATACAGCCCCCGTCACCCCCACAGATATCTTATGTGCAGCCTTATGTAGACACCCCTCCCCAGCATCTCTGGGCTCCGGCACTAGCCCAGGTAAGCCCAGTGCTGGCGCCGGCACTGCTGCTGTTGCAGCTGCTGAATGACCATGAGTACATGTTAACTTGTACCAGAACTTGTAACCAGAACCATCGGATTCTTTTCTCATTCTGTTTTCCCCAGTTGTATCCCATGTGTACATTGGAGATCAAAATTAAAGAACAATGAAATAATGTAATCTCCATTGATCAACATCTGAAGGATTTTTGTAAGGGGTAAAGCATGCCACTAGAGCAGTGAGTAACAAAATGAAAAAAACATAATGTTTTCTGTTTCAAAAAAACAGCTTTACCCATTTTGCTGCATTACCCATTGTCCTCCACGACCCCCACTAGGCACCATCTATTATCCCACCTTCTATTCCTCTTTTCCTGTACTTAGTCCCTGGTCATTTCCCTTCCTTCTCTTTGCTTCTCTTCCCTCACCCATCACTTTCAAGCTGTTTTTGGTTGCTGATGGTCTCTCCACAAACTCTCGGCATGTAAGGGCACCAAAAGGCCATGCTATTGGTACTCATCCGGTTATTTTGGATGTCCTGCAATAAAATCATGGTCCTCATTACTATCCTACTCAGCCCCGTGGGGACTTGCACCTAGGGATTTCGCTCCGCTAAGGCTGAAACCCATTTGTAGATATGTCTTTACGTCCCCTGTAGTAGTCTTATCGCATCTTGCCCTTCCATTATACCAACACCTTAAAACCTAGCCCTTCCATAATGGAGGCCAGGTGGCAGCCTGCCCCCCATGCCCTGGCAAGAGACCTCAGTTGATATGAGGTTATAAGATGTGGCTCAAGATGGAGCTCATAGTTCTTTGCAAAAGTGCTACAAATGTTCTCTAATTTTGATCAGTGTCTTTTACAATTATCTTATTTACATTTTTAATCTGCGCTTGTAAATATATACAATTTATAAGATAAGTTTTAAATCCTGCTACTTTACTCATGTTAGATTATATTCACATTGGACTACACAACAGCCTTGACATTTAGGAAATTCTCTAATTTTGATCAGTTTTCTTTTACAATTTTAAATTTTCATTCTGCGCTTTAGAAAATATACAATTTATAAGATTAATTTAAAATCCTGCCATTTTACTCATGTTAGAATATAAACACATAGGACTACACAATGACCTTGACATTTAGGGAGTTGTGTGTTCTTTCATTTTGATCTCAGTAAATGTTGTAATATGTGCACATATTACATTACGTACTGTGAAAAACTTTATTTAATGAAATAACTGTTTCAGAATTCATAATATTTGACCATTTAACACCTATCAGGCCCTATTAATACTGAATTGCAGGAATCTGAAAAAAAATTTAATGCCCGCCGAGTACATCAACATATCTGTCCTTTATAAATATTACAACAAAAAAATTAAAAGAAGCTTACTGAAAGTAATGAAATCACTAAAGATAAATTCATGAAGCTCCATCCGAAAGATAAATATCTCAACCATACATAAATAGACTTTCTAATGTAGGTTTCCCCTAAAATATTCTTGGACCGGTTGAGGAAGTGCAGAAAGATTGCTATCATTCTAACTAATTGCCAGCATTAAGCTGCCAAAGAAGAGTTAGGCTCCAGCCGTTCTGATATACAATGAAATATATATTGGTCTTCAAAGAGGCAAAACCTGAGAAGGTGCATAAGGAATATCACATTTATGAATTGAATGCAGGGAGTGAATACTTTCAATTCATCTGTAGTTTATTCCATTATTCTGTGAATGGGATTGTTCCGGGTGGTTTCATTGTCTTATGTTCTCCCCTAAAAACACACAAATATACGAAGGATATGGCATACAGGGTGATTGTACACACAAGCTCAGCTACAAAATACACTACATTGTATTTACCAATATATAATTTGTTTTTCTTTGTGCATGATTTGCATAATTTATGCAAATCCAAAAATCCCCTGCAAGAGTCCAAAAAGAGGTTTTCAGTGGGAGCTGGATGGCACTGCTGCTGGAATTCACCCCCAGGAAGGTGTTCCAGGGTGGCCACAGCAGGGGGTCCATCAAGAAGGGCATAGCCTAACCCACTCTCCCCTCCGTCCTTGAATCAAAGATATAGACTCCCACCACAGAACTCCTCCTTTCCATCCCACTGTCCACCTGGGACCGCACAGTACCACAGGTTACCAAGGACCAGCCCAATGCAGACAAGGTTGTCCCATTCCAAGTGAGGTCCCTCCCGCCACACAAGATGGCATCCTCAAAACAGTCCACAGTTGATTTATTTAGTGGTATTTACTAATATATATTCCTAAAAAAAACAACTATAACCTACGGTACATAGCAGCCCAACTTTCCTACACCTAAAAAGGGTCACGGAGTAAGGGTTCTCCTTACTTTGCCCATTAAGGCGCCTTGCAGGCATGTGGAGACCTGTGGCCATTGATGGTCCAGTAAGGGATTCTTGGAAATATGCAAATAAGTAAAACTTATTTATACCTAAAACTAGCAGATTATAAAAGCTAATTATACATTTCTGACTTATTGGATCCTCCCGGGCACCTGGTGCCCTATGACTGTGACTCCAGTCTTATGTAAGTCTCAAAACAATATTATGAGGGGTTTCCCTACCTTTAAACAAATGGAAAAACACACTGTTGTGCACTTAACTCTCTGCATTGCCCTAATCCATGGTTCCTCTGTGCTGAGTGACTACAACAGCTTTTACATAGAGCAAAGGGGAGGGGCTGTGTAACAGTTTAAGGCAGGAAGCTAAGAGCGCAGCAGTATGAGGGCACTCCCTCGGTGCTCCAAGTCCAGCTACAATCCTGGTATATATATTTTTTAACAGTACTTATTATACTTGCAACACAAAGGTTATGGTTATGGTCAACCTTGCTGGTTCACTCCCTTTTGCCAACTGTGAGTAAAGTAAAATGCAGAGTTACTTTTCTATCTTTTTAAAAACATATTTGGAATGTTACATCATGATGTATAAAAACAATCATGACTGACCTTGTGAGCTATATCAACTTTTGTGTGTATCCGCTTGTGTTGTGGTTCGTATATGGCATAGCTGAAAACCTGAAAACCAAACACTATAAATATTGATGCATTTCATTATTTTCTGCTGTATTGATTGCAGGAGATTTATTCTTTCTGTAGCATTGTAAATATAATTCTTATTAAAAACGAAATATGTATTATTGATCGGGGAAGATTCAAGCTGATTACACAGCAGAGGAGAGGATTACACAGATAATAGTGTGCACAAGGCTGAATGTGCTAGTAAAGACACTTTAATTCCTCCAAAAAGTTAACCTGGTCTGCTGGGGGCTTGCTCGGGCTTGTTGCTACAAATACCTATCTTAAAGGACTGCCACCACCAGGATGAAGGATTGTAAAGCAAGCACACTGACATACTGGTGTGTGCCCCCTTTGGCAGGATCCACTTTTCTTTAAGCTCCCTATGCCCTTGTTTTTAAGAATAAAAGGCTCCATTAAACCTACAGAGCATGGATTAAGAAGCTAAAAGAAGAGTGGATCCTGTCAGAGGGTGCACACACAAGTATGTCAGTGTGCTTGGTGTACAATCCTTCATCCTGGTGGTAGATGTCCTTTAAGAGGATGTAGAGGGTATAGTTGCACCTGGAGCCTTGGGGAGTCCATAGGGTGTCTGTCTCCCATACAAAGAGACAAGTCCCATAAATTAAACATTATGGTTGGGAGCCTGGCACAGATTTTGCATTGAATCCCTGCAACTTTAAATCATACCACTGCAGATTTATATAGTCTTTGGTGGATTTTGTGGGGTTTTTTTTGCCTCAACCCCCTTTTCTAATGAACAGCTCTACTCTGAGTAGCTTCAGTATATTGCTCTTTCTTTAGACAGTATTGATGTCCTGTAGATAACAATTCAATTTAGAGCGTCTGCCTCTCCCCGGTTCCTTTTTAAACAACTAGTACATGAGAATCAGTGGCATCTCACCACTGCTTATCCATCAAATAAATAATTGTGTTAAAAGGGAATAAATGCTTGATAATTCCTAAAATTGCACAAATGAAGACTGCAGGTCATTTTGCAAAAAACAAGCCCTCTACCATTGCCCTTATTGTATGAACCACAGTATCCCTGTAAACATAAAGGACAATAAATAGCAAAAAGAATGGCAAATTGGCAGTTTTTTAAATATAATTCCCACAGGAAAAAATTTGCAAAGCCTAAAGGGTGCTATTAAAACTACTATTTGTCCAGCAAAAAACAAGATCCCGTTCAAGTGATCTAAAAAAATGTTATATAGGCACTGACATAAAAATGTAAAGAAAAGCTTGGTCATTAAGGCCCAAAACAGACCCAGTTGTAGGGTAATAATGAGTACTATTACAGGCGGTCCCCGACTTAAGAACACCCAACTTACAACCCCTGGTTACAAGCCTCCCTCTGGATGTTGGAAATTTGGTGAACTTAAGTCCCTAGCTACAATCATCATCTGTAAGAGTTATCAAAGGTGTTTGCGTTTAAGCTTTTTTGTTAATTCTAGTTCTTATAACAACCCAACATTTTTAAAATCCAATTGTCACAGAGACCTAAAAAATTAGGCTGGGGTTACAATTATAAACAATACAGTTCCGACTTACATACAAATTCAACTCAAGAACAAACCTACAAAACTTATCCTGTACGTAACTGCATGTACTATTATTTATTTTATTGTTAATCAATACAGGCAGCCCCCGGATTACATACAAGAAAGGTTCCTTGGGTTTGTACTTAAGTTGAATTTGTATGTAAGTCGGAACTGTATATTTTTTGGGCCCAGTAACAATTAGATTTTCAAAATATTTTTTGCTGTAATAGGACAAAGGATTATCTATAAAGCTCCATTACAGACACCTTACAGCTGATCATTGCAGCCTGGAACTATAGTAACATCCAGAGAGCTTCACCAGAGGTCACATTGGGCAGAGAGGTCCGTGTGTAAGTAGGGGTCGTCTGTAAGTCGGGTGTCCTTAAGTAGGGGATCGCCTGTACAGGACAATTTTTACAGATACAGACATTTTTGGCATAAAAAGATCAAGCTGAAATCTTTGTTTTTTTTAATTGCTTGCGCTTGATACGGTTAATGCCTGATTTTTGTTTATTTGTAAACCTATGAGGGAAAGATAGAATACAGTTATTATCGGCGGTAAAACACAAATTACCGACTGGCCCTGGCCCTTTCTCCCGAGAACAAAGAGAGGTGCGATTATTTATTTTCTGTCTCACTAGGCTCGGCTGCACAATGCGCTGGAAGAGAACATTATGAATGATGCTGCGGAGAGCAATAATTGTACAGTTAGTTTCCATTCTTACCGATTTGTGGAGAAGATGAATGCTGCTGCTGAATTTGGCTGTTAATAAAGATTTATATGATTTGGAATATATTGGCATACATCACTGAGAGGAGGTTTCGTTCTCCCTGCCAAACCTGTTGTGTAGAAATAACAGGCAGCTCCTCATTTACAGGCAGCTCCTTCTATGATCGATTCCAAATTTTTAATGTTCAAAGCAGTTGACTGGGATTATAAAAATGGTCTATTTTTTTCCCCTAAAACAGCGCCACTGCGGTTCACGGGCAGTTTCCCTTCAAAGAGGGTGTGGCTTAGCTGTAATTTAGAAAATGAAAGCTGAGCTCTGATTGGTTGCAAAGAACAACTAGAACAATGGTTGCTGTCACACAGTTTATATAAATTACTCCGATTCCGTGCTGCCTGTCTTGACCTATTGCTATGTCCCCGACTCCGAACCTGTGCTGCCTGTCTTGACCTCCTGCCTGTCCCTGACCACTCGCTTGCCTCACGATTCTGCACTACACCTTGGCCGCCATTGCAGGCAAACTCGTGCCTGTGGAACGACCTGGCGGTACCACGCCGCAGCAAGTCCAACCTGCTTTGCGGCGGGCTCTGGTGAAAACTGGGTACCACTTAAACTCCGGTCCCAGGTGTCAGCTTACGTCATTGCCTGCAGTGGCACAGAGGATCCACTACCTCTGATTGTGACAGGTGGTAAGAGATGTATGTTACATGGGACCACATGTCTGGTGGAGCTGATGTGTATGTTACATAGGACTGTATGTTTGGGGCAGGAGACATAGCTAGTAAGAGATGTATGTTACAGCGGCTTGTGTGTTTGGTGGGGCTGAGGTGTATGTTACATGGGACTCTATGCCTGGGGTAGGAGACTGAGGTGGTAAAAGATGTATGTTATATTGGGATTGTGTGTCTGGTGGGCTGAGGTGTATGTTATGTGGGACTGTATGTTTTAGGTGCTAAAGAGAGAGGTGTGCTATTCTTACATGGGACTGTACAAGGTGGGGTAAGTCATGTTTTTATACCTGACTGTATGTATGGGGGCTGAAGAGAGAGAAATAGAACTTAGATTCTGCAAATCTTTGAGACAAAGCAACAACTACCTACAGTCCACTAGGAAAGCTGTAAAGGCTGTAAACAAGGGAATGAAAAGCAGCATTAAAGAAACTGAACAGGATCTTACTGGAAAGTGAAGGAACATTTACAAATCTCCTTCTGTATTGGATCCGATGCTGCACAAGTCCTCACCGCTCCTACTACCAGGTGTCTTCAAAATGGGTGGAAATGTCATCCTTCTCCCTTAAGATTTTAATTTCATTTTAAGTCGATAAAAACGGGTCTTGCAAGCAGAATGAATAAGTCACATGGCAGTCACTAACACTGTGTCATTATCGTTCCAACAACTTCATAAGTAATCAAGACTTTCCCGTCCTTTGCATTGAGCCTACCTATACAGTACATCTTGGCCATCACACTACAGAAACTCAGTGTGTAGCCTCAGCCTCAGGAGGATTTTTCCTAGATGTACTGGATCTGATATCTGTGAAAAACAAATTGAGGTCTGTAAGATGTTTTAGTTCCCGCAGACACAATGTAATGCATTAATACAGCTATAATTAAATGCAGCTCTCGGGGCACAAGTAGATGGACGGATTCCCATTTCCTAGGAACATTTCAACACAAATAAAAATGTGCAGAACACAAACCTTGGTTTCCTCAGCGGCCCTCGTTCTCTGGCTATACAGCTGTCTCAGTTCAGAGAAAAGACATTTTAGTGATGAGTGGAGCTATGGAGCTTCTGGATTGCGTCCATCTTCCATTGCTTTTCCAGTAGAACAATCCATTGGGTAAATAACTAGTTTCATGGCTTATCTCAATGAACTGCCTGGCTACAGAAGAAATGCAAATGTGTTCCTTAGCAAAGCAAGCATTCTTAAAACTTGGCTTTGTCTATTCAGTTTAAGGCCGAATGCACACGAACACCATTTGCTGCCAGATATCGGTCCCCATAGCCGCCTATATGGTGTCCGGTCACGGTGGGATGAGCACATGTTGTCTCACGGTCTTGTCCTATATTTTGCCATACTAAGGCATCGGCCACTTGCTTCTCTCTTGCGCGCGTGGCTGTATACTCTTCCGGGCTATGGCCTGCAAGGAGCCTAAAGTAGTTTTCCTCGGGTATTGGTAACTGATTAATGGGGATATTATTAACTTCAATAGGAACACATCTGTAGTACACCGGTATGGTCACTATATGGGCTGTGGAGTCTTCTGCTTCCAGTAGTGCCCTTCCACCATCTAAAGGTAACCTAAACAGCTGATTGGTGCAGGATCTGGGTGTCAGATCCCCCACTTATAAGATCCGGGGGTAGGTCTTCAGTATGCAAATTGCATAGGGGTCTGAATATCACATCTCAACATATATCCTTATTTGCAAGTGTAGACATATGTCCTAAAACAAATCCAATTTTGGGTTAACAAGATACACTTCTACTTTATTGATCCCATAGGAAATTGTTTGTACACAGTTTCCAGGCATGATGTTACTGGTAGCTACATACAAAATTGTGGCAAAACAAAGAGAGAGAAAAAAGGTAAAGAGGAAAACGAGAATAGAACAAACATTGCAGAATCGAGGAGTGGGGAGAGTTCAAAGTATCCCCAGAACCCAGGTTTTGGTTAAAAAATGTGATAGATTTGGAAGGAGGATATCTGACGAAACCAATCATTGGTGGTGCTCTGTTGCAGTTGTAGTGTAGAGAACGCTGTTTGCACACAATGATTTCCCTGAATGTGTGTAGGCATCTTTCCTTCCATACATGTTCGAATGAGCACAGAGGTGTCCCGAATTGTGCTTTTAATGATTTTTACATTGACCTTACATTGCATTGAGAAGAGAACACCTTCCCAGGACACCACTGCAAAGACATACTGTTAGGTTGTTTAGATTGTGAGCCCCATGGGGACAGGGACCAATTTGACATGCCTGTGCAGCGCTGCGTAATCTGTGTGCGCTATATAAATAAAGAATTATTATTATATTAAGAAGATGATACTTGCTAAAAAAATCTTTAGGATCCTATTCCAGATATTCAAAGATTTCAGTTTCTCACTCGCATTGCTACTAAACCAGCTGTTGCAATGTGTGCAATGTGCACACGTGAGATTTGCCAAGAGCTGGGTGATGTCTCCGGGTCTCTGCAAGAGGGGGGGGGGGGCAGGAGGAACTTCGGCAGTGTGGGGCAGATCAAATTAAAAGCTGGCAGAGCCGAGAAGTGCTCAGGTAACGCAAGCCTGTGCGCCTCAGCCTGATTTGCATATTTCAAAAACATCTATTTCTTTAAATGCAGCCATTCAAGATTGTAACAAAAATGATTACTTGGACATCAGGAAGAAATGGGCAGATCAGTAATGGTCAATGTAATGGTATATGTTCTTTAAGAACCAAACTATATGAATGGTAAAAGGACTAGGGATAGAATATTGAATAAGTTAAGATTATCAGGAGCTAAATAGGGCCAGGATTGTAATTTGTAGGTGATTTCCAGAGAAAACGTTGATTTGTGTATCCAAATTTATCTGGAAAAGTCAATGGATATTGGTTGTTAATTGAACACCCGTGAACACCCTACTGGGAAATTCCTGCACTGTACGGAACCATCTATAAATATAAATGTATGTGTACATGACTTCATGTTCTACAGAAATACAAAAAAGAAACTTGCTAATATTTTCTTGCAAAAGAAGTTACAAATGTTAACCAACAATGGACACAACAGAAAATAAAAAGAAGACTTTTTAAGACTTATCAAAAATTTTTGTGCCTAAACTTGGGTAAAAGTTGATATTTTTAGAAATGAGGATCAGAAAGCGATTTGCCAGGAGATTTCCGGCCACGTGATCTTAAATTCACATAAAAACAAGGGTCTAATTTTTACAAAGTGACCTTTAACTCCGAAGGGACATTAAAGGTTTAACATTACACCTTCTTTTCTTAGAAAAACAGGCAAATGCTGTAATTTATAACATTAAGCACCAGGATACTGAAACCCAAAACCGACTCTGGGCAAAAGAAAAAAAGTTAAAAACACAGAAAAATAACGGTATAAAACATTAATCTTTTCAAGCACTTTTTATAATTAGACTCCGCTCCCGAAGAGACCGTGTTTGTGCAAAATACTTTCAACTTCTTGAAAGCTGGAATCCTGCAGGATGTCTCTCAATTTATGGCAATTTTTATTTATAAAGTGTCAACGTTGTCTGCGGCTGGGAACTATGGAGTGTGAAGGCAATATCGTAAAATATCTCACACCTATAGAAGCGGGCACACACATGTTACATTAGTGATTCTGATTTATATACATAATGTACGGCTGCTGCTATGGAAAGCGACTTTAGGGGCAAAATCCAATAATGGAATAAAAACACTCACTTCATTACGAGAATTTACTATAAATGGGGCCCTGGGTTAAGAATAAGTGAATTTACCTCCTGGAAAAAACTGGTTATTACCGTGATACCGTATGAGAAACTAAGTTATCAACATAGAAGCTGTCCGGACCACTGTAATGGGGTCCTTGGCTCAACTGACTCTACTGTGTCTCCACCTGATGATTGACTCATCTGATTGGGATGATCTCCCTATATGCATTTTTCCCCTACTTTACCCCCCTATTTTCATTGTCTTCCGCACTGGGATTGTAACAGTTTTCTCTTTGGTTTTGTTCAAATTCTGTGATTATATTTTAGCACAGTCCTATTGTACTTTCTGTGGGTTTCTACTTCATGTACAAACAGCGACTCATTCACAGGCCCATTGATTTCTATTGGGTACATTAGGCACCATGCATAACCCCCCCCCCCCCAATAGTGTAG
Source organism: Engystomops pustulosus (assembly GCA_019512145.1). Lineage (NCBI taxonomy): Eukaryota > Metazoa > Chordata > Amphibia > Anura > Leptodactylidae > Engystomops > Engystomops pustulosus. The sequence continues at coordinate 197,611,323 of CM033645.1, read as the reverse complement.
GTCCTATTCCTGCCCATCATATCAGCCCAGGCAGTCACTTCCTATGGACATAAAATAATCGGATAAGAATTACGAGAAAAATATTGATCACAGGCGCTCCCCAATGTGAGTGAAAACAGTGGATTTGTATTTAATGATACGTTTGCTGCCGGTTAAGAAACTAGGTATCCTTTCCCCAGTACCAGTATAGTAATAACGGGCTCACTATACAGAAATCTAATGACCAAAAAAATTTGTAGACACCAGCGCTGGCTTGGGGGATTGTATAATTATCCAATAATTGGCATTCTACCACCCATAAGTATAAAAAGATACAAGTTTGTGTAAGGTAACCTGTACATTTGTATGTAGTGTGCCACTGGGAGTATACGTATATGTCTATATGATGGTATTACCTAGAACACCTGAGCCCCTATGATGTAAAAGTGTAGATAGTGTTTGCTGTTCCGAAATAGGATATGAACAAAGTGAACGTTCGGGTACCTGTTTCAGAAGATAAGACGATCCCAGTTGCTCTCTCTATAGTGGACAAACGTTCCCTGTTGTCTTTTTTTAACAATGCCTTTGCTGGATTACCATATCCCCCGGGTTAGATCGTGAAGCTCTTTTGGGTAAAAGTTTGTCGCTGTACCTAACGGGAGGGTGCCCCGGCCGGTGGCAAAACCCCCTGTATGTCGCAGCTGATTTGAGAATCTGGCATTTGTATGGTGTATGGGTAGAATATATATGGTGGATGTGTATATAAGTGTGTCACATGTGCCATATATGGTATGATTAATTGTTGCATGTAAATGGTGTACATGAAAAATATATACAATGCATGTGTATATATGTGTATAGCATGTATAAGGTGTGTGTACTTGTAGCATATAAATGGTGTACATGTAAAATATATACAATGCAAGTTTATATATGTGTGTAGCATGCATATGGTGTGTGTACTTGTAGAATATATACAGTGCAAGTGTATATATGTGTGTTACATGTATATAGTGTGTGTAATTGTAGCATATAAATGGTGTACATGTAGAAAATATATGGTGCATGTGTATATATGTATTGCATGTATATAATGTGTATGCTTGTAGCATATAAATAGTGTACATGTAGAAAATATATGGTGCATGTGTATATATCTGTGCAGCATGTACAGTATATGGTGTGTGTAAATGTAGCGTATAAATGGTGTACATGTAGAAAGTACACAATGCATGTGTATATATGTGTGTAGCATGTATATGGTGTGTGTAATTGTAGCATATAAATGGTGTATGTGTAGAATATTAATGGTGCATGTGTATATAAGTGTGTAAAAAGTATATGGTGTGTGTAAATGTAGCATATAAATGGTGTACATGTACATGATGCATGTGTATTTATTTATGTAGCATGTATATGGTGTGTGTAATTGTAACATATAAATGTTTATGTGTAGAATATATACGGTGCATGTGTATATATGTGTGTTACATGTATATAGTGTGTATACTTGTAGCATATAAATAGTGTACATGTAGAATATATATGGTGCATGTGTATATATGTATGTAGCATGTGTATATATGTGTGTAATGTATATATAGTGTATGTGTGTATTTGTCTCTGTAGCATGTATTTGTATTCTGAAGTATAATGTGTGGGATGGGGACAGCTGTGAGGATTTAGGCACATGGGGGCCTTATCCTAAGTTTACACTGGTGTCTTGTTATGCCTCTGTTCCGACCATTTCCAGTAGAAAGGTTAACCTCATTTTCAAAACTTAACCTCACAAACGTTTTTGATTGAAAAAGTTTTTCTTATAACACATTTTTATCTCTCGCTCTATGCAGTCTATTTCAATATAGAGTCAGCTCCAAGTAGATGCTCTGTTTCACTTGAGTTGATGTTAAGATAAGGCAGGTCCTTAGAGGCTGCTTGAGATATGGGATGATGGAAAGTAATGTACAACAAGTACACTCTCAAGCAATGCATTCTACACATAAACTCGCACTAGAGGGATTAAAAATATGAGAAGAGGGGGCTAAAAGAAGAGAGAAGAGCACAACAGCTGGGAGATTTCTAGGGTTGATTGTTTCAAAGAGGTTTTTGTTACTAGGAAAAATGAAAATATAAATTGTAATAATAGAAAAACAGACACGTGTCCTAAAATAGATTCTTATCGAGAGAAAATAGAGATGTCCTATCAGATGAATAGAGCATACGAGCTCCCATTGTCATTGCCCTTGGGCTCAGGGACGAATAAAGTTTGCACATGGGGGGTTATTTCTATTCTGCTTTTCTTTTGAAAAAAAAATTAAAGGGACAAAATACATAAATTCCCTTTTATCCTCATTTTTTAAACAAAAAAGACTCACTTATTATTTAATATTTTTAGACATTAATAAGGACATTTAAATACATTGGAACACAATTACTATCTTGGTTGAGTCTACAATAGCGATTAGCAGACCCAATAAAATTCTAAAAATTAGGGTTTTATCCGGTTACCGAACCCGTACTTGAACTGTTACACCACCGATCATGGGAGTAAGTTCTTTAAATGCCACTGGCAACTTTGCCGGCAAAATGTATAATACTTCGATGACATCATCAGGGAGCGACGATCCACGCCAAAATAGCTGCAGCAATTTAAATGCCACTTTGGACTCAGCTTTACACTAATCTACAATTGTGTATGCTCCACAATTTGTCCTATTTCAGGCCCAAAATTCCATACCCTTTCTTAGGTAATTCTTTCAAACCTATTTGTTAAAGGGGCAGGACGTGCATGAATGGGGCCATGGCTAAAGTGGGTGTGGTCTAAAATGGTATTTTGATTGTTGAAATTGCAAAGTACAATTTTTACACAATAAAGACTAACCAACTAGTTGTGTAGAAATTGAGACAACTTGATTAATCATACCACCTGGGTAATTATGTTTGTGACTTAGTTTACTCTGTCTAGTAAATGTATATGTAAATGTTGCTCATAAACTTAAATGTTTTCAATAGAATTACTTAAGAAATCCAGAAAATATCAGCACCAAGATCATTAAGGCTTAATAAGGGCCTAAAATTATGCCAATGCACCAAACATTATGGTTTGCTCACCCTTCCCCTCTCCTCGCATGTGATGTGTGCATGAAGCCTAATACAGCTAAGACAGCTTATAGGAGGTGCAAATTCACAGTAGACATTATTAAACTTAACATATTTCTCATCCAAAATTAGACAATTTGATCAATCTGGTGTAATTTAAGACTTTCTAGTCTAATTTCTACTGTCTGTGTTTTTGCCCCTGTGAAGGAAACCATGACGTTTCAAACCTCTGAAGGGTACGCTCGGGTTCTGAGAAGTGCAGGAAGTGATTTAAAGTTGTCCACACAACTTCTGGATATGGCGATACAATAAATCACATCCCTGAATGGTTATAAGACCCCTTTCACTAGCCTCAGTGAAACAGAACCTTATCAACCCAATTTAAGCTGCCACCAGTTCTCCTTTAATATAGGCCCAGTCCGTAATGGGATTATATGGGGTGAGGAACCAACCTGGTAGCATGTATACGAGCGAAATTCGGACGAGGTTCTTAGACCGAGATAAGAGAGCAACACAGTTTAAGTTTTATATTTAATTGCCTTAAGGGCACACTAGACAAAACAATATATACAATAGAGATATATACAGTTCAACAGAATACAACATACAAAGTTAGCACTGTAAGTATCATCAGTTCAGTAAATTAGTTACCTCATTGGGCCTTATGGAGCCTGATAGTCCATACCTTAAGATCTTCCACTGCATTTGATGGTAAATTGGTCCCCAGAAAAAAGACAATGTGGCCTCAGAGGTGTCTGGTTATATCAGGTGCAGACACACCTCTGCCCACCCCCAGCAGGGGTTGTGGGTTCCTTCTACCTGGTATTACATTTATAACCTTGGAGAAGTCATAGATTCTCAAGGGGAAGTCATAGGGTCAGAGTTATGGTATCATTTGATCCAGGTGAATCCCTGGATTGCACTGATACCAAACCTGACCCATTTATTTCTCTGGGCTCAAGGGTACTAGAACCTTGGGAAATGGACTACGATCCCTTAAAGATAACAAATCCACAAATTTAGTTGTCCTTGGGCTGAGATGGGCCAAAACTCCATAACTGTCCCCATTCAATGTATTGGTTTAAGGGTTTTTATGACTCTTTGTCTCCTGTTTGAAAATGGGACGAGATTCCTGGAGACTCTGTGGAGATCATTTGAAGTCCGGCCACCTTCCCTGTTAGGTAACAGTCAGCTAGCTCCATTAAGGCTAATTACGCTGAGGCTGAGGGGAGGTGAGGGATATTGGTGGCATGATGAACAGGACAATATCTGGCCTGTGGATCTTCCTTGTACCTATAGGTTCAACACAGCCCCCATTGTGTTTAAGTTGGTTTACACCTTCAAAGGGGTTTTCAGGATTAACTTATTTTTTTACTATGGGCTCCAGAGGGGTATGAACATAACAAACAAAGCTCGGATGCTCCAGTGCACCATAGCACCACCCAACACCACCAGCCGTTGTTGGAATATTGATGCTTAGTAGTGATCACATCAACATCAGATACCCACTACACCCTAAAGTTGCTGTCTATAAACTGCAGAAGGTGCATGCACTGTCGATGTAACGTCACCATTGAGCCTTTAGCTGCTGCTTGTAGACTGTTGCAACATACACTGTTGACTTGTTGGTGCCATTCAGTTCAAAACTGAGAATTCTTCGTAATTCTACGACCCCCCACTTGATGAACACCTAAGAAATACCAAATTGCTCAGTCTTTGGGGTCCATCAGAAACTAGATGGACGAGTCCGATCTCTGTGCACATACCTCCGATCATGAGTCACTAGATACAAGACATTTTACATAAGGCCTCACCTATGAACAATTTCTCTACAGTTTTTACAAAGCGTTTCTTCTATTCTCTCATAACCATAATATTAATCTAGTGAACTAAAACAAAAGAAAATGAAAGCCTGAGACTAAAGTTTCACCGAAGTGAAGAAATCTTTGTCATCTCAGGTCAAAATGAATTAAACTAATTTGTGCCTGTTATCAGTCCGCATAACTTTTAAGTAATGTCAATTGGAAGTCTTTGAGCCGTGACATTAATGAGTCCGCACTTGGCAGTAATTGATAGCGCCCTATGGGGAAATGAGGAACAACACGAAGGCCAATTGCAGTTAACCCCTCTCAGGCGCATAGGACAAGATGTGAAAGTGACAACGAGAGCGCGTTGTACAGTGTGACATTCCGGTGACATACACAGATCAGAATGACATCGATTCACTTTCTGATGAAGGCCTATTTAATATCACTGAGCTCTTAACAAAAGCAATATATGTGCAAATCTCGGATTATGACGGCTAGTTCTACGCCCTATACCAAACAAATTCATGAGATACATATGAAGAGATATTTGTGAGAGGGCTGCTTTGCATTTGTCTGGTGTTTGTCCTTTCATCTGTTACATGCATTATAGAAGGATCTGGAACAGTCACAGACACAACAAGACACAGAAACATGTAATGGAAACTGGAAGTAACGCAAAACACTCGTGCATGGAATAATATACTGGGCTGAAGAAGTCAATGGTCTGTGTCCGGTCTATCTCAATATATATGGTTTCCAGTGTCATGACGTGTTGGAAGTGGCCTGCTGTACATTTGTACATTTGTAGAATAACAAACTGAGTGATACTCACAATACTGAACCCCTTCTACATCAGAGAACCTTCAAAAGTCCTGGAAGGTCTCTTCTCTACAGTCATGGCCATACGTTTTGACAATGACACAAATATTATATCTTCACATGATCTGTTGCCCTCTGGTTTGTCAGATGATTTTATCACATACAGAGATACAAGTGCAATCATATTATGAGTAACAAAAGCTTTTATGGACAGTTAGAATGAGTTCCTGCAGCAAGTCAGTATTTGCAGTGTTGACCCTTCTTCTTCAGGACCTCTGCAATTCTCCCTGGCAGCTCTCAATCAACTTCTGGACCAAATCCTGACTGATAGCCGTCCATTTCTGCACAATCAATGCTTGCATTTTGTCACAATTTGTTGGTTTTTGTTTGTCCACCCGTCTCTTGATGATTGACCACAAGTTCTCAATGGGATTAAGATCTGGGGAGTTTCCAGGCCATGGACCCAAAATCTCTATGTTTTGTTCCCTGAGCCATTTAGTTATCACCTTTGCTTTATGGCAAGGTGCTCCATCGTGGTGGAAAAGGCTTTGTTGATCACCAAACTGCTCTTGGACGTTTGGGAGAAGTTGCTCTTGGAGGACATTCTGGTGTTTTTAGGCAAGACTGTGAGAGAGCCGATTCCCTTGGCTGAGAAGCCAGAAAAAGGGTTCCTGGTGACAGGTTCCCTTTAAGGGATTGGAAAACCCGTTTTATCATGCATTCACCTATTTGAGTTACATCAGTTATTTATCCAAAAAACTCACCCTAGGAAAATACAGACAATCAAAAATATTTCAGCAGTGACTGACAACCAAGCGACTGCTATAATCGACCTTGGGGCACAACTGGGGGAGGTACAGCTTACATGGACTAGGAGCTTTAGGGGGTCCATATGGTGTCTCTTTCCCATAGGAAGAGGCCAGTATTATAAGCAATTCCTTGTAGTTGGGGGCCAGGTACAGATTTTACATTGAGGTCCAGTAGCTTCAAGCAATGTCGCTGCCTACGGAGACAAAATATGAGAACATTATCTTTTCCTTTCCGAGGTAAAATTAATAAGAAACAATTGATACTATTCCCTAATGGACCATACATTCCTGGAGTCAAACAGAGTTATGAAATCCAATAGCGATAGTAAAGTAATATAAAGGGAAATAACATAGATCGACAATGTTGTCTTCCCCTGTACAGTGTTGGATCGCGCTATTGTCTGTCTTTATTGAGTTTACAATAGCAACGAGACAAATAAGCCAATTTTTCACAGAACTGAACGAAATATGACTGATGCCAATTCATTATATCCTGTACCGAAACATCCTGAGTGCTGAACCAGAGGAGCGGCCAGTGAGGGAGATAAGGGATGTAATAAACTGTAGGTTACAATGTTAACAGAAACCTGCCAAGAAATTGTATTGATATATGATTTTAAAATATATATTTTTTTCCAATTTGTTTGAGGTATTTACTTTGATAAAACTTGTTTATTTCCCCTTATCTTAATATTTCATCTCTACAAAGCGCATTCACATTTTAACCGTTTAGATGGCAAAGATTTTTTTAGGTGTTTCTTACAAATATTTGGTGTCTTTAAACTTAAGACAGTTAAAGGTGTTTAGGAATGACTAATGATGACTTAGCAAAGTTAATTCTACGACAACTCATCAATATAGCAAAAAACTGGACTCATAGGGGAATCAGATAAAATGACTTATAATGTCTTATAATGGGTCTTATAATGCATCAAGACCTAGGAAATAGACGTTCTGATAGCCCTCGAGTGGGATTCTGTATTACTGGACTTCTGCCTCATAGTCCACTGGATGATCCTCTGGTGCTCATTGTGCATACAGCATGTTATAGAGCAGGAGGAGCTGAGCATAATGTACATGGTGTCCTATCTGCAGGCAGCATGTTATAGAGCAGGATGAGCTAAGCAGATTGTACATAGTGTCCTATCTGAAGGTAGCATGTTATAGAGCAGGATGAGCTGAACAGATTGTACATAGTGGGGGTCATTTTCTAAGGGCCCGAATTGCGCAATTCCGTCAGGTATCCCGACGATCTCCGATTTGCGCCAAATTCCAAGCAACACTTTTTTTTAAAAAATGCGCCGGGTTGCATGCGACGGAAATCGGGGGCATGGCCGTCGAAAAACCTGATGGATTCGGAAAAAACGCGGAATTTAAAAAAAAAGTGTCGCTTGACACGCACTTACCTGCACCAAGTAATAGAAGGTGAACTCCGACGGACTTCAGTGGACCTCAGCGCAGCAGCGACACCTGGTGAATATCGGGTGCACGGACCTTAGTGAATCCCGGCCGGACCCGAATCAGCGTCAGAGAACCCGCCGCTGGATCGTGCTTGGACCAGGTAAGTAAATGTGCCCCAGTGTCCTATCTGCAGTCAGCATGTTATAGATCAAGAGGAGCTGAGTATTTCATACACGGTGTCCTATCTAGAAGCAGCATGTTACATAGCAAAAGGAGCTGAGCAGATTGAAGCAGGATTAAATCAGATACAGCAGTTGTTTCAGAATATATTTAGAAGAACTATTAATTTTGGTCAGATGTGTGGTGCATATTATACATGGTGTAACATGTTATAGCATGTACAAGGCTGAGCAGATTGTAAATAGTGTCCTATATGCAGGCAGCATGTTATAGAGCAGGAGGAACGGACTACATTGTATATAGTGGTTTATCTGCAGACAACATGTTATAGAGTAGGAGGAGTTGAGCAGATTGTAAATAGTGTCCTATCCAAAGGCAGCATGTTATAGAGCAGGAGGAGCTGAGCACATTGTACATAGTGTCCTATCTGCAGACAACATGTTATAGAGCAGGAGGAGCTGAGCAGATTGTAAATAATGTCCTATCCACAGGCAGCATGTCATAGAGCAGGCAGAGCTGAGTACATTGAGCATAGTGCCCTACCTGCAGGCAGCATGTTATAGAGCAGCAGAAGCTGAGCAGATTTTACATCTACTCACCCACATATATTCTTTTTGCGCACAGTTATACAAGAAAGCCTGCCAATCACTAAGCAGGGCCACCCACAAGTCTCCTAATCTCACAGCCAGTAAAAGTTTAAAACAAATAGATAACACGTTCTACTAAATCTTTTCCCACAACACTTTGTATCAATATCCTTGGTTCTGCTTCCCTATCGCATTCTGCCTGCATCTCCAGTAACAAATTCAGTGTCAGATTCCTTTTTAAGCCATGAATGAACACGATTTTCAGCAAATTTAAACTTTTTGGGTTATTTTTAAAGCCCTGTTTTTAGGACACTTATTTGATCTCTGGATACATACAGCACATTTGTGTGGAAATACTGATGGCGATACTAAGACTCCATTGTTTCTGTTTCTACAGTCCATTTGGTTCATGAAAAAAAATTCAGAAATTTCAGATTTAAAAGGTCAATTTTGAATAATGTTGTATTTTGTATTGAAAGTTAAAAGTAGAGACAGTAAAAACCAAAAAGGTCTGTAATGTACAAAACGAATTGCTCTGTAGCGTCCGTCATTGCAAACATATTTACATTTCTTTTCAAGTTAATTTCCGCATTTTTAAAAGGTTTCTAAGTGAAAAATGATTGACCTCAGTCTAATGGAAATTGCAATTTTTTTTCATATTTGATTTTTACCTTCATTAATTAAATGTTTTCATTTTTGTCTATTTGATTTTTTTAAAATCTTTTTTGAATATTTCTATGCTTTCTTTTCAACACATATTTCATCTTAACCTTTGAGCAATGTTCAATTTCCCAATGTACAGAAACCCACTGTCTGCCATGAAAAATATGATGAAGAATCAGAGCTTTTCATCAAAATTCTCCGGAGGAAGCCGTAGATATATAGTTACATCCAGTATTTGCTGGCATTAGGAAAAATCTTCATCATGCTGATTTACACAGCTGTTCAAGGCTTGTTGTATAACAGATGGACATCACCTAAACCTCCTCCAGGAGAAATTGCTGTAATGAGATCGTTTCGATGGACAAGGATGGTTTTGTTTAGGCTTTGGTGGTTTTTCGCGTATCACAACTGGATATGTCTGTGTAACTTTTTGCTATATTCAGTTACGTATCGGTTCCAGCAGTGATAATTCCGTTAATCAAAACATGACGGAGGCTCCGGCTTCTCTAAGGTGGTCTCCTAACCCTCGAAGATGTAGAGCGATGACAAGTCATCGAGTCCAGACCATATCCTGATACTTTGAAAATTCTGCTCCCTCAAAGATAAGAGACAGCAATTACTACGCGGGATAATTGCTTCTTAGAAGTCGTAACCAAAGAAAATTGTTTGTGTGCATTTCTAAGGCAACTAAGTTTTGCTGTTCCATCTAACTTCCCAATTGATTCCGACGCGAAAGTATCATATTTTCTTGTCTTTTCTTTTCGGCGGCCGGAGATGAATGAACTGTGAATTGAAAAGTTGATTGCATATAGTTAAAGGAAACATGGAAAATTAAAGGAAGCATGCATAGATTTCTATGGAGCAATTATGCTGGAAAAAAAAGCTGAACATCTGATGTCCACAATATAACGCAAAAGCCTGCACAGAAAAAGTTCTTACTGGAGCATTATGGGATGTGAAATGCACAAAAATTAAAGGGGTTGTCCACTTTAAAGGACATCTACCACAAAGATCATGAATTGTAAATTAAGCACACTGACATACTGGGGCCCATTTACTTACCCTTCCGGAGTTGTTCAAAGAAAGTGCATTGTCCGTGTATAATGTACTGTGTCCCGCGATTCACTAAGATCGTGCGCCCGATATCCTGCATGTGTCACTTCCCCGCTCAGGTCCGCCAGAGTTCACCTTCTTCTTCCTGGTGCATGTAAGTGCATTGTCTCTCGACACAATTTGAAAGTTAAATCCCAGTCCGAATCAGTCAGATCGTCCGACGGCCCGCCCCCGATTTCTGTGGCATGAAGCCAGCAATTTGTGCCACAATTAGATAGCGTGCAACACAATCCCAGTGCAGACCCCTGTTAAATACCTGTCAAAGCTACGCAAATCCCAAAAACCGTGAACAGTCCGACGAAAGTGCGATCCGCGACCCTAAGTAGGTAAGCCCCACTGGGTTGGGCCTACCCTGACAGGAACCACTCTTCGCTAATCTTCCTATGCCCTTGTTTTTAAGAAAAAAAGGCTTTAAAATTTATGCAAATGAGCCTGAGGACCTCCAGCTCCATTAACACCTATGTAGCCCAGAGCCCCCCAGGCTCATTTGTATTATTTAAAAAGCCTTTTTTTTGTAAAGGCCGAGGCATAAGAAGCTAAACGAAGAGCGGATCCTGCCAGAGGGGGGACACACCAGTATGTCAGTGTGCTTGGTTTACAATCCTTCATCCTGATGGTAGATGTACTTTAAGCAAATTCCAGCAAATAATTGATTTGTTTGTGTAATGAAAAGCTATACAAATGTCCTTAAACGGGTTTTCCCATGAAAGAAAATTCTAAAATTTAAACCCGCTAGCAATGTTAATACAATAAAGATAATTTTAAAAACGTGTCTTCGTGGAAATAGCCCTTTTAACGGTTTTCTAGATCTCTGCTTGCTGTCATGCAACACAAAACTTCATTCTTTACTTCCTGTAGATAAACACCGGTCCATGGTCATGTGATGTCACACAGGTGCACGGCTTGTTAGTATCACACAGCTCTGATTACTCTCTGTTTTATAACAAGCCGTGCACCTGTGTGACATCACATGCCCATGGACCGGTGTTTATCTACTGGAAGTAAAGAATGACATTTCCTGTTGCATGACCACAAGCAGAGATCTAGAAAACCCATTAAGAATTGAAAACTTTCCATTACACAAACAATATCAATTATTTGCTGGAATGTTCTTAAAATGAACATCACATTTAAATAAAATGAGATAAGAAAAAACTGAAGAATTACTAGAATGCCTAGTATTTTCACAAAAAGCCTCTCACTCAGCTACATCGGTTCCCTACACTATACTGAAAAGAAACAACCAGGTCAGGTCGAAACAGTAATGTCTACAGTTGGGAATGTGTTCCTTCTGGAATAGATTTTCTGGTTTGCCTTTAATTCTGCATCATGTTGTTAGGCTTCCTGAAAGTCATGTTTCATGGTAAAGGATCTGCCTTACAAGGTAGCAAAAGAGGTGTGGTTTTCCTTGTGTCATTATGGAAAAATTATTTGCATATTTCCCAGAATCCCCCTATTGGAGCATCAATGGCTATACGTCTCCACACACATGAAAGGCAACCTTAATTGGAAAAGTTTCTGTAAGGAGAATAATTACTCTTTAACCAAAGTCTGTGTTGAAATATTATGTCCCGGAGCCCAGATAACTCTTAATCCCTGACTCTAGTATCTTCACAGACATTTTGACCAAGTCCTTTGGAGTTAGTGAAGAAGCTTAGTCCATAAGTAAGGAGCTCCAAAGGGCAACTAGAGTTATGTTACAGTTAGGCCATGAAGTGGATCCTTAGGTTGCAACTAGTTTTGGTCTGGCTATACCCGGTTTCAGAGTCTAAAAGATGTTTTGCTTTCACCCATAACTCACACAACAAGATTTTGCTACAGAAGAATCTGCAGGTTGTGTCCCCCTGGATAGTCAACAGTTGGCAGCTAGACACAGCAACAGAGGTTAAAGGGAACCTGTCAGCAGCTTATACCCCACTAAACTACGAGCTCCGTCAGATAGAGTATGAAATATATTTTCTAGCTTTGCGTCTTTTGTTTTCTTCTTGCTGTTTACCTATAAATAAAATTGCTCCAAAGTCATATGCAAATGAGATTAAAAGAGACACTTTTTACCTGATCACTTTTAGAGGCTGGTGTGGGTGCATCACTTTACACACCTCCATCTCATACTTAGTCAGGCACTGGATCTTTATCCACAACTCACATACTCATCTATGTCCATATGTGATTTGAAAGATGAGAGTCTCATTTTATAAATATACCAATAGTATGGATCAAAGCACTATAGATCCCAAGATATAGGGCATCTGTAGTGGCTCTCTCCCTCCAGCCCGTAAAAGTGGGTGGCACATGTGGGCATAGCCCTAAGTAACATAGCAGTAAGATCAAGATGGTAAAGTGGGCTGACGGATTCTCATAAACTAAGAGTCTACATAAAAGCATCTTTATGGAACCTGAATCAAGACATTTTTGAGCAGCACAGAGGATGACTATTAACAAAGTATCTGGAGGTCCAAACATCAAAAAATAGAGACCCAATATGAAATGGTGTGTGGTTGTTATCATGACCAAATTTCCTACCCGACAATGTCATTAGGATAGTCTTAGACATTGCCTAGCTATATACCTATATACAAGAGGATAAGACTGGTTTGAGGAGAGGTAGATACAGTGTAATGTGTTGCTTGTGGTACTTTGGAAGGAGGACATCCTAGGAGGAGGGTGAAGTTGAAGCGTCCTAGGACAAGGGTGAAGTTCTGTCTCCAGGCCACTTTTAAACGTTGGAGACTAAATTAAGAAAGGGAAAATGCGTTGAGATTTTTTCTTTCAAAAAAGTATAAAAAAAATAAGTACAGGCAGTCCCCTACTTAAGGACACCCGAGTTACAGACGGTCCCTAGTTACAGACCGAGCTCACTGCCCATTGTGACCTCTGGTAAAGCTCTCTGGATGCTTTATTTTAGTCCCAGGCTGCAATGATCAGCTGTAAGGTGTCTGTAATGACATTTAATTGATAATTACGGAAAACATTTTGAAAATCCAATTGTTACTGGGACAACAAAACAAATTTGCCTGGCGCTACAATTATAAAATATACAGTTCCAACTTACATACAAATTCAACTTAAGAACAAACCTAAAGAACCTATCTTGTACGTAACCTGGGGACTGACTGAATAGAAATCTCATTTGCCATAAGGAAATCTATGCATCTTTATACAAATTTTTTAGACTCATAACAATAACTTGCTTACAAATAAAGGTTATTATTTTATTTTTATTATCCCAAATTATCACATTAAAGGGGCATTACCATTGTTACATTAAATTTAATTTAATTAAATTTACAAATATAAGTGTTAAAAAAAAGTGCACTCTGTGATGATCATTTCCCATAAATGCAGCTATGTTGTCCCTTAGAAACGAGATATGACCACCGCCCCTGGCAGGGTTTGCCCAACAAATGCTACATTGCCACAGGACCGCTGTAAGACATGCAGTAACTATTTGTTTCTTTGTGAAATGACTTGAGCTTGGGTGATCGTCTCCAAGGACAACAAACTTGTTTCTCAGAAACCAAGTGACTACATTTAAAAAAATATCCTCACTCAGATACATTTTTTAAATAACATCCAATTGAAGAAATGGTTGTAAATGGAAAATGGACTGAATGTCAATGCCCTGGTGAGAAGACCCCGTTAAGCTTCTAGAGATTGCAGGAATGCAAGTCTCACATTGCCAACTGGGGTATAGAAAACAGCTGCAAAGAGTGAAGGGTTGACTAGAGATGCCCATTTTTGCACAAAACACTCCATTAAAGACCATAGGGACCTCTCCATCTCAACCAAAATGATTGTTTGTCAGGTGAAATTTAATACCTAAGAATGGTCTTAGCCAACTAGTGACAGATTGTCATCATCTGACAGGAAGTGGGTCATGTTTTACATTTTCATAGTAATTAGTCGAAAAACGATCTTTCAATGAAAGAAAATTGCCTGATGTCAATAAACATGAACAGTCTGAGTAATAAGTATTACATATAACATGTGTATAGCTGCATCTGTACATCATCTGGCCACCAGTGGATAATTCTTCGTAGGTTGTTCAACCACCAGCCGGCCAACTTTTGTTTAATGTGTTTGGTTACCTTTAGAGAACAGCCGGCTACTCAACTTCTTCTTCAACTTTCTATCAACATTTGTTGTGAACCAATACCCTTAAGGTATCCTACAAGGACGCATGGAAGGCTTACAAACACTGTATTAGATCCTGAAATAAAATCATACACATCATGGGGCAGATTTATCAAGCTACCAGTGCAACCATAAAAAATGTCCTCCCCCTTGTATATCAATGGAGCTTGTCAAAGGCGGCCAAGGCCAAATCCTCAAACACCCAGATGGTAAATGAACGTGTGACTGAAGTAATTACGGGTTGTATTGCCCATGGTCAACTGATGATCCCAAAGGCTTGTCAACTTTTTTCAGTTATGTACACACAGTTAATACACACATCATACATGCACATGACTACTGTGACAGTCACTGACCTAAACAGTTATTGGCCTAATTGGTTATGTGGTTGTACATGATGACATCACTTTAGGCCAAATTATCGATAAACATCAGATGATGACATCATTGTAGGCCAAATTATCGATAAACATCACACTAAACACTAGATGACCAACAATGGAGAAGTGGGGGATTTTACAAGAGAGTTTTTCTTCAACTTTTTTATTCTTGGCCAATCAAGAATAATCATCCCATTAGTCTTAAAAACATTTTCATGATTAATAATGTAACGTGTGTGTTGTAGAGAGGAGAATGAATGTCACTCACCGAAGTAACGTTCAACCAGATACGGTAACTTTATTTCAAGGCATCAGGACAGGGTGAGGTGCTGCCTCGCCAAGGCGATGAGCCGTTTCGTGCGTGTGTCTGCTCTTTCTCAAGCCTAATAATGTAACCTCTTTCACAGAATTATTGGTACATACTGCGATATTGAGGGAAAATAGCGTTTTAATGTGAAATTTGAATATTCTCTCAACAAATTACGAAAATGTAATGAAATAAAAATATCTCCCCCAAGAGTCACCTGAGGCATCCAAAGCGTAAAAATAGGAGACAGACAGGAAACAAATTAATTCAGTTATTTGAATGAAAAATGTTGCCGACTGTCAAAACTGAAAGTAAAATATTAGTAAAATTAGAAACTGGCTCCAGTTTCGTACTAAGGCTACAACACTACGTATTATTCACAAAGCAGGAAAACTGATCAAAAATTTATTTTTTACTCTCTGGACGTGCTGTCACCTATTTGTAAATATACAGGTAGTCCCCGGGTTACATACAAGATAGGGTCTGGAGGTTTGTTCTTAAGTTGAATTTGTATATAGGTCGAAACTGTATATTTTATTTTATTTATTTATTAAATTTTTTTCTTTTGTCCCAGTGACAATTGGAGTTTCAAAATTTTTGCTGTAATTGGACCAAGGATTATCAATAAAGCTTCATTACAGACACCTTACAGCTGATCATTGCAGTCTGGGGCTATAGTAAAGCATCCAGAAAGCTTCACCAGAGGTCACAGTGGGCAGAGGGGCCCGTCTGTAACTATGGGTTGCCTGTAAGTCGGGTGTCCTTAAGTAGGGGACCGCCCGTATTATGTTTTATTACTAGAAATGTAGAGTTTACGGACTCATCCAGTAGGGTTCAATAGCCAATGACCAAGTGGCTAATGAATTTTAGCTGTAGTGTAATATTACATCAGCACACCTCAAGTCATTAATCATGGGTTTCGCTATCAGATATTAACAACAGCTGAGCTCTGCCGACTAAAGCATCAACTCTATGACAGTAAATACTTCCCAATGGGGCAGACGGCGAGACATGAAAGATAAGCAAAAAAGCATGACTGCCTATGAATTCAGTACATTATAACTTTGTGTCATTATTCATTGTCTTTCAAAAAGTACATCCTGTATCCATTCTGCCTGCTTAAGACATCAAATAGGCCACAAGGAACATTTACCTGTGTACGGTACACCATTGAATACATGTTATTAAAGGAATCTCTCCCATCGACAATTGCGTCCAGTCTGCTGGATGACCTAAGCAGTTTTACAGTATATATAGTTTTATAGGAAATTGTTAAAATTGTTAATTTGTTATTCATCAAGGGTGGGATTAATTTTTTTTGACAGGTCAAAAACATTCCCCTTCCACTCGTCATTGTGCCATCACTTTACAATAACTATATTTAGTGATGACTAGATACTGTACGCCATATTGTTTCTAAATAAAAATGTAATTATAAAGCCCGATATTACAAATAATATCACTATACTATGACCAGGCAGAGCCTATTGTTCCCATCTGGAACTATGTATTTTAGACTACATGGCGGTACTCTGTATGTATTTTATACTACATGGCGGTACGCTGTATAGTATTTTAATACTACATGGCGTACGCGTAGTAGTTTTATACTACATGGGGCGTACTCTGTATCATTTTTTACTACTGGCGGTATCTTTATCTATCTTATACTATATGGTGGAACGCTGTAACCATTTGATCAACTGTACAGGGTCCACATAGAATCCTATCTGGACAGTCCAGCTCATTGTATCATAAGTCATAGTCATGCGTGGGCGCACACATAATCCAGAGCTGGAATCATCTACAATTTCTCTGGCAGGTAACTTCTAAATGGAGGGTTTGAGTGTTAGTGGTGTAGGAAAATTCTTTTAAAATGTATTTGGCTGTTAGTAAGTTTCACACTCATAGGTAGAGTTTTTAAGTGAAAGACTAACCACTTTCAAGGGTATTCCACTTGATCAACTGTTCCTGGAAAACGAATCCAGACAAAGTCCAGCTCTATTGTAGTCGTAAAGAAGAGATGCTGTTTCCCAGCATGGGCCACACATATACAGAGCTGGACTTCAGACTACAATCCATGTGTCAGATACATCTCAAGGGGTCTGCTGTTATTGTATCTGTGTAGTGGGTTTCCTTATAAGGAGTTTCAAGGGAAACCTGTCACAGGACCTCATTTTCACTAAAGACAGATTACAGGAGCCCATTAGAGCTCGATTGCAAAGATGTCTTCCTACCATTGCTGTGCATTTGCATTACAATATAATTGTGTGTTTTAACTTATCTCGCACCCTGACAGAACTCTGGTTTGTTTTAGTTTAGATGCATTTAAAAAAAAAACATGTGACTTGTCTTTGCTGCAGACTCCTCAGCTCTCAGCCCCCGTCTCCTGTACAGCTCCTCCCCCAGTGATGTCAGCTCATTATTCTATAAGCTTTGTCCTTGTGTGAGTGAAACAGCAGGAGGGAGGAGCTGTACAGGATCACAAAGGTGGGGGCTGAGAGCTGAAGAGTCTGCAGCACAGACAAGTCACATGTTTTTTTTTTTTTTAAATGCATCTAAACCAAAGTAAAGCTGGGACTCAGAACACCAATCTGTCAGGGTGCACTATTTAAAGGGAATTCCAGTTGATCAACTTCCGTCTACAATCTCTGTGTCAGTAAATCCTAAATTGGGCGGGTTGTGGTGTTGAGTTTTAGTCCCCAATGTAATTCTATGGATACATCATCTATATCTTAAAGATGGAAAATCCTTAATAAGAATATAAGAATCGTTAACAAGTAGAGACAACCACTTAATTTTAATTTTACTTTATTTCTTTCAGTTAAAAAAGCAATACAAACAATCAGTGGTAACGTGTATAATCCAGGCTTACGTCTCCATTTACGTCTCCAGTTTTCATGGAACAATACTGCAAGTTGAAAAGGAATAATTAGACTTGTTGTTGTAGTTACACATATAGACAGTCACTGTAGAGATCCTCAGCAGATTGGTGGAGGTGGTAAGTGATGGAGATATAAATAATCCAAGACAATAATAGTAATTAAGTAGCTGAAGCTCCACCTTAATGAACCACGTTACGCCTTGGCACATACTACAGAATATTTCCTGGCTGTAATATGTTCCCGGCGCTAAATCAATGATCGCAGTAAAAACTGTGAAAACACAGCATCTCGTTACTACGTGAATGGGAATGCTATCATTGATTCCTGCGGGTGGCTCCATATGGCAAGGGCTAAATAAGTAAAAGTGCTGATGACTTTACATCCTCCAACAGTACGGAGGCTCCTTGGTATGAATAATGAGGATGTAAATGATCGTTTGGCAATTTTGGATGTTTATTTTAATCATGTAATAAGGAAGAAATTGCATTATTAATAGTTTAAGAATTGAAGATTTCTCTGATATAGCCAGGCCAGTGCAGTATATTTCATGCTGTTACACTGTGCTATGGCAGCATGAGCTAAAGGGAACTGTCAGCATATTTGATCTAATGAACTTCTATCATATGTTTGAGGTGGAGATTTTAGTCTAAAAGGAAAGTCACTATTAGTAGATCCTGATGGTTCCCCATATCTAACTAATCCCTAATCATCTTTTATTGTCATCTAAACACCAAACTATACATCTGTATACTTTATTTTTATGGTAACTACCATCAGAGGCTACTGCGGAATTGAGAAGCACTGTGAGCTTTGGGGCTAACGCTACTGCACGCCCCAAGGGGCCTATGCAGAGACCCCCCCATGCACGTTGATGATGCCTGTTAACATGACGGCAAGCCTCATGCAGTGACTTCTGTGGCGTTGTGGGCTCAGGAAGGGGGTTGGTGTTTTCGCAGGGCCACTGTGAGTTGTCTAGCCCTGAGCTCACAGAGGCTACTCCACGTCTGAGATATCACCAGAGCAATAAAATAAAGAAGATAAAGTATAGTTTAGTTTTTAGAAAAGATAAAAGGTTTGTGATCCATAGGGAGCATTGGAGCAGATAGAGCTTGACTTCAGTGCTAAACTCTCTACCTCTGTGATTTTATACAATCAATTTACCATGTCCTGAAACAAATATGATTCTGGAAGTTTGTTAGCTGCTTAAGGAAACTGTCACCAGGGACCCATTATCATTAAAAACAGGTTACAAAGCCCATCACACCGCATTGCAAAGATACTTTGTCCCATCTCTGAGCATCTTCTTTTATCATATTGTATATTTTAACTTACTTGGCTCCTGCCGAAAGCTCTGGCTGAGTCCTGGAAGGGGGGGGGACTTGTGGTTAAAAAAACTGTGTTGCTCGACCCCTCCTCCCGATCAATCCTCAGCTTCAGCCCCCTCCTTTCTGCTCATTTACAATCCCCCCCCCCTACTGATGTGAGCATCTTCCCTTTGTGAGTTCAGGACGGAGGATTTGTGAGCGAGCAGGAAGGAGAGGGGGCTGAACTAGGAGTGTGGATCAGTAGGAGGATTGAGACAAATATTTATTATTTATTATTTATGCAAAGGCATCTGGTGACCGGTTTCCTTTAACAACATACTGGCAAAGGTGTGTTAGTATGTAATTTCTGCTGACCGTGTTGCCTTAAAGTCTAACCATTGACTAGAAACATTAAGGTTCTATTTTTTTTCCATTTAGTTTCCACTGTTTCTATAATTTATCTCATTATTTTCCAGCAACTCTCAACTCTTTTTTGGTGTAAGAAAGACCTCCTCTACTGTGAACTCACTTCTTCCTATCCCTTCCCGTAGACTTCTATATACAGACATCCACACGGGAGACTAACAAGGCAGGTTCTTTAAGTTTCTTCCTCAGTTGAATTTATATGTAATTGGGACAGTATAATTTATAAATGGTAACATCAGACAAATTAGTTTTTTTGTCCCTTTGGCGATTATATTTTACCAAATTTTTGTGATCCCTGGAACAATGCAATTCAATAAAGCTTCATTACAAACCCCTTAACAGCTGATCATTGCAGCCTAGGACCAAAGTAACATCCAGGGAGCTTCACCAAAGGTCGCAGTGGACCGAGAGGTCCATCTGTAACTAGGGTTCATCTGTAATCGGGCTTTCGCTATCAGATATTAACAACAGCTGAGCTCTGCCGACTAAAGCATCAACTCTATGACAGTAAATACTTCCCAATGGGGCAGACGGCGAGACATGAAAGATAAGCAAAAAAGCTAATGACCTGCCTATGAATTCAGTACATTAGTAACTTGTGGTCATTATTCATTGTCTTTCAAAAAGTACATCCTGTAATCCATTCTGCCTGCTTAATACATCAAAATAGGCCACAGAGGACATTTACCTGTGTACGGTAAACCATTGAATACATTTATTAAAGGGAATCTCTCCCATCGACAATTGCGTCCAGTCTGCTGGATGACCTAAGGAGTTTTACAGTATATATAGTTTTGTAGGAAATTGTCAAATTAATTTGTTATTCATCAAGGGTGAAATTAAATTTTTTTTGACAGGTCAAAAACATTCCCCTTCCCCTCGTCATTGTGCCATCACTTTACAATGACTACTATTTAGATACGCCATATTGTTTCTAAATAAAAACGTCATTATAAAGCCCAATATTAGAAATAATATCACCATGACCAGGCAGAGAATATTGTTCCCATCTGGGACATAGACTTAGACAAAGTCGCAGAATGTGATGGAATTTTGGCTTATACTTTACCCCGCTCCTCTATGGTTCTCACAAATGAAAGACATGTAATGTCACGATACATTAATCTATTCAAACCTCTTCCCATTCTGGATTTTGGAGTCTAGCACTTGGTTGCTTTCACCTTAATAGTGTGTTTAGGTGCACCCAAAACTGGACAACCTCTTATGATGCCTTCTTGTAGAATGTATTGGACTGTTGGTTTTACAGTCATAGGCGGAGTTCTTAAGTGAATGACTTCCCTCTTTAAGGGAGTTTCCAGTTGATCAACTGTACAGGGTCCACAGAAATCCTATCTGGAAGTCCAGCTTCTATTGTAGTCATAAGTCATAGTCATGTGTGGGCCACACATAATACAGAGCTGGAATTCCATCTACAATCTCTCTGGCAGGTACTTCTAAATGGAGGGGTCTTGAGTGTTAGTGGTGTAAGGAATTCTTGTAAAATGTATTTGGCTGTTAGTGGGTTTACACTCATAAGTAGAGTTTTTAAGTGAAAGGCTAACCACTTTCAAGGGATTTCCAGTTGATCAACTGTTCCTGGAAAACAGGAATAATAGACAGAAGTCCAGCTTCTAATGTAGGCGTAAGAAAGTGATATGCTGTTCCCAGCATGGGCCACACATAATACAGAGCTGGACTGCAGTCTACAATCCATGTGTCAGATACATCTAAGGGGTCATGAGTGTTAATTGTATCTGTTAGTGGGTTTCCCTCATAAGGAGTTTCTAAAGGGAACCTGTCACAGGGACCTCATTTTCACTAAAGACAGATTACAGGAGCCCATTAGAGCTCGATTGCAAAGATGTCTTCCTACCATTGCTGTGCATGTGCGTTACAATATAATTGTGTGTTTTAACTTATCTCGCACCCTGACAGAACCCTGGTTTGTTCGAGTTTAGATGCATTAAAAAAAAAAAAACATGTGACTTGTCTGTGCTGCAGACTCCTCAGCTCTCAGCCCCCATCTGCTATACAGCTCCTCCCTCCCCCAATGATGTCAGCTCACTATTCTATAAACTTTGTCCTTGTGTGAGTGAAACAGCAGGAGGTATATGGGGAAAAAAGGAGAGAAAAGAAAACAGAGACGATAGCGCTACCTAGCGCAAGGTTATCCGAAACATAGAGGTATCAAACTAACCTTCAGGAGTTGTGCTGATCAGGCACAACTCTGGTTTTCGCTTATAATGGGTGTATTGCCGCAGCCCCGTCCTACCCCTGACGTGACCTATGGCCCCAGAGGTATATTGCACTGAATATATGTACCTGTTGTGTGTTATTCATTTATCGCTGCCAGACCACGGATTTACTTTTTAATTGGTTCATCGATCAATTTTACTATATAAATTCATTATCTGTATATCAGTTCTACATTACTGAAAACCCTAGGTCTAAAGGTCTTATGTATATGCTCACTTTGTAACATGTGTCTGCATGTATGTATGTGTGTATGTGTATTTTACCATTTCTCTATATACATTTTATATATGCATATATAAGGCTAGATTTCAATGACATTTATATAATATATAAAGGTATGTAAATATATTTTTTTTATTATATTTATTATAATGGCCCATTTATAAATCTCCCTACCTATGTAAATTATGTGTTAAAAATGTAGCTGTAGCTTTAGCTGGTAAACTCCATAGACTATATAGCCACAATCTACGATTATCCCCATATCCCCAATGGACCAACTTATCTACTACCCCCATACACGGGGAACCTCCTTGTTTTCATGATATCTTCCCATATATTCTATTCATTTTTTCCTATTAGCGGTGCGCCACACGACGCACCACTATACATCTGGTTCAGTGAAACAGCAGGAGGTAGGAGCTGTACAGGATCACAAAGGTGGGGGCTGAGAGCTGAAGAGTCTGCAGCACATACAAGTCACATGTTCTTTTTTAAATGCATCTAAACCAAAGCAAAGCTGGTGCTCGGACTGGATGCAAGGTAAGTTAAAACACAAAATTATATTCTAATGCAAATGCACAGCAATGGTAGGAAGACATCTTTGCAATCCAGCTGTAATGGGCTCCTGGAACCTGCCTTTAGTGAAAATGAGGCCCCTGGTGAAAGTTTCCCTTTAGATGAAACACTATTTAAAGGGATTTCCAGTTGAACAACTTCCGTCTACAATCTCTGTGTCAGGTAAATCTAAATTGGCGGGTGTGTGTTAGTCCCCAATGTAATTCTATGGATACATCATCTATATCTTAAAGATGGAAAATCCCTTAATAAGGTAAATAAAAATCAGTTAACAAGAAGAGACAACCACTTAAATTTTAATTTTACTTTATTTCTTTCAGTTAAAAAAGCAATACAAAGCAATCATGTAACGTGTAATAATCCAGGTTTACATCTCCATTTTCATGGAATCAATAATCTGCAAAGTTGAAAAAGGAATAATTAGACTTGTTGTTGTAGTTAACATAATAGACAGTCACATGTAGAGATCCTCAGCAGATTGGTGGAGGTGGTAAGTGATGGAGATATAAATAATCCAAGACAATAATAGAATTAAGTAGCTGAAGCACCAACCTTATATGAACCACGTTACGCCTTGGCACATACTACAAGAAGATTTCCTGCTGTGAATATATTCCCGGCACTAAATCAATGATCGCAGGTAAAACTGTGAAAACAACAGCATCTCGTTACTACGTGAATGGGAATCGCTATCATTGATTCCTGCGGGTGGCTCCATATGGCAAGGGCTATAAATAAAGTAAAAGTGCTGATGGACTTTACATCCTCCAACCGCATGGAGGCTCCTTGGTGTGAATAATGAGGATGTAAATGATTGTTTGGCAATTTTGGATGTGTTATTTTAATCATGTAATAAGGAAGAGAAATTGCATTATTAAGTAGTTTAAGAATTGGAAAGATTTCTCTGATATGAACCAGGCCAGTGCAGTATTTAATGCTGTTACACTGTAGCTATGGCAGCATGAGCTAAAGGGAACCTGTCAGCATATATTGATCTAATGAACTTCTATCAGTATGTTGGAGGCAGAGAGTTTAGGTCTAAAAGGAAATCTACTTATTAGTAGATCCTGATGGTTCCCCATATCTAACTAATCCCTAATCATCTTTTATTGGCATCTAAACACTAAACTATACATCTTTATTTTTTAGGTAAATACCATCAGAGGCTACTGCGGAATGGAAAAGCACTGTGAGCTTTGGGGCTAACGCTACTGCACGCCCCAAGGGGCCTATGCAGAGACCCCCCCATGCACGTTGATGATGCCTGTTAACATGACGGCAAGCCTCATGCAGTGACTTCTGGTGCGTTGTGGGCTCAGTGAAGGGGGGTTGGTGTTTCTGCAGGGGCCACATGTGAGGTTGTCTTAGCCCTGGAGCTCACAGAGGCTACTTCACGTCTGAAGATATTCACCAGAGCAATAAAATAAAGAAGATAAAGTATAGTTTAGTTTTTAGAAAATGATAAAAGGTTGTGATGTCCATAGGGAGCATTGTGAGGCAGGGAGAGCTTGACTTCAGTGCTAAACTCTCTACCTCTGTGATTTTATACAATCAATTTACCATGGGCCATGAAACAAATATGATCTGGAAGTTGTTAAGCTGCTTAAAGGGAAACTGTCACCAGGGACCTCATTATCATTAAAAACAGGTTACAAAAGCCCATTACACCAGCATTGCAAAGATGACTTTGTCCCATCTCTGAGCATCTTCATTTTATCATAATTGTATATTTTAACTTACTTGGCTCCCTGCCAGAAAGCTCTGCTGAGTCCTGGAAGGGGGGGGGACTTTGGTTTAAAAAATAACTGTGTTGCTCGACCCCTCCTCCCGATCAATCCTCAGCTCTCAGCCCCCTCCTTTCTGCTCATTTACAATGCCCCCCCCCCTACTGATGTGAGCATTCTTCCTTTGTGAGTTCAGGACGGAGGAGTTGTGAGCGAGCAGGAAGGAGAGGGGGCTGAAAGCTGAGGAGTGTGGATCAGTGAGGAGGGATTGAGACAAATATTTATTATTTATTATTTATGCAAAGGCATCTGGTGACCGGTTCCTTTAACAACATACTGGCAAAGGTTTATTATGTAAATTTCTGCTGACCGGTTGCCTTTAAAGTCTAACCATTGACAGTAGAAACATTAAGGTTCTATGTTTTTTCCATTTTAGTTTCCACATGTTTCTATAATTTATCTCATTATTTTCCAGCAACTCTCAACTCTTTTTTTGGTGTAAGAAGACCTCCTGCTACTGTGACTCACTTCTTCCCTAATCCCTTCCCCGTAGACTTCTATATACAGACAATCCCACGGGAGACTTACAAGACAGGTTTTTTAAGTTTTCTTCCTCAGTTGAATTTATATGTAAATTGGGACAGGTTTAATTTATAAATGTAACATCAGACAAATTAGTTATTTGTCCCTTTGGCGATTATATTTTCAGAATTTTGTGATCCCATGGAAACAATGAATATCAATAAAGCTTCATTACAAACACCTTACAGCTGATCATTGCAGCCTAGGACCAAAGTAACATCCAGGGAGCTTCACCAAAGGTCGCAGTGGACAGAGAGGTCCATCTGTAACTAGGGGTCATCTGTAAATCGGCTGTCCTTAAGTTGGGGATTGCCTGTAATCTGACACCTCAGTGAGCTTTTGTCTGTCTTTAAGTATGGCAGAACTGATCAGATAATTCAAAGGGGAAACCATATTAGGAAAACGGGAGGGAAAATAATAAGGGCCACATAATCAGCCATTTTCCCATATGATATTAGCCTCTAGATTAGAATGTACAAATATTGTACAATTCAATAATCATGAAAATTTCAAGAAAATTAATTCATTCAAGAAAATAATGGCAAGCTTGTTCCAAAAACACTGACACCCCTGTACATTGTAGGTCGTACATTGCATTGCAGCTTAACCAAACTAACGTGTGAAGAGTAAACGGAATTGTTTCTTAGACTCTCATCTCTAGATTTCAAAAGAAGGTCATATAGTTAACTAGATCACTTCATGATTTGTATTTGATAGTCACAAGTTTTTGATAACATTGCATTTTGTTTCCCTGGGGGCTGTCACCGAGAAGAAACAGAATGACAATGTTAATGTAGGTTTGAGGCAAGAGAGGTAAGTGATTACGAGAAGTAGAAAGAAAACTATTGATATAATGATGGTAATGAATAGAATTTTTTGATTTGTGTATCAAAGTATAAAAAAAAATGGAAAACTCGCTGAGCACATTCCATTCATGGCGTATTTTTACAGCAGTGACAAGCATTCAAGCAGAAGGGCCACAATAGGCGTCTTTTGTTCCTCGGAGAATGAAGGCTGACATTACTTATGACTGTTCGGAGCACTGGATCCGGCTTTGTTCAGAAACAAATACCTGATTGGTAATGTATGTTCAAGGTTTGTTGCCATTGAAATGATTGAATTTCATCATTGCAAGAAAAATGTCATTGTATTACACATATTTAGATGTTCCCATTAAAGTACTGAAAGTTGGTGAAAAGTTTTTATAAGTTAGAAGCCAGTAGTCTGTTTTATGCAATTATATAAAGCTTTTATACTTTTACTTTTTAGGCAAATTTAGCCCAATTAAGGTAGTTTAAATATAAGGCTACATTCACACAAACATATGGGGGACGTATATATGGCCGACATATATGCGGCGTATATATGTCCCCCATTCATGGCAATGGGCTCACGGCGGCCTACTTTGTATATTCCAAATAAAGTGGTGCTCCAAGGGCCGGTACTCTACCGCACATTTTGGATCCAGGGGTATAGATTAGTGGTTAAATCTATTATCTCTAATGCAATCATGCAATTTCTTTTTTGTAAATAAATTTTTTATTAGTATTTTCAATACAAATTTTTGACAGGACATCGCGAATCTAACTTATAGAAGCAATACATATTTGCCATGAGTAGTTACACTTAAAGTAAATGTCCAGCTTAAACATTAATACATGTAAATGTAACCATACTGAAAGATACAACCATTTCAATGACCTTTCTGTAATTATCGCTTTTCATCTTTAATTACCTCTATATAGCTATGTTTTCAATGTTTAATCATACAACTTGGAACTTAGAACTACGAACTCGGGCACTTACTCCATTCTATTTCTTTGTTTGGAAACATATATAGACTTTATTTTCTAGATTTGAGAGCTTTTAGGTTAGACTCCTCCCATACCTTGTTCCAGCCATGCCCCCTTCAGTGTCTCTCTTCCTTTATGTGTTTTAAGCAGATAAACCCTGTATATCAGGTCTCAGAGCTGGGAACTTCAATCATGTAATTTCTTAGATTTTAGCTGCTGTTAATCAGATGACCACCAGCCAAGGGGAACAGCTTATTTTGTTGGTGAAAGTCTGAAATTTAACTCAGAGTGAGGGTATATACAGTATATAACAACCATGCAGCTCTTTTCTTACCCCATTCTCTCATCTCAGACTATTACCCATGTTCTCTATTCTGTCAATAATCTAAGCTTAAAATACTCCATAATCCGAAGTTCCCACTCCTACTTTTAAACTTCTCTCCAGCTGCATCAGAACTCTGGAATGCACTACCCAAATTAATAATATTAATACCATACTCTCATAATTTAAAAATCTCATCCCTTAAAAAACATATGACTTTAGGCCTCAATCCCTAATCTTTGCTCATTTGATTTTGATAAAGCAACCGTTCTTTTTTTACTCCCCCACTTTCCTTCTACACTACCCCTCACAACCTAAATAGTTGTGTACGACACTGGCATGAAACTACCAACACAACTGCTAATAATATAATAATAATAATAATCTTTATTTATATAGCGCCATCATATTCCGTAGCGCTTTACAAATCATAGGGGACAAATACAACTATAATATTACATTACAGAGTACAGACAGTCATATGAAAAAATAGGGTGGAGAGCCTGCTCACAAGAGCTTACAGTCTATGAGGATGAGGAGGTGACACAAGAGCTTACAGTCTATGAGGATGAGGGGGTGACACAAGAGCTTACAGTCTATGAGGATGAGGGGGTTACACAAGAGCTTACAGTCTATGAGGATGAGGAGGTGACACAAGAGCTTACAGTCTATGAGGATGAGGGGGTTACACAAGAGCTTACAGTCTATGACGATGAAGGGGGTGACACAAGAGTTTACAGTCTATGAGGATGAGAAGATAGACAGACAGGAAGAGGACACAGAATTGGTTAGCAAAGAAAGAGTTGAATTTTCATGCAGTTAGCGAGTGTGATAGGCTTGCCCAAAGAGATGGGTTTTAGGAGCATATTTGAAACTTTGGAGGTTGGGTATTAGTCTGATAGACCAGGGTAGGGTATTCCAAAGAATTGGTGCGACTCGGAAGAAGTCCTAGAGATGTGCGTGAGAGGTTCGATTAAGGAAGAGAATAATCTCTGGCAGTTCGGATGGAATAAGTTGGGCTATATACTGAGATGAGAAAGGAGAGGTAGGAAGGTGCAGCATTATGCAGAGCTTTGTGGATGAAGGTTATTAATTTAAACTGCATTCGGTAGGAGACTGGAAACCAGTGCAGTGACTGGCACAGACTGGAGGTATCTGAAAGAGTTACAGTCTAGTTGAGACTATGGGGGTCATTTACTAAGGGCCCGATTCGCATTTTCCCGACGTGTTACCCGAATATTTCCGATTTGCGCCAATTGTACCTGAATTGCCCCGGGATTTTGGCGCACGCGATCGTATTGTGGCGCATCGGCGCTGGCATGCACGCGACGGAAATCGGGGGGCGCGTGGCCGAACGAAAGCCTGACGTATGCGGAAAAACCGCCGCATTTAATAACCGAAAATGTGTCGCTTGGGAAGCGCTTACCTTCACCTGGTCCAGCTCGGTGTATTCCGGCGCGTTCTGATGCTTTTCAGCGCAGCAGCGCCGGCGGAGGAACTACCTTCATAAATCCCGTCCGGACCCGAATCCTGTTCACGGAACGCGCCGCTGGATCGCGAATGGGCCGGGTAAGTAAATCTGCCCCTATATGTGAACACATTTCTGGCCATGATGTTACATTTATTCTTAACTTTCTAACAGATTCTCTCTCTACAATTGGCAGGTGTAATCTGCAGTCCTCTCCAAGCTGGTGGGTGGAGACCTAGTCCCTTCCGCCTACAGTGACACCTTTTTATGCGTTTCAGTGTCTCAGATCCTACTTTTTTTTTGTGAAAGTAGTAGCTACTATGTAATGATAACCTGCCCTCATAGGAGTTGTCCCACAAACAACATTTATGATCTGTACATACTAAGGCTACATTGTATGCCCGTAGTACGATGTACCGTAGAACGGTGGGCATACATCGGCACTGGGAGAGGAGAAGGAGAGCGCTGCCCACCCTGCCCCTCTCCATAACGTATTACGGGAAAAGATAGGACATGTCCTTTCTTTCTCCTGGCTACGGAACTGGAGAATGCAGCACCGCTCCCATAGGGCGCGGTGAGCTCATTGACGTGCATGGGGGACGTATATAAGCCACATATACGTCCCCCATATGTTTGTGTAAATGTAGCCTAATACTGATCATGCAATGTCATAGTAGATCTGGATATGTACATGCATTCACATATGGCCTCAGAGATTTTGTGAAGCTCCTAAAACCAGACATATGTCGCATCAAAACTCCTGCACTGAATTGTTCAAGATCCATTGATCAGACATGTAAGCTTCTAAAAGGTATGAGACGGCCTCAGCTGGCGCTGTGAGAAGACGTTTACAGAAGTATTGCAACTCATGACTTTATTAGCTACACCCCTGACTTGAGCCTATTGTCTTTTTTATGTGGATAGTAACAAAACACAAGAAGCAAAAAACAAAACATGTTTATTATAAATCCCTGATTAAATTAATATGTGATATGTCCCTTCAGATGATTCCGTGACTGATACAGGACTCCCTTTCCAAAACATTTTTCCTCCACATCTTATATTCATCACTTCTCTTATTGCAAAGCCAAGTGATCCAGAACCAATAAGTCTTATCAAGAACATGTTAACTTCACATGCCATATCAGAAGATGAACATTTGCCAATGAATAGCGCTTCAAAAATGTCATGGAATTTACAATATTATAAAGGGATGAGGCTTATCACCGGAGAATTTTTAATTACCTATGGAAGATATTTCTTGTCTGAAGCTCTGGAGGCTGTAAAAATAATTAGTTATGAGTAAGGATGAGTGGAGCCTATTAAGTTCAATTTTAATTCCAAATTTGAATTAAAATTTAAGAATCTTGTTCAAGTATCATAGTTTATACGGTTAAAAAAAGACAAATGTCCATCAAGTTCAACCGAGGAAGGGAAGGGATTGGATGAGGGATGGATTTAGGGGAAACAATTCTATATAATATAACCTTCAATGTTATTTAGGTGTAAAAATGCATCTAGACCCTTCTTGAAGCTCTCTGCTGTCCCTGCTGTGACCAGCGCCTGAGGCAGGCTATTCCATGGATTCACAGTCCAATCGTGGGTTTAATCGTTTTAAATGGCACTGGCAAGGTCATCAGCGGGTGTTATTAAAGGTGGTGTTGAGCCAGGAGAGGGACATGATCTGACTAAAGTTCGGGTTCGAGGCTTGAACATGCAAAGTTCGGTACGGACCTGAATTTTACGGTTCTGACCCACTCAACACTAGTTATGAGATGGTCATGGTAAACACACATCACGTTTATCACACACATTAAGTTTATTAATATTCAAAGGCTTTTCTCATAATTTACATTTGTCCCCTATCTATAGGAAATAGAACCTCTTGTATTAGTGTCAGGACCTGTTAGAAATTCTGCACTGTTATGCCCAGAGTGGGAAGTGTTAACACTAGGCCATAATGCGCCACTGTTAATAGATTTTCAAGCATTTTCAATACATTTTCAAACCTCTTTTCTTAGAATTGTATTATTTACTACTACAGTAGATGTTTATTATTACTACTGGATGTTAATTCTGCAGCATGAACAAAATGCACCAAAATGCTCCCCGAGCAGTGCAGGGGGCGCCAGATTCATGACCGTGCATCAGTTTTGATGCATCTGGTGCCCCCTGCACACTCCACTGGTAAACTGCACATAGTACAGACTGCACTAGTTCTGATAAATGGGGGGCAGTGTCTAGATCAGTGGTGGCGAACCTATGGCACGCGTGCCACAGAGGGCACGGAGAGCCCTTTCTGTGGGCACGCGCACCATCTCCCCTGCCGTTTATACATAAATCCTTACAACTCCCGGCAGGCAGGAAAAGCTACTGATCGCTCTCTCTCTCACTGAAGGCTGCGTCAGTGCCCGCCCCTCCCCCTCCTCCACTCCCCCTTCAGCCCAGGAACACAAGGAGAGAGACAGGACTGCCGGAGTACACTGCATCAGCCAGCGCCGAGTAAAGATAAGTGCAGCAGGAGGAGAGAGGAGGCAGGAGCTGCTCTGTGTGTATGTCACAGGCAGCAGGCAGGAAGCTTTGGGACACTAAACAACTATAGGTCCTTATTGTTTAGTGTCCCAAACTGCCCTGTATGACAGCTATTCATGGCCATATATATACTGCCCTTGGCCCAGATCTCTTGTTGCTGTGCCATGCTGCCAGTGACCCTGGGGTGCACTACACTACCCTCACTGACAGCATGGCACAGGTGCCCAGAGCTTTATATATATGTGGCCACAGACCTGTCATATGTGGTGATTTGATGGCAAATTCACCTCACTGTATGGCTTTAGTTTCCGTCACTTTATGGCTGTAGTTTTCGTCACTTTATGGCTGTAGTGTCTGTCACTGTATGGCTGTAGTTTCCGTCACTGTATGGCTGTAGTGTCTGTCACTGTATGGCTGTAGTGTCCATCACTGTATGGCGGTAGTGTCCCTCACTGTAAGGCGGTAGTGTTCCTCACTGTATGGCGGTAGTGTCCGTCACCGTATGGCTGTAGTGTCCATCACTGTATGGCTGTAGTGTCCATCACTGTATGGCTGTAGTGTCCATCACTGTATGGCTGTAGTGTCCCTCACTGTATGGCTGTAGTGTCCCTCACTGTATGGCTGTAGTGTCCATCACCGTATGGCTGTAGTGTCCATCACTGTATGGCTGTAGTGTCCATCACTGTATGGCTGTAGTGTCCGTCACTGTATGGCTGTAGTGTCCGTCACTGTATGGCTGTAGTGTCCCTCACTGTATGGCTGTAGTGTCCCT